>JAOXOE010000702.1:15545026-15558853 GCA_028565055.1 Phoeniculus purpureus | reverse complement strand
GAGTCCTGGGTCCAGTTCTGGAGTCCCCAACATCAGAAGGACACAGAGCTCCTGGAAGGTGTCCAGAGGAGAGCAACCCAAATGATCAGATGGCTGGAGCACCTTCCAGTCAGGCACTGGACACCAGCAACCTAAATGCAAAAACGTCCCAGGACTTGATCCTCAATGGTGAGAAGTACCTTAGACTTGCTTAGTACTGCTACTAAAAATCCAGCACTTAGGTTTTTCTGGGTATAAAATGCCTGCTTTACTTTTTAAGCCTGATGCTTACCCTGACAGATTTCCTCTAGCAGTCACGTAACGTAACTCACCTTGCAGATGTGTTGACTCTATGCAGTATCACTTATCAATTCCAGGTAGATCACTCTTGTCTCAAGTCAGGGCTGAGAGTTAAAGTCAGTCCAGAAAGATGTTCTTTTTTTGGCAGGTCTTAGGAGCCAGCTCAGCACATTCCCATCTCCTACTTCATCTAAAAATAGCAGCCCATCCGAGGAGAGCAGCAGGATGATCCAAGCTGAGCACAGGCGTGCAGCATGTCTGGTCAGCTCTGCTGTTCCTACCTCCAGACCAGCCTGGGAAACACCAGCAGCTTGAATCAGAGCCAGTGCTGCCAGCAAAAGGTCATGGTGCTCAGCATGACATGAAGATCTTTTCTTTTCTTCCCAGTGGTTGGCCACCATCCACATGGGAAAGTATGATATGGGGAATGTCACGAGTGGTGCAGAAAGAAGACAAGAGTCTGGCTGTCCAATTCATGCACTCCTGGGTCTGGCTGGTGGGCACGTAATCTTGTAACCCACTTCAGATATGGGGATGCTCAGAAAGCAGTGGAGTTAAAGTAAGACTTTGCTCAGTCTTATTTTAAGAGCTACTGCTGACTTCACTGACAAAACTAGTGCCCTTGCTGTTTTCATTTTTAAACTTGTGACTGTACAGTTTGGAAGGGACGTCCATCTGATCCAACCCCCACCCAAGGCAGTGTCACCATGGATAATGAGCATCCAGGTGCCAGACCCAACACAAAAAAGAGAGCAGAACTGCAGCACAGAGATGCTGGTGGATGCTCTACCAACCACCAGTGACCCTCCACCACCTCTGCAGGTCAACAGCACACTCCAGTGACTTAGCCTATCAATAAAGCCAAGAGCTACCAAATTTTAATACTCTGTTGTTGACACAAATGCATTTGAATTGTAGGCAGAATTCTCCAGGCTGATAAATCTAATCTTCTACCCATGACTTCTCAATCTGCTGCTCTAATACAGCTGCATCCTGCTTTCCCAAACAGCAAGTATGAGATTGCGCTTTCCTTTGCTGTGGATAGGAGAGCACCCACCTCACTTATGGTCCCTTCTGCCCATCTATTTCTTGCAGATGAACAACTGATCACATTCTGGGATTCTCGTGTATCCCTGTGGTTCATTAAAGTTATATTTCTATTACAGTCCTTTGCTGCCCAACTCTACAGCCATGAGTGCACCTACGCACAAGAGAAGACAGTCCCAGGAGGTTCTTGTCTGAACTTTACTTGTCATTTACAAGGTATCAAGAAGAAAACAAGTACTAAAGGATGAAGAAGGCCAAGAAAAAGACTAGAAAACCTGCCATATGAGGAAAGACTGAGAGAGCTGTGTTTGTTCCGCCTTGGGAAGAGAAGGCTGCTTATGGGGGACTTTATTACCATGTACTGCTACATTAAGGGTGGCTACCAAGAAGACAGAGACTCCCTTTCTGCAAGGAATCTCACAGAAAGACAAGGGGCGATTGATACAAGTTGCTCCTGGGGAGATTCCAATTGGATTCCATAGGAACTCAGTCTGAGAAACTGGAATGGTCTTCCTAGGGAAGTGGTGGATTCCCCAACCTTAGATAGTCTGAAGGCTCAGACCCACAGGGTACTGGGCCATTTTATTTAAACTATATTTCTTCAGCTTAAAGGGTTGGACTAGATGATCCTTGGTCCCTTCCAACCTGGATACTGTGAAACTCAGATAGGGCTTTGCTGCTTGCACTGGGAAAGGGCACCAGTAACACACATGGTCCACCTCCAGGTCCTTCTGTGAGGGGTCACTTGTCTGTCAGAGAAGTCACTCATTCATCTCTTCACATCACTGCTGCCTTTTGTTCTCAGGGACAGCATTCTGAGCTGTTCTCAAAGCAGGCAGGAAAAGCAAAGCTGACTGGGTAAAATGCTGTTTATTTAGGTGGCACAAATGAACCCTCAGGCTACACTGAGCTCAGCTGACCTGACACATCAAAGCCTTTGACTGCTTTCCAAGCGCTGACAGCAAGGACCCCACCACAGCAATGCTGACAGCACTCAGAGAAGCACAGCGAAGCACAATGCCACTTACAGAAGAGAGGGGAAAGACCCCACAAAGAGTGATGCTTACCACATGGGAGGATGCTTTTGGCACAACAGGGGTAGAATCATAAAAACAGAATCATCTTGGTTGAAAAGACCTTTAAGATCATAAAGTCCAACTGTTGACACGGCACTGCCAAGACCACCACAAACCTTTTTTCTCAGCATCACATCTACGTGTCTTTTAAACCCCTGCAAGGATAGGGACTCCTCCACTGCCCTGGAAAGCCTGGGTCAGGGTTTGACCATCCTTTCAGGAAGAAATTTTTCCTAATGTCCAATCTGAACCTCCTTTGGCTCAACCAGAGGCCACTTCCTTTTGCCCTGTCACTTGTGAGAAGAGATTGATCCCTACCTTGCTCCAACCTCCTTTCAGGGAGTTTTAGACAGAGATAAGGTCTCCCCTCAGCTACCCCTTTCTCTGAGTTAAACACCTCCAGTTCCCTCAGCTGCTCCTCATAGAGCTTGTGCGACAGACTCTTGTGGCTCTTCTCTCGACACACTCCAGCACCTCAATGTCTTGCTTCTCATGAGGGGTACAATGCTGTGACAGTCTTCCTTGAGGTCACCATCAGTTCTTCCTGTCTCAAAAGCAGTCAGTTTCCAGGAAAGCAGAAGGAGAGCATCACATGCAATAGCAAAGTGTAAGTGACTCCTTACTTGGCCATGCCTGAACCCACTCCTGGGGTCAGACCATGGTGCCCACTGGGTTCTGCTACTCAATGGTGAAAAGGGACCAGAAATCCTGCTGCTTCTACAGCAAACTCATCTTCCTGCATATATTTCTCTCCAGAAAAAAAAATACCTCTGGCCATTTGGGAGAGTAAGGAGCAGCAGAACTCAGTCTTTTCTTCCAGCAGAGGGAACATGCTTTAAGTAAAGAGCCGAGGAAGCAAAGGGGGAATGAGGGGAGGGATGCAGAGCAGTTGCCTCATAGAATTTAGTCGTTAATTAAAAGGGTTGAGCAGAATGCTTTGAACACCACGTGGACACAACTTAAAAAGCAGTTTGTAAGATGAATTTTCAGCTTCAGCCTGGGTTTTCATGTATTAACAATAAACAGAATTTTTACATTGTCTCCACAAGCTCCAGCCTTTGTTAAAAATCAAGAGGTTTCCTACAGTGACACAGCCAACGTTCACATGATACCATTCATACAAGAGCCATTCTGTACAGACCACAGCTAAGTCCTGGGTATTTGGTCAGAAAAAGAGCATCCTTCAAAGCCACGCTGGAAAAGAACTTCTGACCCCACTTGCTCCACCTTGTTTAAAATCAGCACAAAGGTTTTTTTATCCCTACCAGTATTTTTTTAAAGGTCCTTCCCAGATCACCTCCAGCTAAATTCACCGTGCTCCTACCACAGTGAATTACCTGCTCATCCTCAACTGTGCTAGAGTATTACTTACTGTAATTACTGCAGCACCAGTACTCAGATCAAGGTATTTTATCACAGAACATTAGGGATTGGAAGGGACCGCAGAAGATCATCTAGTCCAATCCCCCTGCCACAGCAGAATCACCTAGACCAAGTCGCACAGGAACATACCCAGGCGGGTTTTAAACGTCTCCAGAGAAGGGGACTCCACAACCCCCCTGGGCAGCCTGTTCCAGTGTTCTGTCACCGTTACCAGGAAGAGGGCGGAACCCTCTTATGGAACCTCCTATGTTATTACAACTTACAGCCATTGCCCCTTGTCCTATCACTAGATGACATTGAGAAGAGGCTGGCTCCATCCTCTTGACACCCACCCTTCACATATTTATAAACATTAATGAGGTCACCTCCTCAGTCTCCTCTTTTCCAAGCTAAAGAGACCCAGCTCCCTCAGCCTTTCCTCATCAGGGAGGTGTTCTACTTCCTTCATCACCTTTGTTGCTCTGGATCAGACTCTCTCCAGCAGTTCTGTGTCCTTCTGGAACTGAGGCGCCCACAACTGGACATGATACTCCAGATGTGGTCTCACGAGGCCAGAGTAGAGGCAAAGGAGAACCTCTCTCCATCTGCTAAACACCCCTCTTCTGATCCACCCGAGGGTGCCATTGGCCCTCTTGGCCACAAGGGCACACTGCTGGCTCATGGTCATCCTGCTGTCCACCAGGACCCCCGGGTCCCTTTCTCCTACACTGCTCTCCAACGGGACAGTCCCCAACCTATCCTGGTACCTGGGGTTGTTCTTGCCCAGATGCCAGACTCTACACTTGCCTTTGTTATACTTCATTCAATTTCTTCCTGTCCAGCTCTCCAACCTGTCCAGGTCCCGCTGAATGGCAGCACAGTCTGCTGGGGTGTTGGCCACTCCTCTCAGCTCTGTGTCATCAGCAAACTTGCTGACAGTGCACTCTAATCCCTCGTCCAAGTCATTAATGAATAGACTGAATAGGACTGGTCCTAGCACTGACCCTTGGGGGCACTCCACTAGATACAGGCCTCCAGGCAGACTCTCTCCCATTGACCACTATTTTCTGGCTTATGTCCTGCAGCCAGTTCATGATCCACCTCACTACACTATTGTCCAGACCACACTGCCTCAGTTTGGTTGCAGGGATACTGTTGGAGAATGTGTCAAATGCTTTACTGAAGTAAATTCCTTTATGGGATGGTTCACAGAAGAGTTCAAGGTTGTATATTCCCTAATAACAAACTGCCGCACTTCCAGGTTTTAGAACCTTCTTCCATGGTGACGCACCTGCCATAAATTAATGGGAGTAAGAGCAGCCTCCAAGAAACAAGTAAATACACTTTCTCACTACACCAAACCCTTCCACCTGCACAGACAAAAATGGGTCCACAACTGAGTCTTCTTCATGAGGAATGTGATGTCCTCAAAATGCTACTGAAATGCAGAACCATCATTCAGAGATGTGAACAGCCCTGTGAAGGCTGTGAAGCTCCTTCTCAGATGAAGGCACATCACTTTGCATTGATTCACATCTGCATGGGACAATCCCTGCAGGGACTGATGCCTGTGGAGCCGTCCTGCAACTGAGGATCTGGGTTTCCCATGACCCTTTTCTTAAGCAGACTTTGCATACCACAGCAAGGACCAACCTTGACCTTCATGAGGCTGACAAGTCCATTCAGCAACTCCCTGGGGAGACATGAGGACAGACTAGAAAAGGCAGTTTTGACATCAGTTACCTAAGAAACGTAATAAAGTAAGCAATGTCCCCGTTGGGTTGATGCTACTGATGAGCCGAAGGAGGCACAGGAAGGTCAACTGCTCCATTCATACTGACAACATGTGGCACCATGGAAACACTCAATTCTTCAAGCTTAATTCTGTGCTTTAACCACATACGTCTGCCCCTTTTCAAGATGCGGCTCACTGTGTATTATCTGACTAATACTTCAGCAAGGAAAACCCAGAAGTTCCCTTTTCCACAAGTTTTTCATCACCACAGTTCTCAAAGACTTAGCGAGCACAAAAAAGTCATGAGGAGTCACTACTGAAAGCCCTTTTAGAAAGATGCCCAGTTCATCACCAAACCACCACAGAGCCCAAATTTATCCCAAATGCATCAACGCGGCAAGAGATGACTCATCTCAGGAAATGCCAAGAGCCCCTCTGTCACCAGCCACAAAGGCACAGCCAGTTTTTGCTTCAGACAGGAAGAACAACACTGGGTAATATGAAACGGACCACATCGGTCACTGGACATGAGGTAGCAGAACACTGACATGGCCAGCAAAATGGGTTTGTATCACTGAAAAAGGTGGAGATGTTTCTCAATGGGCTGCTGTGCAGAAGTGCCCTAGTTCCTCACTGCTGCTTCAGAGAGCACACAAAGAATGCTCCTCCAAAAGTGAATTATTTAGGCAGGCATCTTAGTGAGTTATTTCTGCTCTTTTCCACGGAACAATATGGCTCCATCTGGGATTTAAACCAGCAGCAATGAAATGGTGCCCAGTTGACTCCACCTCCAGAAAACAAGCAGAGGATGGACACAGAACACCATGAAATCACCAGTAATCACAGAATCATAGAATGTATCGGGTTGGAAGGGACCTCCAAAGATCATCTAGTCCAATCCCCCTACAACAAGCAAGGATGCAGTTTAAACATGGACATGGGACTGGAGTAGCTCTGGTTCTCCAGCAAAACCTGTTCCAGCTCCACATTCTGTACACAGGCATTGCTCCTAAAACACAGTTGGGTTTTCCACTATTATGTGAATTACTCTAATCTTGTTTGGACAGCCCAGAGCAACCAGAGGATGCTGCAAGTTAAACGTCATCATTTGTCTGCAAGTTTTAAGAGGCAGCAGGGCTGCCAAATCAGACCATGGCAAAGCTAGAATCTGACAGCTGTAACTAGGGCAATTTCAGTTAGGGAAAGACAAAAATAAACAAGGGAAAAAGAGAAACCAGAGGATGCAGTACATCACAACAGGAAAGGGAAGCAAGAAATGCAGCTACTATAGACAAAAGCTGGCTGTTTGCCTATTTTGATGCTCTATTCAAACCAGCATCATGTTCCTCATGTGCCCACTGCACAGTTGTTTAGGAGAAGCCTGGAGGAGAGCCAAGAGAAGAGCGAAAATCCTAGAATCAAAGCATCCTGCCCCTCTGCACTCTTTAAAGGGCTTAGAGAACCACAGGTAAGACCTGGCCAAAGGCCCGAGCAGCACTGATAGAGACACTCACATACCTCCTGATGTTTATCAAGGTGGTTTCAAGTCTCAAGCACATGGACCCTACATGGAAAAAGTCTGCTGTGACATGACAGCTAAAGCAGGCAACAACCTGATACCCTGACTCTAATCTACTCTGAATTCTAGACAATGCAAAGAGGCTCTGTAATCAATGAGACTAGAAAACCAGAACTACCTCAGTAGTAGTGTCCAGAATAGAGAACAGAGGCCAAACCTCTCTGCTGACACCAAACTCCCATGGGATTACAAAATGTTAAGTCAGGTGAAAAAACCCAAAATAAATAAATCTCAGACTTACTAGTAAATTCAGACCTGCAGCCATTTAACTGGGTTGTGGTCTGGCTTTTTGTCACCACTGCTTCCTATGAAGAGTATTCCCTATAAACCCCTCCTGGTTTTATGTTCATCTCAAAGGCACACACATTCAGGAGTCAAAGACTAGATCCCTCCTATTTCCAGAATTATTTTCTTCCTTTTTTTCCCTTCCAAAAAAGAATTCAGCTTTAAAGCCAGAGAGCCCTTGGTGTATGTTCTGGAAGCAGATTTGAAACCTTGTGGTCAACATCCTAGTGCTGACGAGCTGATTTTTAAAACCTGCGCTTTCCAAGGTTTTAGCAACATTTCTTTTTTTGTTGGGATATCATCACCATTACTTTTCCGTTTCTGTTCAAGATCAACTCATCACAGTCTCTATCAGGAACTAACCCTGAAGACAAATTTTGGAAGGGTCAAGCAGTGTCATGGGAGTTTGTTTTCTCTCAAAGGAGAGAAGGAGAGAATCCCTGGCACAGATCACTGCCTGGACTTCACCTGTGTGAATAAAAGTGATTTTATTAAATCCATCCAAAGTTGTGTGTTAAAACTGCAGACACAGCAACAGAAGTCCTTCTGTGGTAAGTGCAGAAGTTCTGCTCATGGCTGCTCCTACAGAGAGTCACACTGGGCTGATTCCCTAACAGAATCATAGAATCATTCAGGTTGGAAAAGACCCTTGAGATCATCAAGTCCAGCCATTAACCCTACTCTACCCCGGTACACTCAGCTGTCCTGTTAGGTCCACGATAGCTAGTCAACACCACTTATAACCAGCAACCACATACATGACAACATGTGGCAGAGCCACCATCCCCAGGGATGGCTTGGGCAGCAGAGCTGAAGCGTCCAGCTGCAGGTCCTATGCCAGAGACACTTCACATTCCAGCACCACTCCTGTTTGCCCTAACAAAGATGCATATTGAAGACAATTCTTTTTTGATCTCCTCATCTGCTACACATATAAATTCCCACTGCACTGTAATCAGTGCCACCAGGGCTGAAAGGGAACACACTAAACATGACCTTGAGCTGGCTTGGGGTGCTGCAGCTGAACCTGCAGGCAGGCAGCTGCAAAGCCTCCAACCCGGCTGCTTGCGTGACCCAGTTTTGCAGCCTGAAACTGGATTACAGCTCCCATTGATCCACTCGGTATTCTGCTTCGATTTTGCTGGTGAAGCAGCAAAAGAGGTCTTCCCTCACTGCCGTAACTGCTGACGCAGCTTCCTACCTACCCAAGAGTGGAGCTTATCTCCTTGGAGCTCCTTGCTAGTAACCAAGAGCCAGACAGCAAAAATATATCTGAGAACAGTTAAAAAAAGAAAGTGTGACAAACAAGACACGTTCCTGAATACACAGAGCACCATCTCAATTTCTAAAGGCTTAACAAACAAAAAAAAAAAAGGCTGCCAGTGCATACTAGAGACAGTATTTTATATTATCTCTACAGCTTAGTCCACACCAGCATCCATCACTGAGACACCAATGATGTGCTGAAGGACAGACATTTATTGTCAGCTGGAGATACCCACTGCAGCTGAAGATTTTACTGCTTCTTGGAGAAAATGATTTATTATTCACATAATAGTCAATGAAGGTCTTTCCTGGAGCACAATAGTAGTTTACTTACAAACCTTGATCTGTGTGTCACATTGTCTTATGCAAGATTATATAATGTTTTCAAGCTGTGATTTAGGTAACGTGTGGATTCTCCAGCACTAATTAACAGGATAGAGGCTGCTTGTTCTCTCTGCTGTGCCCTCCCCAGGCAGCTTGGTACGGAGATACCAGTGGGGAATCTCTCCTCCTGCCCAGATGGTTTCTGACTGTATTTCTTTACCTTATGAAACCACAGGTAGAGAAGATTTATATTCTGTCATTGGATAAAGGTCTTCAGCTGAGATCAAAGCAGTTAGCTAGAACTGCATAGTGAAGGTTGCAAAACTAATCTTAATTTATCAGTAGGGATTTTTCACCCCCTTGAAGAAGGGCTAGGAAAGCAGGAAAAAAATCATCAATCATCTGAGAAGCTGCTCTCATTCACGGATTTGCCATTAGCTACAACTGAAACCCTAAACTCAAGATAAAAATCTCAGTGCTGTGTGTTATTACACGTCTCCCTTAAAAAAATGTCTTTTAAATTAGAAGTACCATGGTATCCCACTGCTCCAACATTGTGCCTTCTCTCCATCCTCTTCCTCCCAGCTTCTTGCTGAGGCTGGGACCAGACTCCAGCAGAAATACCAGAGTGAAGCAGAACCTGGCAGATGAAGACCACAAGAACCAATGACTGCCAAATGAAGATGGACAAACTCTAATGGGAAATAAAGCGCGTCATATTTAAGAGATAGTAATTAATCACCAGCAGGGATTAATGGAGGAGCAGTGAAACCACTGATGCTTGAAGGCTTTACACCAAAATTAAAAGTTCGATCTGAGTAAGGTGCCCATGCTGCAGCAATTAGGGGGCAGAATTCATCATCTGTCAAATGACAAGGTAGCTCTGGCTGCCCTGAAATTCAGGATATCACAAAACCAGAGAACTGAGCATCTGGCCTATGGTTCTCTTTCATCTGTTTCCCAACAGAAAAATACCTTCCCTGCTTACAGTAAATATTGTTAAAAAGAAGGTGCTGCAAGTTGTAACCCAATGGTCAAATGAAGTTATGAAGCTGCGCCTCTGTTTACATTCCTGAATCCAAACTAGTGTATTAAAAAGTTAAAAAGCCCAGGAGACACAGTCACCACATTAGCACTGAACACTGACACCAACTTCATCTCCACTACAGTATCTCAGAGTTACAACATCCACCATATAATTGAAGCCTTCTGTCATTATCCTTAAAATATGGAAATCAATTCCAACCTTTTATACAGGGACAGAAGTGATGAAAATAATCAGCTCCAAGCCCAGTTGGCAATAGGCATCAGAGAGAGTTGTTGTTCTTGCTGCCCTCATTCAGCACCACCCTTGGCTGTTCAAACCCATCCCTCATGTTCAGTTACTGTGCTGTGTTTTCACTCCCCCTCTTGCCACATCCCAGACACCCTGATTTAAGCATCTTCCACTGAAAAGTCTCACCAGACCTCCTGCCTTGGTCTATGAGTGTTCTCGCCAAGTCATGTCTGTGGAGCAACAGACCCATGGTGGACAGGGACTGGACTACTGGACTAGCTGGGCTGTTTGAGAAGGATCCTGACCAGTTCATCCCAAGCCTACAGACCTCACCAGTCACAGCTCTGGTGCTTGGATGCTGAATAGCCCCTCCACTGCACCCCTTCTTTTCCACCCTGATTCCTGTCCATTCCTACTCCATGCACTGCTGTGGGAACATGGTTCAAATCTAGGCATTTTCAGGATTTATTTGCTATTTTATGTACGTTTTTCTGCCAACCAACTTTGTACAAAGTCCTGAATTCATCTAATCAATGTCTGAGCTACAGTAACTCACTTGTGGGTCTCACAGTCAGATGTGTAACAGTTATTCCAACCACATTACCCACCAGTCTTGGTCTGCTCTGCTCTAAGGCAACCATATTCACATTTAATGTTACTAATAAAAGTTCATCTGATCACACAGGTATGAAACAGAGGGCACAGGGGTTGTCTGAAACCCCTCAACCACACATTTCCCACACCAAGCCCACATCAGCCAGGCTTGTCCTATCAACAGTAAGGGGACAGTGACAGCATTCAACGCAAAACCCAGCCAGACTGGTCTTAGAAGTCCCATATTTTAGCAAAATTAATACAGTGCTGCTCCTCACATTCCCAAACACTCAGCTATTCAGCACCTGAAACCACCAACTCCCCCCCTACGCCATCCACGGAGATTTCTAGGATGTGCCAAGCTCTGTTACAGTCCCACTGTGCCAAAACAAACACGGACTCAGTAAGCAACAGTACAGTAAATGCAACCCAGATATTATTAAAAAAATCCAGATTGACTCTCAGGATTGCAACAGGCTGCTGCACTGATGATAAAACCTATACAAATATGGCTGCACCACTGGGTCACTTACACACAGCATGGTCCAATCTGCAGCTCTATAAACCAGGCTTCCTTTTGAAAAAACCTGGTACCCTCTGCATCTTTCAATGTCCTCTTGCACCTACTCAGGGACCTTCACAACACTAGAACAAGATAAATAGGGTTGAAGACCCCAAACACCCTGGTCCCAGTGTGCTTCCCTGTGCCAGTAGAACACCAAGGAGGAGAGGCAGTGTAATCCATCTGCCTGCACACCACCAGCTCAACCCCTCACTGAAGTTTTAAGACAAATATAGGACCAAGCTGAATTCCTTGCTGTGCACATACCAGGGCAGTTTGAAGAACTTAGGCAGTTCTTCAGCACAGGAGAATAAAAGGGGAATATAAGGGAAATAAATGGGAAAAAGAAAGTGCATCCATTACACATCTGACCACCACAAACATGCAGCCCAAAAGGGATGGAATAAAGAACAGTATTTTCCTCTTTAATCTCAGCCCAGCACTAAAAAGAAGACACTTTCCCACTGACAAGTCTCTATGAATGAAAAACTGGCAGAATCAATAAAATGTGAAGTAAACCTAATTCATTTTTACTATATGACCTACTTTCCACAGGTTTTGATTCACAAGAGCAGCTAAAGCTTCAAGGTGGTGATTCGGCAAGGTCTGTTCATTAAAGTCATTCTTTTCTTTATGGCTTTCAGCTTCAAGAGAAACGAAAACACATTTCAGTCAGAGGCATTCTCCAGAAAGGTCCCCTCAGCGCAAACCACCCAGCAGCCAGGGAGAAGATGGATACGAATATAAATGCTGCTTCAGAACTGAAAGATGATGAAGGAAAGCTGCATTGCTGGAGGTAATGCCACCCCTGCAATGCTCAGCCACCCACTGGGTCCTCCCCAAATACCTACAGGGATGCTCTGGTGGGGGGCCAGGGTGATGGTTCCCCATTCCCTGAGCATCCCCTCACTGTGCTGTCTCAGCTACCCACCTTGCAGGATGCCCAGCCTCCACAGAACTCTGTGTGCCCCACAAAAGAACAACACTGGTGCCAGTTTGCTTTGACAGACCATAATGCGACCTTGGGACCCCCAGAACATCACCATGGCAGCAGCAAACCCCTTGGGGCTTCCACACAGCTCTCCCTCCTGCCGTCTGATAATTGACACAGCCTTGACAGCTTAAAAATTAGTTTTTTCCTTCCTGTCTCCAGAGGGAAAAGGTGGAATTTGAAATTATTTTCTAGCTTTTAGTTCTTCACTACACTCCACTAGTCCTGGAGCAGTAACAGGATCTTAGATAAAATGTTGTTGAAAGTAATTCTTCACTTCGACTCAAACATCCTTGCCTCATCCTATGCCACTGGATCTCCTCAGTCACCACCTCTGCCAAAGGAGGAGAATTTCTGCTTAATGGTGCATCTACCCTGGTCTGTCCCCAGCTTATATCCACGCAGTCTCATGGGAGAAAACCAATTTCTCTCCTGAGCATGTGCAGAGCAGTAAAATACAGGGGACAACAATTAAGTTGGATTTGGCTTGTAAGGACCAAACACTCCCAACAATATTCACCCCTAGACACCCAAGCAGCGCTATTTGATTTCAAAACGGCTGCTTACATGCTTAGGCTGAGCACGTAAACATAATCAGTGAATTATTTTGGTTGGAAAGGATCTTTAAGATTATCGAGTCCAACCATTAACGCAGCACTGCCAGGTCACCATTAATCCATGGCCCTCAGCACCATATCTTTGTGTCTTTTAAAACCCCCCAAGGAAGGGGACTCCATCATTGTCCTGGGCATCCTACATCAGAACTCGACAATCCTTTTGGTGAAGAAATTTCTCCCAATGCTCAACTTAAATCTCCCCTGGTGCAACTTAAGGACCCTTCCTCTTGTCCAAAATAACCATGTTAGGAACTTACATAGACAATATTGAACCAGTAGTCATTAAATTACTCTAGAGGCCACCCCCTTTCCTTCCTGTGACACCAACCAAGCTAGGTGCCTCACCTTTACACAGTCCAAAACTTGTAAACCTGTGATAACCTCAAGTTAATCAGCAAAAGTTGGTGGCTTTGCAGGTAGATACCTCACTCTGTTCAAAACATGTTTTGACGTTTTTTACAGGCCAACCTGGACACTGGTGTAGATGCTCCAAAGTAGCCATCCCTATTCCCTGCATGACCTGGGACAGCCAGGGATCCCACGGGGTTTGTAAGGATAAACATACAGATCTTACAGCAACCTTCCAATACCTGAAAGGGGCCTATAAGAATGCTGGGGAAGCATTCATGAGGAATGCTAAGATGACGGGGCACGGTTTTAAGATGGAAAAGGATAGATTTAGACCGGACATCAGGAAAAAGTTCTTTATCTGAAGGTGATGGATCACTGGAACAGGCTGTCTAGAGGGGTGGTGGAGGCCCCATCCCTGGAGACATTCAAGGTCAGGCTTGATGGGGCTCTGGGCAATCTGTTCTAGTTAGAGATGTCCCTGCT
>JAOXOE010000702.1:15534538-15544926 GCA_028565055.1 Phoeniculus purpureus | reverse complement strand
GGATTTATGTTTTAGCGACAGTTGCAGAACTCATATTAATTGCTTATTTTAAGAGCTCTAAGCACTACATGGCTCCTACACACAAGACCAAAAAACCAGAGTTTAGCAAAGCCTGAAACAGGTCAAACCCAGTGAAGATGATGAGCTCTGATGCTCCACATTCAACACAAACACGTCAAATCCAGCCAAGACGATGAGCTCAGTGCTCCACGTTCAACACATGGCCAAGGTAAACAGAACTACTTGAGACAGAGCCCTTACCTTATAGACCTGCCCATAGGTACCATTGCCAACAAGCTCCACGAGTTCAAAGATTCCCGCAGGGTCCTAGGAGAAAAGGACAGAAAATAAATTTATAAACAATACAAAAATAAACATTCGACACAGATAAACATTTGACTGACAAATGGAGCAGTTTAAGCTTTCTAGGCAGCCCTGGGATTAGCATTATGGTGATGATGAGCAGAAGTGTGGCATCACAGTGATGGCAGCCCCTCCAAGCCCTCCTGAGCAGCACTCTGCTCAGCACTGGCAACTGGGCGGGGAAACACCATGCTGGTGCCTATGGGCGAGCACTGACCCGTTTGACTGTCATATGCCCAACATGTGAATGCTCAGGGGATGTTTTAAATGCAATAACAGTTATTTGCTGTTAACATCAAGGGTTTCTCACGTAGCAGCTTTGGAATAAAAGAAATTAACTGGCATAAAGTCATTTTTGGCTCGAAATGAGCTTCAATGAAAGAGTGTCAAGTTTCACTGAAAGAGTGGTCAGGGATTGGAACAGGCTGCCCAGGGAGGTGGTGGAGTCACTGTCCCTGGAGGTGTTCAAAAAAAATGTAGATGTGGCACGAGGGAACACGGTTTAGTGGGCAGGGTGGGGTTGGGTTGATGATCTTGAAGGTCTCTTACAATCTTAATGAATTCATGATTCTCCAAGTCTATTCCTGAGGTCAGCAGCATTAGTGTCACATGCCCTAAATGTCATTTCTGGTTGGGTGCATCCCAACCACTGACATTCTGGTTTGTCCGCTGAGATAGGTGGATCTAGGGCAGTGTGACATTAGGCTAGTGCGATGTGAAGACGACTATTTGGAGGGTGGCACTGAAGCACCAAAATCCCCAGACCCTCCTCTGCCTGGTATGTGCCCAGCTGGAAGAAGGGCTGAGGTACACAACCATACACACGTGCAGAAGCCAGAGCCCACTCACCATCACAGCTAAAAGACGATACACAGTGAGAAGTATGAGGGAGGGTGGGGAAAGAATAAACTACCGTTACTATTTTCTCCTCTCAGTGGGTTTTCCCCTTCCAACAGCTTTATTTATACTCCTCCTCCTTCTCCCGTACTCATCACTCCAGTTTTGGATAGCGTGATCCCCCCTGGAAGCTGGTGTAAGCCAAGGTGTCCCTGCAGCCTCGCAAGCCCACTCACAGCATGGATCACCCTAGCTCCCACCCCATCAACTCTTCACCCTGGATTTTGAGTCACTTGTGCCACTTGACATCCCAGAGAGTAGAACCATAGAATCATTAGGGATTGGAAGGGACCCCGAAAGATCATCTAGTCCAATTCCCCTGCCACAGCAGGGCTGCCAGCTGCCATTTTAGAGGGTTCCAGATGGGTCAATTAATGGCTCTAACAGGCAAATGAGGATCCACCAGCAGTGTTCCTTGGGAGGCAGGAGACAGCCACCACCATGTCATGGACAGAGGTTTCATTCATTACAAAGCCCCCATCAGCTCAAGGGGACTTCTGGGGCCAAAAGTCAAACACTGGGTCTTTGTGAGCAGCTGGAGATTCTAAGTTCAACACATTAATAACACCACAAGGAAATGAATGCAAGTCTTGATGTGACAGAGGATGCTTTCCACCCAGTCCAGAATGTGTGCTGTTGTGTATCTACCAGAGCTTGGTACACCTCATGACAGGGTCACACCAATCCCTCTGATCACTCCATACATTCTGAGATGCCACATCTGCCCATTTCTCCACCATACATGCAGCTTCCTCAGGCCATTGTGTAGGGATCTCCAAGAGTGGGAGCCCCAGTTCAGCCTTTGTTGAGACCAACAGGCAAGCAAAGAGCAAGGAAGCTTGGAAAGAGGCTTGGAAGCTACTGAGGACAAAACTGTCCTGATACAGATATACTCCAGCTAAACTTTTCTGGATACTCATGCCCCATGGGTGAATCATAGAATCATTAAGGTTGGAAGAGACCCCCAAGATCATCAAGTCCAACTGTCAACCCGATGCCACCATGCCCACTAAGCCATGTTTCCAAGTGAACCCACAGCACAACCGATTTAAAGCATGTGGCACCTCGGCTAGGTGTCAACATCTCATGGACTTAATGCCACAAAAATTCCATGAATGGATGGGAAGGGGAACCAGCACTACAACCCAATTCCAAGAACTGGGTGAGAAAGGATGGGAGGGGCAAAACATGGCAGCAGCTGCTGATTTTTGAGTTTCTTCCCTAAGGGTTGTTCTCTGCAGTGCTGAAACAACTCTGAAAGAGGCTTTTCCGCTGCTACAAGTCTATCTGTTTTTGAGTATTCTCTAGGAGATTAAGGAAGAAGAAAGCTATGCCTAAGACAGATGATCAGGGGTTTGGAGAAATACCCAGAGATGCAGCTGGCCATTTCTGATAAGAACTGCTCTTCGAACAATATGCTTTCCAACCTCTTTCAACAAATCCTCAAACCAAAGAGTACCCCCTTCCACCACCCCAAGTCACTTCTCACTCATAAAACATGTGCAAATGTGGTGCAGCTCCGAGTCCAACCATCTCTTGGTTGTCAACCCACCATTTTACTTTGGCCAGGGCAGCTTTGTGCTAACCAGGGGCAGCTGGTACCCCAAAAGGGCTTTCTCCCATCATTCCCACCATCCATAGCCCACACACTCCAGCTCCCACCTGCTGAGTAGTTTCTGTACTGCATGTCCCCACTCCACCCCATTTCCTCTCCATGTTCTTCCTGAAGCATAGCCAGAGTAACAGGGCATCTCAAGGTGCTGAGTGACATTTCTCTCCTGACTGCTGGCATAAGTCACCTTATCTCCATGCAGCTACGGCAATGTGGCTGGAATGCCAGCAATAGGCTGTCAGAGAGCAGAGGGGCTGATCTCACCACCCAGCCATGCTTCTGCCTCCTTGGTCCCTTTGCTTCTTCCCATGTAGATGCAAAAGGGGCAACAACACTTCTCAACAGCCACTATCAGTGCCCAGGAGTAACACGGTGTTAATGGCCCTTCCAGAAAACACACAGCAGAAGATGGAGGGTGGGAAGTCTCTTTCCAGTGTCCTGTCCTGAACTGGTTCCTACATAGAGAAGAGCCTTGCATCTCCATGGCTGCTGGGGAACAGGCTGTCCCTTGTACCAGAGCACATTCTGCACTTTGCACCCCTCAAAGCCCTAGCTGAGATGCTTCAGGAGGGTTTCACAGAGCAGAGAGAGCAGCTCAGGCAGGCTGGAGTAGGCAGCAAGGGAGGAAAATACAGAGGGACATTGCACGGAGGGTTTATGTTTAACATGAGAGAAGATATCCACCCTGCAGAGCCCCAGCGGGGACCAATCCAGGTCAAGCAGGGAGTAATCTCAGACCAAATATAGCCTGTGCTGCAGATCAGAGCTCACAGCAGTGTGCTGGGTTGCACTTGGCTGGGGGTGGCCACAAAGCTTATTACACTGCTGTCTCCAACCTAACATCCACCATCTTGCCCCACTGAAGAGGGATATAAAGTTAGTGAGGGTGAGACCCCCCAGCTAGAACAGCAGCCTCTTCCCACACCCCAGACACCTCCAGAACCACTACGGTATTTTATTAACTGAAAACATCTGGACTAAGTAACAAGCCCACAAATGAAATTAAAAACAAAAAAAAAATCAGGCGATCTGTTAGTTCAGGAAAAGATGTGCTGCTGAAAATGGGGGAAAGAACCAGCATTTAAGAAAAATCCAGAAATAACTTTTTCAGTTCTACATTAGCATCACTAAAAAAGGATCTGTATGGTTGCAGTAGCACCAGGGCTCGGCTGACAGCCCTTATGCCAAGGCAGGGTCTCTCCTTTCCTTCCTGAGAAAACGAGAAGAGCAGAAAAGGGCAAGGGCAGGGGCAAAGCTCAGTCTGGCTGGGATGTGCTCAGGAGACCCTGATACCCACACACCATGACAAACCTGCTTTCAGACCATGTTAAATTCACCCTGTGTCCAGCAGCATCCAGCACCCCTCCACCAGCTGCAGAAAGGGTGGGCAGGGGAGAACCACCCTGGCAGATCCCCAAGGACACCAGCAGGCATTGGGCACCATCACTGACGACCAGCTATTCCCATTTCAGACCTGCAAATTAGCCTAGTTATATCCTTCTCTATAGGAAGGTGCCACTAGTCCTGGCACAGTCAATCACCCACGACAACACATCAAGCCTTGTTGAGGAGGATGATTTGCACCTGAAGACACAGAAGCAAAGTCAGCCAAGGAGCTCTTCAAAAAGCAATGAAATACTCAGCAAGGGGATCTTTCAGTTGCTCATGTGATGGGAAGTGTCTTATGTAGTGGCACCCATGGCAAGAGCTGTGCAAACATGGTTGTCCTCCAGACAGGGACAAGCTGGCACTTAAGCTTTTCCATGCTTGTTTCCAAAGCTGCAGCCAAGACAGGCTGAATTTTCTTTACTGAAAGAGTAGTCCAGGATTAGAAGAGGCTGCCCAGAGAAGGGGTTGGGTCACCACCCCTGGAAGTTTTCAAAGATTGTTTAGTTGTAGTGCTTAAAGATCTGGTCTAGTGGTGACCTTGGTAGAATAGGGTTAGTGGTTGGACTTGATGAACTCCAGGATCTTTTCCAACCAGAATGACTCTATGAAATTCAAGTGGGAAATTTTTTGTTCCTCACTCATCTCCCAGAAAAATCAGTGGTGCTAAGGTCTCATGGCTAAAACCAGTCTGAGACACACCACAAAGCAAAAGCACCATCTTTTCCAGCAATATTACTGAGAAAAAATAAAATTCCACTTTAAGTCAAGAAACAGTGTATTTAAAACTGCTGCATTATCAGAAAAGGGACTTCTGTATGTGCATGATAAAGCAGGATCTATCCAAATTTCAGCAACAAAACAGGCATCCCTTTTGAAGGGCTTATCAGCACAGAGCACGCAGCTGTGGGAAGCTGCAGGAGCACACGCTCCTGGTTAAAACCACCCTGTTCTGCCCAACCCAGACCCTGCAGAGCTAAAGACATCCGCACCTACACTGCGACGTCAAAGTGAATCCAAGGCATTGATGAGCCAAGACTCTGCTTGAGAAAGACTATTTAATTTTTTTTCATAGAATCATCCAGGTTGGAAAAGACCTTCAGGATCATAAAGCCCAACCATCAGCCCTACAACCCCTAACCATTAACCTGTCTCCTGAAGCAGAGATGTAAAGAAAGTAGTTTGTAATTTGTAATGTATTAGATAGTAATACCCATATCCTGGGCACAGTCAGGTCAACAGTTGAGCACTGTTGGTGTTGGCTAAGGTGACCACTGAGTCAGACGTTCACCAGTTAACTGTCCTTATACGTGGCCATGCAGATATCCACCAAGACAAGCAGCATTTATACATTCTGTACCCTAAAGTTGTTTTCCTTGAAGGAGCCTCATTTTTCTTCCTTCCAGCCCAGACAAAAGGTGTGTAACTAGCTTACATGAAGAGTCAGTGAAGACATATTTGGGGAAAACCAACCAATGAGCGCACCAATTAAAGCACAACTGCTGTGAATGCACAGAAGGAGAAATAGGAGATCAGAGCCTCTGTAATCACTGTGCACTTGGCCCCCCAATTGAAAGCAGCTAATGACAACTTCCAGCCAAAAATCACAGAGATAACTAGTCATTAAGCAAATATTATAATCCTGAAGAAGGAAAAAGCTCTGTGGAACTGGAGGCAGCAGTAATGGGTCAGTAGCAGAGGAACATTCGCAGGCACTAGTTTAGATAAGCAGCTCCATAGCAGTATGAGAGAAGTTTTTTCAATCTCCACTGAGAATAAACGCAACTAACATTCCCCAAACAACTGGATTTTATGAGCCTTTGCCTTACAGTTCCATAATAAACCAACCTCAACAAGAGATCTCATTAACCTGATCAGGCACCCTCAAGAACCAAAGCTGGCTGACAAAACCATTTACTCACCACCCTCAACACCACAGGTCTGCCTGTGTGGAAATGCTTCTGCATAGACAAGTCCTGGCAGGCCCATGGAGAGATTTTAGGTCCTGGGAAGCATTAAAGGGTCATTCTTCTCCAGCAGCTGACTCCTGCCAGTTAATGGCAATGCCCAGAACAACCATAATCGCCGCCTGCCAGCATCAAGCATCTGGCATAACCTTGAGTAATGCTTTCAGTTTTGGGCACCTCAATACAAGACAGACATTGAGGTGCTGGAAGAGGTCCAAAGAAGGACAACAAGGTTGATGAAGGGTCTGGAAAAAAAAAACCTTGTGAGAAGCAGCTGAGGGAGCTGGGGATGGTTAGTCAAAAGAAAAGGAGGCTGAGGGGAAACCATCTTGCTGTCTACAACTACCTGAAAAGAGGTCATGGAGAAGTGGGGATTGGTCTCTTCTCACAAGGAGCAAGTGATAGGACAAGAGGAAATGGACCCAAGTTGTGCCAGGGGAAGTTTAGTTTTGACATTAGGGTAAAATGTCATTGAAAGGTCAACCGGCCTTGGAACAGCTTGTCCAGGAAAGGGATTGAATTGCCATCCCTGGACGTGTTTAAATTTTGTATTGACCTGTAGCTTAGGGATATTGTTTAGTGGTAGCCTTGGGACAGTTGGGTTAGCAGTTGGACTTGCCGATCTTGAAAGTCTTCTCCAACCTAACCAATTCTATTCTCTGACTTTAGGGTTGATGGTTGGGCTCAATGATCCCGACGGTCTTTTCCGACCTGAATGATTCTATGATCCTGAAGGTCTTTCCAGCCTAGACAGTTTTACGATTATGTGATGGCAGTGGGCAGTACCCTCAACACAAGATTGTAAGATCCAGCGCACATGCACAACTGCTTAGAGATATTTTTACCCCATCAAGCTCCAACCACGAGGAAGATCATTAATTTGGAGCGTGAGAAAAGCATTCACGAGGAATGCAAGACAGTGAAAAGCCCTTCAGCAATTCAATAATACATAAAACTGTAAGCTTTGTAGACAGCTACGCAGATGTCTCAAACATCAGGAATTGAGCAACCTCAAGCTCTAAGAAGTCAAATGCATTTCCTTCCAAAAACACTACAGCTCACCCATTTTGCCATACTGTTCACACTGGTTTCTACAGCAAAAACTGAAGGATTTATATGATCTGACAGAACAAGGACCATCTCTTTGGGGATGTTGCCCCAAATGGCATGTAATTAGAGAAAAAAGAAAAAAAAAAAAGGAGGGCTTCAAGAGTACTTGAAGACACAGTTGCTTGTTAATAATCTGCTAGCTGCCTTCATCTCGAAGGCACTTCTCGTTAACAGCCCTGTGAGCAGAAGCTTGCAGAAGTTCACTAATAGAACTGCAGACTAACAGCAAGCAAGGCAGGAAGCCTTGCTTGTGTTACTGTGAACTTACAGAAAAAAGATGTTGGGGGTATGATCTCTTCGAGTTTCAAACACTACAAAGGTATAGGCCTAGGTGTGTCCATTGAAGTGCAGCAAGGCAAGGAAACACCTCAACATACTGCACAGATGTGGGAGGGGTTTTTGAGATACTGTCTTTGGTTACAAGCCAAGTAATGAAGCAGAACCACACTGGACTACTGGATGCTATTCAGCCCTAATAGAGATTGCTTAATCTCATGTCTTCTCCTAGCTTTGGTACTTTCCCCCTCCTTCGCCCACCCATCCAGAGACTCAGAAGACACACGATCATCAATGCCATCTACCACTGCACCTCCTGCCTACTCAAGCAATACAAGCTGCTCTACTTGGAAGAGTAACAAGGAACTCACTGAGGGTTTTGTTTTCATTTTGAAGAAGCAGTTCGTCCTCCCTCACCCCAAAACACCCAGCTCCATATCCTAAACGAAGTCAGTCAAGAACCAACACTCTTATACAGAATAAGAAAAGCTGTTGTCAAGGCAAATATATTAACAGGAGAAAGATTTCTCCACTTGGGGGTTGTGCAAAGCCTGATTACAGATCCATTTGAACCATTCCTCTTCAACATCTCACAAGAAGTCATTCCTTCAGCCCCTACTAAGAGCCACTTCAGTGCTTTCAAAGCCATAAATCGACTCTCCTGGGTTTCCAGCACTCCTCTTCCTAGCTTCTTGCGGCAGTAAAGCTCCAGGCACCACACACACATCTCCTTCCTTTCCAAAATGTTAAGACCTGCCAGTTGTCTACAACAGCAAAATAAGAACTAATCCTCATACTGGAGGTTTCAGTCAACAAAGCTGGATTACTCCTTCAACTTTTACCTCTTCTATTTAAGACATGTGGATTTGTACTCACCAGCTAGCAAAGGTACAGCAAACACCATGGCTGAAGGAAGGAAAAAAGCCCCTCAGGCACATACACAGCCCAGTCCCACTTGGTCCTGCTGAGGCCAATGCACTAAAGCTGCAGTACATAGACCTGTTCTAGATTTCCTGCTCACTAGCTAGTGCTTCCCCATACAAAAACCACACTTCTTATGACCTAGTTTCTCCTTCCTCAAGCAGCCTCCACAAATATGAAACATGAGGGCTTCAAGCCAGTGAGGAACATGTACAGATCTGGAAAAAAGTCTCCCAAGTCAAGATGATGCACTTGTACCACTGCAAACACCAGGTTCCACAGCCCAGGATGTAATAGTGATGCAATGAGAAGACAACAATGACTACACCAACATGTATAAAGCTAGCCTTGCCCCAACAGGGCACACGGGAGCAGCCGGGTCTAAGGAAAAACCATTCACCAGCCACACACACTAATCAAAACAAAAACAGTCCAAACCTCTTCTCCATTCCTTCAAAATCCTAACCGAAGCATCACTGGCAACAAGTGATGTCACTCCATCCCATAGTGATGTCACTCTTACAAGGGGCAGTAAGTTTTCATTTGGAGCTAATGAAAACCAACATTTGGCCTGCATGAGTGTCACTACAGTATAAAGATGCCAACTGAGGTATTCAATACCCTTTAAGACAAGAGAATTCTTCTCATTCTTCCTTTGAAGTTCAACTCTCTCCTAATTAGACAACCCTGTCTCATTCTTAAAGCTCTACAGCACATCTCATAGATCCCTGGGAGAGACTCCACAAATTGTTTGCAGTTGTATGACTGAAGACTGCTCATCCAGAAGAGTTAGAAGTCAATGAGCACAGAAGTACCAGCAAAAGCACTACTGCTACATGAACCCCGAGGTTTCCAACCCGCGTTAGATGAATGCAGCCACAGTACAATCAGACAATTCAACAGGTGCCTAATTCAAGCACACACAACTTCAACGGGACAATATATAAAAGGCTTGGCTAAGCTCAGCATCTCTAAAAAGCTACAGTGCCAATTATAAATCGTATCTATAGTCCCCAGAAGATCTAAAGTCACTACTAGTATTGTAGCACACTCCTTCGGATGCAGACATCAATTAGAGCACAGCGGCTGGACAATCTCCTCAGTGGAAGTCACTTATGTGCAGTTTCAGACCAGTAAGATATTATTCCTGTATGTTTAGATCTCACCCTCTGAGAATCAAAAAGTTTCACCTCGGCCAGCAAGTGTTTGCATCAAGCCGAAACTGCTGCCGACTACTATATGCTGTTAGAGTCTTACAGGCTCTCAAAGAGGTTGGTTTCATTACTGACACCAAAGCAGCTGTTTTGGGAACTACAGCTTCTTGACAGACCACTCCTGGAGGCACTTTGAACACCAAGGTCTATCTCTGCCAAAAAGCAGAGTATCAGCTCTCACACAAGGGAAAAATCTAGTCCCCTATGGCAGGTCATGTCTGTGGTTTGTGTCTGTTGAGGAGTGACAGCTCAGAAGCCAGTTTGCACCTTCCCAAGTCACTGGAGACTGGACATCGCAGCTTCTGTCACCACCACAGGAGATTGCTAAATCACTGATCTGGGACTGTTTCTATCGAGCAAAGGCAAGCAGGCTTCTACCTTGTAGTGGCCTAGCTGTGGCCACAAGAAGGCCTTAAAATGGGAGAACATCTTACTGCCAGATGCATTTAGAAGAAAAAAAAAATCATAGAATCATTAGGGATTGGAAGGGACCTCAAAAGATCATCCAGTTCCAACCCCCCACCATGGGCAGGAACACCCCACCCTAGACAAGGCCAGCCAGAGGCCCATCCAGCCTGGCCTTAAACACCTCCAGGGACAGGGCCTCAACCACCTCCCTGGGCAACCCATTCCAGGCTCTCA
>JAOXOE010000702.1:15502714-15534438 GCA_028565055.1 Phoeniculus purpureus | reverse complement strand
GGCAGCTTCCTTATATACCCCCCATTCTAGCTGTCCTCCCTTCCACTCCTTGTAGAGTTTCTTTTTGTGTGACAGCGCGTCCAGGAGCTCCTTGCTCAGCCAGGCAGACCTCCTAGCACTCTTCCCTGCTTTCAAAGCAATCTCACACCCCTTCGCTTTTACCAATTAGCATAGGTTTGCACCTCTATGGCTGTTCTAAATTACAGTTGAGGACAAGGGCTGAGTTGACTAGGAGAAAGCTGACAGAGATGAAATGGTTGTGTCACTGTGGCACCAAGAACCTATAGACTACAGCCTTCAATAGCAGGGATTGGTGCAACAACAAACATACACTCTGGGCACATACACATGCACACCAAGGAACCTCAGAGACCCTTATGGGAAAGTAGATAAGGCATCTAGGCCAGAGCTGTGACCACCCATGTTTACCCAGCAGCAGATGAGCATTATAGCCAAAGATATACGTTGGTTACATGTCTTGGTCTTAAGACAGTATGGGTGGCAAGCCCTGCTCATCAGAAATCATTACATCCCAGTTTAAAGCGCCATTATGTTTTAATACTTCGCTGAAAACGAGGGAGAGACCCTACACAGGTGTCTGAAGGAACATCACCTCCCTGCGGGCTTCAGGCGAGTTTCTCACACCAGTCCAATTTTCACTGGAGATGGAGTAACCTGAGGGGTCTATGCTTTTCAAAGAGTTTACCCACTGCCTGTCACTTTTCATCAGCTCCTTATGCTTGGCTTCACAACAGCTGCTTAGCAAGAGAGGATCAGATAACTCCTAGGTAGCAGTAGTTTCAAAACAGGACAACGTGGGGAGCAAGTCACATTGAATTATTGAGTAACAGGCTGCAGGACTCTCCCCGATAAGCTGTAAAAAAGAAAAAGACTACATGCAAGAAGCTCTCAAAACCATGTGCTATAAATTTACATAGAACTGTTTTGAGAGAACAGAAAAATTATTTAAAATAATATCAAATGCATGTTAATCTGCATGTTTCATCTCTAGAAAGACCTTTCTCACCTAGGAGTTAAGAAGCTGCATAGAAAGAGGAGAGAAAACTTCCCACCTATTTTTCCTACATTCCACAGGCTCCCTCCAGTAATACCACACTCAGCAGTGTATCTGATGGTTTGGTCTTGACAGACCCTCACTTGAACTGGGGGAAAACAAGGTCCCACAGCAAAAAGCAAGCTCCTGCCTGATGCACTGCAAAAAAACTAGCCTGCAAAACAGAGGCTTCCAGTCACTGAAGTTACTGAAATGTTTGCAATATTTTTTTGCCAGGCAGTAAAGTACTGCCCACAGAAAGACTTTCTGCATTTCTTGGTGGCTTCTTACATCGTCAATTCTGAAAGATGCTTTTTTATTTTGAATCCCAGTGGCTCCAGATACTAAACTTGAGGTGAAGGACAATGATTATGTAGGTTAGATTATTTGATAAACACATTCCAGCAGCACTTCAGTCCCAAGTGAAGGGACCTCTCCCACACAGGCATCCATCCTAGAAAGACGCACCGGTTTGGGTTCACAAGTCATCACAATGCCCCATAAATCCAACCACTGCCTTTTGCTTTATGGGATCAGTTGAGTTCCCTACCAAATTACAGCCTCATGACACCTTCCTGCCATGGGGGAATCTCTGCTAGCTCTAGTCCCCAGAGCCAGCGGTGACATTATTTGCTCTGTCAAGCAAAACGGTCTTTGCTAGAGCTCCGAAGTTTTTATTAGCTCACGCAAGCAGGCTGGAAACAAACACAACAGCACACACAGCAGCAAAGCAAACCCTGTAGGACCACAGGTACCAGCCTGTGAAGGCCAGTGAAAATGGAAAAACAATATGATATGATGAGAGGAAATAGCTTCAACTTCCATGAGGGGTGTGTTAGGTTGGATATTAGAAAAAACTCTTTACAGAAAGGGTTGCCAAGCCCCGGCATAGGTTGCCCTGGGCAGTGGCGGAGTCACAATCGCTGGAAGAATTTAAAAGACGTGGAGACATGGTTCTGAGGGACATGGGTTAGTGGTGACCTGACAGAGTTGGGTTAACAGTTGGACTCCATGATCTTAAAGGTCTTTTACAACCTAAATGACTCTATGGTAAGTCCACAACACTTGGGTTTTCAGCAGAGATGCAGACCAAGCCATTCTGCAGGCACAGGGTGCCCCAGGAGCCCAGCACCAACCACCTGCCCATCCCAACCCTGCCCATGGTTTCTCTCCAGGCTCAGGCATGAAGGAAGCTCTTTGGGTCCACTTTCTCCAACCTACAGGAGCCAACTCCACATCCCAAAGTAGGATTTGGCCCACAGGCATACGTGGTAAGATTAACCATGTGGGTGTAGGGACATGAGACAGGGATGTGAGACATTTGTAACTGCTTCTAAATTAATTGCTGTTATAGCTATTTGATTTGCTAAACTCAGCAGGGCTAGCTTTTATTTTAGAAAACTATGAACGTATCAGATTAATCAACTTAAAATAAATGGGCTTGATTTATTTATTTCTGCTCCTATTTCTAAATCCTCTTTAAGCCTGGCAAGTCACCACATTCTTTCCATCCCCTGAAAGTAAAAGAACAGGGAGTTTGCTTTATTGTTATTTTAAAGGAACCTCTAGAAAGCTTAGCAGCTCTGCGAGTTTAAATCACAGCAAAATAATGTGGTGAAGGAGGACAAGGCGCTGGTTTCCACACGCTGCTCTGCACTGAGAGCCCACCAGGAGAGACTCACCACAGAAAGCTGAAAGTTTCCCTACACACAGCAAAGCTCCATGAGCAAACAGAACTGGGCCCTCCCAGTGCGAGACACATCTTGTACAGAAAGGTCCTGCCAGCAAGGTAGAAGTTTAATCTCTTCTAGCCAGATTTTGCTGTTCCTGAATCCTGTGGAAGTTGGGTCAGCATCCTTCCCCACCCTGCTCCCAATCCCCTGCCCTCAGCTTTAGCAATGCCACAATGCCCCTACCAACAACTAAAAAGAAAAGCCCTCATATATATTTTGCTGAAGAAAATTAATCTTGTGTTCCACAGAATGTTAAGTGGATTACATCTGCAGCCTCAAAGCAGAAGAATGTTGATTTCCATTTATCTTGTACTATTATCCACCTCTTATTAGTTTTTCTACCAGTCTCATGTTAGTCATGATAATTTCCTGTTACTCACTGCAGAGCTCAGCTGGCTCAACAGACCAAGTAACAAGAGCAAGAGTGCAAGAGCATAATGAAGATAACACCACCATAGAACAGCTTCTGTAAAGGACAATGTTTAAGGTGAAGAACAAAGATCAGAGGGCTGGAGCACCTTTCTGATGAAGACAGGCTGAGAGTGTTGGAGTAGCTCAGGCTGAAGAAGGCTCCTTATAGTAACCTTCCAGTCGCTGAAAGGAGCCTATCAGAAGGCTAAGGAAGACTGTCCACAAGGGCATGGAATGACAGAATGAAAGGTCATGGTTTTTAGCTGCAAAAGGGTAGATTTAGGTTGGATATTACAAAAAAGTTCTTTAATCTGACGGTGGTAGATCCCTGGAACAGGTTGCCTAGAGAGGTGGTGGAGGCCTCAACCCTGGAGACATTCAAGGTCAGGTTGATGGGGCTGTGGGCAATCTGTTCTAGTCAGAGATATCTCTGCTTGTTGTAGGGGGGGTTGGACTAGATGACCTTTGGAGGTCCCTTCCAACCCTATGATTCTACATTCTACAAATCATTTTTTGGGACAACTTCATGGTGGATCACACTTTATCACATCTCCTTGAAAAGGAAACAGAATAACACAGATCCTTTAAAGGAAAACTGCTAACATTGCTTCAAACATGCCAATAAACTAGACAGAGCAAACAGAGCAAGATGGACATTTCTGACCCCTGGTGAATCAGGGGGGAAGGGAGGGGAAAAATAAACTCTGAAAAAAAAAAAAAAAATCAATAAAAGTTTAAAGTGCCTCAGAAGGTAGTCTCCAAGGGTGATCCCCACTGTGCATGGGGGCTCCAGCTCCTCTGCCAGAGGTGCTGCAGCCATTACCATCACCCTTCTCAGCACAGGAATCCCAACTCTCTGCTCTTCACTCTGCTGAGTAACCCTTGCAAAGTGCCACCACTCTAAAAAAGCACCAGACTCAGCTAAGCAGCTCTAACACCATTTAAACGTTTTACCATTAGGAGAAACCAAGAGAGCTCACAAGGGCCAGACTCTCAGAGGGCGGCAGATTCATTGAGCTGCTGCTCGTGTGAGAGGAGTGTAAATTACTCAGCACAAGTAAGCAACATCAAAGTCTCTCCAAAAGGATGCAACCCACTGACAGTGATGCCAGCTCAGCCCTAGCTCTTCTGAATATTTCACAAGCAGGCTGATGAGTTGAAAAGGCCAAAATGAGCGTTTTGATGATGCTGCACAAAGGAAGGAAAAGGCAAAGAAAGGACTCTCAGGACACGTGCCTCTCTCTTGGCCAGATACCCAACCCACAGTACCTGCCTGATGCATGGTGGGATTTGTGCCTTCTATTGACACCTTAGTGGCCTCCACCAGGAAGAGGAACTGCTGTAATGCCTGGGCTCCACCTCCTCTTCTATAGTTCCTAGAATAATTTGAATTCTACACAATAAACACCAGAGCTGATAGGCAAAACCTTATCAGATGAAGTAACTTACAGCTTCCCAACTTATGGCTTTACCACATGGGCTAGACAAAGAGCTAAAGACTACAGGAGCAGATAAGGGGGCTCAATCAAGAATCAAACCCGTGCAGGAGCTGCAGCACACAACACACTGTCTCAGAAAGTAAAGTAAACAGCAGAGGCTTTGCCAGGCCACCCTAAATCCTCAGAGAGCTGTTCCAGCAAACAGCATCACCTCACCCCAGTGAGCAGACCTGGCTGACACATCACTGTCTCTCCCAGTCAGAGGGGAAAACAGCTGCACCATTTTATTGTTGTGAGCACTAAGGTAGGTGCTCAGCTGAGCTCCCCTTCATCTTACAGCCCCAGGCTACAGTAAGGAAGACAAATTACTGTGAGACCAAGATGTCCTTGTAATCCTTTCCTTCTCCGAAGACCTGATGTATTAGAAGGGAGTATTTCATTTGCTGGGGAACCAGTTCAGCTCTCAGTGCTGCCCCACACTGGAAGTACTCTGAGCCAGGATGGATTTTTTTTTAGTTAGGGTGACACCAAGTACCAAGGTACTACAATTTCCAGTAAGAAAATTCAGCGTTCTGCAAGTGGATCTCAAGAACCCAAACATTCAGACATAAGCTAACCCGATTATCTTTAACATCTAGGTTAGGACCCAAACAGCCTTTGAAGGCACACCTCATCAATGTCAGAGATTCAGACTGTTCAGTAATGCTGAAAATCATGGCAGGCTGCTGGCAGTGCAGTCACACCTTGGGTTACCCACATTTCTCACACTTAGCCAGAGATCCACTATTGAGTCCTTCCAAGAGCCCTTAATCTCTTGTGTATTATCTTCCCATCTCATTTCCCTCCTGAACATTGACACCTGCAAATAATTCCCTTCCCCCATGTCCCAAAGCTCACTGCGTGTTGGCAAGTATACAAGAAATGCATTTATTCAAAGGAATTTGCTCATCAAGTCTTGCAGACACCAAAAATACACATTACCTAATCTTAGCAGAGAGCTGTTTAATGGCCAGAGCACAGGATGAGAGGCCAGAAGATCTGACTCCTACTCTCAACTTTGCCAGGCCTGCATCTCTTGTAAGTGAAACTAGGGAAGATGCTTGATCTCTCCTCATCTTGATTTCCCTGCTGGGAGACCGTCCTGGCATTCCTGTCCTCATATGGGATCTTATCTATAGCCTCCTCATTAGCATCTGAAAAGAGCTTCACAAATGAGCATGTAAAGTATGAAAGAGAGGATGGAGAAGCAGCCCTGGTCTGGAAGCCTGGAGACACGTCCTCCTCAGAGTGTTCAGGCAAACTAAACGACTCTGTACTCCATCCACATCTGTGCTAGAGAAACATTTTGATTCTTTCCCTCTACAGGGAATGAAAACCCAACAATTTCTTTCTTCATGAGAAAGCTCAAAGGAAAGATTAAATTCTGGGTTTCTGGAAGCCAAGGAAATAATGAATGCAACATTCCTCCAATTAAGTACCAAGAGACCCCACCACCTCCAGCTAGTCACCTCCAGAACTACCTCACAGGCAACGCAGCCACAAACCTGAATCACCTCCCCTTTCCTGCCCTTGCTCTGGATGCTCTGCAAGTGGCAGAACCAGACTGATTAGAAGATAAACTAGAAGTCTGCTCTTACTGTCCCACAAAAGCTGCGTGTGGAGGTACAGAAAATCCAGACTCAGTACAAGCTCCCACAGAGAGGACCAGAGCCCACCTCATAGGGCATTGCTTACAACTGCTGCTCTGCTCTGGCACTACAACCTTTGGAGGACTCCAGGCACTTCTGCTGCGATGCAGGAAGGACGACTTCTAGTGTTAATAGAGACTCCCAATTGGAAAAACAACATCAACAAACAAGGTAATATTTCAGCTATTTCGGGAAGGAAAGAAAGTCACACCATCCCAACACATTTCCATCTTTCCCAGCTGCCTCAGCTAATCTTGCAGGTAGATCCCATCACCAGTGTCAGCAACAGCCATTGCACCAGTTGAGACTGCTCCAGTACATCAAGACCTTGGCTTTAGATGGACTCACAAACCTTGTTTCCTTCTGAGTGGAAAAAAGACAGTGCATGTCCATCATCCACCCCAGTCTAGCCACATGGACTAGAAAGATCTTAGAGGAGAAGCTGGCCCAAGAAAGATCTTAGAGAAGTTGTCCCAAAAACTTGAAACAAAAAAAAAAGACTTTTTTTTTTTTTTAAAAAAGGCTGAGCTCTTTTTAAAAGAGAAGAGAAAAACATCCTATTGTTCCATAATTAATGGAAACCAGAAGAGGTTTTATGGACTTGTTGAGAAACAGAGAGTGAGCATTAGAAAGTACATTTCAGTACTTCATGATCACAAGGTGAGCTGCTTGCATAATACTGACACAGAACAGAAATGCTGATATCACAAGGCAGTTATGAAACTTGGGGTTTAAATGCTGCATAACAATAGTACAGTAATTAAGTCTCATAAGTTATTTCTTTTCTGATTTTTTTCTTCCTTAACTGCTAAGTAGATGCTGCAACCTTCACCTTACGCTTGACTCTCCCTGGGGAGGTGCACACGTGATGGATCCCTGCTGCTCCCACCACCTCACAGCACCAGGGATCCAGCCCACCCCACAGCTTCACCACCCACCACAGTGGAAACCTGTCCCACGGAAGGCTTTGAGATCACTCTAAGAAAGAGGCTGGGAACTTATGAGGAGCACAAGAATGAGGGAATCAACCTGAATACTAGACCCAAAACAAGCTCCTGGTTCTTCCTCCCCAATGGATTCTGACACGAGCATGTGCTCTCGTGACTCGCTCTAGTGTGACCAGGATCCACCAACTCCCCCACAAGCCACACAATATAGAGCAGCAAAATGTCAGGAAAATCAAGGGCAAATGAACACAGAAGACAGCCCATCCCCCTACCACCACTTCTATTTTTAGGCAGCAAGATTAGCTTAGAGCAGTTTTACTCGTTTCTGATAATGAACAGGGCTCTTGCATCTTCTTTCGAGGACATTTCCTCCCCTGCTTTACACCAGTAGCACCAAAAAGGTCATGTGAAGCGGTGAGAGCAAAACCACGACTTATTTGTGAAAGGGTCTTGAGAAAGCAACTCCAGTTGTGAAGATTTGCCCCATCTCTCATCAACCACACAGCTTTGGTTTTGGGGCTATGGGCTCTCCACCTACAAGATACAGTCCCTCGTTTTGCACCACATGACAGCCTTTGCCTGTTCAAAAGCTGTTAATGATTTTGTGTGAGCTGGTACATTGTGGAAGTGCAGGTCTCGATGTAGAACACATCTGGCCTTCCCAGGCATGGTGAGCATGGAAGATCTCCAGCTGTTATGGTGCACAGATTCATAGAATCATTAAGGCTGGAAGAGATCTATAAGATCATCCAGTCCAATTATCAATCCAACCTCACCATGCCCACTTACATCAGGTCCCTGAACGCACCCATTTATCACCAGTTTTTCTTCAGAAATTTCAATAAACTACATGGAGTCTTCTATTTGCCCTTTGGATTGTCATTTTTTGGGAAGGCTCTTTTTTTTTTTTTTCCCTCCGCACTTCTCTACAGTTACAAGATCCAGGAAAAAAATACCTCCCCCTCAAGTTAACTTCTGGTGTCTGCATTTTATGGGATTTTGTGACCACAGACGAAATAATCAGGCTTTTGACAAGTTAGAAATCCTTTCCCAGGAGCAAGATGCCCCTGTGCCATGTGAAATGGAAGAAAAGAGTGTCTGTGGACCAACCCCCATCTGAGCCCAGCAGCAAGTTCACCCACTGCTTCTTGGTGAGCTCTTGCCCCTGGTCACAAGCACTACCACACCAGGCTCTCACTTTTTTATGTGGATTGCAAAACCTAGACTTATTGAGGAAAGCCACTAGTTCAATACGAGGAAGCATTTAAGACAGCTAGTAGATGATTAACAAGTGTGTGCTCAAGTCAATTGCTGCAGGAGTACCACAGGTTCCTTACAGTCATAAAAAAATCCTTGTCTCACACCCATCTGGCAGGACTTCATGGAGAGATCATGCCTAGCAAAGCCCTGGCTGCAGGGAACAATGTGGCCACAGACTGTTAGATCTTCACCTCCCTTCTCCCTCAGGCTCCTAACTGCAGGTCTCCCATCAGTGGCACCCCAGGATGGAGTAGATCTTATTCCTAGGTCCATGTTCTCCATCAGGCTGCCCCCAAGAATCCCCTCTCTGTGCTAAGTCCTTGCAGGGCAGTCTTTACAAAGGTGGACACAGCTTCTCATGCACAACTTAGCACCTACCCACCAGCAGGTACGTGGCCTCCTCCAGCTGAGCTTCCTGGCAGGAGGGAGAGCTGTCACGGGCCCCACCCTTAGGCAACATCACCTCAAAGCAGAAGGCTGGAGAGGAGAGGTATAAAGCATGTCATATGGCTCTTTTAAACTGAGGTCAAAGAAGAGGTAGCATTTCTGCTGGAAGCCTATGCCTTTTCATACCAGAGGCCCCCAGAGCCAAGTAGAGGTGCTTCAGCACTCTAAAGCATCAGCTTTTTTAGGCAACAATATCCTGAACAGCTTCTTCATCCTGGCTTTTGTATCGCACAGTGAAGAAGTTTCAGGGATTTGGCACCTTCTCCTTAACAGGCCATCATTAACAAGTGACTCATATTATATTGCAGTATGAGTCATCCTGGCAGAGGTCATCATCAGAACAGACAACTAGTCTTCAATTATTTCCTTCAGGTTGAATTAAAGGGGTATTGTTATGTTAATTTTACATCTGCTCCATCCTATCTTTCCCTCTGATATCTCCAGAGCAACCTGGGATTTCACTTCACGGTCTAAACTGCCTCTCAAATAGCCTTTCCATCACAGCAAAGTTGCAGATTGTCATAAAATGCGTTCATGCCAACAGGAAGTCTTCTGGATGGGTTTCAGCTACAGCACCTAGTCTCTAAAGCAGCTCTCCATCACGTCTCTCACTGCTGATCCAAAGGGACAACAAGCTGCTGTCTCTGACACCTTCTTGCTCTGCTCACACTTCATTATGACCATTTTCCAAGGATCCAGAGCTTATAGAATCATGGGCTTGCCCCAAACACAACGACCTTTCAGGCTGCCACACCACATTGTTGCCTCTGAGAGAAGGGACAAACCCAACAAACAAAATCACTTTTGACTGTGCTCAGTGGCACATGAATATCGAAGAAACAAGCCATGAGCAGGGCAGGTAGGAAAGGAGGCACTTGCAGCCATTTTCCATTTTCTAGCCAAGCAGTCCCACATTTCTAGAGGACTCCAGCCTCTCTTATCTGTTCTTGCTCCCTTCACTCACCCCCAACAACGTACCCTTCACACCTCTCCAATCAGTGATCCAAGAGAGGACAGCATCCCTGCCAGGACAGGGCACACAGTGCAGGTAACTCAGTTTTGCCCATTAGAAAACACATCCATTATCAGCCCAGTGACCAGTGGAGCACTCAGTGAGTATATTTATAGCAGCCAGCCACAGTCACACTGGCTGTGAGGTTCACTCTGGAGAGCACTTGTAAACTACTGGAATCCCATTTAGCTATTAGAGCCTCTTCAGCCATACCAACAGACCCCATTACAACCATTCCAACACACCAATCCCCATTACAGTCATACCAATACACATGGGCATCATTACAGCCATACAACACACCAATCCCCATTACTGCCATACCAATACAACCATCCCCACAGAACAGCTACAGGAAGAGCAGAGTCATCACATTATTTACTGAAGATAATCAATATGCCAAGGCTGAAGATTTATTGCCATGAAGGCAGCCTGTCTGCAGAGCCAAGAAAACACATTCAAAGCTCTTTTAACTTTGTTGCCTTGGCCTCTGGTTTTGTTCCAAGATCAGTTTCCGTGCACACACATCTTTCTTCCCTCCAAAGTCATAGAATCATAGAATGTGTTGTGCTGGAAGGGATCTCCAAAGGTCATCTAGTCCAACCCCACTACAACAAGCAGTCTCTCAAATTGCCCAGAGCACCATCAAGCCTGACCTTGAATGTCTCCAGGGGTGGGCCCTCCACCACCTGTCTAGGCAACCTGTCCCAGTGATCCACCACTCTCAGTTTAAAGAATCTTTTCCTGATGTCTAACCTAAATCTACCCTTTTCCAACTTAAGCACATGACCCCTCATCCTATCGTTCCATGCCCTTGTGAACATTTCTTCTGACAGGCCTTTTTTAGGGATTGGAAGGTTGCTAAAAGGTCTCCCCAATATCTTGGGAGCATCTGCAAAAACACACACGGGAGGTGTTTGTTTCCCCACAAATTATCCCCCATGAGTATTCAGTGGGAGAACAGAACACAAAACCTACTAGTTTAAAGGCAGTGCCTCTTCCTCTCCCACCAGGTTTTGCATGCCGTAAAAGTCTATGGCTAATCCAGCACCTCCCATCTGAGTAAGTAGCTTGAAAAACTGTGGCCAGTCATTTGAGGAAGGCCTATGGGCCAGGGACACAGGCTGTGCCATTCTCACACCCACTAGCCCACCATGCTGTCCAACTATGCTCAAGAGGAAACAGTTAATTTTTCATATGCATTTAGATATTCATATACATTTAGATAAGTACCTCCACAAAGCACATAGGGTGCCCACCTGAAAGCTAACACACCACCTCCTGAGCATCACAACTACTGAGACACAACTGGGGAGATGCTACAAACTGCACCAATCCAGTTTAATTTTGGTTCCTGCTTCAGGAGGCAGAAGCACTGCAGGCAATAACCAGCAGGCTTAGTGCTCCTGGAGCACCAACATTAGAATCATAGAATCATTAAGGTTGGAAAGGAGGCCAACCTTCAATCCAACACCTTCATGACCATGTCCCGAAGTGCCACATCTACTCACCTTCAGAGGGAAGTGACTCCACCACTCTCCTGGGCAGCCTGTTCCAACATTTTACTTCTCTTTCACTAAACACATTGTTCCTAATTTCCAATCTGAACTTTTCTAACCATCAGCTACTGGGTAAATGCAGTTGTCTTAGTCCCTGGATGAGCTCTATGGCCCACAGCACAACCCTACACGTAAGAAAGATGGAGGTGAGGTAAAGAGGAGATCTGTACCTTCAATTCTGCCCATTCCTCTCAAAAATCACACTTAGCTTTTAAGGTTGTGTATGAAAGAGAAAGGAAAAGGCAAATATATGCTGATTTACAGGGAGATTTCTATTGTTGCCTGGACATCAAACAGCACCCAATTAGTCCTGCAAAGATCTGACCCATAAATTATGAAAATAAAAGCCTCTAAAGCTTTGATCGCTTGTATTTCTGCAGCATGCTACAGTGGTTATTAGACACATTTTGTTAGATTCAAGCTGTGTGATCTCTTCCTCAGCAAAGGCTCTGTGCCTCCAACGCATCCTGCTGTCCTCATCCAGTAGCTTAAGGACACAGTCCCAACCAGTCATTTCTATCATGCACCCAACACATGACTCGGCTGGTAGTCGGCTTTTTCTTGCCGTGTTTCAAAATTAGGAGCAAGGAGAATTTTTTAAAGAAGGGGTGGCGGGGGGGTGAGGAGTGTCAGCCACCTAAATGAAATGTTTGATTCTCTCGAATACACACCATGGGCGATACCCCTGCCTCCTCAGCAGAGCTCCTTTCCTAACGATTTGTTCTGTACCCCAAAATGTCATCACTGGAGGAAGCAAAGTGAAAGCCGTAACAAAAGGCTTCATGCACCCAGAAGCTGAAAACCACACATGGGCTTACACGAACAGCAATGCGTCCACCCACCCTCACTGCTCAAAACCAAGAGGATGTTACACTCACATTACCAAAGCTTTACTCAGAAGAGCAACCGGCTGTTCACAACCTGCTGCGCTCATCAACAGCCACAGCAGCTTTCAGCCAGAGCAGGTACTCGCAGGAAGGATGGGACCACATCAACCGCTCTGCTCTCGCTTACTGGCAAGAGGGTTAGGTTTGCATGAAGCCATTAGTATCTAATAGGGCTTCTGTAGAGGAGAAGAGTTCCTTCTGCTTCTGCCTTCTGCTGCACACCAGATAACCCAGTGGCTCAGCACAGACAGGGCAGGACATGCTGTCTGCTCACCTGGTAGCAAAGGAGGAAATCTCTGCTCTCAGCTACACCAGACTCCTGTGGACATCCCAGCGCTGCCTGTCTGATTACAATCATCCATCACCTACTACTAACACAAAACCTTGAACTTCTGGCAAGCACAGCAGAAAATTAATGTAGAGAAACAATGCTCCAAATCAAAGGGGAGGAAGGGTTTTTTGCCATTACAAAACAAAATCAGGCGCACAGAAAGAGATATAACTGAGTTCCTGCTAAACTTCTTATCAGTGTTTTCCAACCTTGGAGGCTTTTCCTCTCCCTAATGAACTGCTGCAGGAGCACCCCAGGGTTGGGCCTCTATGTGCTGAGCATCCATGTCCCTTGGTGGGTCCATCCTGATACTACCATGGAGGGGAAACACAGAATGTGGAGAGTCTCTGTTTACCAAGGACCATGTTCCTTAGACAGTCCTCCTTCAGAACCATAAGTGATTCATACAGAGAACATAAAATCTTGTCTGCACAAACTGTTCTCCTAATCAGACAGCCCATGGGCTTCCAGTTCAAAGTGGCACAAGGGAACAGGAGGCGAGGATGCAGGATAGGAAATCAAAGCTACTGGCTTTGTAAGTGGGAAGTACAACTTCTATGGCTGTCAGTGACAGCTTTGAGTGGTTTTAACCCACCATTTGCTTTAGTGACTTCACAAAACTTAACAAAGAAGATGCCTAAGCATCAGCTAATGGAGCTTCATTTGATGGAGGCTCTATGTTTCCCACAAGTGAGCAGGACATCTGCAGAACAACCAGGGCCAAAACCACAGGTATCAGGGAAGAAGTCAGCCAAAGGCCTGGGAGAGGAGAGGGTACTGATCCCCAGCACAGCTGTTCCATCGGTCTGTGCTGTGCCCCACACAGCTCCTGCTCTCTTCTGCAGCTGGCAGCAAGGGGAAAACAGCATGTACGTTCCTGGGTACCCCTGGGTGAGAAGCTGCCTTCAGGAGGTAGGTAACACCATCCCCCCCACTAAGACATAACAGCTTCTGCTGATGCCTCCACACCACATACTCTTCAGCCTGTTGGTAGCATTTTACCCAGGGAAGCATGGGAAATTAACAGGATTCTCCCCGTTTATACTTAAAACATAAATCAATACTCTGCCCTTGGTCTGCAGGTCTGAGGCAGAGAACAACTGCTGATGTCGACAGCTGCCCTTGCAAAATGTCTGGGGTAGCATTAGGAGTCAGGCAAGGGTTTGCAGAGAGCAGCTCAGATCCCAAGCCCAGGAGGCAATGTCAGCTTTCTTGTGTGACCTGGGCCCACATGACCAACAACTTCCAGTGATTCATCAGTGCAGATTTATACACAGATCAAACAGAAACCATTTCCCCCTCACCCAATACGAACTGTACCACCACATTTACTAGAGCCTCGCAGACAAAAACTACCTCAACATAGCAAGGATAGAAGTCTCCTCTAACTACTTCTTAATTTAAACATGCCCACCAGTCAAGTATCAGTGTTGCTTCAGACTTCAAGTCAACAAAACGTTCATGCTCCAACTTCAAACTATGCAAGCATACATTTGGCTTTCCAAATTACTCATTTTTATGGCTGCCCAGCACATGACCGCTAGGTAAGAACTGAGAGGCTCTTCATGCCCTCAAGAACACCATACACTTGTGGAAGATTCTCAAAGATGAGGACCACATGCTAATGGACTCATGGAGAATTGCAGAAGATCATCGGGGCTGCACAATGCCTAAAGGTAAAAAACCACTCCAAAACCAAACCTAAACATGCAGAGGAATTAGGCAGAAGACAGCCAAGTTGCTATTGCAACTGGGTAGAAGATAAACGTTTCCAGCACTATCAGCACTCCTGGCTCAAGGAATGGAAGTGAGATACAGGGGGATATGGTCATCTTTTCAGGATGATTCAGAGTCCAGTATTGGGCTGCCAAGGTTTTATGGTTAAAAAAAAAAGGCTCAAAGTACATGGACATAGTCATGATCTACAGCTTACACGTGCACTGACTCACACTGGAAGAGGACAGATGAAGTACCCTGATGGAAGACTCCTGAGTGTCTCTCTTCAGGAACTGTGGGTTTATACGTTTATCTGGTGAAGTTACACCCCAAATTTTACATAGTGACATATAATGTATAACACAGCACAAACAAATCAGCTTTTCCTGTCTTTTTTTAATCTCCAGAACTCATCTCTGGTCAAATTTGTTCCTCTTTCTGTTTAGGAAGAAGTCAACCTTTGCATAAGCTGCCCAAATTCTGTTGAGCTATAGAGGACTTTTTTAAAAGGTACTGGGAGAAGAAATCTACCATAAAGCTGCCACGATAATGCTCCTGAGTGGTGGCTTGCAGCTTTCATCCCCCATTAGAACTTCTTCTGAATCTTTAATGATGCTGAAAAATGTCATAAACTGATGAAGTTCTGGAAACAGGACGATGCCAGCATGTTTGTTTGGGTTTTGTGGGTTTTTTAATAGGAGAGGTTTTATCTTCATTGACAGTGATCAACTAATGCAAACAAATGGTCCCTGAAACTTCACTTCCACACAAAGCAAAGCTAAAGGAAAAGTAGTGACATTTTTGGGTTTCATCCAATTCTTCCCAGCAACAGCTAATATCCACCAGCTCCTTAATTCTGCACTGTCTGGTCTCCAAGCCTGAGCATTAAGGGCCAGGCATTTCCAAAACAACTAACGATTTTAGGATCCAGTTTCCAGAGACTGCAGGGTCAGCACTTTACCAAAGTAAATAACAAAAGCTCGAATTTGGTTAATGAGCTCAAAACAAAAGCAACATCCAGGTACATGAAGAAAATCACTCCTGCCCCAAAAAGGCTCTTCTTAAATTCCCAGTCTTGTAGGAAATGCTCAGCCAATCTGTATGACCCAGAAGGCGGCTGGCAAGTCCCAGCCTTCAGGTGGGAGCCAAGCCCAATGTGAGCTCCTCACCAAGCAGACATGAAGCAGCTGTGAGCAGTGAGGGCTTACACACTGCAAGCCAGCCCCACCCAGGGGGTTATCAGCTTCCTGATATACATTTCCTTCCTTTTATCACCTCCCACATCTTGCAAAGCACCCCAAATGCAGCCAGTTGTGGCAGCCACTACAGAAGAGCCCACTGCTACCTCCACTATAACAGTGGGAGGCCCAGCCCTGCAGATGGATGCAGCAGAGGAAAAGCTATTGACCTGAATACTTTAGAAGGATCAAGGCCACTGCCTTTAGCTAGAGATGACAGGCTCTTGCATTTGCTGAGACCAAAAAAAAAAACCCCAAACCCAGCCCTATCTTTCTGCTTGTTCTCCTATTGGGACTAGCTGTGCATTTCCCACTAGAGACCATGGCCCACCACATCCCTCCTCACACTCATTCTGCTTTTATTGCAGAAATTTGCTTCTCAAATACGCTTGTCACAGCCTGTGCGAATCCCCGTGTTAATCATTATTCTGCTAATAGCACTGCCAGGTCACCCAGCTATTAAACATGCTGAGTGGACTAGCAAAAATATCTCCCCAGCCCATACAAAAGAACATTATAATGTAGTTTATCTTATCTCCACGTCAGTGTAATATGCAGCACTACCTGTTCAATGGCCTCATCATCTTAAATTACAGTTTTCTGCAACATTAACAATACCCATTACTAGCACCACCACCAGCAGATCTTTCTGGTGTTAAAGGCTTCACCTGCCCTTCTGCACAGGCTCGGTCCTTTGCACCAACATCGGGCTAGACACTTGGGTACCACAGCACCAAGCACAGTGCACAACAATGGATGAAGACATGTCGCAAAGAAGGCAGGAGTGACCCCAAGTGTGTTTTACCCCATGCACCAGGCTATCCATTTTAATCAGAGTCGAGGGCTTTGTTCCTGGCCCAGCCGCCAACGCCAGGCAGATGCACTGCTGCGGTGGAGCTCGGCTGCCTGGCCAAGATAAACTAGCGTGGCACAAACAGAAGCGCCAGCTACCTCCTGCATTACCTTCCAGCCCAGCTCTACCCTGTAACAGCAGGGGGAAGCTGAAATGAATGATGGTGTATAGGGTTCTGCCCCCATCAGCATGTTCTCACCCCGCAAACCTTCCCTTGTGACAGGAGGGAAGCTAAAGCAAAGGATGGGGCGAACCAACAGTCAAAGGTCCATCTTTTCTATATGCACTTGTTTGTTGTTCATCAAACCCATCCTCCTGGAACATCTCAGTGACTCAAACTTGGAGATAAGCAGCCTGAGCATTTCCTCTCCCCACTGCTGGGCACAAATCATACCCTTCACCAGCTCTGGAGTCACTGCCTGCTCCCAGGGTCTCACACAAGCCATCCCTCATCCTCTCACATCACAGCCACAAGAGCACCGTCTCCTCCATACAGACCCATCCACAAACCCAGAGCAACGTGACACTTCTTTTCTAATAAATGGAATTTTGCAGGGCTCAGAGAATTACTCCTCCCTGCCATGCTTTGTGCTCAGGCAGCAAATTTACTATTGATTTCTGATTCAGCCCTCATGGAATGATTCACGCTTCCTGGCCTATCTGCTGAATTTATGACCTTTAACAATTACTCTAAGTGCTAAAAGAGCTTAGTTTAGAAGAAGATCTATGCCTTGGCAAATTAAGCTCCTATTCTTGTCTTGCTTACGAATCAAACTGTCTCTCATCATTTACAGGAAAACACCACAGCAGGTCTCTGTCCCATGATATGGGGCAGAGGACCAAAGCAGCAGGAGTACCATCTCTGGGTTCCTGCTGGAGTACCACCACCAGGAAGGGGGACAGTGACAGTTGAGGTTTGGGGTCCCCTCATCTCTGGTTACCCTGAAACACCAGCCCTGCTCAGCCTCTCACAGAGGGTCCCCGGAGAAGGGACAGAATATACATTTCCTCCTAAAGCAAAAACAAACCCCTGACTATATCTAGCGCATGTTGCTATTAAAAAGCCACAGAGGGGTTAACAAAAACAACCTCAAAACCAAGCCTGTGCAGATACAGTCTTAAAAAGAAGTGGTGCCCCCAGATCAAATAAACTTTTTAATGTAAATGTTAAAAAAATAATAATAATCCGATTTTCAGGGTGTGGAGGAGAAAGAGAGGGCCCCATTGCCTTCTCCAAAGGTTCTGCTCTCCTGGATTAACTCCAGCAGCCTCCCACCAAGGCATCATCTACCCAAGAGGGGGAACAAGGGCTCCAGGTCTGGTTTTAAGCCGGATGGTCCCCCCTGCTCGGGTCCCACCTGCACTGTGTCCTGCTGAGCAGCCAGTTACCCTTCTCACCAACCCAAAACTCACCGGGAAGAAAGTAGGGCAAGGCAATAAAGATAGACTCTTTTTTTTTTTTTTTAACCGAAGCAAATAATATTTCTAAAAATATACGAATGCAGATCTTCGGCAGATTCTGCTTCATTTGATTTCTCTCTCTGAGGCGGCAGGTTGAGAAGAGCAGCCTCCCCGGTAAACCGCCGCTTCGCCCCGGCTCGCTACCCACCAAAGGGATGAGGAAAAAAGGGGGCACAACGGTGATGAAGTTACAGGAAAAACAGACGGGTGGGGGGAACATGAGGGCAGAGCCCACGCAGAGGCTGCTACAGCGCCCGTCATTTCAAGGGTACACGAGGAGCTTCATTTCCAGGGCGGGGGCGGGGGGGTGGTGAGGAAGACGAGGAGGCACGACGGGGGATGAAGGATGGGAAAGCTGCGAGGCCGCGCTCGAAGCGCGCGCCGGATCCCCGCACACCGCGGTGGTGCGGGAACGGAAGGCTGTGAGGCGGGAGAAGGGGGAGTGGGGGAAAGCTCCTGCACTACGGGCTACCCCCTACCCCTCCACCTCCACCTCCCGTGCCGTGTGTGTGCACACGCGCACACCCGCACCTGCGCGCACGCGGATCTCCACGCAACATGCACGCGCACACGTTCCTATAACCGGCATTTACACAGGGGCAGGCGCGCACACCCCCTCCGCCCCAACCCCGCATCACGGATGGATGGATGGATGAATGATGCGGGGACGGGGGGCAGTATCAATCCCACATCCCGCACCCCTGACCCTCACCCGCAACGCCGAGAGGTCGATCTCGTCCAGACTCCGCGCCGGCGAATCGCTCGCCATGTTTCCGCCGCCGGGCGCGGGCAGTAGCGGGGGCGCGGCGCTACTCGCCTCCTCCTCCTCCTCCTCCTCCGCCTCTTCTTTCTCTCCTCATGCGGGAGCCCGCTTCCCGCACCGCCGCCGCCACCTCTGCCTCGCTATGGCCGGCTACGGGCAGGCGGCGGCGGGCAGGATTGGCGGCGGGCTGCGCCGGGATGGCGGCGGCAGCAGCGGCGGTAACGCATCGCCTCCCGCCTCGCCTCGCCTGGCCCCGCCGCCTCCACCGGCCGGGCTGCGCGCCGCAGCTGTCTGTCACGGAGCGGGGAGGGGGCGGGAAGAGCCCCGCCTACTAGAAGGGGGGTTGCTGAGGGGATGTGATGCTACCCCCCGCGATCAGCGCTGTGGTCCGGGTCCAGAGGAGGCTGGGAGGCCCCCCCTCGGCCACCGGCTCCGACTCTGGCGGTTGTTGCCAGATTTCAGGTGAAAGTTGCTAAATTTCAGGTGTTGAACCCAAATTGTAGCGGACAAAGGGGTCAGGAAATGGTCCTTCTCCAGGTGAATCCAGACCGTTTGTGACGCGTTTGCTCCGCGCTCGGGAGCCATCCTAGTCCTGCTGGCTAGAATAAGAGGTTTGTAGGTTTGTAAAAAGGTTTAGGTTGTAAAAGACCTTCAAGCTCATTGAGACCAACCGTTAACCCAAGTGTCCCAAGGCCACTGCTAAACCCTGTCCCTAAGCTCCAGAGCTACACGACTTCTGAACGTGTCCAGGGATCGCTATACAACACCCTCTCTGGGCAGCATTTTGAATCGAGCAAACTCTCTTCAAAGGCAGCAATAGGTGGGTAGAGTCCCCATTTTACCGTTTTTCCTTATTTCCCTTTTTTTTTTATTCTCTCGGATGTGGTTTCTGCCAAACCAGGTGCCGTATATAAATATATACGTATAAAAAAAAAAATCTGTTGCCTTTGAAAGAACCGTATGGAGACTGCACTATACAACATCAGCTTGTGTCAGGAGCTTACGATATGCAGATCTGGGAAGCGGAAACCCTGCACATGAGTCAATTGGCAGGCGGATGGGATTTTCTTACTCTTTCTGGTTGGGGATGTGCTTAAAAAGAATTTAGATTGCTTTACAAACAACCATGCAGTTGCAGGGAGGCTGCATGCTGCAGCTCCTGTTGGAGGTGCAGCCTCCCTGGACTAGACTGGGAAGGACAGACGGACAGATGAAAGGCCAGAAGGAACTGCCGAAACCTTCCCTGGAGCGACACGATCCACCGGGGAAGCCGCTGCAGAAGTCGGTGCTGCCGGTGCCTCCGCCCTTGGAGGAACCCGCAGCAGAGCGACTGCACCAGCGGCTTATTAGTGTTATTAGTCCTGATCGCAGCAGGGCTGACAGGGGCTGGCGACGGCGTCTCGGCTTGCGGGGCTGCGAGGGCGCAGCAGAATGTGATTTTTGTGGGTAATGAAGTGCCGAAGTGGCAGGTAGCGGAAGTCGCCTGCTGTGGGTGAGGAGCGAGGGGCTATGCAGAGCCCACAGCAACAGCAGCCTGCCTACATTTATCCCCTTTTCCCCAGCCACGAACGATCACTCCTCAGTATCTTGCGCTATCGTTAGTCCTTGCCAGCATTCAAAGAGGCAAATTTAATGCTCAACTCTGTAAAAAATAAACAGCAGCTGAGCACACTTCTGAATATCAGGGTTTTCTTTAATACCGGATTGAATATAGGGTGCTCTCTGAAGCCAGATCCTCCTGTGTCTGCTCAACGCCAGGTATTGCGATGCTTTGCTCTTAGTTGTGAAGCTGGAAGCAAAACTGCCTGGAAACTAGTAACAAGCCAATGCGAGACTTCCTCCCACTCTCATTGTTCTCAGGGAGAGAAGGGAAGAACCAACAGGATGAGGACTGGCTGGCTCTGATGTGCTTTCCATCCCACAATACACAGGATTATTTGTGAAAAACATAAGGATTTAAAATAACAATTATAACATATATATGCCCAGTCCTGCAGATGGACAGATTGCCCCAATCCTCAGCATAAACACCAAGTCCCACACTAAATCCTGATTTGATTACAATTTATCCACTCTCTATCAAGAAGGTAAAAATGTAGAGGATCCTTCTGTTACCACTGACATATGACATGTATGAAGTGATAGTGGGAGGTGGAAGGACAAGCCACGTTTCCAGGCTGCTTGGGGAAAAGGAATGGCCTTGATGGGGAGGTGTGTGCCCAGTGACCTCCTGAGATGCTAGGGCTGGCACACAGGCTGTACTGGTGCCTGGGCAGGATGTAGGAGGAGCTAGGGCTGAGCAGACATTTTTGTAAATAACCTTTTTCTATAGAACTGACCCCAAATAATTTTCTTACTGTCAGTCGGTTCAGCATGAAATTGTGTTTCCAACTGGCAGGTTCCCCCTGGGAACAGTGGCTGGATCCTGTTTTGTCTCACCATGGTCCCTCTGGCTGCATGCTGCCCTCTGCTCCTGGCTTTGCTGCCATGGCTGTATATGAGCTGCAGTGTGGGCAGGGCTTTGCCTAGACAAATGAAAGTGTTCAGCTGCCACAACTCATCCTTCATGAAGGGAGAGCCATGGAAGGAGAGGAGAACCCCTCCTAGCTCAGGTCTCATCAGCTCCATCCCTAGCATTTCTACTGCCACAAGCTGGCATTGCCCTGTGGCAAGCCATTTTTGCCATTTCATAGAATTGTAGAATCATAGGGTTGGAAGTGACCTCCAAAAGTCATCTAGCCCAATCCCCCTACAACAAGCAGGGACATCTCTAACTAGAACAGATTGCTCAGAGCACCATCCAGCCTGACCTTGAATGTCTCCGGGGATGGGGCCTCCACCACCTCTCTAGGCAACCTGTTCCAGGGATTAACCACTCTCAGATTAAAGAACTTTTTCTTGATGTCCAAACTAAATCTACCCTTTTCCAGCTTAAAACCATGACCCCTTGTCCTACTGTTACATGGCTTAGTGAATAGTTTCATCACTATTTGGAAAGTAGATAAATGTGAAAATGTAAGTTTTTTTCCTACAGAGGGGCAATCTCCAGCCTTGGTCAGCCCCAGTGAGCAACAAGCACCTTAATGAACCACAGCTCTGCTCTTGGCAGATGTCAGGGACTAATGTCAGGGTCAGTGTTTTTGATTTACTCACTGGAGGGCACCGGCTCACATATAAACTATCCAGGTCATTTGACCTCTGCGTAGAACCAGATTTAATTATCTAACACTGCCACCACTGTTAATTATATCATGAGGGGCTATACGTACAACGAGTAAATCTCAAAGACACACGAGGCCTTGTCCAATTAGCAAGGTTTCAGATGCTTCAGGCTTTGGATCAGCCTCCAGAAGATTAGCAAGAAAAGAAATGAACCAAACAAGAAAGCAAAGTTGGGCCCTGTGTTGGGCACATGATTTATTCCACCAGCACATGTGGGTCATTTGTTCCCAATAATTCTGTGATCGCTCAGCCCCATGGCTGGTGTCAGCATCATTTCTCCAGTTCCCTAAGCCCAGGCTGGTTTACCCAGTAATGTTAAAGGCCTCTGCCTAGACTGAGCAGAGGATGCTGAAAAATTAATACTCTGTTAAATGCATAATAATGGAGTTCTAGACTAACACGATAACCTGTGGCTGTGTTAAAAGACACTCAGAAATGAACAGCTTACCTGTGTCCTAACCTGCATCTATTGATCTTCTCAAATGCACTTTAACTGATTCATTATCACTTACTGGTTGCTCGTCCTTGTGCTGCTATGGGTTCCTCTCCAGGGACAGAAGTGTTTTTCCATGGCATCCTTGAAGTCGAGCAGGACTACATGCGAACCCCGCTGCCAGATTTTGTCCTATAGCGACATACCAAAAATACCCCTGTAAATTGTTAATCACTCTCTCACTTCAGCATTGTTAGCTACAGAACCTTGTAATCACTGCAGTGGGGGAGTAAATGGGAAATCAGCAAGGGCTCGTTGAGCAAACCCTACCTCCACAGATTCATACCCAGGGAACAGCATGGTGCTTTTAAATAGCAAAGTCCTGGGGTACAGCAGAGAAAGAATTGGTAGCACTTCCAGGAGCTTAACTCACTCTCAGCACCTCCAAGCTGCTGTTTTCCCCAAATATCTGGCACTGAGGACGAGGATAAGGTTTCCTTTATGCTCCTTCAATTCCCTTCTGTCTAGGGTTGCCACCATGAGTCAAACTCACCAAGGAGACCAGAGCCTGGAAGCCCTAGAAGCAGTGCTGCTTGCTGTGCCCTTCCCTGCTTTGTGTAGATCAGGCTCGCTATCTGCCTTGCATGAGTTAAAGGAGGTTTTTCCAGGGTGGCAAGCACCTGCATCCTTTTAAAGCACAACTGGATTATTCACCAGAATATCAAAATTTAAATACTGAATTGCAATTTTCGGGTAAAGAAGAATTGTGCCTAGGACTGCATGTGCCTCCCCAGCGGATGCAAATGACACCGATGCCTGTGTTGGTCCCATCAGCACTGGAGACCTGACACATTATTGATTTGGCCAGTACAATTCCATGTCACCATCTGGGAAAATGACAGGCCAGCAGTGTAGGACTTTGTTTTGTCAATTAACCTCTTTCCTTCGTGCCTCTTCTGCAAATAAAAAAAAAAATCCATCAAAGGGCAACCCTGCTCTTCAGGAGGGTGTCAAGTCTTTTATACTCATTTAAAATGTGCCAATTGTGACTGTTTAAAAAGCAATCAAAATCCCATTTTTGCACCGCTTGCAGAAAACCTAACTTGGCCTTGCCCCCAGCAAGCCATGTTCCTACAGCCCCACTGAGGAATACTAATTTCTCCTTTCTTTGCTGAGACTTAAGGATAACAAGTATATGTGAGGTCCAGAAGACAGGAGCTGCTGGATCAGTGAGGTTCTCCAGAACCCACCTGCCACAGCAGGAAAGTCTTCTGGGGGTCTCTGCTCATAAATACCCATTTAACAGCCCTGTCCTTGTCTGTTTTTCAAGCTGAGCTACCCTAAACCGACCAGCGTTCATATTCTTTCTTCCCTTTCTTGGTTTGCTTTGCAGATCAAAGGCAGCCCCAGGCCTGGGAAACACCTGACCCAAAGCCACCCCCATGTGGCATTAAGCACAGATCAGTAGAACAAGAGAAACTGGCTCCATCTTTTGTCGGATGCAAATTGCTAAGAGTTAATTAAGACACATTTCAGGAACAGTGAGGTGGTTTTTTTAAAAACGATAATCTATCCTGAGGTGTAAGTTTCAACATCTCTCCTCCAGAAAGGGGTTACAGAACTGGAATGGTGCATTGCAGTTAGCAAAGGAGCAGACAACTGAAGGTCCCACAGGGCTTCAGCTGTGGCCAAGACTACAGGGTGCTGAGACCTACAAGACTGGGGGCAGTCCAGGTCCAAAATCTCCTTGGCATATCTTTTTTCCCAGAATTTAATTTAATTCTCCACTGTGGCTTGTGAGACGCGGTGTTCTGCAAAGACGGTAGAGCCACAAAGACACAGTGCTTCTACCTTTTTAGAAGCATGTTGCATGCTCATCATTTCACTCAAAATCAATACAGGAGCAGGTCAGGAAACAACTGGAGGCATCTAGAGCAACTTAATCATCTGAGTAGTGCTTGAAGTGTCAGTGTCTGAGTAGGAAGAAGGGTTTGAGCCAACTGCTGTTGCCTCTCTGTGGAGGCTTCACTCAGAAGTGTTTACTTCCTCATGCCTTCACCGAGATGTGGCAGTCTATGAAAGCACTTGCCCTGGAATTAGATGAAATGGTTTGGGGAAAAAAAATAAAAAGGTTTCTAGGTCCTGTCATAACAGGGAAAAGCTGAAAATGGCTAACCCAAATGTTCATTGAAGGCAAGACATGCTGCACTCCTAGGAAGTCAATCGAGAATTTCAAGGCACTGCGCTTTCTGACTTGCTGAAAGACAAAATCGTCATGCAAGTGCCCAAAAATATCACTTCACCATCACAAAAAGCAGCTGCTTATGTCTTGATTTTATATCTGGAAGGTCTTCTGCAGCATGCTGTCTCACGGCAGGGATGTAGATGCAGGCTGGCTTCAGGCCCAGGAGATCCCATGGAGTTAGATACTCTGATTTACAGATCATTTCAGAAAGCTCTGCAGGAGCAGCAGACTTCTTTCAACATTGGTTTGTGACCCTCAGAAGGCATTTTTCAGCTTGCAATGCAGAGCACCCTTCACGCCTACAAATCCCAGATAAAAATCACAACATGCCTACAGATGGAAAAGTCTCCAAAAGGGTGAAGAGCCAAACAAGAGCCTTGGCCAATGCAGCCATGTCCTCACCTCTACCATTTGGCCTAATGGCTAATGCACTTAATGCGACAGCAAACATAACATGAGAGGGTGGGTAACTCCTCAAGGGCTATGAAGATCACCCCAGAAGAGCAAAAAAATCCCTCCAGAAAGCCACAGAGAAACAAGACTCTAATTGCAATAGGGAAAAAGTCCTTGAAAGACAAGCATCAGACAGTACTAGGAGGCAAACCCATGAAGAAGGGAAAAAGACTCATCTAGCTATGCAGCGTCCCACCAGTCAGCAGACACTTGGGAGCAAAGTGACATCTGGGATCAGAACAGCGTGGTCAACGCTCGGTTCAGATCAGGGATGCATAGAACAAAAATTCCCAGGTATACTGAAACAAGTGGATGCTTTTACTGTTAACACATGGTGGATTTGCAATATCTATGACAGGTGTGCTGCACCTTCAGGAGAGTGACTCCATCTTCAGTTAAGAAGGCAGGAAAGAGTGGGACAACCCTCAGCAGAGCCTGGGGAAACCCTGACCACATCTGAGCCCACAGGCTGGGCTCTCACAGCCTACGAAGAGGAAAGTTTTGTAGGCTGCAAAGTAGCCTACAAAGAGGAAGTCATCAGCTAGGAACTAGCTGCATGAATAGGACATGCAGAAAAACCTTGGCAAGAAAGGTAGATCAACCCCAAGAGACAGAGAGTTAACGAATCCCTGTTTCCCCTGTGGGGGAGTGCTGAGTGGGAAAGGACGAATGGGAAAATTTCCTTCGAAATCCTGGCCCCTACAGGCTCAAAGCAGACAGTGTATGTTGGAGGCACTCTAAAAAGGGATGTTCTATATATTTAATTAATCTCATGGTTTCAGAAGTTTGTGATTTTGGATTTGTGGCTCCTGGCAGCAACAGTACCAGGGTTTGACCCCCTCAGAGCTCAAGCCCTTGAAAGCCTGTCCTTGAATTTCTCTTACCTGGGACAAATGACAGACCAGAACTGGCATGAAATCAAGTCACAAGGTAGTTCTGTAAAATAACCAGTAACTCATTTAAATAAACAGGACAATCTGCAGATGTACCTTGACTGATGGAGGAGGGAATGGACTGAGGCTGCTCTGAGACAGCACAGAGTCATCACTAAGGATACAGATTCAGGCTGTCACAGCAACAGGAGGTGAACAGGGGGCACAGACAGGGCTGAGGTGGTGAGACAAACCTGAACAGGGATAATAAAACTCCATGATGTGTAGCAGAGATATTCTGAAGATACTGAGCCTGATTCTCTGGTGAGCAGCATCATCCAGAGGCCACTTAGCACATGGTGGGCAGATGTAAAGAGCTCAGAAGTGCTGCCCACCCTGGTTCCATCACCAGCTCTTCCTGCTCCTCACTTCACCCTCCAGTCCCACACATGTACTCCCTCCTCTACCACCTTGAAGTGCCAAATGGGGGTGAATAAATAGGTACTCATCTGGAGAGAGTTGATAGGGTCTGAGTGTCAGCTGAGTAGAAATACTTACAGGATTAAATCCTAAAGCTCATCTCCCACAAGCAATGTTTGAACTGATTTCAGCTGGTCATCAGTGGCAGGACCTAACCAAAGACACTCACTGCTAAAACCTGTTAGTGAAATCCTCAAGCCTTCAGAACACAGCAAGCTGCAGATATCTCCAGAGGGCTAAATCCCGGCAGCACCTCACCAAAACACACGGGTGGGAAACGCTGACAGCCCGGCAGGAGACCTCTCTGCAAAATTTCCCTGGATCATTTAGTTGCTAAAGACAATTTAAGTGCTTTACACAGCATTTTAAGAATCCAGTTAGACATATCCTAACAGAAAATCCATTGTTCTCTATAAAGGCAGGTGGTGGATTTAGCACTTTATGAGCAATCACCTCTCAAAGCTCCAAATGACACATAGAGCCAAATATGAGTTTTTCAAGTTCCATAGCTGACATAGGCTGTTTACTGAGAGGGAATTAGCCTTTTCCTCGCCGAAAGGTTCCTGAGCATTAAGAGCTACCCTGACTGCTAGTCAATGGCCATTAGGCTGCTAAAAGCCCAGGTTGCTTTTGGAAAATAGGACTTGAGCTCCTGAAACACACAGGCCCTCCCTCTGCCTTGTTTTTCTCTTCTTTTCTATCTCTAACTTGAGCTAGGAAAGAGCTGAGATGCAGCTGACCTGAAGTTACCTTTTCAAAATAAGTAAAAAAAACCAAACCTGTAAGACAACTGTGAGATACCAGTTTCTTCCAGGCATGCAAACTGGCCGTGTTTGCTCTTCCCAGTATCGTCTGTGTTTTGTTTCAGGTCCTGACATTGCACATTAAGCAATTTGGGAACATAATGAACCTAACACCAAGCTGAGATTAAACACAGTAAAACCACCAGCAGCAGCAGCAGCAGCTGTTTAATCAGGATGAAAGAAGCCTATAGGGTCAACATGACATTATCTCATGTAGCCTTGGAAAAAGCCCAATTTTACCAACATGATGCTGGGCACCTGCTGAACACCCCCATGCAGGGGAATCAGAAAAGCTGCATAAAAGCCCATGTACCTGTAAATCCCATGTTACCTTCTTGCTGTAGAAATGAATATGGTCATAGTAGAAGTTAAAGGAACAAAAGGAGAATGGAAAACCCGTTCAGAAAGGATGGTTCTTCCAAACAGTGTATCTGGAGGTTACCATAGGGAGGAGATGGGGGCAGCTCAGATCTTTGTCCTGGCTCTCACTCTGCTCAACGCTTTGCAGGTCCTAGAAACAGACATATATTCCTTTAAAAACAGCTAGAAGTTGTAGCCTTAGGAAAGGAATAAAATGGGATCCTGGAGAGGATTAAAGGAACCAAAGGTGAGTTCAGATGACCTGAGGGTGGAGATGATCTGTGAGTTTCCAGAAACCATTCCATTATTTGGCTCTGGGCAATCTGTTCTGGTTAGAGATGTCCCTGCTTGTTGTAGAGGGGTTGGACTAGATGACCTTTGGAGGTCACTTCCAACCCAAAACATTCTATGATTCTGGGTCAGGGGGACTCCCCAGCACCTTGTCTCCACTCCAGCTTTGCTGCAGCCTTATGAGAAACATGGGTGACAGCTTAGATTACACATCACCAGGAGCAGCCAGGATAATCTGCCGGCAGCTCCCTAAAAGGAAATCTTTTGCTAACAAATGTGCTCCTTTGGAGCTGGCAGATAATGATGAACCAGTGAGTGAAACAGAGCTGCATTTCAGGAAAGCTGTTGAATGCAGCTGTGCTGGGGGCTGCTTCACCAGGTCACAGTGAGCAGTGCAAAGCAGGAGAGCTGCTTCTGGCATGACTTGGCCAGGAAGAGGAAGGTGGTAGTTTGGTTTTGCTAAAACCCCAGCTGTGCCAATGTGGTCAGCACAGCCTTGTGCTCCTCATCAAGGGGTTTCAGCATGCCTGCACTTCATCTCCAAGTGCTTCCCATGACACTACAACACATGGTTTTGCTGGAGGAACTCGACAGCAGGTCAAATACAATAATCAGTGTAGTCTGTATAGAGAAAAAGCTATGACATCCCAACCCATCACGGGGCCAAGTAGCATCTCCATGTTTCAAGAATACTCTGCTGTATTCAGATTTCCAGGGCAGGGGAGATGCTCTGATTTGAGGTCCCTTAGCATCAAAGGATCCTGGGAAAGTGCATCATGGTGCTGCTACTGCTGCCATCACCCCCAGTAATACAGGACAAGCCACGCTGGTCTGATGATTACAAGGACAGAAACCTTGTGGACGTGGATGACCGGTCTTTGCTCCTGCTGAGAAAGTCTCCATTTGGAGCAGCATATCTTGGCTCATGGATACTTCTCCTGCTGAGACACTTTGAACAAATCCTGCGTAAACCTTTCTGATATGGTAAAAACCAATAATCACGAAATGGCAAGACATGCGAAGCATGAGGACGCATGGGAAAGCAAATTTGGGATGATTTAGACGATCGAGCTTTTCTTAGGGTAATAAGCAGCCAGCACAACTCACTACATGCTCACATGACCCAGGAGCTCAGAGTCAGTGCAGAGGTTTGAATGAAGGATTCATTATTCCACACACGCTCCGGCTCCTCTGCCACTCCAGCCTGTACCCAGCTGGATCTCAGGAGAAATTCCTAGACTGTGTAATTGTGCCTAATGTGATCATTCTGCGGCAGGAAATAGGTTTGTAAGCATTCTCAGCCAGCACAATTGATGTCACACAGATACGGTCTGCAAGGAAACAAAGTGGAGGTACACACTGCATCAAGTTGCTGAAGAGCCTGTGGGGAAACAAGGTGTTGAAGCCCACGCAGAAAAGGGACACAGAGCATTTCACTTTAAACTGGCTCAGTGTGACCATGGTCAGAGGACTTGGAAGGCTCTCACCTGGGAATACCCTGCCTGTGGAGTGGGAGCACCCCAGGAGCTTTGCATCCCTTTGAGAGGAGTGAGGACATGGTGGAAGAGGGAGCCCAGTGGGGTTTTGTACTGTATCTGGAATCTCCTTCTCTTCCCACATAGCACCAGCTGTAGGGTCCATGCAGGCACAGCCAGACCTGGTACCTCTTGGGTGAAGCAGCACCTGTCACCCCTGTGGCTGAGCTCGCTGAGCCTGCAGCACCCTCTCAAGCCCAGGGCTACCCACTCATGGTGAGGATCGGGGTGCACTGAAAAGCATCTCTTTCCAGCAGAGATTTCTCACACCAGTTTAATCCATCACTTCACACTGGCTCATCTAGGGGATGCATCAGTGCCAAGCTCTGTGCAGCATAAGGCCACCAGCTTGTCCTTTGTGGTCTGGAGTGGTGGAGGTGGACAGTGTGCAGACTGTGGATGGAGAGGGTGAAGTGGAGCAGGGAGTCCCCATCCAGCTAGAAAGCAGGGCCTAGGGAAATATCCTCTGAGCCTTGCAAAGGTCAACGTCCCCAGTGTGTCCCCAGTCACAGCCAACATCACCTTGATGGCACATTTAACCCAAACCAGAGGTCCCAGCAGGTGTGGAGATGGACAATTCATTCCCGTCACGTGGTCCTAGAGGGCTGTAGGACTGCAGCTCAATTTAGTTCAACAGCATCCCTGCACTCACCTCAACAGGGCAGCTGTTCTCCTCAGGCTGTGGCTGCAACAAGAGGGTTTAAGGTTACCTAAAAGTGACCTATCAGTGAAATCACACTTTGGTTTGGCCTCAAGAGAACATGACCTAAATTCCAACATGTGATACCACGCACAGGTTATATCCAGACAATGTAACTCTAGTACGTGCTATGCTCTTTCCAGTCAGTCTGTGCTGGCCAGCGTGCAGCCACATCAGATATGTGGTCTTCACCTGGGATTTGCCGTGTAGAAACATGAGATAGCTGAGGCAAAACATCTTCTGACTGCTGTACTGTGCTGGTCTGTGGCTTGTGCTACTGGTGTCTTTGTTTCTGGAGTTTCCCAGTTATGCATCTGGCACTGGCCCACACGGGGCTTTTTCTGTATGAAGAAAGCCATAAGCTCTGCCTAAAATTAATAGTACAGTAAAATGAATTATACAGTAACCAGTTTGCATTAATGAAATTAGTGTTTTAGCTCATAAACCATATATTTCAAGAGCAAGTGTGTCTGAAACATTAAATCCTATAACATACCAAACCATCCCACCATCTGAAATCTCGAACCACATTTAAGTTGAAATTAAAAAATGCCGGACAAATAGACCCTGCAGGAAGCATCTTCTGTTTCTGTATTGGCTGTACTGTGTGCCTGTTCCAGCCTGCGATCAGCTGGGGCTGGCTGGTGAAGAATGAAGGCAGGAAGGCAGCCCAGGGAAGGGGATATAAATACTTTTCTGCCTGTTCTGAGAGATAAACTGCAGGAAACAGATAAATGCCCAGGGCAGCACAGCAGCAGCAGGCTAGAGCTCCAAAGCCATGGGCAGGAGGGAAAGGGAAGGCTTGGTTGTCTCTGGGCAACATCCCAGCTTGCCTGTCTCCTCTTCCAGCTGGTCCTGACTCTCCTAGGTCCAGGTGTCTATTGGACTTGAACGTCCAATGTCTCCAGATTTGGACAAATGTCATCTATTTGGAGATTGTGTGACACACCTGCCTTTCAGCTGTGTCTTTTGCAGGGAGCATACAAGGACCTGACAAGGAGAAGACAAGCTGCAGGTGATGGGATGGCATCTGCATGGACAGTGTGGTGCACCCAGCAGGGCTAAAGCCCCAGTGCAACCACCATATGGCTTGGCCATGGTGGGTTCTCCAGCTGAAGAGGTGAGTCTGGCTCTTACCTGAACTTCTCTTGTGCCCACACCACCTTCAGCATCCCTCAGCTTCATACCCCAAAATTCCAGCACTTCTGCCCTGGCAGGACTCCTGCCTCATTTATGCACATTCCTCAATCCAGGGTAGGTTTCCCAGTAGGGGTGTACCATGGCCAGGCTGTCAACAGAGCACTACAGCTTCTGAGCAGTGTGTAGGCAGCTCCAGAACTTCCACTGGGCACCCGTAATCTCCAGATAACAGTTATCATGTCTTCACAGGTTTCTCTCTCCCTGGTCTCCTCGCCTTTGTCCTCAAATGGGAACTCAGAGGATGTTTAATTATCGAGATCAAGCTGAACACGGAGAGATTACTCATCACCGATTTGGGGTACAAACAGTTTCTTTTGCAGAATAATTCCTT
>JAOXOE010000702.1:15429630-15502614 GCA_028565055.1 Phoeniculus purpureus | reverse complement strand
ACCCTTTCTCCAAATTAATTCCATCCCAGCCACGAGCCTCAGTAGAAAATCTTGCCATCATTTTGAGTGAAATACTCTGAGTAATCAATCAAAGCAGTGGAACCAATTTTGAAGCTGTCACTTTTAATTTTCCCAATAATAAAGAATTGAGCATTTCACTCACAGAGCTGCTCTGATTCAAGCTCCCAAACCCTTCACTCCACTGCAGTGGTGCTACCTGAACATCTGAAAAGCTGGCACAATTGCAGAGAAACTGAAAGAGATTGATTTTTGGCAGTGAGAAGGAACCGGTGTCTTCAGAGGGGCCTATCAGAAGGCTGGGGAAGAACCATTCCATAGGGCGTGGAATGATAGGATGAAAGGTCATGGTCAGAAGCTGGAGAAGGGTAGGTTTAGGTTAGACATCAGGAAAAGGTTCTTTAATCTGAGGGTAGTGGATCACTGAAACAGGTTGCCTAGAGAGGTGGTGGATGTCCCATCCCTGGAGACATTCAAGGTCACGTTTGATGGGTCTCTGGGCAATTTGGTCTAGTGGGAGATGTCCCTAGAGGGAGTCGGACGAGATGGCCTTTGGAGGTTCCTTCCAACCTTATGATTCTAAGATTCTGGGTGCCTTTAGACCCATCAGACTGAACATTTTCTTTCTTCCTTCTCTACTTTCCTCCACTCTACAAAAATACCTCAAGAGTGAGCATTAGCAATTTTATCCACACAGAAGGCTGGCACTAATTAGAAAGTTGACAGATGATTGAGAACTCAGTGCACAGTAAAGATCCAAAGAGCAGATCTGCTTAGTGCTGGGGCAGAGGAGAGAATTTCTTCAGCCTCTGGCACAGGATTCCTGTGGACATGTTAATGACAGAGGAGCTGACCTGCAGAAAGCTGCAGGAACAGCCTTAGTACAGAAGCATCTGAGGAAATCCATCCTGGGGAGAACAGGTTTATTAAACAGGATGTGCTTTGTGTTCAAGGTACGTATGGGCTGCTGTGATCCTGCTCAGTGAGAAGCCATCAAACTAGAGACTTTGCAGGTTGTTCAAGCCAGCGGTCTGGTGGTAGGGAGACAGAAAGAGTTTTGCCATCATCCATGCTAGAGGTGGTGTGTTCCTGCCTCCCCTACACAGCTCGTGCCTGTTACGGTCCATAAGCTGGCTGTCACCTGAGTTCTTAATGGGCTGATAGACGTGGTCATGCCCAGCAAACGCTTCGTGTGCCTCTGAGGAGGAGAGAAGAACAAGAAAACCACAGCAGTGTCCTCAAGTTGGGCCCCTACATCATGTAAGGAAAGGAAAGAACCCTTCTGGTTTGAAATTCACCTGACACTGTGAGAATCACAGAATCATTGAGGTTGGAAAGGACCTCTAAGACCTTCGAGTCCAACATTGAACTCAACACCTCCACAACCACCTCCATGTCTCAGAGTGCCTTGTGAACACCTCCAGGGCTGGTGACTCCACTACTTCCCTGGGCAGCCTATTCCAGTGATTAACCACTCTTTTACTAAAGAGGTTTTTCCCAATTTGCAATGTGAACTTCCCCTGGTGCAACTTGTGGCCATTTCCTCTTCTCCTGTCATCAGTTATTTGGAAGAGGCCAGTACCTACCAATCTCCTTTCAGGTAGCTGTAAAGGGCAATAAGGTCTCATCTCAGCCGCCTCTTCTTCAGGCTAAAAGCCTGAATAGAAGCCTGATCCCATGGCTCTCTTGTGCTGGTGACACAAATCAAGGGTTGCCTGAGAGACAGAGCCAGCACTGGCTGTAACTGCCCTGCATGATCCTGGTACCTGCACTGCTGCCAGCTAGCACCCCCATGCCCAGCTGTGACTGGCACCTCTCCATTTGTCCCAGCTTGCTACTGTCTCTGCTTGCAGGGCCTCCTCAGCATGATGCAGCAAGCATGGGATGAGCTGGGAGATGTCAGGGTGACAGCAGGAGCTGACGGTGTCAATCAGCAGCTGCCTTACACCAATACACCCACACCCTGAAGCTCCCTTATCTCAGTTTATTGTGTTTATCAAGGGTGCAGATTGGATATGGAAGTTTGAAGATGCAGAGTGCCCTGTGGCATTTGAGGAAGGAGATGAAAACTAAGAAACAGAGGAGTTAATGTGTTTTCAGTTTGCAAGAACACTTGGAAATGCTTTATGTCTCCTCTCTCCTGGAGGACAACATCTTCAGGCATCTGCTTCTTCCTTTTTCTCTGTTGAATTTTCTTTACTGAAAGTTAAAAGGGACAGTGGTTAAGTTCATTCCATTTTGGGGACAGACCATTTTGCCTTTCACAGTGTCTTTGGGTTGTTAAAACGCCTTTAAAAAACATGATTTAAAAATTACTTTCTCTTAAGAAGTACAATTTTCTGTGTCATTTTACTCCAGACTCTCTCTGTCGCTTCATTTCAGCAACTGCTCTCTCTCAGGAAAACTCAGATGACCCAAGCCTGGACATTTTCATTGCAACCCTGGGCCTTTTCCCATCACAGCCTGGCTGCCAAGGCAAGGGCAGCACTCAGCCCACAGCAGGATGCAGCCACAGCCCCTAAACATGCAGAAATGACACCCAAGCCAAACGTTTCGATACGACGATCAGTTGTATTTTTCAGTCCATTAATGCACATTAATTTACCAGATACAAACCAAGTGGAAAGCGATCAATAGCAGAAACAAAGATACAAAACTCAGGTCCAGCAGCCTTCACAGAAGGGATATTCAGTGTTCACAACCGCACCGTCGGAAGGTAGAGACTTACGGAGACTTGCGCTCCCACGCGGAGCGGCAGCTCTCCTCTTGTTGATTAGTTTAGCTAGAGACACGATTTAGAACAACAACAGTCCTAGAACTGCGACTCTCAACTCTCAATTCTCGTTTTCCAACTGTCAGGAAAGAGGTACATTGGAATTACTTACACGGAAGAGATTTTTATGAAAAACATGTTGAGAGGTGAAAAGTAGAATAATCACAAATACTGGAATATGCAACAAGAAAGCAGGCAGGGACATGAAAAACAGAAACCCCAAAAGGATCACTCAGTGGTCAATGCACAGTCTGGGGTCTGTTCCACTTTGACACACCTCGGTTCCACACGCTTGACTTGATTCACTGCCATGGCATTACGCTCCTGGTTTAACCTCAACTCTGCAAAGCTCCCACTTCCAGCAGGATCTCTGCTGTGCAGAAGGGATTGCTTGTCTGGAACAATTTACAGAACAAGCACCACAAAATGGGAGAGTTTATTCACATCTTGTGGGCCACTCAGCAGATGCCAACCTCTACCCATGTGCCTGGTCTGGAGACCATTTGGTTTCTTCACCTTGGCCACCAGCGCATCCTACAGACCAAGTTCTTTCTGCCAGGAAACCAGGGCAGCAGCTCTGCAGCCGACGGAGGTTTGTCAGTTTAGATTGGGTGGATTTGGGGTTTTACATTCGGCAGAAGAAAATAGCATCAACCTGAGGGACCATCCATTTAAATGTCCCCCAGTGCAATCTCTGAGCACAGATGCAACCCCACAACAAGTGTCCTAACTGCAAGTGCACAGACTTGTTTTACTAACAGCAACCCACATCTGAGCCTGATTGTACGTGGATGGTTCCTCAGAAGGAGTAAAGATACTGTAAATTACGCGTGTCAGAGCTCCAGCTAGACAAGACCTGCCCCGAGCTCTTCCCCAGGGACAGCACCAGGATTGCGAAACCATGCTGTAAAACCTGATCAAAAGGAAGGAAAATGAAGTGTTTGGGGTTTAATCTAGCACAGGCTGCATCGAGTCAGGGGGCAAACTGAGACCAAGAGACCAGAAACCGAGCCAAGCACTTTGTGGAACCTGGAAAAGTTCTCCTGTAAGTTATTTTTTTTTCAGTGAAGTTCTTACACACAACGACATTTCATCCCTTTTCTGGCTTTTTAAAACCCATGCACTAACTCTACAGTGAAACATTTATCCAGTCCAAAACCTACAGAACAAAACACATCTTTAAAAACATACCAGGCGATTAAAAAGTACAGTAAGTGGTAAAAGTTCTCAAAGTGGCAAGTAAAGGAATAAATTACTGGGGGGAAAAAAAAGTGTTCTGCTCAGGATAAACCACAAAATAAAGGCTGAACTCTAAAGGGAGAGGTTGTTGCTTCCCACAGTCCTAACAGATAAACGCCACAAGATACTGCTCATGTTTCTGCATTTGCCAGACCTTCAATCCTCATCCCTTGTTACAGTACAGGACACTTGGTGAGTGATCCTCTCCAGTCTGAAGGTATTAAAAACAAACCCACGTCGATACTAGGGCCTAAGAAGCAGTGATTGTTTAGGTGCAGAAATTAACTCTCATGTGTTTGACCTCACAGGCTTCTTAATATAAGAAATAAAGCTCCTGTTGACAGGACCCAAGAAGCACAGCCCATGGGTGCACACAAGAGTCAGGCAGTCACTGGGGATGGCTCCATTCTCATCATCTGTTTTGGGGGGAAGCCCCTGGGCACACAGTGCTCTCGCACTATGCTGAGGCTGCCTTGCACACCTCATTTGCATCTGAGCCTTACTAAACTCCTGGTAACAGGGATTTAGCACCAATGCAGGGAAGGGATGTTCTGCATGGCTCCTGTTTCCACAGAGGAAAACCTCCTCCCAGACACAAATTCCATCTGCTGCTTTAATAACAAAAGCCCTTCTTAATTAGCATATTTTCATACAGAATCAATTAACTCCCTCCTCCACGGCTCTGCTGTGTCAACTGGGACCAGCAGCCATCACATGGTGGGCTAAGTGGTGCAGAGCCTGGGTGGTTTTTCCCCAAAGCAGCCTGAGAGAGGGAGACAACACCACTGGTGTTATGAAGCCCGAACAATTAGCTACCTATCACCTTAAAAGACAATATAAGAATACTAAAATGATTCTGAGAATCTTTGCTAATAGGAGGACAGGACAATAAGGGCACTTAGAAGATGACAATTCATGGACGCACTTAGAAGATAACAACCCAAGGTTCACGGGTGGTGGGTTGATGCTTCCTTTCCAACCATGAATACAGATCTGTGTGACTTACAGTGATTCTCTGACAGGCTGTAATTGTTTGAAGCTAGCAGCTTTGTTCCAACTAAAACAGCTAAAAACACATCAGGAGAGAAAAGCTCTGAACCAGCACTGATGTGAAATAACAGACAACTTTGATATTTCTGGATATTTGCTCTGGCTCTGCAGGAAGTGACCTCAGGTCGATTTTTAAAAGATAAAATAAATTCAGAAACAAAAGGAACATGTTTATCTGCTTACAGAGTGCCAGGTAAAAACATCAACCTCCCTCGGAGCAAAGATCATCACATAAAATGCTGCACATGTACTTCCTACAGGCTAGCCAGACCACAGGCCACCACCGCAGACCTTGTTGTGCTTGACACCTCTCCCATGACCACAGCTAGACCTGGGCATGAAATCTGGAGTCACTGCTCAGTGCAAGATGGAGGAGGAAGACTCAGGATGGCATCCACCTTGCGAGGTCCCAACCTGAGAGCAGCAGTGCTTTGCTCAGGAATGCCGAATCAAACTGCTGCTTCGCTGCACAGTGGGACGCAGAACTGCTGTGGAAACTGTCTTACAGGAACGGAAAACAGGACTGGACATGTTGAGTTTTGCCTGTGCTTGGGAAGTCACATCTTGCATGACTGAGCTCAAGATTGTAAGTTGGTCCAATAAAAAAGTAGACCAGGCTTTGATAACCGCTCCTCTTCCCCTTGCACTCACCGCATTCACAAAGTGACACGTCAGCTCAGCCTGAGTATGGTGTCAGCTCTAGCTCAACGGTCCTTCCTTCCCTGCTTTACAGAGGGAGGAAAGGGATGGCAAAAGTCTGCCTGTGCACTGCAGTAGAAATGCATGGAGGATGCTGAGTGCAGAGCTTGGTCCAGCACTGTGCTGCACGAGGGACTGCTGATTGCTCTCACTGCAGTAGAAATGGGGTGGGGGCTCCCACAGCAGGGAGAAGGGACTGAAATGCTGATTTTGGTACAAGATTGTTAGTCCACTGCCATGTAAGCAGTGAAACACCTACACTTGGCAAGTTGTAGGACAGCCTGAGGCAACACCGGCGTGGCACTTCCCAACAGCGCTGGAGCCACATGACGTGCCCTGAGGGTGCACAAAGGGGTGAGATGGGGGTCTCCAGCAAGCCAAAGCTCGAATATCCCAAAGCCTCAGAAGCACATGCAGCCCACGACTCCTGCGCAGCCACAGCAGGATCACAGTACCGATGCAACCACATACACAGCTGGCAGTAGTAACAACATCAACTGGGGTTTGTTTCCTGTCTCCTAGGAAGTGGCCTGGATCCTTTTGGTGCTCAGAATGTGTCGTAAGAAGTAACTCCTCCAGAGGTTAAGCTTCTCCTCTGCCATAACTTCCAAGTCTCTTCTTGCGCTCTTCTAGTGTCCATTTGCTTCATGTTTCTTCACCAAAACCCTTATGAAAGGCACACGAGCTCGGTGAAGATCCTTTTTGTGTCCCTTAACAATAAAAAGCTTCCTAAAATCCCATCTCGTTCATCAGGTTCTCTCTAGAGAACTGGAGTTTAAAATATAAAGCAGTCAGCGTCTTCCTAAGTCCACACCTCCATGGGTACCATGGATTCCTTTGTTCCAACAGAGGGAAGCAAGTACTCTTCCTGCAGAAAATGAAAGGGGAACTGCACTAGAAACCCACGGATCTTTTTTAGTTCTTCTGCTGCTTTTGCAGGATCGCTGTTGGCTAACTTGGGTTTGCTGATGAATTCACGCAGCTGGGTTAAATTATTCACCTGGTCGCTGGGAAGGCATCGGAACACCTGATGGAAACAAAAAGAAGCAGCAGCATATCAGCATGGGATAAAGACTGCAATGCAGAGCTCCCAGGAAAACCCAAAGCATCCAAGACAAAATCCCCAGGATGGGAATAACTTTTATTAACAGCCTGAAGAAGGGGAAGAAGTTTGTGCATATCTTTGATTCAGCTGGAGCAGGCAGAGGGGAAGCTCCGGGGCTTTTTCTGATCACTGCAAGTACTCATTAAAAATCAAAAGTAGTATTTGCTTCTACTCTGTAAGAAGTTCCACCTCAACATGAGGAGAGATTTCTTTACTGTGAGGGTGACAGAGCACTGGAACAGGCTGCGCAGACAGCTCGTGGAGTCTCCTGCTCTGGAGACTCTCAAAACCCACCTGGATGAATTCCTGAGGGGCCCACCCTAGGTGATCCTGCTTTGACAGCGGGATTGGACTAAATTTATAGAGGTGCCTTCCAACCCCTAACATTCTGATTCTATGACTCCATTAACACTGTGGCCCGCTAGAAGCAGTCAGTACCTCATGGCCATTCGCTGGAGCTACAGCTGATGCAAATAAAAGGAGAAATTAGAGCTGCTGCCTCGAGCTATCATCACATGCTGAGCATGTAGAACTTCTGTTTCTTTTCACAGTTCTTGCATCTGATGCTACTTGTTCCTTCAAAGCATCCCTGAAGGTCTACTCCAAGGAGCTGACCTGGTGTCCTCAGCTTCCCGCTGCCTCTCCCATCGGCAGCTACTAATCCTGCCTGAGAAGGAGGAAAGGGAAATGTGTCATGTTCCTCACCTTATCAAAGATGGTGGCATTGCGAGCTGCTGTGGATATCCACACCTCCTTGAAGAACCTGTCACAGACGGGATCCTGGTGTTCTGGAGTGAGATCGGAGCCGCCAAGGACAACCCTGAGAAGACCAGAAGATTGACGCTTATGGAGGCTGAAGCACTGTGTGTTCCCATCTCTCGAGTCATGCCAGGAGACGACAAGTTTCATCGGGAGTTGTTAGACCCTGTATGCTCTCAGCACCCTCCTGTTTCCATCCCCTGCAGGAGTCTGTCAGCCATAACTACTCAATTTTCCTTTTTCCTTTTCTACTCAGTAACTGTCCAGATGGGAAACAGGGTGAGGAAAAAATAGAAAGAAAAAGGTCTTAATGAAAAAACAGCTGCGCTGTGGGCCAGATGGCTGCTCCGAGGGAGAAACTTCCATTAGAAAGAGATGCTGCCACCCAGAATTGGGAGAGTGTGAAAACAGGATCTGGAGGCAAAACATCACTGTCTTGTTTATGAGCTCTCCTAGTGAAATCCTGCAGCAAAACAGTTTGTAAGTCAAGCTGCCGAGCTGAGGACAGGAACAGCGTGAGAAAGGCTTAAGCCAGTGAGACAGTGACAAAACCAGACCACATTCAGGCCAGGCAATTCCAAACCCGAGCAGGCAGCACTAGCCCCGTTGGCTCGAAAGGTTGTGGGTGGGCACAACCCTGAGTGAGCCCTGCCAGCATCCCCTGGCAACCCACCTGAAGCACCGCAGACGCAGGGACTTGGCAAACTTCCCGGCGCTGTAGTCCTCTCCATCCATCACGGAGGGGATGGTCTCAGTGTCCTGCACTATGATGGCGATCTCGCTGTCCCGCTTCCCCAGCATGCTGCGGTCATTGATGTTGGCAGAGCCTGGTGAGGGGGAAACAACGTGCTAGTGATGCTTCTGCTGCTGGAGATGCTCCTGCACAATCTCTACCGCCTTCTGAATCCCTCGTCTCCATAGGGCAGCATCTATGGCTTTGCCAGGTAGAACCCCAACCAGAGGGCTTATGTATGGAAGCACAGACCCTCAGAGTCAGGATTTGGGGAGAAAAAAAAACAAGCAACCTCAAAGCAACCCATATTCCAATTTTTGCAGCCTTCAAAAGCTCCAGGCTTGGAAGAAGGTTAAATCACAGCCGAGCCCAGGCCTACATTTTCAAAGGTTTGCTCTCTAACTTCCCAGATGCTTTTGCTGAAGGATGTGACAGTTTTTAGAGATCTTTACTGTATTTGGCTTGGCTACTGAGTTACCTGAGGTGGGCAGGATGGGCTTCATGGGTAAATCCACTCATCTTTAGCAGTGTAAAGAGGGGCAGGTTTCCATTTGCTTTTGGGAGGTGGGGCTGTTTTCTGGAAAAGGATCCAAGAAGGAGGACATCATCTCCCCACTATGGGAAACCAACAGCCAGACTCTCCTGTTTTGCTGGGACCACACTTTTGTCTCTGCAGGCACAAGAGCTGCAGGCACAGTCAGGCAGCAGCACATCCCAGACCTCTGGAGGACTTTCTGACCACAGGAGATGCTTACACTCTATTCTGCCCATGGGTGCCCTGTGCACAGCTCCCTGCCCACACCCTGGGAAATAAACCAGGTTAGTCCCCAGCCAAGCTGCTGGAGGGTAGCAGTACTTGCATTTTCACTGCATGGCTCCAGCTGTGCTTTGTGGTGTGGGGGTGTCCATCTCCAAAATGCACCACTCTGCTTGTGTAAGGATTGGGGTGCTGAGCTTGCACAGTGGCTCCAGCCCCGACTCTGCAGGTGGGAACTCCCCAGCCCACAGGTGCCACACAGGGCTGCTAGAGACCAGCTGGGGCTTTACCCCATATCTCCTGAACAGATTTCTCTGTGCCATACAGCTGTCAGAAGGCGAGAGATGGGGGACATCACAGCATTTGTCGGGGCTCCAAGGGAACAGCAGGATGCAGCTAGCATAGGAGACATCAGGTCACTTACTCACAGAAATCATCAAACAACAAAGGCAAAATCTCCAGACACAGCCTTCAGCTCCAGAGACCCTCAGGCACTAGTTAACCATTTAGCCTTCCCAGGGGCTGGGTTATCTCTAGGGGTGCTAAACAACTCCAGAGAAAAAACAAGCCAAGCCCCAATCCCCAATCCCCATCCTTTCAGCTCCCTCTCCTGCACAATAACCCCATTACCATTTTATTTTTATTCTTGGGTGGAAAAGGGATGGCACACTGGTTCCCCACCCCCTCAGCAGCCAGCCCCGACGCACATGCCCTATAAAAATCCATCCTCAGGCTGACAGGTACAGAACACAGAACTAAGAGTCAGCTCAGGCCCCTGAACCATCCCAGCTGCAACAACGCTGCTCCTGCTGAAATAGAAAACCCACCTCTGGGCTGCTCTGCCTACTGGAGACAGGATCTGACCCCAGAAAGGGCGACAGGAACAAATCCGACCATCGGTTATCTGAGACTATGTGCTCAGAAGGAGGGGAGTACTTTGAGTCTAGCAAAATCTGGTGTTAAATGATTCTTTGGCAAAGTTTTTGTTACTGATAAAACAGATCAAAAAAGGGGTTCTTCAAAGTAACAGTCCAAAATCCTGCTTTTTGGCTGCTATACAGAACCATAACCCTGAAGTTCCTTGTCTGTGCTTCACAATCTCAGAATAAATGTGGTAAGAGGAATGGATGAAATGGTATCTATTTCTTGTTATAACACATTTCCTCATTCTCAGGAAACTGAGCTGATAAATGACACATGTTGTCCAAAGCTTCCAAATTTTACAGCACATTCTGTTCTTTAAGGAACAGATGACAAGTCTCACAAGTCCTCCTGCTAGAGCAGCGTTTGATACAAGGCAGATGGACAATATTCCCCACGCTGGGATTCTCTTTGCTGTTACACAGAGACTTAAAGCCATGTTAGAAAAACAAATTAAATGACAGTCCTCCAAATCCTTTCCTCCCTCCCACCTACCGTCCTGGTGAATTTATGAGCTTGGGTTTTTTTTTTGAGTTTTCTTGAAACAGCAAAATATTTCACAAGAAAGAGCCACAACAGAGAAAAACCCCCAGCACCGAGCACAGGGCTGAGAACCAAAGGGACCAAATCGGATGCAACCGAGTGGTCCAAATCCTTCCCACGAGCCCCCCCGCTCACCGATTATAACAGTGTTGTCGTCAGCAATGAGCAGTTTGCTGTGAACGTAGATCAGCTCTGTCACTAGTTTTCCTTCCAGCTCTGCATATGTTCGAAGTCCACAGAAAGATATGTAGTTTATCCACTTATCTCCAACTGAAAATCAAAAGAGAGCAGAACTGATGGGATGCAGGAGGTGGAAGAGAGAGGAAAGGTAGAAGACTCTTTGAATACACCTACATTGATAAGTTGGCTTTTGATTTTTAACAATAACAGTAAAGTGATAATCATAGAAAGTACTGGGTTGGAAAGGACCAATCCCAACTACAACAAGCAGGAATGGAAATAAATGTCTTTAACAATGGGCTTTCAAGCTGCCTGTGGGCTCTCTGGGCTGCCCTTATCCACTGGCTGCACAGACACCTCCATTGGGTGAGAAATGACCCCAGTTCTCCCTGTTCAGCATACAAGTGCTCAGAATTGAACAGCTTAAAATAACTGGGCTATGTGACTCTTCTGCTGCAGATCCTGCAGAAAGGAGGCTGGGAGCAGTTGCTTTCTCGGTGCACAGCATGGAAAATGTGTCCTAATACACTTTGCAGCTCACATTTACACAAAGACCTAGAATGAACAAGACGTTACGTTATGCCCCTAGTTGTTGTGACGTGGGTTTTCACAGTGCTTCCATTGCCCAGCAAACTCAAGCCAGCATCCTCGTGGTGAGGAATCAAGTAAGAAACAGCCTCCTGCTTAGGCAGGTTTTTTCTCCTCATGTTCAACAGCTGCCAGAAACAAATCCAGGGTGGGATTCATGAGGGAGGCTGAGGGTTCGCTGCTCCCAGAATCATGACCCCAACTCAGGACATTTTCCAAATAGCAGCATTCTGAGCAGCTGCAACCGTGCTGTGCTCGTCCCTGGGGTCCTCCCCTCCTCCGGACCTGGGCTGCAGCCAAACATAAAGTCTGACAATCAGCCACAGCTCGTGTGGCCCCACAGACCTTGGGATTATGGCAGAGGAGGTGATCACTCACCAGCCCCACGCTGCTGTGAGACACTCCAGTCCATGGCAGAACCCTTCAGGCACAGCAAGTGCCACGCTCATGAGAAGCTGGAGAATCCGATTTAGGTGTTACAGACCCAACCACCACACAGCAGCATCCCAAGTCTAAATAACATAGAAGAGAGGAGGAAGGCTCTTACCCTCTGTCTTCAGCTGACCCAGGATTGAGTTTTCTCCTCGGCACATGGTCCTAGAAGGAAGGTGGGCAGCCGTCAGCACCACTGTGGCTTGAGGCAAAGGTGGCTGCTGAAGCCGAAGCGGGTGAGGACAGTGCAAACACTGATGCCTTTGGAATACCCCATGCAAGCAGAAGAGACACAGTGCATCCAGAGCACACATCTGCCCCCAGTGACTTTTGGTACAGCAAGGACTAGCCATTTCCTAGAGGAGCTTCGCCCAGTCCATGTCCCCAGGAGCTGGGGAGTATTTTAGCCATCTAGAGAACATTGCAGTGGTGATAAGCATGTTACAGAGATAGCTGGCCTCTGTCTGTGCCACATGTCTGCCTGTGCAGTTGCAGCAAGAAGAAAAAGTCAACATGTGCAGAACACCAGGTCAGGAGGTTGGTGTGTGATACCGCTGGTCTGGAGAAACCACTGTCAGCATCTCATGGGAAAACACAACCCTCAGGCCACTTCTCCAGACCTGTGGCTGCCCTCAGACAAGGAAGCTCAAGCAGAAGGGTCTGGTTAGGGACACCTGCTCCTTTCCTTCTGCTCATGTTTCCTGCCCCACTTGTCCTTCTGGAGGTGTGGCAGGACATCTGCAGACCACAGAAAAGGAAGATTTCGCTCCTGAGACCGTAGTAGTCTCCACAGACTAACTGTGCTTTGGCCATACCATAACACAGCAGCTTTCCAGTAAAATCATCTTGCCTTGGTCTGTTTTACCTTCCCTTACAGCCTATTCCCAGTGCAGGGCTACCTGGCACTACTGAAGCTCAGTCCTTCCTGCAAGACCTGCTGTGCTGCAGGTGCCCTCAAAAAATACCCACCCACAGGAGCGGAACCACACAGGAGAAGGCAGCACTGCCTTCTCAGGGATGATGGACAGATGGCCAAAAAGGCAGGTTTAGGTTAAAAGCTAAAGAATCTGCAGGGCTCTGTACACCCTCACTGGGGTAGACACCTCAGAGGTGGGAAAGTCCTGATGTGATGGACTTAGAAGGAAAGGGAATGCACTTGGCAGCCTTATGCTGCATGCAGGGAGCAGCTGAGTAGCCAGGAATTTGGAGCCCCAACACAGCCCACTACACCAGGGCAGAGCAGGGATTTCGTAGCACAGAGCACCGGGCTTTACGCAGCACCTGGCCAGCATCACCTGCCCCCCCACCCCTCGGCTAACAAATGAGTTCAAGAACTAAGTGAGCGCTACATAAATGGCTTTCTGCTTTTCCAAACCCTACGAGCTTGTGTGGACAACACCCAGCGTGATGCCGTGCTGGCGGCAGTTGGACCCCGGGGACCACCCTCAGCAGGCAGAGGTAGCCAGGGAGCACTGTGGCAGCCCTGCCCGTGATACCTGTAGTTGAAGTGCATTATGGCCTGCAGTGCATTCCCACCGCCTGTGGAAATGTCTCCTTCAAACCCAGGCAGCAGCGGGATCACCACGTACACGCGGAAACGCTTGTTCTCCCTGAAACGATAAATTGGGGGAATATCAGCCCCTAAATATTAGAAATCCTTATAAGGTGAAGCCCCCTTGGCTTCACCTGCCCTGTGTTGATCAACTTGGTTTCTTTCCAAGATACTACATGAATTTTAAGAGAACAAAGTGTAGGGAGTATTTCCAGTTTCAGGGCTTCATCACCCATCGCCAGACCAGTACTTCAGCCTTCAAGAGAAGGAATCACTTACTCTCAGCAGAAAACACAGGCAAAGAAACACATTTTCACTGAGGCTCAGAGGCAGGATAATTATTTTGCTGATTGTGTCTGTCACTATGAAAGTTCATTTGAACACCCCATTACCCCAGTCAGAGCGATACTGGTGCAGACCGGCAGAGCCATCACAGGCAGGAGACCAGAATCCTGATGTTCTCAGTGTAACCTGGTATTTAGAAGTCAGAACGACCACAAAAGGTGGAGAAAGCTCAGGGCACAAGCGAAACACTGATAATTCAAAGAGGGCAAGTATTTCACTGTCACACAGAGACTGTGGAACCAGTTTCCCCAGACTGAAACACACCCAAGCCAGGATCCAACTCAGAACAAAAGCTACGACTGTGGCTCTGCTTGGGATGTTTAAAGGCCACCTCTGGGTTTTCTTCGAGGACAAAAGCCAGATGCAGCGGCTCTGCCAGTGCTCTGCGGCACCCCTGGTGTGAGCAAAACCTAGCCCAGTGCCCCAAGAGGAGGAGGGAGAGGCTGCTCCAGTGAAGGCTGCAGCCACTAGATGGCAAACACAGTTTAATCAGGACCGAACTACTGCAGGAGCAGCCTGAAGATGAGTCAATATGCAGGTTTTACTCAAACTATGCCTTCATCGGGCAAGTCGTGTCTGTGAATTTAAGGGCATAAAAATCATGAAGCACTGGGGTCTCGACTAAGCTGGGAGGAAAATTAGCTTCAGTTCATCAGCAGACCTCAGAAAGGGTTAATGAAGTCTTACCCACACATAACAGGAGACTTGGAAACCAATTCTGTTTATACAAATGAAAAAGATCTACCAACAAAAGCATTCCCCAGAAAGCAGCTTGTTTGTCTAAGCCCAGTGTTTAATAAACTATTTAGAGAACCACCCATGAAAAGAAAAGAGGTAAACAAGACCAGAACATTAGCAGTTACATTAGTAGAAAATATTTAATCTAGAAGAGAAGTGCACAGGCTTAACTAAAGACCTTAATCTACAATTAAACATCTGAGTGACACCTAGGCTGCCTTCCCAGGAACATGATCACCAGGATTCAAAACACTTAGATCTGAATTTACTTTTAATCTTAGGCAACGTCCAGCACTCTGGAGAGTGCAGAATTTGAGCCTTATATTCAGTTAGGCATCATCACCATTAAGCTGGCACAACACTGGCATAAAATTGCAGTAATACAGAGTGCCTTTTCAGTTGGGACACCAACAGGCACAAAGACCATAGAATCAGAGACTCTTAAGGCTGAAAAAGACATACAAGATCATTGGGTTCAACACTTGACCCAACCCCACCCTGCCCACTAAACCATGTTTCCATGTACTCATTCACCTCCAGGGATGGCAACTCCACCACCTCCCTGGGCAGCCTGTTCCAGTCCCTGACCCCTCTGTCAGTGAAGAAATTATTCCTGATGTCCAATCTAAACCTCCCCTGGCACAACTTGAGGCAATTATCTCTTGTGCTGTCACTAGTGACTTGGGAGAAGAGACTGACCCCCACCTCACCTAACGCCACGTGCAGCTGCCCGGTGCCTCAAGGTTGCAATGCCAATACCATTTAACGCATTTCTAGCGGCAGTGGTGTTGGTCCTCCTTTACCCTGGCTGGGAAAGCCCAGCCCCCATCTCTACCCCTTTAACTAATTTCAATTATTGGAGCCATGTGTTGTAGCTCAGAGATTACCAGCAACTCCACCCTGTAACTCTGCCGTGTCGTTAACGGCCCAGCAGATAACAGCCACGCTCTGGCTGTTGGAAGGGTGCTGCTCTTCCCACAGTGCCTCCGAGTACAGCCTGTCTCACGGCAGCTCCTGTGGCCTGGCAGATGCTGCCTGTACACCAATGCCTGTCCATCTTGTCTTAGTTCTTTTTACCCAAATGGGAATTTCCAAGCTCAGGTGCCAAAGACAGACGTTTCTGCAGCTCTGACAATGGCCCCCGGGGAAAACAGCCCCTGCATGACTCTGGGCAGCTACAACGTGGGAGAAACAGTCATTGCAAGAAACACTTCCATGTGCGATGAAAAAGCACGTTTATAAAGTTTCCTGTATTTCAGTCCAGCAAGACCAGGATGAAGCTCTAGACTAAGACACAGATGTATTTTAAAGAGAGATCCAGGGCAGCAACCTTCAACAAAGCTGTCCTGGATCAAAGCAAAGACAAGCCGCTACTTGTGATAACGCAGGATTAGATGTGCTGAAGTAAAAGGAGCATCTAAACCACGGTTGGATTCATTCCCTTTAGGAATAAAGGGTGTTCCCTTGCAACGGCTGGAGGTTGCAAATACCATGTAGTGCTTACCAGAAGTTGTTCAACCAATAGCTGAACCCTGCAGTCAAATCCTCAAAATGCATTTGCTTCCCCTACGTGAGGCAAATCCTACATGTAATTTAAATAAACCACAAATCCTAGTTCAACCTTCTCCCCCATCACCTTTCAGTAATTACTGCACAGTTGAAGGCTGGCTGGCCGTGGAGCAAAGGCATCACTGAGCTGAAGCATGAAGGACTTGCTTTTAAACAAGCTCCACAGTTAAAAATGCATTTGCATCAGGTTAAATCCAGAAAACCACTTTCTGTCTGCAAAGAAACCATCAGGAGTCTCACTGCTGTGAACACCATCAGATGTCCAACCCCATCAGCTCCACGCTGTTGTACGGTGGTGCCCATTAAGATGTTATTTTACACCACACCGTGTAAAGGCACCTGGAAGTCTTTCACTGCCTCGTTAAGCAGAGATTACCTGTGGGCTTTCAGAATCCTCTGAGCGATCGCATCGCCAATCCTGTTCCAGACAACTTTGTCATCAGCGCAGCTAATAAAAAACTGGTTCTGCAGGAAAAGCAAGGGAAGCTGCTGTCAGGCAAGTTACAGGCAAGAAAAAGTTTGCATGCTTTAATTCAGACCAAGAGCAGCTCAGGAGAGCTGGGGTTGTGTGCTACTTCGTACTTTTAATGTATTATTATTATTATTATTATTATTAAATGATGCGTGCGCCTGCGCCTGCTCTGGGAATCCATTATCCTTAATCACACTCCTTAGAAACATCACATAAAGAACAACCTAACAAGAGGCTATAAAAAGGGGAAAAATAAGTGTCTCCATTCAGCCAGCACTGAGAGTCACTGACACAGAGACTCCTGCAGCTCTGGGCTGAATGGACGTGAGAGCAGCCCTGTGAGAGGGAGGTTGGGGTGTGCACAGGGGACACTGCAAAGCCACGGACAGGCTAGGGAGACTATTCCACGGGCCAGAGCTGCTGGCAATTTTGCAGAAAGGTTTATAAAGGAGATGTCTACTTTTGCCCACTCTATGGTCAGAAGCTGTCAACAGCCTGGTTCAACACTGAAATAAATTGAATCAGCCCCAAAATTCAGAGCAGATGCTGTATTAATACACCTGGGTATGTCTACATTCATTTAAAAAATTAAGACCCAACGTCAAAGAGTGGAATTAGCCTCCTGATGGCTGTGAGCCATGCTTGGAGCATCTTGCCTTCCTTCCCTGTCACTCACCTCTATATAGATGTAGTGTTTGCTGTTTTCTATCACACTGACGTAGGCGTGGTGGATGGACTCCTCGTGGTATTTGATACCGGCCGACCAGTCAGCAGCAGAGCGGATCACCTGGAAAGCAAGCGACTAATACCTTCAGAGACTAATAATCCTTGCCACTGGATTATTTTTGAGCTGATGCTGTTCCCTGACACCACGGACAGGATTTCACTAAGTAAAGTAACAGGTGCAACAGTCACCTTTTATACTGCACTTGAAATAAGGAGAATGGATGTTCAGAAATAAGCGAAGGATGCTCCATAATGGCATTAATGCTTAATAAAATAATGCTTGATTAAAAACGTAAATCCCCCGTCCCACTTCTGCATCACTGCCCTCTCTGCCCGAGCAGTATGGATGCAATTTGAGGCAGCACAAAAGTTCTGCTCTTGCTTAAGGTCTTATGATAAACTGCTTTCAAAACAAGCTAGATCTCAAGGCTTTAGGGGTGCACATCCAACCAGTGCTCTGCTCTCCAGCAACATTCAAAGCTGGTTTGCAGCTGGGGCAGTGTGTTTGTTCCCACAGGCAGGTGGTATGGAGTCACAGTGTGGTAACACAGGCCATGTCTTCACCCTGAGCACTGGAGGTCATTGATTTCTTCTGCCAACTTCTTGCACAAGCCATCCAATCTGTCATGATACGACTTTTAAAATCCATAGTGGTTAAGCTGCCCATAAGTGTTTATAAATTTTTACTGGAAATCCACCTGTAAAAGTGGATACTGTGAGATCCCCAGGGCTCAGCACCCCCTGCTTCTTGCAGTTCCTGTGCAAAAAGGCCAAAGGCTGGGCAAACCCCCCAGTTACAGAGCTGCCCATCCCCAGAGCTGCAGTGGCATCTCCTACTCCTCCTGTGCTCTGGGTCAAAAGGAAGCACACTATGCCTGGAGTGATGATTTCCTAGATGGAAACGTAGTTTTTAATTAAGTGGTAGCAGGGTGCAAGCTCAGGGGAAATAATTATTCGTTATTAGCCTTTGTCTTCAAACACTGTCAAGACAAAGCCACTGAAACAATAATCTTGAAGAATCTCAACGCAGCCATTGCACCGGCACTTGGGGCCAGTCACAGGACAAGATCCACATCTGTGAGATGTGTCAGTAGGTGGAAAATCCTCGTCTCTTTGGGCACTCAACACATTTGTCTGGAAATCCCTCCTACAGATTTCTTTTAATTCTCCATATCCAGCTTCCCCCTTGCTCCATGCTACTCTTCCCATCCCCCTCAGATCCCTGGTACCCTGACTGCGAGCTCTGCTGTCACACTGTCATCACCATCCATTGCCAAAGCAGGCTGCTGGCTGTGGCATGGCCGAGGACTTCTGAGGAGGAATTAATTACCAGTAGTCTACCAGCAGATAAGGACTTGGACTTTTGGCCCAGGCTGCTGCATGCCTGAACCACAGAATCACAGAATGGTTTGGGTCAGAAGGGACCTTAAAGATTGTCATGTTCCAACTGCCCTACCACGGGCAGGGACACCTTCACTAGTCCAAAGTTGCTCAAAACCCCAACCAAATCAATCCTTTCATCTGGAGAGCATCTGTGGAGGTGGCCCTCAGGAGCACTGGTAAGTAGCATACATCTCCTGAGCTGGACAGGAGGAGATTTATCCCAAAGGCCACTGATAAACAGACCTTGCAACTCTCCCATTTGGCTGAGTGCTTGGCCAACAGAAGGGAGCACCCTGCAGCCTCCCAAACTGAAGACTGGGGTCACAGATGCTTATGCAAGGGAGCCAGCTCAAGGGCTATCATACCCTCTACCAGTCCCAAATAGCTACTCCATTGCTTGCAGAAACCTCCACAAGGTGGTGGGTTGTTCAGCACCCATGTGGTGGTTTGCAAAGCCAGCTGTTGCTCCCACACGCCCCAGGCTGGGCACTGCTGAAACTCTGCCAAGCACACTGGTGGATGGAGCACCTGAATGGAATTGCACTGTTAACAAGGACAGAAAAACAACTTTCCTGGGTAGGAAACAGGGTCGTTCTTCTAAACACACAGCCCAGGCTGCAGCCCTGACTGGAGCCCTTCAACCTTCACGAGCACCGCTGGTGATGAGGCCCTCGCTGCCTTCGGTCCTGCTGTGATGAAAACCAGGACCACAAGGCGTGTTCCTGTGGGGATTCCAGCAAACACTGCCTGGGAAACTGCCCTTCAAAAAGCTGCAGATTGTTGCTTCCTACTGACAAAGTACTGATACTGAATGTGTGGGGCTTTTTCTAGTTAACTTTGTCCACACTCCAAAGAGCCACTTCCCAAGATAGGCTGCTGAGCCCTGCACTGAGCAAAGGAACCTCCACGCCCTCATCTCAGGCAGCAACAGCCAAAACTGCTAGGAACGGGGAAAGGACCTTTCCTGAATGTGGAGCTTGACGGAACCAAAGCCCCTCACTTTGACAGGTAGCTTCACTGCTGGGACAAGTTTATTCCAAACCAGGGAAGAAGAGGTGAGAGATGAAGCAGCAGAATACGGGTGTAAGGTGTTCCAGCTTGGATCTCCACAGAATGAAGTTATTTTTAACCCAGATCACTTCAGCAGCCACCACCAGCCACGGCACAGCTCCGCAGCCACACGTAAGGAGGTGGCAGAACAAGGCCACCAGTGCTGGTGTCTCTGCAGCCACCACCAGCAGTATCGCACACATACAGCACGTGCCCCGAGGAGATGAAGCTGTGGCACTCTGAAAACTTGAGGTTTCCTACACAGGCCTCCCCTCATCGCTGATGTTTCACCTCACACTTCTGGACAGCTCCCCTTGCCTGTCCAGGTATTTCAAGTGAGCTGGTTCAAACCTACCCCGTGTTCCTAGTGTGGAGAGGCCACACACCACCCAGCACAGCCCCTACCAGCCAGCACTGGTGCCCCTTTGCTCCTGCTCATCTTCAAGCCTCTTGATAGCAGCTCTAGGCTTGTCATCTCATCAACGTCTGCAGCCAACGCTACAGCAAGCGGGAAATGTGGTGTTTGCTGTGGGTTGGTGCAGAGAGGAGGCTCAGGGGGGACCTTATCACTCTCTATAACTACCTGAAGGGAAGTTGTACAGAGGTAGGGTAGGGGTCGGGCTCTTCTTGCAGGCAACTAGCAACAGGATGAGAGGGCAGGGCCTGAAGCTGCACGAGGGCTGGTTTAGGGTGGATGTTAGGAAGCACTTCCTCATGGAAAGGGTGATCAGACACTGAAATGGATGGCCCAGGGAGGTGATGGAGTCTCTGGAGATGTTTAAGAAGAGACTGGACGTGATGTGGCACTTAGTGCCATAGTTTAGGCTGTGGTGACATTAGGTCATAGGCTGGACTTGATCTTAGAGGTCTCTTCCAGCCTCAATAATTCTGTGATTCCATGATAAATCCTGTGCAAGGCTCGCCTGCAGACTTCAAAGAGGGCAGAGCATTAAGGCACTGCCAGAGCATTCAATTTTCACTGCGTTTGCATCAGGAGCCGGATCACCATTTCACTCTGTCTGCAGTTCTGCCTTCGCCTAAGAACTGCCAACTCTGGAACGGGGACATGCAAAAATCCTAGCAGAGCCTTCAGCAAACCGCTCCTTGATTCTTGCAAAATCAATGTGCAGTCACACGGCCATTGCGAGCAAAGCCCAGGAAGTTCAAACAATCGAGGATGAGAGACCACATCTGACCATGCCAGGGAGGGAACAGCTCCATCCCTCCCACCCAGTCTGTACCTCCGCGTCGATTCCCACGCACACTGCATTCAGCCCTGCTGCCCGCAGCAAAAGCCCCTGTCGGTGAGGCTCCTGCTGAAAACACCCTCTGAAAACACTCTCCACTGACAAAGGAGAGCAAAACCAGATGGTACCATGAGGTCAAAGTCAGTTTCTGACTGACTCAGGAACTGACAGGTCAGTTTCTGAGTCAGGGGCTCAGGCCACGGCAACCACTGCAATCCCCACAGATCCTTTGTGCTCTCCCTTCCTCTGATCTGCCCACAATTGAAGACAGATTTGCAGGCAAGCTCAGAAACAAGAGAACCACCAGCCAGACTTTTCTCAATCGTCCCACAGCCAAGGACAGTCTCTGAATGCTGGATTGTATCTCTGGGCAGCAACTTCTGCCTATAAAGTCCCAACCCACCATGAGAACTGGGGTAACACAGGCTTGGCGGTTGGCCAGACAAAGGATTCAGTATTAAGAAGAACAGTATTGCTTTAGTTTTTCTGGATTAAAAAAGTTGGAAGATTTTTCAAGTATCTGCTTATTTCTCCCTTGGAAGGAGCCACAAGCATCTGCAGCCCTCAGGTACGAAACTAATCCACTGGACAGGCAAGAAGCTGGTATTGCTGTGACTGCAGGAAAGAAGAGACCCCATAGGGACATCCCAATGTGCACCCTGGGAGCTTCAGAAAAAGGCAAGCAGGAGCAGAGGGGGTTCAGATCCAGGCTGCAGGTGTCCTCCCCTCTCCTGACCTCCTGCAGCAGCCAAACCTGAAACCTTCACTGGGAGGAGAACCTAAGCTGCTCACTGACCCACCACAGGGACTCACGGGATGCTCGGGATGCTTGTGTCACACACAGATCCATGAACACCAGGCTACTGTAAACACCATGGAAGAAACAGACAAAATACAGTATGTGCATGCAGAATCTTGCCTTGGAGTTTGAGGGATCACTGGAACAGGTTGCCCAGAGAGGTGGCTGAGCCCTATCCCTGAAGACATTCAAGGTCAGGCTTGACGGGGCTCTGAGCAATTTGTTAGAGATGTCCCTGCTTGTTGCAGAGGGGTTGGACTAGATGACCTTTGGAGGTCCCTTCCAACCCTATGACTCCCTGATTGTGTGACCCAGAGATCATCACCCAGCTGCAACGAGCTCAGTGACAAGGGACCTGTACACAGCCGGCATGCACCAGCCTGGGCAGAGGAGCCACCCTCACCACTTCCACTGTGCTTGGTGCTTCAAACAACTCTTTCCTCACATTTCTCCCCTCACAGCAGGGTGGTACATTGCGGGGCAACATGTTTTCAGCTTCTGATGATGTAGGTTTGTTTATCTGGCTATTCACAGGGCTGGGCTCCCCCAACAGGTTTCTAGAAGCTGCAAATTGACATGAATTAGAAACGAGCAAGGGAGCTTCAAATGAATAATTTACAAGACAAACCTGCTCTCGTTTTGCTGGTTATGGCATCGCTGAGAGCAGCCCTTCATTTCCTGGAATGGGTCAGTTACTTGTGACACCCTGACAATGCTGTGACGAGGCTGCTTTTCCAACAGCTCACCCATCACTCAGCGCTGGTGTGATCACCCTGTGAACTCCGTCCTCCTCCCGCACAGACTGATGCCCTGAGCCAGCAGCTCTGCAACACAGACTGAAGGAAAGTTGGATCCAGATTGTGCTCAGTTTAGTTTTGCCTTTGGGAGTGGATTCCAATTTGCAATCAGTAGAGCTTAACTTTTTTGTGAAATCCCATGATTTAGAAGTTGAGGATTATTTTGTGGTTAGAGCACACTCTAGGGACACAAACCCCTTCAATTCCATGAGAGAAAAGCTTCCCGAAAGGCTGGTGTCACAGCCACAGGGAAGGTGACGCCTGAAGTGAGACTATTTCTCAACAAGCTGTGAGCATTGTTTTCGAGGCTGATGTAAACCACCCGAGGTCCGTGACACAAGATCCCTGTGCTGGCCCATCCCTCACACCACACAGGGAGGAGCAGACAATGCCCTGGCAACCCACAAACCCCAAAATATGCATATGGTTATACTAAGCATCCCCAGGCATTGCTGTCATCTGGGTGGACCGCTCCTTACGAAGAGCAGAGGCATGTGTTTCTCCTGATTTTGGTCTAACTGCTCTTATTTCATCTATCTTTTACCCGCAGAGACACACAATTGTTTTGCTGCTTCAGCATAACTATTTGGACATTCTGTTCTTCAACAAGTCCACGTTTCTGCTGGGTAACAGAAGTATTCAGTGTACACACTCAGTATAACTAGATGGGTTTTTAAATATAGGTGTTTTGGCAATTATGGCTGTGAGGATGATTGTCAGACTGTGGGCTGACTGTGCAGAACTGCAGAGGACCCGCAGAGCTGAGCAGTTGCATAATAAAGTGCAGATTAAGTTCAGTGCAGAAAGCAACTGCTCCAAGACTCCACCTAATGCTGGGCTCTAGCTGACCGCTGCCCATCTGAGAGAGGCATCAGGGGCTGGGAGACTGCTCTAAGATCCCAGATAAATATTTAATGGGCAACCTCAAATCCATCAGGTCTTCCCAGAGGAGGGTTAGGCGTCAGAACAGCAGCAGAAAATAGAACAGACACATAAAACATCTCTACAAAGTTATGGTGTTCCCACGACTTGAGTGCTGCACCCATCTCCGTCCTCTTAGCTCCGAAGACAGAGATATAAACTGTTGCAGTACTTTATTGTGATTTAGGATCTGACCCCCCCGTGCTGGGAGTTAGACTTTTTATAAATTCAGGTTCTGTCAGGCATTGACACGTCCTGCTGGAAAGATCCAAACCAAGCTCTCTCACAAGTAGCTAGGCAGAAGACCAGCACCACTCACCTGGACTGTGGCGGGAACAGCATCAGGCACCTGGTACTTCAACTCGTTAGCAGTTTGCTGAGATTTTGGCAACAGGAATGGGTAGGACAGGGATCTGTACTTGGGCTTCATGATCTGCCCAGGGGTAAAAGGAAAACAAAAAACCTTTAAGAGACCGCAACACGGAAGAATGACATTTAAAACATGAAGCCCATGCCTGCAGAGGGCACGTGGACGAGGCAGGAGCTGTGTGCAGCAATGCCCACACCACACCTTGGTGAAATTCCAGCGCTGGATGAAGTGTCGGGCAACGTCACGAGCTGCTTTACCATGAACCACGGAGGCGATGTCGTGCCAGGGCATCCTCGGAGTGGTGTACCTGTCAATGAAGTCTGCAGGACAGGGAAAAGCATGTTTAGACTGCCTCAGACATAGGACACGAATATGGAAAAGCACAGCATCCCCCTCATCAAGCCAAGGTTTTACGGACACGACACCAGAGGCTGTTCAGATTAATTTAGACTCATCATGCAGTCGCCCCCAGTTCAAGTCCATGAACCATAACCACATAATCGGCCCTAGAACCTCTCCAAGGGAGTTTTGCTGCATCTTCCTAGCAGCCAAACCAAAACAGCCTTATTACCTCTGGCTCAGAAACAAGACCAAAAACGCAGTTTGAGACTGCGTGAAGATGCTGAGGAAGATTTGAGGGAATGCGATGACTTCCATGGTGCAAAGGCACTCACCAGCGAAAGGTTTGTCAAGTTGAACCCAGTCTTTAAAGACAAAGTTGCAATAGTCTTTTCCATGCCAGAACCTGGTTTCTCCAAACAGCTCGCCAACTCCAGTCTTCAAGCTACGGATGGAGCCTTTATCTGTCACAAAAGAGAGAACAAAACACACTCCCAAAGTCACAGCCATCCACTGCGCGTGGCTGGAGAGAGACCCACTGCCATGGAAAAGCATCAGCGGGATTTGCCCATCCTGGTTAGCTGAAGATGTTTTCTCCCTAGTCTTCCTGTTGCTCTCAAAGGATGCCTACTAATATTTTTAATTCCTTATTTTAGTATTTACTATATTACAATGACTTGTAATAAATAGGAGTCTGTTACAGAAACAAAGGCAGGCGCTGGTTTATTTTTGTTTAGTCCAATGTGAGAGAAATCACCCTATAATCATATTTCCACAGTCCTACGACACCGCTTCCAGTCCACGTCTAGCTGTGACTGACTCGAGTGGATACTCACACAGGAACATCTCATACAGCAACTAACTGTGTATTCTACAATACTAATGAACTAATTCCAGTGTCTCTGCTAGAGGGTTCATTATTTGGCCTCCCTCTCTGTCAGGGTGTCTCTACCCTGTCAAAAGATCAACTAGAATGAGGTGATCACAAAGCTTCTGTTCCCACACTAAGTATCGTGGTTTTCCTTTGGTTCTCCAATGCTGTTGTTCAATACAATTCTATACTTTGAACAAATGGATCCCCAGTTCCAAACTGATGGCAACTTGAAATGGACTAAAATATTTCAGATGAGGATATTCCCTCCTAACAGGATCCCTTCTGGGTGCAGAGCAAACTCTTTCCTTCCTCTTAAGAAAAACAAAAACATTAGCCTTGACCATAAACACTTAGCCAGCATTACCGCCTGACCTTGAGAGCTGCCATCACCTCCTGAACAACTGCAACAACTGAGGGTGCTGAAGCACTGGAACAGGTTGCTCAGAGAGGTCGAGGCTGCTCCACCCCCGGAAGTGTTCAAGATCAGGTTGAATTGGGCTCTGAGCAACCTGGTCTTGTCAGAGGTGACCTTACTCATGGCAGGGGCTTTGGACCTAGATGATCTTTGAGGTTTCTTCCAACCTAAGCCATTCTATGGCTGCACAGTAACATACCAACAGCAGAAGACTTTTCCTAACCCAACCACATGACCAGGTAACTCTGAAAACCCCTGAGCACAAAAGAGACAACCCCACACCCTTTCAACAGAAAACACCTCAGCAGCAGTGCAACAAGACCAGTTCACATGAAGCAAGCCCTGCCGGCACTGCTGGAAGCCCACCAAGCTGAGCCAAGCCATGCCAAGAATGCCATGCAGCAGTAGGCACCGTGGCTGCCCTGGGGAGTTTCAGTTTCTAGTGAGAGTCCAGGTGAAGCTGGGAAATCCCTGACTTGGCATGCTCACATGGCAATGGGTGGGACACACTGTCCAGCCAAGACACACTGCTGAGTGTTGATGACTGCAAGCAACTCACAGATGGGCATGAGGTGACCACAGGGGAGACCCATGCTTCATTTTCAAACGCATCTCTTCCTTGTTATCTGCCACTGCTTTGTAACGAGTATCTTGTAACTGGCACTTAATGCCTCAGAGGAAGACATTCATTAGAGGGAAAACTCCAAGAACTACTCCTCATCCCATAGCAGAACTGAAAAGGCATCTCCACAAGGTACCAAACTTAAGCAGGGCCTTTTCAACATCACTCCAGAGATGAGAACTGCTTTGTGCTCCTGACTGCCCGATTTCTTTATCAGTCAAGTACACTTTTGTCAATTACACTGAGGGGCAGGAGAGGTGGCCAAAGTCTTCATCCAAGCAGAATCCTGGCAGCAGCCACTTCACTGTTTCCTCTGCGTTTGCCTTCCTGCCGCAGGCTTATTTTAAAACAGCCAGTGCAGAACTTCCCAATTCCACTAACAAGCCCCTTTACAGGAAGGGAAGTACTGAAATACCCATATGTCAGAGTCAGGGCTATTCCCTCAACTGTTCCCTGCTGTCAACATTGCAAATTAATTTATTTGGTTTAAAATTCTGATTTAGTGGCATCTTTTGTTGTTGCTGGGGGTTTTTTGTTTGCAATTTTTTTACTTACGCTGCTGCTCTTGAAGCTTCTGTAGAGGGATGCTAAAGGTAACGTGAGAACAGCAAGCAGCAAAAGCTGACCCTCGAACCCAACCGCGCTCTCGCCATTGTTACAACGCAAACACATCGGCAGCTAAAGCCTGAAGGGGGGTCTGCATCTCTGCCTTCCTCCACTTACCCTCCCGAGGCTCAGCGAGCCCCTGTTTGGATTCAGTGTGGTGATGGAACATTTTCAGATGGGGCTTTAAACTCTGGATTAAGTTTGGTTGACTTCTAGTGGTGTTACAGTAACCTGCAGAAAGTCAAGATAATCTATTCATAGCAAAACACAAGTTCACCTCTGCTACCTTGGGGCCTGATGCTGTCTGAAGACAGCTCTGCACGGCAGAAGCTCAAGAGACAGCAAACTGCTGAAACTACACGGGACCAAGAAGCAAAGGACCAAATTCAGGGTTCTAAACCAAGCAGAGACACTGAAGTAGCAAAGTCATGGCTACATCCTGAGCAGACTGCAACCACAGCAAATGATGCTCCAGCATCCTCTGGCCAGAGCAAAATCCACAGGGAGTGACGGAGACTCAAGGAAGTTCCCATCATGAGCTTCAGGAACAGATTTCAGGGAGGACTCAGCTACCAAATAAAAAATCAAATCAAATCAAATTGATCTTTGTAATTTCTGCTATGAAGCTGGTTTTGGTTGTGGGGAGTTAAAAGCTGCAAACATTCAGATACCGAGCAGCCTCTCCTCTCCACTAAGCAGACAAATCAGGAATGTTCCTGTTGAAGCAAACCAAATTTAACCGAGGCAACAGCAGCCTGTGAGAGGGAGCAATCACGTGCAGGAACTGTTTTGCTTGTTGGAATAAACACCAGTTGAAAAATGAAAGGTTCCATTTCCCCTTGCCAGGACCAAAATTTTCCCACCAAAATAAACATTAGGCATCACACCCCCTGTATCTCGTCATCTGATGGCTTGTGGCATTTGCTAATCAACTACACGCAAACGCACTTCGAACTGTCCCGGGGTATTTTCACAGTGACACCAATTCACACACTGACTACTCACAGTTATTATTCTGATAGCTGAGAAATTCGTCAACTTTCCTTCCGTACAACGAGCACGCTACCCCAGAAACCACGTGCACCTGCACACACACCCACCCAGCCACCTCCGCACACGCTTTCGTATGGTTTTCAGTTGAAAAACATGACTTACTTGAGTCGCTGTCTATGCTGCTGATGCTGTCGGCATGGTGCATGCCGTGTTTATGGAGGTGCTTGTAAATACTGAACCCTGAGAACTTTTTGGGTTTTCCCACTCCTTTCATTTTTGATATGTCTGGGGCATCATCAGCATTTCTCTGGAACAAGTGGCTTTCTGGGGACAGAGCTTGAGGCTGCAGCGGGACACATTCAGATGGCTCTGCTGCAGACTTAAAAGACACAAGGCATTGCTGCAGGTGATGCACGGGCAGGCTCTCCTTTAACCACAGACTATCAGGCGCAGCAATGCTCGGAATCAACCACGAGACAAACTTTTCCCCAGGCAGTACATCCTCCAGTCCCATAAATGTACCCTGCACTATTACTCCCCTTGCAAGTCTCTCATAAGAGTTTGACCTCTCTACATTTCTTTAGAGGTCTCTGGGTGCATAGAGACCCAGGTTAGCAAGCAGGGCCCCTGCTGAGGGCCCAAGTATCCAGGAGTTCAGAGCACTCCCAAGTGTCTACTGTGCACTTCTAGCTAAATTTTATTAACAACAATGTCTCCAAATTGTGACTGCTCCTCCAGGGGAAGCCCAGCTGCCTACCTGCATGTTCTAGCAAGGGCTGGTCAGGATCTGGCCCTAAAGGGTTATTTGATACTGAGATACTTCCTCCTTCCCACTACTATTCCTCTTTAAACCTCCTAACCCCAACTCCGTGCTTAGAAGCAGACACAGATTCATCCCTACGGCAAACACGACACACAGATGTTCAATGTGCCCACCAGCTGGAGCAAGATCACTTACTGCCAGGTTGGTCGTCGACACCGATTTCACCGCTGGCATTCGTTTTACACTGCCCACATCAGTCAGCCGGTGCTCGTCGTCATCCCACCTGCCATATGCCAAGTCAATGCCGCCTACAAATGCCACAGACTGGTCAACGATGACCAGCTTCTCGTGGTGGGCCCAGAGGTACACAGAGGAGGACACATGGTCTGGGTGTCTCATCACCTGTGGAGAAAGCCAGCATTTGAGCTCACATCATTGTCCAATTTACACCCTTCCAGCCAGAGAGCTGCCCACGGCTTTTCTGAGAGCAATGGGGATGATGAGGAAACACTGGAGTTTGTAGAAGATGCTTCCACACAGGCTGCTATGATTGCCGAAGCTATAGCTGCCACGCTTACAACGCTGTTCCTAAGATGACCTCGGTGAATGGAAGCGCTTCAACAAATAAAACCATGCCTTCCGTAGAGCTACAATAGCTGAGCTTTCAAACACAGAGCCTGCTCTGAAAGAAAACAACATATTGGTGATCTGAGTCACTTCTTCGCTTGTTGCCGCCACACAAGTGAAATCTTGGCTGGTTTGTTCAGCACTTAAAATCAGCAGCTTGTTTGACATTTGTTTATGAGATTCTTTTTGACGTGTGCTTATGGCAAAGTACTTTCTGCATCTAAGCATACAGCCCAGAGTTTTTCTCATTTTAGAGGAGAGCCGTTAGACCAGCTTCCTGGTGGAAAAGCTGCAGAGCTTCACCTGGCTGCTCACCAAACCTGAAACACGGGTGACACTCATCGCCCAGTTACACCTCCCAGTCTTGCCGCAACAGTGGCGCTGACCGGATGCTTCCCTTCACTTCGAGAACCGACCAAGTGACAATAAATTCATTATTTCAGCAGTCTGCTAGTCACCCTCATGCATAGCACACACCTTATTGATCATCAAAATATACGGCTCCAATTTGGAGAGACTGACTAGCCTCATCTACTGTTTTGTGTGCCACAACTCATTTTGTGCTCAGAGGCAGAGCAGCAGTGAAACAGCCCAGGACAGCTCAGCCCTGCTCATTTATGATGAAAACAGAAACATCCCGTGTTGATTCCTGTCATTTATATAGGACCAGAAACGCTGAAATGAGACAACATTCACAAATTACAGCTCTCCCTTCGACGTAACCCCATTAACCTGTCACATGAAACATGCTTCATGCGAATTAGATGAACAGTTACTTTGGCAAGCGATTTGAAGTTCAATTATAACCTACAGAAATGAAGTTGCTGGATGTGGTAATCACTGCGGGTGATCCTCATACCCTCAGACTACTCCTACTGCAGTGGTACTGGAAGAACTGCTGCTCTTCCAGTTCACACGTAAGCGCACAGCGGGTCAGCTCTCACTACCAAGACCGAGTGAATGGAAATGCTCTGCGTGCTACTGCCCAACGTGCCCAAAGTGCAACATCTTTCACTTGCCCAGTGTGCAGTTACCTTAATGTTTGGGTGGAGGTGCATGAGCGTCCTCTTGCTGTATTCACTGTTGATCCCCAGGGCAAGCTCCACCTCTTTGTACAGCATCACAAAAATCCTCACTCCTTGTTGCTGTCAGAAATAAAGAGAAACACATGATAAGCAGCTGTGTCCATGGGCACAGTCCGTTTCTGATACTAAGGTGCTGTAAGTAGACAGAGATGCAGGCTGCGGTTACTTGTCTTTATTATGCTCTTCCAGATCCACCACGGTGACCCCACAGCACTGCTCAGCAAAGCTCTTCAGCTTTCAGGAGAGGGATCAGTAGCCAGATCCATCTGTGAAGAGCTGAGCTATGTCAAGGCCCAACACTGGGCCATTCTTACAGCTGCCCCCTGTGCCCATCCTTTGAAGTAAGACTTTGCAGATGCGACTCACTCCACATCCAGTCACGTTGTACACGTTCACTTAAAATCAGTTTTCTGCAGCTCCGCGTTGCCCCGAGGTTTGCCTACAGTTAAAAGCCTCTGCAGGACAACGACACCAATGTGGTCATATGGACATCCTTCTCCTAAAGGAGATGCCAAAAGACAGCGTTTTCTCAGCACCAGAACACGCTGGTCTTTGGCAGGTAGAGCTACACAAGCTCCTGGAATACAACAAGCAACGCTCAAAGGACGCTGCTTTTTGTGACCAGGACGGAATCCACAGGAGAGTCTTGTTAAGTCTTGGACACTTGTTAAGCCAGAACCGCTAAGTACTTACACCAAACCTTGGCACACGCACACTGAGACACCTACTGTTGCCATAAATCATTCTGGTTTGAAAATCTTGCTGTGGAGTTTGCCAGATTAAACTTGGGACCTAAATTTTTCGCAGTCTTTTAAGTTACGATTCCCATAAAGCTGCTACCGAGAGGCTCGGGCAGTCTGCCAACTGCAGATGACATCCCGCTCTCCACCCCACCCAGAGAAGCCCAAGGCAGCACTGCCCATACATAAAGGGCTGCCTGACCCCAAGGCACCAGCTTGCTGACAACCCTGTCAAGCCAAAGGAATGCCACAAGTAAAAAAGCAGGCAAGTATTTCCAGAACTAACCTTAAAGCAGTCCTCAGTCCTACAAGGTATTTAGTAGCCACAGGAAAATCAAGGTGACAAACAGACAAATTCTTCCATCCAATGAACTCACCCCATGGCCAGACAGACAATTTGCAAATCAGCAAGAAATGCAAAAATCTCTATTACCTGTTTTTTACACACGGACAGGGGTGAGGAGTGTGACAACTGGTGTGGAAGGAGAGGGAGCCAAAGACTGTTTCAGCTTATGCACCTGGACTCCTGCCCTTCTACCACATCAGCAGCTCAAGAGAATTCCCCAGCCACACTTCCCTTCCTGACTCACTGCTCACACAAAGCAAACTACCATCTCTAGCACTGGTGTTATCACAGGTTGAGTAAACAACTGAAGTACAGCCCATCACATTCACAAACACCTCACACTCAGTTTCCCTGCCTTGCTGGGCTCCACAAAACACATTGGCCATAGTCAGGATCCACATGCTACTGAAAAGCACGGTAACCAGCAACAGAAAGCTGTTTCCTGAGACAAAAATGCATAAAGGGACATGGAGTCAGCAGTCTGCAGCTGCTGGCTCACATCTCAAAGTGTTGCACAAGAAAGGAGAGCGTGGAACAGCACAGAAGTTTGCACGGGAATCCTGACGAGGAGAGCCAGGAACGGTTCCGGGTCTGCAACAGGTCTGAGCTCTTTTCTTCAGAAAGAGCAGCAGAGACAGAAAAACTAAAACAGGTGAGAAGAAGCCTTATCAAGTTTATACAGGTATTTGGTTACTGAACATGAGTGTTCATTAACTCAGATAACATGGCAATGCAAATAGGAGCCCCAGTCATGCTTGTAACCTCCTTGTAAGCACGTTGAGCACCACAGTCCAGCTCTGGGGAACGTGATGCTGCTTGTGTTCGCACTTTTTTTTCCTCCCATGCATTGTTGAAGCCTTTTCCCCACATCCCTTCTCCACAGCAACATACCAGGACCTTAATGGAAAAGATCTTCCACCTATGAAGGGACAAGCAGAGAGGACACAGCTGATCCACCTTGCCTTAGAGGCTACAAGAGCCATGAAAACACAGAAAGGGGTGGGTAGGAACAAAGAAAACCAAGAAACGTACAGGTCCGTACAGAGCCAGCTACTTAAGTAACAAAGCCTTTTCTAACCCTGAGTTATCCTTGGAAATAAAAAGAGTAAGAGCACAACAATCTCTGATGCTTTGGCCTTCCTTACATGCTCCCCTAGAATGTATTGCTTGTGATGACAGCAGCTGTGAAAGACCTACAGCAAGAAGATCTTTGGGCAGCGCATCCTAGGCAGGATGAAATTGAGAGAGGCTCTGCTGGGACAACATGCCGGGATGATGTTAAACGTCAGCAGGCCCAATTTTACTAAAGCATGATGGATGGACACCAAGAACATCAGTTCATCAGTGGTTGGTTCAAACAAGGACCTCTGCAATATATGGAGGGAGGAAAACTCAATGAGAAGGCTATTGTGAGAACCTCTGGGTGATACCAAGGGGCTTTTTGCTAATGACATCTTGGTTTCCTTGGCAGAATGACAATACCTTCCACAGCATCTGCACAACCCACTAATAAACAAACCACCTACCAAGGGCCACCACAAAGTGTTTTGACTATCCCACACCTCTAACCTCACATGTGCCATGAGGAGAGCATAAGGCAGCAGCAGCCCTTGGATCCTGCCAGGAACTGAGGTTAGGTGTAAAGCCAAAGTGACCCAAACCTGAGGACTCAAAGGAGCAATCAGAGGACCCTTCTGTCTCTGAGCTCTTCCAAACCAAACAAAGGAGAGCAAAGCCAAACATGTAGCTTTCCAAGGCCATCTGAGACGAGGCCTGGCCAGCTTTCCCTCTCATCCCTACCTAAATAAATGATGCAAATGGTCTGGTCCCAGTAAGACCCTGTAACTGGGTGGGTGTAGAGGGCTTCCTGCAAGGGTCAAGGTTGCATCTGGAGCTCACTTACTGCTTTCCGCTTGAGGATGCAGTCCAACCGCCAGCGATTGCCTTCCACAACAGGTCGTTTCATGAAGATTTCTGGGCTCAGCCTAAGAAAATAAAGGGGTGGAAAAAACACAGCACATGTAGTCTGCAAACAACGCACCGGCCTAAGTTATCAGCTTGGGAAGCTAAGACATCAAAGGTTCTACGGAGCGGATGTGAAGGCTCACGTGTCAGAGAGTCACCCTCCAATGTCATGCTCTGTTTTTTAAAAATGGAGCATTAGAGAGGGCAGGGGACGTGTCCAGCACCTCCACCTTTGTACTCAACTGCTGCGAGACCAGGTTTAACAATGATGGTGTTAATGAGGAAACTTGGGCTCTATCTATCAACAAAAGATAAAAAAAGGTTTAAGAAACTAAGAGTGAGATTTCAGTTCTCCTGATGCTCAGGCTCTCCGAGCAGCACAGATTTATACTGAACTGTCCTTGCTGCCTAAAGACAAAGTGGTGAAACCTCTCAAGAGGACATTTTATCGATTCATAGCTGTAAGGACTGCAGGGAATAATTAAGCCATCTAACTCCTCCTGAGCACAGTAACAGAATGGCATCCCTTTGCTTTGGGAGCTCGAGCTTGGAGAAAGCACATTGCTACATCCTAAACACCAGCTCCTGACAAACAGCATTTTCATCTTAAACTCCAAGTTTCAGCTAATTTATGGAATTCCAAGATACTTTAACAATTTTTCTTAATAGAAGATTAAGTAAGAGAGTAAGAGAGAATGGGTCTGATGTGATGCTCTTGCATTGCTCCCTGATGCTGCACATGGGCATCCTAGGTTTATATCCGTGGTCATGTCAGGAAACAGGTTGACCTTGGTGAACGCTAACATCATATTTAGTTTTCACATGATAGTTGCCACCTAAGAATTAATCCTCCCAGTTCCTACAGGCAGCGGATTAGTAGCAGAGGTTCATTTTACAGATTAAGAAATAGGAGCACAGAGACATGCCCAAGGTAGAAGAGGTCATCTGAGCTGTGGCTTGGGAGCCTGCCGTACCATCCCATCCCCAAGGTCCAGGGCTGGCTCAGCCAGATTAACCTCCTCAGATGCAAGACACAGGCAGCGATCACCAGCTCCAGCCAAGAAGTTCTGCCTCGAGTGAGTAAGAGCACCCTTTTCTGCCTCAGACAGGAGTCTAAGCACTATGTAAACATTTTGAATTAATAGCCAGGTCCCCTGGCAGCCATGCAGCCTGGGGAAGGGACAACACCACTGCTCCTCTACTATCTGGTCCACTTAAGAGCAGAGCAAACTCACTCTGCCACAAGATGCTCTCACTGCTGAGGCTTCCCAAGACAGCAAGGAGGAGCTGAAAGAAGGTTCCCATGCAGGAACAAGCACTGTCAGAGGTGCCTGGGTGTCCACATTCCCCAAACCAACAAAATATAATAATGCCCCCTGAGTTTGCAGCAATTTACAGCTCCTGATGAGCACCTCAGGCCATCACACTTGCAGTTCAGGCTCATGCAGTTTCATGCCTTTCGTTGGAGGGAGACAACCAAGCTGTTGATTTCGAGCATGCGCTTTTGCTGCTACCCTCCTGAAAAGCTCTTTGAAAGCAACACAGGGAGCTGTCTGGGTGTGCTGCACGGCCAGCTGCCTACTGTAGGGCCTTGGAACAGTGCTACAGCTGCCAGAACGCCTCAGAGGAGACACCCAAACACGTAAGTACGAACCACCAATCTGTGATGAAGATCTCTTCCTTAGCAGCTTCCATGGCATTCGCCACATCTTCAAAGTACCACTTAGCATTCACGTACCTGCGAAAGCAAACACAGTCAGCGGGCTGAGGGTTCCTCCCCCTGCACCAAACCAAGTCCAGAGCAGAAGGCCAGAGGGGTCCTGTGCTAATGCCACTCACACTCTGCCCAGCAAACAGAAGCCTAATTTCAAGAGTGAGGACAACACACAAGGAGCTGCTATTATCAGCTAAATGAAACAGCTCCATAGGAGACTATAGAGTGCCACTCGGGGCTCCTGCCAACCGCACACAATACTCCTAGGATTTGCTTGACGAATGAGCTAGGTTTGGCTCTCGGGGAAGGATGGTGGAATGCTGTTTGCTCTGATTTACAGAAACTATTTGGATAGCAGTTGCTGTGAAGCAGAAGCAACAGTGAGAGCACCACGAGGGTTTGCTTCCAGCTAGGAGCAATTTTCTGAAGTGCTTCTGGGAACGGCTAAGTGCATCCAGGTTGTACTCTGGACAGGAGGATTTATTGTGGGACTGCTGTGCGCATGAAGCTCAGTCACCCTTAGACTACACTCAAATTTGCATTTGCTGGTTCTCTTTCACTGCAAAGCCAACCTGCAAGGCCTCAATATGATGCCAGTCTTCAAGCCATGGAGCGACATCTGCAACTGAACACATTTGTGGTGCCTGCAGGGGCACATGCTGCCTTACAGAAAGGGAAACAGCCTCACAAACGAGGTGAGCAGGACCTATCTTGTACTTCAGAGCATGATGAAGATGACCAGATGTCTGGCCGCAGAGGAGCACAGGCTGCAGCACAGCTGCTTTGGGTGTGAGCTATGGAGAAGGGAGCAGCCAGAGGCAGATGTTTTTTACAGCACCTGTGTGACCAGGGGCTTACAACCCAGAGACCAAAGACCCAAACCGTTAGGACCCAGCACTTCCAGAATCAGAGACTGGGATAAAATTGAAGCCAGGAACATTCTAATGAAAGAGCAGTTGTGGTTGTAACACTCCAGCATCCCGCCAATTATACGTGCATCAAAACAATTTTTATCATTAGAACAATTATCTGACATGCTCAGACTCCAATGAAAGTTGATGCTTCGAAATTCTATTAGCTGCATGCAAAGCTGCTGCAGGATCAACGTGCTCCTGTCACCAGCTCTGCTACTCTGTTCCTGATGATACAAGTCTCATTTTTTGGCAACTTCTCTAATTAACACCAGTCCCCACAGCTACTGAACACTACCAGGTCTCCCCCTCAGAACCCCTACAGCTACCAAACACTACCCGGTCTCCCTATCAGAGCCAAGGTAATTCAGACAGGTCTGTGCTGTTGCTGCTGCAGGGAATGGCACCCAAAGCACCGAGTCAGTCGCAGCCTCACTGCACTCCTCACCACTTGGCCAGCGTGTTCTCCTGCACAGCTGCATAGGAGCCAAAGCGATGCTCTATGAGGAAGTCCTTGCCGTGCTTCCGAATGAACTCGTCTATGCCCTGCCTCCACCACTGGGCATGTCTGTAGCTGTTACACTTCAAAATCAGCGACCTGTAAGATAGGTGATGCACAGGACACGATGCTGAAGCCACGCACAGTTCATTGGGCTGCTCCTCGCTGTCCACACACATTGATAAACACATCTCTATCAGTCATATTTTATGCAATTAAAAACATAAGTGCTTTCCTTTGTTTTGTCTGCCAAAGAGCACATCGGCAGCTCTGAGCAACTGCCACGCCATTAGAACACACACACCTCAGACTGAAATTAATAGCATCAGTTTAACTCGGAGGAGAGGCTGGACCAAGCCCATGCTTTAATCTTTTAAAAGACTAATTTTAATTTTTTAAAAGACTAATTGCCACAAAACCACGAAATCTCTCTTCATCCCAACTAGCATGTCTTCTGAGCAATATGTTGGGACACTGAAGAAGCTGTCACCGCTTGCAGCATAAACGAACAAAGTGCCTAGAAAACGACCAGAAGCCAAGTGCTGCAAAACCAGACCGTGCAACTTCACAGGCAGCATGTCCCCAGGCCTGAGCAGTAATTGCGAGGATGGGCAAGCTGCAGCTGAGGCTCCAGTGCCTCATTAAGACACCGGAAATGATGAGTATTAAAAGGCCAAATCCCCAGCAGGTACAAACCCAGCAGGAGCCACCCACTGCTGAGCCCTGCAGAAAGCTGAGCCACACCAGTCAGCTCAGCAAACCTCGTTAACTCCTCGCAGAGAGAAGCGGCCGTTCTTCCTTAGGGAAGCAGAAGGGTCTAGATAAAGTGTTTCTCTCTTACCTAGAGAGATTGTCGATCTGCAACCCATACTTTGTTTCTGTTTCTTTCTGGCCAATCTTAATGTTGAATTCCTTATCCACCAGCAGGACAAAGGCGATGGCCCCCGAGTCTGGCTTCATGTAGAGCAGGAAGGAATCTTTCACCACCAGCCACCTGTACGGGCACGACAACCAGGCAATGGGTAGTGCACTCATGCCAGGCTTCAAAGCATGAGCCATTAAAGAAAGCTAATACAGAGGAAAAGAGTTTTCTCCGTGCAAATCATTTATCAGGCAATGAACAGAGTCATGTTTCTTTTCAGGGACTTTTTCTGGGGGGGGGTATTATTTTTGGATAATTTTTCTGGAGCAGAAAAGCACCAATTTTATGGACTTAGGCAGTGAGTTTCAGTTCAGCAGAAGACTTTGAGATTTATTTGCACGAGTCCTTTTTGCAGAAAAACACACGTTTCCTCGCCTAATGCAATCAATGAGAAACTCCCCACCCACAAACCTCCCAGTGAGGTGCCCCAGAGCTGGGCGAGGTGCAAGAGAGCCTCCTCCACCCCAGGTTTTTATTCACCCTGCACGCTATGCGCGAGCTAGCTGACATTCCTAACACTAATTACGATGCTGGGATCACTTTCACTCCTATCAAAATGTATGAACACCACATTTTGGAAAGCTTTCATTGCCAAGCAACAGGCACCCTGCTAGAAATACGCGATGAGAGAGATGACCGTCAGGTTTTATATAAATACCGTAGCCTGAAGGCAACTCTGGGAAAAAAAAATCCAGCGCATTTTTTCCCTGTGAATAGCATTTCTAATTTTTTCTCCCTTTGCAGGGTAGCTGGGGTAACCAGCCCCCTCTGTCCCACACAGGGACCAGACCTTCACCTCATTCTTTTGCACTCTCAGAAATGCACAGAGCAACTGAAAATTCCACAAAAATCTGTTCTTGTGTCTTTAGAAACAGCCCCAGATCCTCACCTACTTCTAGATCACGTAATTATTTATTTGTCTTTCAGAGCCCTCACATAGTTACCCCAGCATCACCTCTTATTTCGTTCCAAAATACTTCCCCTCCCGTTGTGACCCGTGATTTTACTCCCAAACATCCTACAGGGCACATTTCCAAACACTTCCCTTTCTGTTTTGCCCAGGCAGCTCTGCATGCCTGAGAAATCCTGCCGGTGTCCATTCACAGCATCATCTCGCTGGCCTCCTACTACTCCTCCCTTTTCACAACCCCCGTGGCCACAACACATCCAACCTGCTATAATAACTGAAATGACTCTGGGGTACAGAAAACCCGACACCTGCAGCAAAGCTGTTGTAGGCAAAGGTTAGCCGTGGTTTGCCTCATGCTTGGAGCTTGACATGTCCTGAAATCCTTTACTTATGTAACCCTCTCTGGGAAACATTATCGCTGTTTGCTGATGTACTGGTGACTATCTCGCCAGTCCTGGCAGGCTACGACACGGACTCAGCGCTCCTCCTTGGGCTAACTCTGCACGCAATCTCACTCAAACACCCCTCCCCTCCCCTTTTCAAGCTCTAAAAGAAAACAGAATTCCACCAGAGCTGCCCCCACTACTGTCCCCACTCAACCCTGTGCTCCGTATAAGACAGGGAAGAGTTAACTGAGGGGTATCTAAAGAAACAGGCTTTTTCTTTCCTTTTTCCTAAAGATGAAAGAAGGACTGGAGATGATTCAATGCCTTGACACGCAAGGCGGTCACACCTTTCATCTCCTTGCGCCCTCGTTATGGAGATCTTCCGTAAAATCACGTTAAGAAAAGCTGGAAAGACCATGAAGAAATAAGACTTTTCCTTCACAGGCGTGCAGAAAGCCTTTGCTGGAATACAGCACTCTGAAATAGAACACTAACAGCCCAGTGGCAACATGAAAATCCTGAGGCAGATAACGCTTGGGCAGGCTCTTGCGGACCCAGAGAGTGTTGCCCTAAGGCAGACGAGTGCGATCTGGGTTTTGAAAAGCAAGATATGCCTGGGAAGGGCAAGCCCCAGGTTTGCGGATGCTGGCTGGCAGCGTGCAGACCCCTCCACAGCACAAACCTCCCTGCGCTGCAGCACCAGGAAACTCTGAGGTCTAACACGGCAGGTAAAGGGATGGTGCTACAGCCGTCTGCAGTGGGAAGGGCCATGGCTCGTAAAAGCGGCTGCGGAAACACCGGTGTCTAAGCACGTCCAGTAATAAGGAAGAGGCAGCACACTTCATTTCAAGGTTAACTGCACCAAACAGAGCTGCAGGTCATGTCTGTCTTAATCCAGCTCCAAAACGGTCCAGACAACATTTCAACTAATTGACTTTTGTTATGTAAATTGAGGAAGGGAAGCTCAGGAACCCAGGCTGAAATCCATCCAGGGCAGTGTCACCAGCCATGCCCCACTCCAAAGGCAAGGAGACCCGGGGCGCTCCCACAGCAGGGACAGCTGAGCACAGACCAAGGAATTATTGCCATTTCTGCCAGCTTGGGGCTGTAGGAAATCCCAGTTTCCCTCTGGAGCAACGTGTCAAGTCGATGAGCTCTAAAGCAGAAGAAAAACACCCACAGGAGAGTGACGGGGAAGAGCCTGGAGACCCGTCTGACCGGAAAATCTGCAGCTTTTGTAACAGCAGGAAGAACATCCCTCGCGGACATTTTGGGAGAAAAAGCCAAAGCAGTATTTTCATGGGTGTGCCTGAGGAGCACAGAGTATCCCCACCTTCTCCCATCCCAGTGGTACCTTTTGGACCAGCGGTAGCACACCCTTCCTTGACCGCAGCAGTTCAGGCCAGGAATGCGGTGGCCCCCAGAGCGCTTCATGATGAACCCTTCTCTGCAAGGACAGAAACACGGTCAGCACGGGTGGAATATGATCGCAGAATCATAGAATGGCAGGAGTTGGAAGGGACCTCAGCCTCTGTGCCCAGAGATGGTTCTTGCTGCCTCCAGCCATGTCAAGCAGCTGCTGCACGATGCCCTGGAGGCTGGAAGAAGGGCAAAAATAACCCCCCTGAACAAAATCACACAGATTTTAGAAATGGCAGGGCCATGTTTTAAAGCACAAATGAGTCTACAGGCTACAAAGAGGGAAGAAACCCTGCAAGCCATGCCATGAGCTGCAGCCCACGTCTCACAAAGCAGCCTGTTCTCAAAACTATTTCCCCAAGTTCTACCACTTTTGTCTGAATCTCAATAATAGTTTTTTTTAATCCAGATGGTCACATATTCCTCAGTCAGTTACTGGCAAGAAAGCAAAGTTATTAATGTGACCAACGTTTCTTTATAAAGCCATGCTCCTGATGAATCACAGCTCAAAGACACAGCTCACAACTCACGTGCCCTTTGGTCCCAGGTCGTGGATGAAGGACAGCTGGCTTACTCCAATGAACTCCATCTGAGGAAAGAAAAACATTCCCTCATCTCTCACACTCTGAAAATCCACAAAATGCTTTGCTTCAGTGACGTGAGTTGTCATAAAGACAGAACCTATAGAACATCCTGAGCAGAAGTTACCCACCATTGCTTGAGCATCTTCAAGACAAACAAGAGAAGTAGTTGGGTTGGGTTTTCTGTTTGCTTGCTTTTTTACTTGAAATGTGCTTTGGAGAACGATTTCAGGCAACCAGGACAATCAACATCAAATGCATCACAGGGACACACCAGTGCCCTCCGTCCTGGATCAACTGTCTGAAACCAGGACTCAGGTTTGACACATTTTAGGGCGTTGTGTGAACTTGGTTGGCTGCATGAATTCTCTCCTCCCTCCAATGGCCTTTGCACACCCCATCCAGCTCCGGGAGCTAAAAACCTGCAGGAAAGCCCCAGTGGGGCAGACAAAGAGCAAGTTCAAGACTTCTGTTGGTCTGCACAGAGCTCCACAACAGGCACAGTCTGAGGAGCCCATATGCTGTGCCACCAAGTTTACCAGCAAATCTCATATCCAAGCAACCTGCCTCCTCGCTGCTCCTCCTGCTTCAGCAGAGGCTGCCAAGGAGCGCAACAACCAGCAAAGCTGGTGAGAAAGCACAGCATGGTTGTATTCACCTCTATAAATAGGACACCAGGAGGTTTTGACCTAGCAGGCTTTTCTTGGCACAGCAGGACATTCCTGACAGTCTGCTGGTTATTAGCCCTGGGCCCCATTAGCAGGGAGGAATGCCTGCGCCGCACATCCCCTGCAGGACAGGGCTCAGGCAGCAGCAGCCCTCGAAGGAGCTGCCTTGCACTGCAGAGGCTTGTCTGCACCCAGGCATTTTAATTAATCATCATGCAAAACTGTCCAAGTGCAGAACGGTGCTCGGGGCAGGGTGAGGGCAGAAGCTGCCCTCCCCTCTGCACAGGCAGCAAGCTGCGGGGAACCTCTAACCACATGTTTTGGCAATGAAGTCTGCTGAGATGGAAGCCCAGGATTCCTGATCACATTAGAGACACCTAACAGCTGCAGGGCCAGCTTCAGGCCATGCCCACCCATGCCCCACAGGAGCTCAAGGGTGGGCTCTCCCCCAAGGTGACCACTGCCACTTGCTCTTTGGCAAACCAACCTTGAGGCATCTCCTCAGCCAAATCCTACTTTACACAGGAGTTACACAGGTGGACCCATAAATCTCAGAGATATTTTCAAACACCAAAAAAATCAGTACATTTGGGGTTAAAGTCTGTCTTGTGATTATAGTGAGACCAGCTCAGGCTCCCTTCCCAACACCATCGTTTTTGCCTCACAAAAGCAGCAGTAGGACAGAAGATCCTTCTTCCTCACGCTCTGCTGCTCCTGGGACCTTCCCAAACTTCTCACATCAGTAAGGCCACAGAAAAGAAGAAAAGGACCTGTTGTTCTCCTCTGAGTAGCTTGAAGACCCAAAGTAACATCTACTCAGTAGAGGCAAATTTTATGCCTCCGTTTTGGGGTGATTTCAGCCTGTTTTCACAAAGTGCCTAGAACAGGCTGTTCCATGCTATTACTAACAATCTTGCAACCACTGCTCTTGCTACGCAACCTGGAAAAGCCCCAGGTGTGACCTACAAACATTCTGGCTGTTCTGCAGTGACCCCTGGAGCATCTGTAAACTCTATGTAGCCTACAAGCAATTAGCGGTTCCAAGTGGCGCCTCAGGCCAGTTCCTTGCCCTGAATCCCATCTTCATCTCTTCAGAAAACGGCTGGCATCGCCCACCAGACAAATCAGAAACCCAGACGTCTCTGTCGCAGCCGGCAAACAACAAACCCAAACAGGCACAGGAATGTCCGAACCCTTTGAAAATGGTGGCTGCAAGCAGCAAGCTGGCAGTGACTTGAGGAGCACCACATGCGGAGAAATAATTGTCCTCAAAGAGGCAAGAAAGAATAACCAGGAAGAGAAATTACTTGCAGAAACAGGACTACTACATAAAAGTGAAAGAACGGTTGTCTGGCAGCGCAGCAACCTGCTCTTCAGCCAAGGGAAACAGCCACGACGGTGGCAGGAGCCCATCCACCACATCGATCAAGCAGCACCAATTAGGATTGCCGGTTTGTGAAAAACAGATTCCACCCATTAGAAGCAAAACTCCTCGGGGAAGTGGAAAGTATCCGAGTCAAAGATTTATTGTTGCTGCACTAGCCATTTTTACTGTCAGGGTGCCTTTCATCTGAGGTGCTCCTCATCCACAGAAACACCAAGCAGGGAAGGCAGAACAGCCAGATGCTTTCTTCCCCTTCACGTCGGGATTCTCGCGCTGCCCAGCTGCCTCCCCAGGGAATCGGCACCCTGCTCCAGTTTCAGAGCGATCCGCAGCAGCGTATTTTCAGGATGAGATAAGGGCTCGGAGAATGCAGTTTCAGTGACATTGTTGGAGCAGTAAGGAGGGAAAACCCAACCAGACAGACGGGAGCGATCGGCTGCAGAAAGGGGAGCTATGGGAGGTGGACAACCAGATGCAAGGTGCACAAGCCGTGGCTTTAAACTGTCCTGTTCTGCCAGCGACGTTGAGTGCGTGTGATTTATGTAAGGAGAAATGTCACGTGGCGTCTGCATTCACAACAGCACCGAGCAGCCTCACACTGTGCTCTTCTCCTCAACGCTTGTTTCCAATTTCGGGGGTTTATTAAAAACCCCATGAAGAGTTGACTAGCAGCTGTGGCTGGCAGTAAAGCGAAATGGCACCACGCTTTGGAATAATACTGTTCAGCAAAGGATGCTCGCTGTTTCTTACTCCAAAAAATTGGTTCATACTAAACCCAAACCAAAATAAATTAAATGAATTAATTAAATACATAAATAAGGAAACAAGAAATGTAACGAGAAATGCTGAAAGGTTGGGTGGGGACCTTTGCAATGGTCTGTAGACCCAAGTGCCGTATCGGAGGCAGAGCAGCAGCCGCTCTCACATATCCGAGTTGTTCTTACATTGTGCTGCTTCCACTTGAGGCTTCCACCCTCACTTGCTCAAGCGACATGTCACAACCATGCGCACCAAGTATTTTTTATTTACCTTAAGCATCTTTCTGCTACTGCAACTCATACAAAAACTCAAAAGTCCAATTAATAAGACTTTTAAACGGATGACAGCCAAGCCCACAGGCCCCATTTCCTAAGGCTTCTGGGCTACAGTCCCTCAATTTCCATTTCCCAGAAAAACATGGACAATTAACACACTGAGATTCCCACAACACTCATTTTAAGTTTAATTGTCTCGATGTGCTTCAGCCCCGCAGCACTACTGACAGCTTTTGGAAAGGACTACAACACGCGAGACTAAACAAGCCACATCGCAAAAGGAAAAAACAAAACGAAGTCCTGAGAGGCTGAAGTCTGGGGTCTGGTCACCACGTACAGTGCATTCGCCAGCCCACTGGTGGACTCCACACAAAACACCACCATGATGAACGATGGGAAATCCAGGGGAATGGGAGGCGGCTTTATGTGTCAGAGATACCCTGTCTAAGCAAGGGACACTTGGCACACCTCTAAACGGTGATGCTTCACTGGGTTCTATTTCCACAGACAGCAGGAGTGGTGTCTAGAAGTGCTAGAGGAGGGGCAACCTCTTCAGTGTCCTACCGTTACTACTGACCTGCTCCTCAACCCAGGGAGGTCTGCAAGGCTTAAGGTCTGAGGGCTTAAGGTCTGCAAAACCACTACAAGCTGGACTTTGTCTTGACTCTCCTGGTGCCTGGCAGTCAAGAGGATATAAAGTGGTGACCCTCTCATGGGCAAATAATAAATGGACCACAAAGAATTAAATTGTGCAGGTCAGTTAAAAAACATCTGAGGTGATGTTGACTCAAGCAAGGTCTTCACGAGGACCAAGGTTTACGCATCAAGCAAATCACAGCTTGCCACTGCAACTCCATGTCTGACTTCACAAAGGTTTTCGGATGTGATAAGCTGTCCCACTGCATGGATGGGATGAGAGGAGCACACAGGAATCAAAACGTGCTCCAAGAGTCAGACAGTTACAGTACTTGTCAGCATCCTGGCAAAAGACTTCTCAACCACAGGAAGAGCAAAGCCCTCATTTTGTTCTGCGGAGGACAAATATAGTTCCAATGAAAATGCCAGAAATGCTCACTTTAGTCTCTAGCCTGGTGGGGGCTGTTTTGAAGAGATTTTTTTATAAGGAAACATTTTTCTCCCTGTGCTTTCTGCCCACAGGAGCCACTGTACTTGGCATTGCCACCAGCACAAGCAGCAAAGCCCTCACCGAACACTTCACTGGAGCCAAATCCAGTGAAAGCCAACAATAAACTGAGAACTTATGTGCCAAGTGACATCTGGCTCCGGGGGATGAGGACAGAAGGACGATTCAGCGAAGGAGAAGGGAAGCACCCCACAGCTGCCCAGGCAAGGTGGGACCACTTGTCTCCTCACCCAGCCCCAGCACAGCAGCCCACCCTGAACTGCAGCCTGGTCAAAGGATCACCCACGCTTGCTCTCACGTGAGCAGAAATTCTCTGAAATATTTTAAACACAGCACTGCCTGCCTGAGAGTGACAAGACAGATCCGTAAGATAACTCTCCCCCGCTGTGCATATGCTGCTGATCCGAGGTGCCAAGTTATCCCAGTCTTGCCTTTAGAACAAAAGACGCACAGGCTAACGCAACTCTCTCGTCACTGCACTGGACCCAAGCTCCACAGACTGACCTCAGAAGAACAAGTCTGTAAGAACATCCCAAGTCTCACAATTCCTTGCAGCCCAAAGCTCAATGGTCAACACCAGATGAACCCTCTGCCCCATAGAACAAGGGATGTTCAACACACCGAACTCTGTAGCAAGAGCACACACAGCTTTGGGGCATGGCATCCAGCTACGAGCTGTCCAACACATCTGCAGTCTTGAAGAAGAGCACAGTATCTACCAAAAGTAAAACTCAAAGAGAGGATCTGGCTGTTACAGAAACCCTAAGTTCAGGTCTCCATTTCTGACTTGTTTGAAAACCAAGTGTTCCAGTTACTGCCCCTCACTCAGAAATGTCAAGGTTCTGCAGCTACTCAATGCACACACACCGGGTTTTACCAATAAAGCAAAAGCTGGAGCCACACAGTCATTATGCAGCCAAGACAAGTGCAAACAAATTACCATCCTAGGAGATGTTACAGCAGTGGCTGACAGGTGAGGACGGCTGAGGAAACACTTGAGGGAGGCTTTCAAAGGAGGTATTTTTACTTAAAATAAGCCTGAATCTGGATTTGACATTTCCCCTTATTTCCAAAAAGACTACGGTGATAAGCTGATGGTAACCAGGTCCCTTTGGAAGTGGCACAATGCCTGCAGAGGTGGATGAGTATCACCCACACGAACTCGTCATCACTGCTGTCCAGCGAAACTGCACAGAATGGGAACCCAGGACAAATTCACACCCGGGTCACACACAAAGCCCAAACTGAAGGGCTGATTACAAATATGGTTTGGACTCCATTTTTTTTTAAGGATTTAAAACCAAAATTTGACACCTAGAGAAGGCCACTACATCACATATGTACCATCAGCTTTCTGGTCTGGACTACCCTGAGGGGTTTATCTGAGTTTTACTGGCAACGTCAAAGCCTGAGCCGTTCAGCCTCTTCCTCTGGGTTTAAGTGCATTATGCATATGTTGGAGAAAGCAGCCAAGCCAAAGCTCTAATAGAACAGCTGCAAAATGTGTCTCACACAAGCTGCACATCTTCTGCCCCCAAATTCAACACCTGTAAAGCAAATTTTCCCTAGGTGTTTAAGCAAACCGATTTCTACTTACTGTTCCATGGTAGTTCCTGTACATGGGCATTTTGAGGATCTTTGTCAAGTAGTCCTCCAGCTGTTTCTGCAGTTAAAACAACAGAACTTTATATAAGATGCAGAAACTTGCAAGAAAAATCCCCTCCACGATCCAACTGTCTGGCATTAGAAAGCTGCCGATAAACCAGACACACTTTGCAGCTTGAACGGATAAATCAGGCCATTGCTGTGGGCTCACAGAGGATCACAGCTCAGCAGCACAAGCAGCTCCATCACGGGCTGTTTACTGTTCACAGACCCGTGTTTGCACCTTTCACCAGTAGATCTGGTCCTTGGCACCGTCACCTTAGACGTCAACTTTCTTGACTGAGCCCGAGTTTCAGGACAGTTTTAAACGCAAAACCAGTCCGGCACGAATTAGCTCTGTCAGAAAACACCGGCTCAGACACGACCAAAGAGCCTGTTTTAACCAAACACCAGTTTTCCTGGGTGAGGAGCATGCGCCCTGTGGTGCCCCTGTCCCAAAGACATGGAGAGGGCAGTGTCTGGGCCACCACTCACTGGAGAGCCAGGAGGGAATAAAACCATTACAGGTAACCTGGTAACTGGACAAAGAAGAGATTAAGTTGTCTGGGCATGGGGAAACTGTGCAGAGTCCTGCAGAACGCAGACAAACTGGAAAGAAACGGACACCTTAGGGGACTTCATCCTTCTCCACGTTCACGTGGCAGCACTGGGCTACCCAGCAGGGATACACATTCCTGTGGGAAGTGCTGTGGTATCCTACAAGGAGCCAAGGGCAAGGAAAAGATGAAAAAAAGGGATCTAGACAATTATTTTCTTCCACGTTTTTGACCAGTATCTCTGTCCTAAAACCCCGCTCAGGGCAGCGAAGCTGGGCACACCACAGAGGGTTATCTGCGCTGCACAGGATGAGGCACCACCTTTTGGACCGTGAGGCTTCAGCCGCAGAAAGCCCAGGGAGACAGAGAACAGCAGACAGAAAATGATAAGCACAGGGTGAACAAACATGAGTTTTTACAGCTTGTTTTTTCTTTTTCCAAACAGCAAAGCTACAATGAAGAGGTAGGAAGACACCCACCCTCTTACTAGAGGGGCCCATCTGTTAACATCCGATGAAGTTACCCGGAGCACACGTGTGTTGGCTAAAATTACCCACTGCAGCTTCAAGAGCCTGGCTGTCATCTCCTCTTTCAGAGGGGGACATGACTGAAATCTCTTCGATTTTGATGGCCATGGGATTGCCTCCCCCTCACAACTTGACCCTGATCTGCCTTTTCTATCTTTAAAATGGAGCAGGTGGGAAGAGGGGAACCACCACTCTTGGCATCATTGTTTTCCTCAAGTGCAGAGGAAAACTTTGCCTATATGAACCTCAGCAGAAGCAGCCTCCTGTTTGCACAGTGGAGAATTTGACGTTTAAGATGGGTTTGGCAAAGGCAAAGTTTGTCAAGCAAGAGACTTTAATGTTAATAAAACTGTAGAACCGTAGAATGGTTTGGGTTGGAAGGGACCTTAAAGATTACCCAGTTCCAATTCCCCTGCCATGTTGAAGGGCTTTGATAGCGTGTGGCTTTGCAAACAACCTGCCTGGTGCCCCTGCAACGTCAGAAGCTCCCCCAGCGCATCCTCCAGCCCTGCGCTTACCCTCCTGCTGGAGAAGTGCTCCTCCCGCACAGTGCTCTCAGCGGTGTGTGGCAGGCTCGGCATCTGCCTCGGTTCTCCCCTTTTGATGGATTGTCTTCTCACCGTGTGACTGGAAGGAAAAAACAAACCCTGATATCAAGTCAAAGTGCTGCAAGGGCACCTCAATACACAATCGTCCTGCTGCAGCACTTTCATTTTTCCTACCCAAGCTCTTCAAACCTTACACAGGATGGGCAGGAAAGCCACAGAAAAAGCAATTGTAGACTCATTTAAGAAACCAGAGTGGTGCAGCTGGGTCAAAAACAACCACGTAACACAGAAATATCAGAGACAGGTTGTTGAGGGTCCCCTTTAATGAAAGGAAACCTAAACACCATGTGTAGGATGTTGTTTCTCCACATTTCTCCGCACCAGGGCTCTTGCTGCTCTACACCACTTGTCATAGGATCATAGGATGTTAGGGGTTGGAAGGGACCCAAGAGATCATCGAGTCCAACCCCCCTGCCGGAGCAGGACAAAACATACATGGATTAGAGTATGTCTTCCCATTCCTCTTCTCTTTCCCCTTACTTAGGGTTTCCAGCCACTGCAAGCACCAAGGCCAACCTGGGCAGGTCTAACCATCCATGCCAGGGACACATTCCTACCCATTTCCATTACCATCAGCATAAACCATCCCCAAATTCAGTGCAAATTCAGCTCAGTGATGTTCTGGGACCCAACACTCTTCCTGCATCAGCAGAGAGGCTCTTGTGTCACTTAGATTATAGCTGCTACGTAAGTAGAGATTTAAATATTTTTATTACAGCTGCCAAATAGTCACAGAATAATCATGGTTGGAAAGGACCTCCTAGATCATCGAGTCCAACCATACCCTACAACAACAAAAACCCTATGAATACCTGAGTACCTGATTGATCGATTAACACAAACTAACCCCCCTACATGCCTGCTGCTATAGCAGCTCCTGAAGTGCCTTGTCTACACGTTTCTTAAATACCTCCAGGGGTGGCGACTCAACCACCTCCCTCAGAAGGCTGTTCTAGTGCCTCACCACTCTTTCTGTAAAGAATTTCTTCCTAATATCTGATGCAAACCTCTCCTGCCTCAACTTCAGACAGAGTTGAAATTCTTCTGCCCTTTCCTTCAAGGAGAGCTGATGGGATCAGATAACAGACCAAAATGGTATTGGAAGAGAAAAGAAGGTCCCATCTTCCCATCTGCTGCCCACTGCATCTGCTGGCTGCAAACTCACCTCCTGGTAGGGATCGGGATGCGGACGAAGGCTTTGTACCTCAGCAGCTCCCTATGAAACTCCTGGAAGTGCTTGAACTTCCTTTTTACCTGCCAGGTGAACTCTCCATGGGTCAGCTCAATGGTGTAGACATTGGGGCTTGGCACCTGCAGAGCAGAACATCACCACAAAAGAGGTAGCTTTGAAATAGACCATGTACCTGCAGTCTTGCTGAGCAGAACCACAGAATGTTAGGGGGTGGCAAGGATCTCAAAAGATCATCTAGTCCAACCTCCCCACCAAAGCAGGACCACTTAGGGCAAGTCACATAGGACTGCATCCAGGTGGGTTTTGAAAGTCCCCAGAGAAGGAGACCCCACAACCTCTCTGGGCAGCCCATTCCAGCGCTCCATCACCCTCATAGTAAAACAGTCTTTCCTTATGCTTAGGGAAACAAGGAGCCCTTGCTTAATTTTCCTTTAGGATCATTCTGACTTGTAATTCCATGTTCTGCTTTATTAGGTTTTGTAAAGACAAGTAACATTCTCTCAAGCATTGTCTGAGACACAGACATTCCTGCTTCCTCAGCCCCTGAACTACCACACGCAAATTCAACCCCCGGATCACAGAATCGCAGAACATCAGGGATTGGAAGAGACCTTGAAAGATCACCCAGTCCAACCCCCCTGCCAGAGCAGGATCACCCAGACCAAGTCGCACAGGAACACATCCAGGCGGGTTTCAAACGTCTCCAGAGAAGGAGACTCCACAACCCTCCAGGGCAGCCCATTGCAGTGCCAACATCACTTTAATACAGTTCTACGGAAATTAAAAGTTCTGACCTTCTTCGTGGAAGTAAAGCGTTCAACTTCCAACACACGCACACGAATGGGACATCCCACGAGGTACGTCTGTGTGCCCGGCTCCTTGAACCCATGGGTGTGATAGATGGAGGAGAAGGGAATGCATGCTGGGAGGAAGGACCACAAACCCCGTTAGTTCAACAGCCTTGTACTGGTCAGTGAGAGCAAGAACAGCAGCAAATAGCTGCTACTCGCCAATGTGGGAGCGCTCAGACAGCAGCATTCACCCAACTAAGATATATGGGGTTGTATTTAAGAGAGTTTAAAGACAAGCTTTCAGAGCAGGGACGTGACTCAGGAGCTCAGGTACTAATTAATAGTAATGTGTTCTGGTCCTAAAACAGGGTCAGTGGCTGGGCCTGGCAGAACCACTGAGGTTGCACGCTATCTCTCAACAGATTGTTGGTTATTAGATCCAGGAAAGACATGGAGTGAAAGTGTCCAGGCATCAACTCACCGGTGCCTTTTGGGTCATTTATCACCTCTGAGTCCACCTCCTCTCCATCAAAATGGAGCTCCCTGGTGTCCAAGCTCTCGATGATGTTGCTCATGTCTGCAGCAATCCTCTTCAGCGTTGATGTAGCTGCATGACTTTCAGCTCTCAGTGACATCTCAGGGGGCTGCATTCCAGAGCCACAGGGCCCTGGGGAGAAGGAAGGAACAGAGCTGTCATCACCTCAGCAATACCTTTGGCAGGGCTGAGGAAAACTCCTGACAGTGTGTGGCCCCACTGTGTGTTTCCTCCAGCCCCTTGCCCACATTCACCCCAAAGATCCCCATGTTTGCATCCCCATTCCCTGATGTAAAATGCCCAGTTCTGCAGCTACTAGAAACCACTGCTAGGAGCAGTGAAAAAGCACAGGTAGCTCCAGGCTACTAGAGGAAATTTCCCCTGGTGCCAGTGGCTGCAGGATTCATACACTCTAGTTGTACCTTAAAATGGAAAATACAAAATAGTTCACTTTCTGGTTACAGAAAACCCATGGGGTGGTTGCTGTGGCTTAAAGCACCTTCACGCGTTGACCTCAAAGGGAAAGCAAGGAAGCTCCTGCATCACCTTGCCTGATCACGTCAGCCAGCTCTGCAAGAATGACGATGCACCAGAAAAAACACAAACCATCTTCATGCCTGGCCAGAACAGATTGAATTTCCCAGGTCAGGCCACATGGAGGAAAAGTTCACTCAGAAAACCAGTGGGTCTTTCTGCTAGGTGTTCTTCCCTTGATTGAACTAAACTCCTGGCATGACTCGGGTTTCCTCAATTCCTGTGCACCTTAAATGACTGCCTGTGGTATCCGCACGTCCCTCCCTCACATCCACAAGGGCTCCTGTCTAAGGAGCAGGGCAGGGACAGGAATACCCCAATGTCCACTGAAAACCTGGCAGCAACACCGGTGGATGGTGCAGCTCATCCTTGTGCTCACCGCTCCAACAGCCCCCCAGGGACCTCACTCCCTTCATACTCCCAGGGTACCAGCCCACCAGCCTTTCATGGTGGGGCAAGCAGGCAGTGGGCAGGCTGTTGCCTCCTCAAGGCAGTCAGGCAGTGGCACCTGGAGACTTGTAGGCTCTTTCCGCCTGTATCCCCATTCACCCATGCCAGGTGCCTAAGCCAGGACCAAAATGAGGAAGGAAGAAGAAACAAATAAAAGGAAGAAAAAAAATAATTGAGATGTCAGCACAAGCTTGTGAGTATTTGCAAAGCTGCTTCTTCCTCCTCATCCTCCAGGCTGTGGGGCTGCGAGTCCCTGCATGCAACTGAGCTCCAGCTCCTGGGCATCTCTGATAAAAAAATCCCTTCAATCCCTGTTCTGCTCTGCAATAAGTGTCACAGCTCGACAGCCCCGCTGCAACAAACACGGGCCACACGAACAGGCAACACTGTACAGAAACCAACACAAGGATGCCCATTTACGCTCACGGAAGGTTTTACATTATGTGAGAGAGTTATTTTTTGGAAAGAAGAAGAAGTGTGACATTTCTGATGTGAACCTCTGCAAAGAACACTGTGCAATTATTCTGGAGCGAGCGCCACGCAAAGAGCTGGATGTGTCGTAACTGGGAAATAATCTCACGTTTCAATAACTCATGTGTTTAGCTGCCTCGGAAAGAACGCTCTTTGTTACCCTGTCCTCTGGAAACAAGCAGTTACTTTGTTACTACGTAAGGCCGATGCCACATTAGCCCGAAAACATGTTAAAATCCGCTGCCTTCAGAAAAAAAATACAAATCCATTCGCATGCAGACTCGGATCAGGAAAAACAGGGTCAATCTCTGCTCTTAGATCAAAGTAAGTGCAGGACCAACACCTCTGTGGGTGGCTCCGAGGGCCTTGGTGGCTCTGCCACTCTCTGTTAGTACCAAAGAAGATTCCCCCCAGCACAGCAGGCTTCAGGACCAGACTGAGTGCTCACTGGACCAGCATGTCACTTCAAGAGATCTCCTGGAATAATTACAACACAACCCCCCAACACTGAACTCCTGGGTTCTCCATTCCCCTTCTGTCCAGCAAAAAAGGAATTGCCATTAATCCTCACTGAGCTATGGGACATCAAGTCGCTGACGTTACATACTGCTCTACCCCATCTGCCCAGCCTCCTCGCAGTGGGCACTGAGTATTAGCACTGCACACTCCTTAAAGGCAAGGGCAGTGGCTCTACCTTCACCTAGTACTGACAATATGCTGCAGGGGACGTTCCTTATGCGGACACCAGAAGGGATGTTCTTAAATTCTTCTAGCAGTGAGGTCATTCCACCAGATATAGCTGGGCTTTGGATGTTTGCTCTTCTCCCTAGAAAGCAGGCATAAATAAACAGCCGTCCTAGAAAGGACGCCATGCTATCGGGCTTTCCCCAACCCTTCCCCCAGGGGTGCGGGGAGGGAGCACGCAGCTGCCCCCCACCACGCAGCAGCGCCTCCACACGGGGACACGCACGATAAAAACCCTATTTGATTTCCCGCTCGGCGCTCCACGCGAAGAACCTTTTTGGCCATCTCTAACTGGGAATAAAGCCACATCTTTCTCTGCACTTGCACTCAGGAGCAAAACACACACTTTCCTTTTCTATCTTTTTCAGTCTGCAGGGATGCTGTTGCTTCTTGGGAACTTAATGCACGCCCTGAAAGAAGAGCTGTGCACAGTCTAAGGGAACACAAGCCCAAACACACTTTGTTCCAGCAATCCCACTTGAAGGGAACCAGCAGACAAACTCCACACCAGCAGGGCTTGAGGAAGAGCCCACAGACAGGAGCCAACACAGAGAAGGATGTGCATCACAGAATCATCAGACAGTTGGGGTCAGAAGGGACCTTCTCCCTCCTCCGCCTCCTGCCGACCCTGCTGTACCAGGTACAGCCAGGCTCCTCTCATCTGATTAATTGGGGCAGTTGGTTAATGGATAAACAATTAACCAGTGTGTGCAACTGTTACTTGCCACAGATCACAGCAGCCCTGCATAACCCAGGCTTTTCTTTTTTTGGGAGGGTAAGGCTGGCACAGACTCAGCTCAGAACCAATCCCATAAGCAAGACTCCCCCCATGATTAGAGACAGAAAATGGACTCAAGAGGGAAAAGCGAAAGGAGAGGACATGTCATGTCCCTCTGACCACACCTGCAAAGGGCTTTATATGGCTCTGCTGGGTCAGAGCTGTTTAACCTCCCGGCCAGAGGTTCCAGGCGCGTGCTTGATGTTCCGACAGGCAAGTGTGGAATGCACCCAGATTAATCTGCAACTGGCAGGGTGCAAACACGTGCCAAGCGCTGTTATCTGTGATTCAGCTGCAAAGCACAAGGGCTGCTCCAAGAAGAGCCCGTCTGTCTCTCCCGTGCTGCTCTCTGCTCATGTTAGTGGCAGGATTGGAGAACGAGCTTACAAAACTGGCTGACGCTGTCAGCTTTGGGGGCTGCAATGAATTACACGAAGGGCAGAGAGACCTCAAATGATACTGGTCAATTGCAGGCGGGCAGAAATAATCCTATGAAAATGGTGAGAAACAAGTGCTGCGTTCCAGGACTGAGCTGTTGCCATCCAGGATAGAAAATAAACCTTTTTTTTTAAAAAAAAAAAGTAAAAAAAACCCCAAACAAGCAAAAACCAGGGGGTTCAGTGGGTGAAGATGCAGCAATCTGAACAAAGACAAAACCTGTGCCAAGATGCACAAACAGCGCTGCTGCCAGTGAGCAGGAGACAGAAGAGTCCTATCAAAGCACTTGACCCAGGAGAACAGAGTGTCAGGGCTGAGAAGGAAGTGACTTGGCGAGAATACGACCACAGCTTGTGGAAGGAAGAATGCTGTGAACAGGAGAGCACAAAGGAACTCATCTGAAGGGCAGGTTCAGGGCAGAGACCAGGAAGAAAAACCCTATCAGATGGTGAAGACACAAACTGTCCAAGGAGGGGGTTGCAGAAACCCTAGAGCTGGAGGTCTGTAAGGGCAGGTTGCCCTTAATGACCTTACTGGGGCAGGGGAGGAACAACCACCTCAGTTCCCTCAGGGGTCCCTCAGAGACCCCTAGCACAGGAGCTGGGATGGTGACCTGCTCCAGTTTTATTTGGCTCAAAGCAGACCTGGGCAAAAGCAGCAAGAAGCAAAAACAAACATGAAAATGAGCAGTAAAGGAAACCTTTGGAAAGAATGAGCAAATGAGCAAAAAGGGACAAAGTAAAAACCGAAGGAGGGGAAAAAAGATACTAAAAACCTCATAAAACCTGCTGACACCACCTTTGTCCAGCCCAGTTTCCCTATTATTTGCTCTTCCAAGCACAATCATTCAGGTTGGAAAAAACTTTCAGACCATCAAGTCCAACCAATAACTCTACCAAGTTCACCACTAGATCAGACCTTTAAGCACCATTAGATCTAAACACAAGAAGAGATGGGCACCAAACCTCTTGAACTAGTAAAATACACACATTGGAAGTAGTAAGTGCATCAGGAATGAAGCTTTCAACGACAGGAAAAACAACTATAAAAATCAAAATTAACTGTATGAATCCCTGAGCCCTTGTGATTGCCCCTGTGCCAGCCCCTGGCTCAGTCCTGCAGTTCTGCAAGCCCAGCATTTGTTTTCGTTATTTGCCATTTGGGTTATGCTTTAACCCCAATTTATTGCTTAGGGGATCACATGACAGCGTCAGCCTTGGCTAACGAAACGGCGTTTTTCCTACTTGTTGCATTGGAAAACAAAAGCAGAGCTTCAAAGGCGTGGAGGCTGGAAGGCAGGCAAACACATACTTCAGTAAATATTCATGAACAGTCCTGTGCTTTGAAGATATTCAAGCCCTGATGTGAAGATGTGTGTGGCTGCTACTAGCACGGACTACCTACACTTCGGTGGGCACAAGTTCACTCTCTAAGGCATACGGTGGCACAGCTGCAGCGAGCTCCGCTAATCGCTGCTCCCTAACGGGCTGACCATGCTGACAAGCAGCACACAGAGCGAGGAGACAGAGACAGCCTTCATCTGGGAAAGAGGGGAGGAAGGCAGAGAGAACACATTCAGTAAAAATATGCATTTCCTACTGATGCCTCCTGGGCTTCAGTGCTGCACAACTCCCATCCCCACGGTGGGAAACACTGTAATCCCTGAAAATTACCGCCATTCCAGTTCTCATGACATCTCTCTCCCAGTGCAGTGACCTTTTGGCCAGGGCTGTGACAAGCAACCTTTGTTCCCATCCCTGCTTTCCCCTGCAGGCAGTGCTGGTGTGGGGACCCATGCAAAGCTCCCTGGCTTTACGAAGCATAACAGACAGACCTGGGCTCAACGGGGCAACGAGAGGGTGTTGTTAAAAAGAAAACACAGCAAATCCCAAATGACCTAAGCCACGGACTTCATCTCTCCTCCTGCTGCTGCCAGGAACCCAGGTGCCATAAGGCACTGAAAGCCCAGTCGAGATGCCAAGGAAATCCTACACACCATACTCTCAACAGCTCTTTGTCCTGACTGGCAGTGATGAAGCTTTTCCATGTAAATATTTCCTAACTGATCACATTTTAAACCTAAAATTAACTTTGGACTACTCCTTCCTGAAGAAATACCCTCAGCTGACAAAGGGCTTTTCGAGGAGTTATTTGCATTCCCCAGGAGAATCATAGAATCGAGGCTGGAAAAGACCTTCAAGACCAAGTCCAACCATCCACCCTACAACCCCTAAGCACTAAAGAAGCCGGTTGTGTCACCAATCCCAGCTTTACACTTTCCATCTGTAGTCCTACGCAGATGCCAGACCTTCACTGAGCAGCAAAGAAGCACCCTGCAGGCTCAGGGTCTCTACCATCACCTGCAAAGAGGGTCCAGCTTTTCCAGCCCAGAGGAACTGCAAACCCACACACAGCACTGCTCTTTTTCTCAGTATTCCCTCCCCCACTACTTCATCGAAGGGCTCTTGTAGGCAGCATGTTACATTCCCCAAGCATGAACTTCAAAGACAGGAGGTTCAGAAGCACTCAGCAATGACTTAACCCTGCTCTTAAGTTCAGTTACAGAACCACAGAATTGTCAGAATTGGAGGGCACCTCAAGAGATCATCAAGTCCAACCCCCCCAGATCATGGAAGCCATTTAGCCAGACAAGCAACTGGCCAGCACAGCACACAGAGGTGTCTCTTAAAAACCCGCCCTCCTGGATGCTCATTCTGTGGAGGCAGTGCAAGAGGATTAAGGTTTACTTTTTAAAACCACACAAAACAACCCTTGAATAAGAACTGAAGCATTTTCAAGGTCTCTTCCAACTCCTAACCCTGGCAAGATCCAGAGCTAGGTTAGAACTGAAGCACGAACCAAAGCCAACAATAAACATCACATTCATGCATCACCCTGACTTACGTTCCTTATCTGTACCCAGTCCTGATAAAACCCAAATATTTTAACACTGTTCCCAAAACACTGTTCTCATGGAGTTCCTACATTTAACAGCAATACCTCTAAAAGCAGGAACCAGTTAGCACTTCCCACTTTAACGACCGCAGCAGAGGGCTCTGGGGCTGCCGTACTGATTTCCATGGTCCTTTCCACATCAGGCTTTCTGCCAACCCGCCTGTCCAGAGGAAAAGCCAAGTCACAGGAATCCTCACAGCCTTAGGATTGCCTCAAAAGAACAGGCAACTATAGAAGTCCCTGCTGCAGTGGGTTAGAGCCTCTTCTGCCCACAGACCAGAACCTGCAGCAACTGTCTCACAGTGTCTGAGCTAGAGAAGAGGCAGCAGAACACACAGGCGGGTCAAGGGAAGCAATGAGGTAGGTGCTGGTCATGATGGTGGCAACACTGTCATTAGGTGATGACTAACCCCCCTGCTGCAATCACAACCCTTTCTGAGTTGTGTTTGTCCCCACACCCAGGAACAGCCTCCGCGTCAGGCGCTTCCCAAGGACTCGGTTCTATCTGCTTTACAGAACAGCAAGAGGAAAACAAAAACAGCCCTAGATGAGCAGCGGCTGCTGATCCCACACCAACGTGCTGGTTGCTCTCTATTTTGTTCCCCGCAGCACAGGACTCCCACTCCCCGAGCCCAGCAGGGTACCCCTGCCCAGCTCCTGCTGTCCAGGCTGCCAGGGGAAGCCGATCATTAGGAAGCTCTCGGTGATTAATGCCAACCTTTCCATACTGATTCACCACGTGTTGACACAGATGAAGTGTTTAAGCAGAGTGTTCACCCCCTGTGTCACACATCCTCCCCAAAGCTGGGACCACCTCTCTTTTTAGCATGGTCTGTTGTGACAGGATAAGAGGTGATGATTTTACACTTACACCACCTACAGAGGTGGTGGAGGCCCCATCCCTGGAGACATTTAAGGTCAGTCCTGATGGGGCTCTAGACAACCTGATCTAGTTAGAGATGTCCCTGTTTGTTGTAGGGGGGTTGGATTAAGGGACTTTCCAACCCAATACATCCTACAGTTCTATGAGGCAGCCACCACAAAAGCTTTAGGCAAAACCCCCAAAAGCAAGGAGCTTGCCAGAGCAGTGACATAACGCAAAGGACCTGGAGGAACCATCTCCACAAGGACCACCGCAGCACTCATAGGATGGTCAGCACTGCTGCTGCTCTTGTATATAGTCCAACACATCACATAAATACAGGACATTTTTCACAACCTGAACATACAGACGTCTGCATGCTGATGTCCCATACATACATCACTCGAAGCTATTGTGGCATCTGCCAGTGCCTCGTCTGCTCCAGTGACTGCCACCTGCCAAGCCGCAGTTCTGCAGGGAATTCCAAAGCACAGACCTCGCACTGGAAGGCAGCTGTAGGTTGCAGCTGATAAATGCAAACAGAAATCTTCACATATCTTCCCAGCCAAGCTAAACCTGAGGAAAGCACCACAGCCCGTGCTCAGGATGGGATTTGGGTGCCTGCAGCAAGACCTTTTCCCTTCACTTCACAGCCCTGCTCAGGCAGTGATGCTCTATATCCAGGCAGGTGCTCTCTATAGAGGCTCTATATCCAGGCAGAGAGCACAGGCACATGTCAGGAGGTCCCCAACCCTGCTGCTTATGGCCAAGTTTCCATTAAGTGGGAACACAATTCTTCTTTTCTCCTCCCACTGTTAAAACAGGAGAAGGTGCTAACTTTTCATTGACCTTTTACGTGACTTGCTCACAGAAATGAGGTATTTCCGTGGGTATCACGGCAACAAGGAATAGCAGACTGAGACCACGTTTTTAACCCATAGGTCACTGCTTTATTAAAAAGCATTTCTGTTGTTTTGGGGTGCTTGTTTGTTTTAATGGAGCTCCTTAAGTCATTTTCTTTGGAAAAAACATGAGCAGAAGGCCATGATGGAACAGGAAGGCAGCAGCACTGTGCAGGGCTCTGAGTACTCCCATGTGAGCAGCAGCCAGGTCCATCTCCCTTCACTGCATGGTGAGGTTCAAGACACAGACTCATCAGCTTTAAGGACAACCACTGCAGGGGGACCATCAGCTAGGTTTTGCTGCTGCTTTTGTTCCCATTAATGAAAGCCCTCGAAAGCTGGATGTGTGGCTGGGAACCACACACAGCCCCCATGTCCATGTAGGTGCCTGCAAGGTGCTGTCCCATGGTGATGCTTCCTGGTGACCCAAGTCAACTCTGCCACCACTCAGGCTGAACACTAACCTCTGTCAACCTGATTGCCTACTGCATGTGCAGAGTGTCAGGGATGTACTCTGGTAAACCCAAAGCATGGTATGAACACCAGGTTCATGGAAGCAGGAGCAGCTGTATCACCTTAGGGATACCATGCACCTCCAGCTGTTCCAGCATGAGGTCCCAGTATGTCACAACTCCTCTCCCTGCTCCTTAGGCAGCAACCTACTGCTTTCCCATCTGAAAGAGGACCTGGAACTACCTCAAGAGCACTATCACCCACTGTCCCTGCCAGAGCAGGAATAGCCTGAAGCCACCTTTACAAAGCCCCATAACACTCACATCAGCCCAATACCCCTGGCCACAAACCTGGCTTTAGCACCTTTCCAACCTGAAGCTTCCGAATGATAATATTTTTATTTTATTCTTAAGCAATGCTGTTAAAGACATTTCAAACATTCTGGCTAGTCAGCTCCACAAGAATTTGATTTCTCAATCCTTGACCATCTTCTGTTCTTCATTCTACCCCTAAAGCTACAGCGCTCAATGGTCTCAGCTCCTACCATCCAGCCAGGACACCTAGCACCACATGGTCATCATACAATGGGGCATGATGCCTGAAGGGCCAGCAGCAAGATGCACCAGAGGATATAAAAGGCCAGCACACGTCTGCCCTTGTTCTGCATCTCCAAAAGCAATCTGCTTGTCCTAAGGGATGAGCAAGAGAAGCACCAGCATGGGCAAACATCAGTCTTTGGCTTCCCTTTCACACCCAGAAGTCTCCTACTGGTTCAAACACAGCTTAATCCCTGGATCCAGGATAATATTAAGGCCTCCCAAGAGCAGAATTTTCCTTCCCCCTGGCCAGCTAAAACAAATATTTGACAACTTTTCGTTTACAAGAAGAGAATAGTTGGCTTAGGGAAGTCCCAGAGGTTTGTGAGAGAAGCTATGAGCTGAGCTCAGAAGGCAGAGGTGACATCCCCAAGACTTCATGAAGGGCATCAGGCGGCTTTGCCAGTCAGCGTCTCCCAACGAGACCTTCCATGGGGTCTCCATATGACACTCTACAGGATCACAATACCCCAGGTATTTTCTGTACCTTGAAGCGTGGGACTCATTATCAGAACAAAGGCTGAGCAAATGATGTGTTTTCGTGTAGCTGATCTAGGCTGTTTAGGTGGTTATACTTTTCAGTAATTTCTACCTTGCTTGAGCAGGAGGGTTGGACCTAACGGCCTTTGAACACCCCTTCCAACCCTAATAAACTGTGTAAACTGTGTGTGTAAATAGTTACAGAAGTTCAGGTCTGATTTCACGAACAACCCTGGAACGACGGATGAGGTTTCAGATTGCCATCTGCTGCGCTAAGACCAAACCCAGGCAAATTCAATCAAAAACCGCTCGTCGCAGAGACACAACTCGCAGAAGCAGAACAGATCCCCGACACTTCTTGCTTCAATATGACAGAACACCTGCACGTTCATGCAAAGCAGCCCATTTGCACACAGTGACAACACTGACAGCTCCCTTCGAACTAAATAGATGCCTCCGATTTGTTTGTTTTTTCCCTTCTTGCCTAGAGGGAGGAAAAATGCCTCCACAAAGCAGGCACAGAAGCCCTCTGATGGCAGAGAAAGATGGGGCTCGTGTCTGAGCTTGCATCAACCCTCAGTCGCCTCCCCATTCCTCTCTGTGCCCCACACACCAGCCCTCCAGCCTCTCACAAGCAATGTGAGGGCACCTGGATCAGCCAGAGACACCCTGCAGATCTGTCCCCACTTGTGAAAACTCCTGTATAATATTTTTCCCCGTGTTCCTGGAGGAACTCAAGAGCATTAACAGAACAGACTCACAGGCTCAACCCTCCAGACCTCAGCACAAGACAGGCAGCTGCACACGATGAGCCATACATTAAATATTATTTTCCCCCCTCAAGTGCCACGACCTTCTGGAGCAGCAGTTTTCTACGTCTACAAGAAGAGCTGTTTGGCAGAAAGAAAAGCAAAACAGCAAAGCAAAAAGAATCTGAAAAGGCTCAGCCAGCAGCCCCCATCTTGCCAGTTCACCCTTCCAGTGCGCAAAAGGGCTCATGTGCCATAGCTGCTGCCAAAACTCAGCAGATCGGGTCTAACCACAGACATTTCAAGGGCACCGTGAGTCACACACGGCTCACACTTGGTATGCCTGGTGCTGGGTGGGACACTCAAAGTTAAAAAAAAACAAACCAGAAAAAAATCAATTTTCAGGAAACCTGTGTCATGGAAAAATACACTTCATACATCTCATGGGAGCTACACAAACAGACAGCGAGAAAAAGGAACGAGAGACCCAAGTGCTTGTTCTCTTAAAGACGAAGCTGCACCGCCCGCTCTCTGGATTGTTTGAGCAGCCCTTCAGCTGTGACAGGGAGAAAAACGGATGAGTGTCCCGGGAGACCCACGCACCCACAGGTGCTTCTCCCCGCATCCAAGAGCACACCACACAACGGAGACTGGTGTTCATGTGGAAAAGTCAAGCAGATCATGTTTTGGGCACTGCAATACAAGACAGACATTGAGGGGCTGGAGTGGCTGCAGAGAAGAGCAATGGAGCTGGTGAAGGGCCCAGACAAGAAGTCTCGTGAATTGCAGCTGATGGAGTGGGGGCTGTTTAGCCTGAGGAAGGGGAGCCTGACGGGGAGACCTTCTCTGCTCTCTGTAACTACCTGAAAGGACCTGAAAGAGACCACTGTGACAGAACAAGAGGGAAGAGCCTCAAGCCACACCTGGGGAGACTTAGGCTGGACCTTAGGATAAAGTTTTTCACTGGAGGAGTGGTCAGAGACTGGAACAGGCTGCCCAGGGAGGAGGTTGAGTCATCATCACTGGATGTGTTTAAAGGCCATTGAGACGTGGTGCTTAGAGATCTGGACTAGACGTGAACTTGACAGAGCAGGGTCAGTGGTTGCATTTGATAATCTGAAGGGTCTTTTCCAACAGGAATGGTTCTATGATTCTTTGTACCTGCACCTTGAACAAAGAGAAAATGTAGAGCCCTGATATCCCCTTGTTTTACCTTGTGTGCCCCATGCAAAGTTTGTTGAGAAAGAAAAATCGTGTTTAAATAAAATCCAAAAAGTGAGCTTGCCTTCAGGTAGCAGAGCACAGCTATGAGACACGGCCACAGCCTCAACACCCTGGGTTACTGGAAATGCTCAGTTAATTGCTCTTGCAGGTTTATTGTTACCCCAGGAGTCCCAAGAGGCTGCAAAACAGGAGTCAGTGTGGCGGATGGTGAGAGAAGCCTACGCTGCAAAAGCTCTGCAGGAGCAGTGTGTCGTGACAGGGCTGTGGCTCTGGGTGGGGGAAATACAGGCTGGGTGGGAGACAGAACAAAAAAATGAGAATTTCTCTTTTCAAAAGTCCTCCCAAAGGTCTGCCTGCCAAAATGGGGTGAGTTTTGGAAAGCGGCTCAGTGAGTGCCAGGGCTGGCAGCACCAAGGAGCCCTAGGGCATGACACCAATGGGACCTTGATGGGACAAGAGCTGAGAAACAAGATCCTGCACAGCAAGACAACCAGAAACACCAACTGGTTGTGAATCATCTGCTTGGACAGAACCCATGAGCGCTGCGCTCTATGCAACACTGTCTGCCTGAGACTGCCTTTTGTCTGCATGCTGGAACACTTGTCCCGGAGAAGAGCAGCTCACATCACCTTCCCTGGCCATGGGAAGGGAGCTGTAAACAGTCCCAGAGCTGGGGAGCAACACTGGAATCTACCCATCCCCACCACCATCCCTGGAAAGCAGCAAGCAGTGCTCAGTGGGTTTGTCTTATTTCAGCAGAACAGCCCTCGTGACGGATGCTCACATGAGGGTTTATGGCACCTGCAAATATTAAAAGTCTAAGATAGGAGTCAGCTGTCAGCTTGACTTGAAAAATGAGATGAAACTAGAGTTTAATTGGTCTTCCACCAAGAGAGGTGTAAACTAGAAAAATAACTCCCCATGCCATGAACATTCTGAACAGTCACTGCCGTCAGTACAGTGTAAATAGTACTGTGGAGTGTAACCTGGACTCCACACTCAGGGAAGAGGTGCCTTTCTGTTGACTGAACCTGCAAACAGTGTTTTCCACCTTCTCCAGCCCTCCACAGGTTTCCCTACCCCACCCCAGCCTGCCCAAGGTGGGCAATGGAGGGCTGTTCTTTCCCTTCCACAAAACAGGCACTTCAGCACCAGCCACCCATCACCATCCACATTGCCTTTTTACTTTATTCTTTCTCCATGGAGAGTTGGTTCTGTTGGGCAGAAAGCCATTTCTTCTTTTACCTATGCCTTCTCTGCCAGAAAAAAAGGACTGAGGACGAAGAGGCAATGTTATCACACTGATAACTCACACAAACTGGCCACTTTGCTGTCAAATCCCTCTAGAGGAGAGGCACAACTGCAGTTGCCAGAGGTCAACATGGTCAGTGCTGCATCCCCGTGAGCGTAAGGAGGAGGTCTGATGGGAAGGTGGTTGCAGAAGCCTGATCAACCAAAGAGCACAGAGATGTGAAGTCTGCCTGCAGCCACTGCCATCTCTGCTGCCAACGCAGCACACATGTGCCAAGGAGACACTGCTGGGCTCATTCCCATCCAGCCCCACTTTTGGACACACTTTCTCAGCAAAGCAAGCACAGCAGCCTAAGATTGCTATCTCAAGGTGATTACCTCGACATGAAAATTCCTACATCCCTTTCTGGCAATAAACCATCACTACACATTGCACTGTCACCCATCACACCGCACCTGCTGCCCAAGCAGCACCAAATCCTCATGGTAATTGCTCCATCCTCCTCCCTGAATCTTTTTTAGCAAGTTTTCCTCACCGGTCTCTATTTAGTCATATAACCCAGAGCTGTTTTTAAATTACACATTTTTATTCTCAGAGGGAATGCTTTCCTCCCTGCTGAGGCATGTGGCTTCTTCTGCTCCCCAGTGGGTGCCAGGGAGAAGCCTGGCACCATCCCAGCTCCTTTTGGGGTCCCTGCACTCCAATGTGGGAGCAGCAGCCACCAGACGGCTTCTCCTCCGCTCCTTGCGGCGGCAGATGGGTGCCTGGGGGACGTGGCACCCCAGCGCAGGCGAGCTGTCTGACAGACACTAACCCTGCTCCCGCCTTGTTACATAAAACCCCAGGTTTGGGTGTTTATCTGCTTTAAGGATCTCAAAAGCACTAAATGCCACATCGGTGTGAGGGAATGAGGAACGAGGGATGCGTAAAGGGCAGTGGCCATGGCATCAGAGGCTGACCCCTGTAATTAGATACCTCCCACTATTACTGCATGGAAACAGAGAAAACAGAATCCTGAAGAGACAAATACCTATAAATAGACATAATTAAAGGTAATCACCCGAAAATTCACATTTCCCTGCTGTTTGCCCCCCCTAGGACAGGGGTCGTGGTAAGGGTGCACCTCTCCTACCCCAAGGGCCATAGCTGCCTGCTGCCACCCTGAGCCAAGCAGGTTGGGCAGCAGCATCTTAAGCATTTTGTAATTAAAAGCTGGCAAAAGGGGCTTTTTCCCCTCCAGTCCCTCCACCACCCTTCTGCTCTCCAGTGCAGCTGTGCACACTAAGATGGTGTGTGCATCTGATAGATGTTCACCACTCCAGGAGAGTGAGTGGCAGGGAGCACCTAGCTAGATACCAGTTTAAAATGATGTATATGCATACACAAACAGCAAAACTGATCACGTATATGCATCTCCATCCTACAGCTCAGCGGGCTGAGGTCTGGCCCCACACAGGCAGCTGCAGAGGAGCTCAGTTGCACACCAGCTGCTCACACAGCCCACAGCCCAAATGGCAGAAAAAGCGAGGCAAGCAACACCTGAATAAGGACCAAAAAAACTACTTTCTGGGAAGATCAAAACACAAAAGGCTGGTCAAGGTGGAAGGAAAAGAAAAGAAGAACCCAACCACAAGTTCCATCAGACTCATGGCTATGAGCACATTTCTCCCAGTTCCTGCAGGAGTGTTTCCAGGGTACAGGGGATGTGAGAGCAAGTTAAAAACATCACCACCAATTGTGAGCCAGACAATACCAGGAAAAGGCATGAAGGGCTTGTTCTCGCTCTCCTCAGCCTCAGCGAAGACCAGGTGACTGACATTAGACAGTCCAGCACTCACTACTCAGCAGGAAATCAAACTGATTGCCACAGCTGTAGAGCCACTGTACAGTGCTCATTCCCACTTACACTTTTCTTTTACCTATTCTTTCTTAAATGACTTGCTAAAAAATAGCTGTTTCAATGTGAAATTAAGGAACCCCCTGCTTGCACCAAAGGCAAGAGAAGGGAATGTCTCCTAACAGGACGTGACGGCTCGCTGCAAGACTCCAGGGCTTCTGTGAGCACGGAGACTGGGCTTCTCCTTTGGTGTACTCCATGGGTAGAGACAGAGAAGATAAATCTAGAAGCCAGTACGAACATTAATAACTTGTATCTATTTTCTTTATGATTTTGTTTCAAGGGAATAACATTTGTGGCAAAACTGGCAGTTAAGTACACTCCCTGACACTTCTTCCCCTGAAGATTTGCTAACTTGCTTCAAATCAATTCCCAGAGAAGGCACAACTGTAAAACCCCAAATCCAGCTCATAACTAACAGACACAGAAGCCACAACTGCACTTCTCAGCACGGTTCACCGAGGAAAAGATTTCTCAACTTGCTGCTGTAAAACACGGGCTCTTTACTTGAGACACACGTGCAGTCTAAAGAGCACTTCATAAACTACAGAGGATAATAACATCAAGTTGACACAAGCCTTTACACTTTGCTACTATTAGGAGCAGCAGTAAAAATCTCTAGATGAGGCACAGGGTTACCGCCTGCTTCATGACAGGAGGATTTCACCACCATGGATTACCTAACTAGAACTTATAATTCTATTAACTTGTATGTAAAATGGTATCCTCAGCATTTAAAGCTTCAGTTCTCGTTCCAGCAAACTCCTCTTCAGCTGCAAGAGCCCAGGAGACACCTGCCACTAACAGGATTATTTGTGGAAGGAGTTTAAGCCTCTCAAAACAAAAGGAACATGGCAGCTCCCAGGAGAATTCACTTCATTAGGTCTTTTCCAGTAAGTCCAGATCCTCGACAATAATTTTAAATACCACTGGAAAGCAGGAGGTGATGTATCTGGACAAATACGAGAAAGAATGTCTTCACAGTGAGGGTGGCAGAGCACTGGAACAGGCTGCCCAGGGGAGTTGTGGAGTCTCCTTCTCTGGAGATGTTTAAAGCCCACCTGGATATGTTCCTGTTTGACTTGGTCTAGGTGATCCTGCTCTGGCAGGGGGATTGGACTGGGTGATCTTGCAAGGTCCCTTCCAATCCCTAATGTTCTGTGATTCTGTGTGAAAATTCAATGTGCAGATGTGTTTTTGAGTGAGACCCCTCAATCTTCTCTGAAGAGGAAAGCTAAACCTTGGAGGGAAAAAACTTAAACAGATGCACCTCTCAATAAACTTTCATTTAATCATCTGAACCACAGTCTGTAAGAATCTCTATGAATTTTAACTGGTCCTTTCAGGAAGATTTGGGCTTTTCCCCAGTGGATTTTGGCAATTCTCAATCCTCTCCTCCAGGATGCTCTGGCCAAGTCTGGGGGTCAGAGCAGAAGGTGGCACCGAAGCTCAGCACCCTGGCCAGCTAAACCCCTCAGAAAGACAGACAACGGGGACACAGTGGTGGCACAGACACCACCGTTCTCCCACATGCTGCACACCCAACCCTTAGATAGACTTTCCCACTGCAAGAAACCATGAGTTTACGGGTTTGGTGGTTTTGCACTGCAAAGGGACAGGAAGATGAGTGCCTTTCAGCCTTCAGTAAACACAGGGAAGGTGGAAATGAGGGGGCGGCAGCTGCCATCCCACACCAGTGCTCAGCACTCATCCCTTGAGCAGGGCTCAGCATCATGCCCAGCACTCACCCTGAAGGACGGGGCTTTCTGCGTATTCATGGTAAATACAGCACAGATGTGCAACGAGCTGAAAAGGAAGGGCAGCTCAGGACCCAAGGGCTTAAACCTGGCTCTTCCCAACTCCTGGCAAAGCTGGGCAGGATTTGGCCACAAGACCCAAGTCACATTGCTAGCACACTTGCAAGCATCAGGAGAAGAGGTGGTCAGAAACAATGCTCCCCAGCTACCTGCAAGCCTCCAGCATGAACTCATGCTATCAAATTCCAGAGAGAAGAACGTAAATTCTTTGGCAGTAAGAGGCACCTGAAACAGAGTTCCCACACTCTGAGCTGCAAGCACACGCAGCTGCAGAATCGAACAGCAAACGCAAATGGGGAGCATCTGTCCCACAGCCTCGCTTCGACATCCAGTACTTACGGTCCTAATACAGCTTCATCCACCCAACTAAACCATCACTGTTTGTCCCGTGAACAGCCACGTAGCTCTAAGGACTTCAGAGGCATCATGCGGGTTTACTTAAAGGAGGGATTTGGAGCCCACACAGCCCTGGGTACATAATGCACATTGTCCTACTGGGTACAGACAGCCTCTGTCAGCACCAGCCAAACACTCCAAAGTCAGTGGAGCTGCTCCATCTTGAATCCCTGCCCGGACACAAGGTGTTTTGGGGCTGAGGAATTCCAACGAGGAGTATCACCCCCCTCACACCGAGGAAGAGGATGATGCCAAGTGACAGAAAACAGCAACAGGCAGCAGAAGCTTTTGCTGCGAGAACCCAGGCAGGCATGGTCGGGTCGCGCCAACCTCTCGCGTTGGTAAACTCTCTGCTTCTTCCATGATCCCAAACACTGGTGGCTGGGGCTGGGCAGAGCCGCGGCTTCGCCAGCTCCGGGGACGCTCCAGCCTCGGGAGGCACCTCAGGACCGCTCAACTCACAGCGAACGCCGAGGCACCGCGATGGAACCGGCTGCTCCAGAGCCCCGGGGCTGCCTCCAGCCCCGCTGCGGCTATTCCACCCCGCTGGACTCGATCCCAGCGTGAGAAAACAGTAAATCACCGCAACAAGGTCCTTCGGGGCGGACAAACCCCTCCAGCCGGCCAAGTTCGGCGAACAGACCGAGCAAGGAATGGACTTGGAAATCACCGTCTTGTGCTTCAGCACCGCCTTTTCCTCTCTAAAACAGCCCGGGAGCCGCGGGTCGGGGCATCCCACGACATCCCCCCGCTCCAACCCCGCAAACCCCCTGCAATCGCGGCTGGTCCCCACCGACCTCTGGCCCCGCAGCCGCGGGTGCCCCATGGTGCTGCCGGCCGCGACAAGGCAGGTCCTTCCCCGGATCCGAGCCGCAGGAGCCCCAAGACGAAGGAGCCGCCCCACAGCCCCGCCCGGTCGCAGCGTCCAGGCGAGGCCCCCACCCCCCCGCACGGGGTAGTACGAACCAGCCCCCAGGGCTCCGCAGCCTATGAACAACTGGGTAATTAAGGAAAACCACTCCTCCACCAGTTAAGGAGAGTACTGGGAGGAAGGGTGGAGGGAAACGGCAGGCTGGTTGCGTCTTCTTCATGGGGAACTTCTCTTAGAGGGGAAAGAACCCCAAATAATCAATAAATGATTCATTAACGGTGAGGAGAGGTCTGTTTTTTAAATTTATTTTAACTTCACAGTCACTGCCAGTACAGGGACTCGCAGCGATTCACCCTGTGCTCACACCAAGGCAGCTTTCACAGGATGCACAGCTTTACCCCTTTTGTACCGGTCTCATAGAAGCCCAATTGCTTCAATAGGCAGAAGCTGGTTTTCCCCCGCCAGTGCCAAGAAATCCCATTTGGTGCGGAGAACAAACAAAAAAGTCGGCACAAATTAGCAATGAATTAAGTGCACACGCTGTGGTATTTTTAGCATACGGCAGCCTAATAATTATGGCCACATTTTGTTTGTACTGAGCTGCGCTTGTCTGCGTTCTCCACGTTACACCCCATTCGCCCTTTTTAATATGTAAAGGAGCAGATCTGTTTCGGGAGAGGAAAAAACATCAGCGCTTACAGGAGCACTGAACAGAGAAGCTGAGCAGCAAAAATTCTCCAAACGTGAAGCAGCTATAACTGCCCTGGTATGCTGTAAAATGCCTGGAACCTGTCTGCAGAGCTACAGCTTCCACTGCTGCCACTGTCCAGGGCACAGGGAATTCAATGTTCCTGCTTCTGCCTTACAGCAAGGCTTCAATAAGGTGGTTATGATTTTTTTTCTTCCTTAAAGGATTTTAGAAAACAATCCAACCAAACAGTGAGGAACTGAACCGTGGTCCTCAAATCTACATGAGATAAATAACCTGACTTTGCTCACAATGCAGAGACACTCTCCCCCTGTTCTGGTAGTGCAATATTAAAGCATCTCCATGTTCTCCACCAGAAGAGCATCTGCTTTGGTTGTGCATGTATCTGCAGCACACCAGCCCAGCTTGGTTACACTGGATTTACCATGACCTGGCTCAAAACAGCACAAGCGATGTGCTCTATGTTGACACTCAGGAATCTAAGCTGGGTTCCCACTGCAACCTGACTTCATTACCTGAAGTGGTAATAGCTTTAAGCTGGAAAAGAGTCAATTTAGGCTAGATGTAAGGAGAAACGTTTTTAATCTGAGAGTGCTGGATCACTGGAACAGGTTCCCTAGAGAGGTGGTGGATGCCCCATCCCTAACATCAAGGGGCTCTGGGCAATCCGTTCTGATAAAAATGTCCCTGCTTGTTGTAGGGGAGTTGGACTAGATGATCTTTGGTGTTCCCTTCCAACCCTGTGATTCTGTGATTCTATGATTCTATGACTGCCTTCAACTCAGAGCGCTGAGTTCAAACACCATGGTGCTCAGTATTGATGGTGAGCTGTGAGTCAGGGCGGCTCATCAGTGCTGTCCACATTGAGCGTGGAAAAAGACAGCAGAGCCGTTTGTAACACTCAACCTTGTGAGAGAATGAAGCAGTGGAGAAGGGCAGGGTGGGGCTCTGCAGAAATGCAGAGATGATGGGAAACATGGCAGGTCACCCTTGCCATCACCTTCCCACTCTGAAGAGTGGGCAAAGCCGTGCTTGAGAGGAACACACCACCCAAACTACAGATAGGTTCATGCAACCACCAACGTATAAGGTGGGAATTGATGAACAGACAGCCCAGGGATAGAGGACACTCCTCGTACAGAGAAGAGCGACTCTCTCCACAGACCAACCGCTGCTCAGTGCCCATTTTGACACTCATCATCTGTGCAACTGGCTAGGTGAATTCTGACTAATCTTTCCAAGTCCATAACCCTCCATTAAGTCAGTGCACATTTCATTCCTCTGTTGCTAAGTTCATTTTGGCAGCTGCTGTGAGCAGGGCTTAGACCATCAGCAGATGAGAGGAGACACTGGATGAATATTTTGGCATCTACGTAGGACAGTTCCCTTCTCCTGAGCACCACAACTGAGCAGGCTCTCAACCCACAGCTATCAGCTCTTCCAGGAGAAAGGCCACAGTGCTCATGTCCATTAGTGATGGGCTTAGTTTCCCACAACCTGACCTGTCCCAGAGGCAAGATGTAAAATGCATACTTGGCACATACCTTCAAAATAACTCAAGCTCTGAAGAAACACAATGTAGTCTCTTGGGGTTTCTTTAGTTCTTTGTCCCCACCTGTTTTTCAGTCTTCACAAACTTCTATGCATCCCTCAGAGGACATTTGGTGGACATTTACTGCAGTCAGGGTGTGAAGTTCTCTTATTTAACATGAGATGCTGGTGCAACCTGTGAAACCAAAGGGCTAATATTAGGAGTATTTTATTATTATTATTATTATTTAGTTTCACTTCATTCACGGTTTTTCTTCTCTTTACAAATTTGCATTGCCATGCATAATGATCTGGCCAAAAGTGGGGGTACATGAGGGCACAGAGACACAACAATAGAAGGATTTTATGGGGACTCTGAGCTTACCCTGCTGCACACCAAACCCATCCTGCCATCTCAGAGATAACACAGGAAAAGAAAAGAGGATTTTTTTTAATGTTACTTTGTTAACTGGAGACCTCAGCCCCAATCTTGGTCACCAGCTGGCATCACAAACACAGGTCGAGGGGAGGAGCAGAGGGGCAGCAGCTGCTGGGCACTAGAAAAATGCCAACACATTGCCTCAGAGCAGGCAGAAGTGAGCATGTGACAGCACAAAGAACTTCTCCAAGTCTCTCAGACCATTTTTTTGTACCCAGAAAAAGCAATGTGTGGTTTTGCCCAAGGGTTGGAGAGCAGAAGAGCCCTCAGCAGTTCCAGCAGGGCTGTGGCAGGGATTCATCTGATGTGTTGAACGCACAGATGTCATCTAACAGAGGTTTACCTGTAGAGTGTTCTCATTAGATTCCTTTTCCCATGTTGAATGAGCACAGCTACAGTTCGCATACCCTCCAGTACTGTGTGACCAATAACAGTCTCTCCTCCAGCCCAGTGCTGCTCAACTCCTGCGCTCCAGCAGATGCTGTTCACAGCCACAGTTGGGTGAGGCTGGGTGAGGTATCAAAGGGAAATACCTTTGGTGGCAAAACCAAACAAACCATCAATAGTTTGATCTGCTCTGTCTGTCCTTCACATCTGCAGGTGACCTTCATGACCTCTTTCCTCCTTTTACCTGTACAGATACTTACAAATTTTCCCCCTGTTGGGTTCATTTAGGAAGGACTTTGCAGAGCCCCAGGAGGGGGCAGAACTAGCTGTGTTGCCCAACGGTGAGACAAGGGTTTGCAAGCTCCAGTGTGGGACACCACTGTGTTGCCTGCTCTGAAGCTATTCTGCCTATAGAGCAATGGATCTGTGAGTGGAGGTGGGTCTGCCACTCCTCTGCCAGCTTTTCATATGGTCATTCTCTTGCCTCATAACACATTGATTTGGCAGCTCTTTGAGACAATGGAGCTGTTGTACTCTGCCGTGTCGTGTTGCCTCATCAGGGACTGGAGATGGAGTTTGCTGTAGCCATTTCAGAGCAGTGCGAAAAGAAAGAGCCTATAAGTGCTCCCATGACGTGCACAGAGGGATGGGACAGGATGGTTCTCAGCTCAACTGGCAAGACCACCACAGCCCACAAAGCAGGTGGATGAAACCCCATGGACATGTGCACCAGACTCTCCTAGAAAATCCCACAAGGTCCATGCTAGGGCAACCATCTAAGATGGTCCAACTGGCATAAAGCCACACACATGCACAAAAAAAGGAGTTTTTATTGGTTTGTCCCAAAAGGAAAAGGGAGGATGTGTTTGTGGAAATCACATCGTCAGCTACTCATTCTGCTTTCCTTCCCCCCACTCAAGGATCTCAGCCGTCTTCCTGGCTTTGGAGGAAGAGGCAGGCAAGGAAGTTTTGCAAAAGGCACTTAAACACAAAGGCATGACTTGGCCAGGGGCTCTCCTGGGAGTTGTGGTCATGTCTTCTCCCACCCAAATTGCTTTTTCTGGCACAACTCCCCAGCGCAGTGATGCCCTCTGTGACACAGCAGCGGCCCTGTCCTGGACCTCACCATCTGCATGACCATGGAACAGTGGGACCCTGTGGACTGCTCCAGATCCAGACCTTATCAGCTTTGGCCAGTATCTTTCAGTTTTCTTTCACACCCTCCTCCTCTCACAGAATTCCCATGGAAACAAAAACAAAGCTCTCGCTGTTTGGGTCTGGGTGGGTTTTTTTAATTCCTTCTTGAGGAGGGTGTGGATTAAATCAGTAAATCAAAAGCTAAAACAGATTTAGAAATATGTAATATATGAATGGAATAAGCCATGAGATGCTGCTTCTAGCTTGCTGCTCCCTGCAGCAACACATCTCTGATCTGTGTCACCCCCTACGAGCCTCAGGGGACAAAAATGGGCCTCAGAGCTAA
>JAOXOE010000702.1:15378794-15429530 GCA_028565055.1 Phoeniculus purpureus | reverse complement strand
GCTCCCTGCAGCAACACATCTCTGATCTGTGTCACCCCCTACGAGCCTCAGGGGACAAAAATGGGCCTCAGAGCTAAAATAATACAGTATGTTAATGTATTGCAAACTTGCTTTGGGGCAGAAAAAAACCCAAATCCAACCCAAACCCTCCCACCCATTGCCTCCCTGGCACATCATCCTGCACATACCTGGATGCCACCGCGTAGCGGCTGCCCCATGCAGAGGTGGAAGGGCAGGGCTGTGGGGCAATGCACGGCTTTAAGGAAAAAGGGGAAAATACAAATGAGAAGGAGGAGTTTTTTGCAGCAATTCACAAAACTAAAAGGAATGCCAATCGTGTTGGTAGATGAAACACAGGATCTGCAGGGAGGAGAGAGTGCAAACTGTCTCCTTATGGTGTTAAGCTAAGACACACACTTGTCTTTCTATTTAAAGCCCAACATGGATGCCAGGTTTGAGTGAGCTCAACACGTCCATTTAAAAAGCATTTACATGGTCCTCTCTACTGCAGGATCTGGGCACCTGGCAGCTTTTAGTGCCTTGCCATCCCACACAGTGGGATACCACTTGCCTCTGCCTGCTGGAGACCTGAAGAGGGTCTGAGGCAGCCTTGGGGTGGGGACATTGGCCCACAGAACGCTCAGGGCTGCTGCTCCCCTTGTTATCCATCTGGGAAATGAACCTAAGAGTGCAACCCTGGTTGTAATGAAGATCAGGGGTTTGCTACCAAGACTGGGTACCCAGGCATGTCCTGCAGGCCAAGCCATCCTGGAAAGGTCAAACCATCCTTCCTTCCAATGGATTGAGAACAGTCCAGTGGAGAAGGACTTAGTGTTGGTTGTTGAGAATCTCAACATGAGCTGGCAATTTGCAGCCCAGAAGGCCAGGCCAACTGTACCCTGGGCTACATCAAAAGCAATGCAACTAGTAGGTCAAGTGAGGAGAGTCTCCCACTCAGCTCTCTGGAGAGTCCAAAGGAGGCCACAGAAATGATCAGAGGATTGGAGCACATCCCCTGTATAGACAGAATGAGAGAGTTGGGGTTCTTCAGCCTGGAGAAGTCTCCAGGGAGAGTTTATAGCAGCCTTCCAGTAACTAAAGGGGGTCTAAAGGAAAGCTGGAGAGGGACTTTTCACAAGGACATGCAGCGGTAGGATAAGGTGTGATGGCTTTAAACCGAATGAGGGGGGGGGATTTAGATTAGATGTAAGAAAAAGGTTCATCACTGTGAGGTTGGTGAAGCACTGGAACAGGTTGCCCAGAGTTATGGATTCCCATCCCTGGAGGTGTTCAAGACCAGGTTGGATAGAATTTTTATCAACATGGTCTAAAGGAAGGTGTCCCTGCCCATGGCAGGGGCGTTGGAATTAAATTCCCTTTAAGGTCTCTTCCAACCCAAACCATTCTCTGATTCTATGATTCCTCCCCCACCGGCACAGCTAAACTGTCTTCTGCCAGGAGTGAGCAGGAGAAAGACACAACCTGAGGCCAGGGTTGGGGTATGCCTTGTTTTTATCTCATCCATCTCGACAGCACCGTTTCTAATGCATTCTAAGACAGAGTTCGTCAAATGGTGAGCTGCACGCTTTATCATTGGTCCATAGCAGGCTGCCAAGTTGCCGCGCTGTTATTATTAGCAACAGGAAAGGAACTAAAATATTCTTAAAGTGTGTAACGAGCGCTTGAGTAAGAGTTAAGTAACGAGCACTTCTTTCATGAGGAATCCAAGTGAGACACACTCCACCCATTTTGTGAAGAGACAAAGAAGGCTTATATAAGCTGGATGTTACATAAAATCCTGAAACAGGGAGCTGGAGAACTCCCCCACCTTTGGATGCTGGTGTGGCTACAGCCTACCTGTACCTTGGGCTGACACAGAACAAGATCTGAGCTGACACACAACGGCCAGGCCTGGAGCTGTCAGGAACAAGCAGCAAAGACAGACGTGTCTGGCATGCGGTTACATCAGCCCTGAGCGTGGTGTGGGCTACGAGTCTGGATTTGCCTTCACGCCTCTCCGGAAACAGCCTGTACAGGAACACATTCCGAGCAGCTTTGTCGTTGCGATGCTCAAAGAATATATTTCCATATATACACCCATATGTCTATATCCATATATGTACCCATACATATCTATCCATGTATGTATCTCCATTCTTATGTTCTCCTGTGTACCAGGTCATCCTAAAGCCCGTCTGATCCCAGGGCACCATCCCGAAGGAATAATATAATCATAGAATGGTTTAGGGTGGGAGGGACTTCAGACACCATCTAGTTCCAAGCCCCATGTCATGAGTAGGGACACCTCTCACCAGACCAGGTTGCTCAAGGCTCCATTGAGCCTGGCCTGCAACACTTCCAGCGAGGGGGCATCCACAATCTCCATGGGCAATCTGGGTGTCTCACCACCCTCACTGTAAAGGATTTCCTCCTAAGATCTAATCTGACCTACCCTTTTTTACCTCAAAGCCATTTCCCCTTGTCCTATCACTGCAAACTAGAATTATTAACAGGTTCAGAGGAAGGACCTCACAAGTAAAGAAACTTCTCCAAGACTCTTCCTGTCTCAGGCATTTGCCAGAAGGGACTTTCAAGCCAGAAGTGCCACCCTTGCAATTTTACAGAGCCTGGTTTTTTTTTTCAGTAAATTGCCTAGTCAGGCTTCGACTTCATGGGAACTTTCAGCTTCTATGACATTATGCAACAAAAGGCATCACAATTTATCATCATTTATCTGTGGAGAAAACGGAACCGGTGTTTCTCAAGACCAACTGCTACAGCTTGAAAAGGCAGGCTGGCAGGGGCTGCACCCTTGTTGTCAGATCTACATCACGGAAAGCCTGACTGCCCTGAGAAAAATCATCCACCTCAGTAAAGAAGTATTTATTCTTCCTAGACACCTTGCACCCCACCTTAAATTAAGCTGTTTGATCACTCAGACAAACCAGCAGGTACTCCCTAGTCATGAAGTCAGAAGTCTGAGGGGTCACAAGGGGATTTGTAGTTCTCAAGCAACCCAGACACCCAATCCTGCTTCTGATGCAGATATCAGAGGCAGTTTCGTGAGAAGCCAGGGATATTTATCTGGCTGGGAGAAAGAAAAACGGGGGTGGGGGGAAGGATCTTTAGATGCGGGATTGTTGGGCAGGCAGAGCAAACCGTGCCAGGAGTGACTCTGCACTACAAGAGTGCTATTCAGCACGGCCATCGGTTCACTCTGCGGGACTTGCAGGAACATGCCAAGGCTGCTTTGTGATTCTGCCTGACTTAGCATTTGTGATTAGCTTAACCTTTGCTCTAAATAAATGGGAGCTGTGCAGAGGGCATTTTCGTGCATGGAGGGAGTTCTGATGCCGCTCCCCAGCTTCTAGAGCATCCTACAAGCTCCCTGGGGTTTGTTTTAAGGGAGAGGCAGAAGGCAGTCAAGAGGGGAAAACAAAGAAATTAAATGCAAGCTGTCTGTCCCACAGAAATACAAATCAGAACAGTCTGGCTTTGGTTTCTACCCTGTTATTTAGTTCACTTCAGAATTAAATCCAGATGCCATAGATAAGACAGTGGTGACCCCTAGTGCCCTCTCCAGCTGCAGCTCTCTGCATTGACCATATTCAGGCATAAACAGAGGGAAGAAACAGCACCTTTCAGATTAGTTCTCCATCCACAAAGCCTCATTCTCTTTCCCCTTTCGAAACAGCATTCAATCTCCTCTCCCTACTCAGTCGCTATCGCTGTGAGGCATTTGCTGCAGCACCCCTTTGTTGCTGCTGTCTGGGAACAAAATCAAGCAAATTTACTTGTGTAAGAAGTAGTTCTATTCCATTGACTTCTTATCATGGTACATTCATCGTTATTATGCTCACAGAAAAGAAAGAAGAGCCTATTTTACCGACTCTGATCTTGTCAATAAGTAGGAGCAGCCATTCAAACTCCTGAGAAGGGTCCGTTGTCTCAAATACAGTGCATTCTGCAGCTGAAAGGAGTGGCTCTCCGCTGACTCTTCCCTGTGACAGCCATCGGGATGCACCATTGTGCAGTTCTTTTCCCTAGCAAAGCCAAAACTCCCCGTTCCTGTGACTCAACCCCCCCTACTCACAGGGTGCTCATTAGGGACTTTTCCTGGTGTTACTGGTGGGGAATACCAACACCTCTTCCAGAAAACTCTCGAAACATCTCCTTGCGGGTTACTTTGGGGTGCAGGATTTTTCTTTAAGGTAGTAAATGATCTCAACGTAAGCCTGAAAGGTGTTCAGTTTCCTGATAATGAAAGCCTCAGGGCATCTAGCTCCCTAGACAGGCCTCCTGCCCTGTTGAGATAGGGGTCTATGTCCTACCACCCTCTGGGTGCATGGGAACATGCCAACGCACTGCTCTGGGACACAGGGTTATGTTTTCCATCATTTGGTATCTGAGAATTAATTCCACATGTTCAACAGGATCTCTTCAGCAGTCAAGGAGCCCCACTGCTGATGGTAGCCACAGTGAGGTCTCCATCCTCAAGAGAGCAGCAACCACCCTTGTGCAGCCTCACAGCCTGCCACAACTGTCTGATACTTCTTCAGACCGGCTTCAGCTCTCTGTACTCCCCTGCTCCTTGCAGGCAGGATCAGCACCAGTGGTCACCACCCCCAGGATCATGCCAACAACATCGCAGCTCTTCCACAGAGCCTGAGTACCCGGAGCTGACAGCAATTTTCCACTCAAGCTCATTTAGCACTTCCAAAACCAAAACTAACAACCCAGCTTGGTGCTCAAGAGCCCTTTCTGGAGCTGCATAGAAACCCACAAGCTCTGCACAGCGAATAACATGTCTCTCCCACCCACCAGACAGCCCAGGCTCTCTCCATTGGCCTCCTCCCATGGCAGATACTCACAGTGCTTATTCAGCTCGCAGTGTCCTTGCCACACAGCTAGCACCTCCTTCCCCTTTCGCTGCCTGGATGTCTTTCTTCACCAGAAACAGCTTCCAGGTCTTGTCCAGCCCTTCCTCCTCCACATCGTCTCACTTTAGCACAGATGCCCTGGTCACTTGTCCCCAGACTTCCTTCCCCTAAAGCTTCCTGCAGCCCTCTCCACCCACTCAGCCAAGAAGAAACCGCCACCCTGCTGCCCAGACAAGCCTTTTGCTGACATTTACACCTCCAGCTGAGGACGGACCTGCTAGAGGTGAGGCTGGTTCACGCCTCAGCAGTGTTCTACTCCCAGCAGGGCTGGGTGCTCGTGCTGCAGCCAAAGCAACTTTTTTCGAGTTTAGGGCAAGTTCTTTATCTGTTCTGGACAAAACATTGTTCAGCTTATGGATCCGTTCTCTGAATCTACTCTTCCTGATTCCGTATCTCTCGGTGTGTGTGTTCACTTAGTTAAATTAAAAGCAACCGTTCCTGAGTTGAAGTTCTTCCTAATGTTTTATTTTTAACAGAGGCTGCAAGGAGGGATGATAGGAATTATGTCAGTCATTGCTTAATTTTAACTCGGTTTTGTCTGCTGTAAATCTCACTTTCTTTTCTTGTACAGCACTGAGATATCCTGAGCTGCCCCGCACACCACCGACTCGGCGTCGCTCTGGTGTAGCTGGATCCAGCATTGCTCCAACCTCCCCACCTTAGTTTCTTTACTTTTATAAGTACAAAATGAAAAATATCCTTGAGCCACCGTTTGCTTCTTTCACAAAGTTCCATCCTGTTTCTTTTGAGCATCTTGTCCTTATTAGCTTTGTTAAGTATAATTTTTTCTGTATTCTGACTGCGTATGATCCTGAATAGAGAGGGCAATATGAAATCTCTCCATAGCACACACATATTATCTTTTTATAGGTTCATCTTACAAAATAGTTTATTTTTCTGTACTTATGTTTTCTTGGTGCCAGCTCTGTGCATCCCAGCTATGCTCCGCACCTAAAACAGCTCCATCGGGCGTGCATGTACTGGCAGCACCAATCCTGAAGATTTTCATTTAGACTTAGTTCACTCACAGTACTAAAATGCTCAAAATTAGCCCATCACTTTGAGTTTTTATTATCATGTGAATCAGCCCTTTTGCAAGCTTTTGCAATGTGCAGCTTCCCTGGTTGCTCAGATCTTTGTTCACACTATTGCTGTGTGACTCTGGTGGAGTAGAAATGCTTTCTTGGATGTCATGTGAATGTCAGAAATGGAACGTGGTGAAGCTGGACTTGACACAAATTGAGGCACTGCAACAGTGCATCATCAGGTGAAATAGAATCATCAAAAATACCTTTATTAAACATTGGAAGGTTTTTTTTCCTTCCAAAGGCTATGCTTGTTCAAGGAAACACTTAAATCCTGTGGCTTGTCTGCCACTGCAGGCCAGACCAGATGGTCAGAATACTTTACTCAGATGTTCATACTTCAGAACTTACAGATATCCAGACAAACTGGTAGAGATATGGTCAGACAAGATAAGAAAGTTGCTTCTTCTGATCTGAAATGCTCAGAAATTGCTTTTGTTCCTGCTGAGACACCCACTTCTTCCACACTCACCAGTAATGCTGCTGCTTTTACTCGGTTTCCTTTTATCTGAGCTCTGTTACAACTACCAAAACTTTCAGCTTTCATAACTTAACTGGAAAACTGGCCTGGTCCATCTCATACCACCTTACCTCTTTCCTCCTGGCAGTGGACAGCTGGTGGTTTACCCTGACTATTGCTGCATTAGTGTCTCCCCAGTTCCAGATTCATGTAAATCAGATGAGTCACTCAGAGTTTGTTCAGGGAGCAGAGGAGACAGCTCTCAGACTTTGCCCCTTTAACACGCTCAGTAGTGAGAGGCTCCTCCAAAGTCCATGTACTGGGGCTAAGCAGCTTAACAGCCAGACTGGCTCTGTGCCCTCCTGCCACTGCCCCACTCCTGTGTGATCTCCATCACCCCAGTGACAGCCCATGGGCAGGATGGATGGAGAAAAAAGGGGTTTTATCTCATGACCCATTGGATGGATCACAACGGGGGAAAACAATGGGGTTAAATGAATCATGAAAGCTTCAGGACACCATGTGCTGGAAAAATTCTCAGGCTCTGCTAGGGAGGCCAAATGAGCAGCAGCTGGCACAGCTGGGCTGAGGTGTCCAGCATGTCCCCCAAGAAGGACCAGGCTCCCTTCAGCACCACATGGCAAAGGCACACAGGAGGATGGCACCCCACAAACAAAGGCACATAACAGTTAGGTTTTCTTTTTCCTTCAAAAAATCTATTTGGAACCATAAAGCTGGTCACAAGGGAAGTTACTTTACTCTTTGACAAGTCCACAGGCAAAAAACTAGCAGGACCTGCTGTGAGCTGCCTTCCCAGAGCTTAAACCAAGCTGAAAGCTGCCATCACTCCCAGTTTGCCAGTACCATCCTCCTCGTTTGCTCAAGCCCTCCACTAAAACCATCAACATCATTCTCTCTTCCTGTTTTGTCTTTTTTGTCCTCTCCCCCAGCTCCCAGTCATTTCGCACAGTCGAAGTAAAATGTGCAACACCAGGCTGGGCCACAGGATGGAAATTGAAAAAGGAAGAACAAGTGAAAAACAAGCAACCCCAAGCGATTAAAGAAGCACAACATCTTGGGTACGATCCTCCCACAGTGTCCCTACAGCAATTTTCATTTCCACTCACCAAGGCATGAGCCGCACAAGCCTCACGAGCTCGCTGCTGGGGAGTGTGTTCCCAAATCACAGTGTGCTCGTCAGACACATCCCAAACCCAGGACGGGTCGGTGTCTCCTGCGTGTGTTTCTGGAGGAAACACTGGACACGGGTGTTTATCTGAGGTTGGGCATCAGAACGGTGTTTACCTACGTGTCCCGCAACGCCCATTTGCTAACTCACCAGGTCCTCTTTCGTCCTCTTTCGACAGAGGAAGCGTTAAAGGAAAAGCAGCGGAAATTTTGCATCTTGCAGGTTTGGCACTTTCTCAGCCTGTGGTGCCCTGTTACACCTTTCGGAAAATGGTTAGCAAATATATAAGGAACACTTAGAAACAGAAGGATCAGCCGTGTGCAGCCTTCAGGGTGTCACTTATTAAAGCTTTGAACGAAAGTGGCCCTGAAGTGCCTCATTACCCTGTTTTACCCTCTATGACACTTGCTGAGGGGGTGGAAACCTAAACCAGAACCGGTTCTTCAGCAATTTAGTTGTAAGGATCATGCACAGCAGCCTGTAACCCACACCCAGCGATGGGCTGCCTGGCTTTTAACTTTGCCCGTTGATAGTAGATACCTGGATACCCAGTTTTCTCAGACAAGCCTAGTGAAGGCCATTGCTGGCTCTTCTCACATGAGTGAGATGAAAGGGAAGTCTTTGGCTGGCATCCGCTCCCCAGTTACCGGCTGAGCACACTGAAGGTTCTTGTGCTCATGCAAGAAGGTTATTTGGGGTCATGGCATCATTTCTGGCATCTCTCCAGGCAGGTCCTTTTGCAGAGAATCTGCATTTGCTTGGAATATGCATTAATGTTGCAGTGCAAAGGTGCTTCAGAAGACACCTGTTCCCAAATCTTTGGGTTCTCTCCATAACCAAACATCTCCAGGCTGGTTCACACCAGTGAAGGTTGTGGCTGAGTGTGATTCAGAGCTGCCTGTCTGTATTCAGTGTTGACTTAACTAACTGAGGGCTGCCATGAGCAAACTGCCCATCCCAGGTCCAAACATCCTTATCTCCTGGCAGCGCCCTTCCTTCTGCGTTTAAAGAAAAATTACACTTTGGAGTAAGGAAGGAAGAAAAGCAGGTGAGGGAGAGAACAATTTCACACCACTGTGTGAAATTTCTGCTCTTCGTGGAATGCCCAAAATTCAGCCTCATGCCAGCAAGTACCCTGCTGGGCCAGCCCCAGAAACTCCCACTGCAGCCAGCCAGCACTTACCTCAACTGAATTCACTGCAGAGTCCCCAGAAATGATGTGACGTGCTTGGGCGTCAACCTGTGGGACACAGCCAGAGTGTGAAATACCACCACCACCACATCACAGACACAGCCATTTCTGGAGCCCTTCTGGAAGCTGTGAGAGACCGTAGCACCCCTGCTCAGCTCTGGAGGCAGAGATGGGGTGAGGTTAAGAGAGAAGCAGATGAAGATACATCAGTAGCAGCACAGGATCACCTGTTGCTGCTCCAGATCAGAGGTGCTTCCTCTTTTCAACGTCCCTTTACTACTACACTGATTGACTAAAAAGCAAGAAGCTCATGGCCTCATTTATCTTTTTTTTAATTAATAACTAGCTCATTATGACTATTTAAAGGTAGGAAGAAGTGACTTTTTAATCTCAAAGCAGTGGGAAAAGAGTTGTGTAAAATCTCTACATCTAATCATATTAAATAGAAAGGAAAAGTCCCTCCCAGTTTTCAGAAAATCAGGTGAATCCAGGACTCTGGCCAGTGGTTTTAACTGATGTGTTTCTAACAGATGTGTTGAAAACAGGGAGCCGTGTTCATGCTACATCCCCAATCTTGAAATTCCTTGGGTGCATCTCACCCAGCCATCACTTGCTGTGGTGCAGAGCTACTTACAGCCACCTGGTAGCTATTTGATATATTTTATATAAAACAAACTGCACTTAACTACTCAGCACTGCATTAGATGCTCACCGAAATTACAGCCTTTCTGGGAAGACATAGTGAAGGCTCCTGCAGGGTTAGCGGCTGAACTTCAGCAAGTAAACTTGCTTCACCAGAATGGGAGCATAACAAGATTTCCCCACCAGCAGCAATTAGAAACCAGCATTATCTGATTGTTTTCTGCACCAATTGCACTTTTTTCTTCCTGGGAGGGACTGGGAAATGTCATAAGTGAAGGGGGCGTGATACCTGTCACCAATTTACTCCTGGCAAATGGGGCTATTTCTTATAACATCTTCAGAAGTGCCTGATACAAAGGTTTTGAAAGGCTGCCTTGCCTTTGCTCTGAATCACTCTTCCCTCTTCTACTTCCTGACTCAGCACTTCTATCGGGCTGATCCCACAGAGGAAAGCTGTCCTGGAGCTCCGTGGAGTGATAAAAAGGGGATGCTGAGATTCCCCAGGAGAGGCCCAAACAAAAACCCTTGGGAAACAGAATTCATTGGGGAGGGGGGCCAGAAATAACGGGGCAAGGTTAGGTTCCCTGTGGTAAGGTTAGTATTTATATTAGTGCTTGAAGGTATCGTCATCTTTCACTGAGCAACTAAAGCCTCCTGCCTTGCTCAACAGCAAAACATGTGCTGTTCTTGAACCACCAGCCTGACTTTTTACATCCATGCCCCAAGTCCCACAGCATTTTTAAAGCACTGAAGATACGGTGCTGCCCATGACCCAGCTCCTTTGGCTTGCTGGAGGCCAAGCCTGACCTGTGTCAGGTTGCAAAGCCCAGAGATCACTCCAGGAGGTGAGAGCCCTGTGCAGGCAGTGCTGTTTAGGGTGGTTCTGCTGTTAATGACTTAACTGATGGCAGAAGCACTTGATGGACTAAGCAAGGCCTGGCCCTAATTAGGAGCACTAAAATCTGTTAAGTGACCAAGTGTGGTGCTGAGTCACGTCACATGAAATGATACAGAGACTGCTTAGGGCCAAGGAGTCCAGTCCTTCCCTTTAAAATCTTCCCTAAGACTCTTTGCCCTGGGAAGAGGAAGCCAGGGAAGTGTTTGGCATCCCAGCATGACTTCAGTGGGTCCACAAACGTGTCTGGTCAGAGGCTAAAGAGAATTTTGTGGACTTCTGAGAACACACACAATGACATCTGACTTCAGTGGGAACACGCGGCTTGGGAGAGCATTTCTGCTATTTTCATGCAGTCTCTAAAACAATTGAACACCAACCAGCCCTTTAAACACAAGGCTTTTGCTTGAAATGTTGTAGTCCTGTGTAAGTGGAAGCATTGCCTTCAGACAGTGATCCCACAATGTTCACCTTGTCCCATGCACAGTCCTCTCCTGTCCAGCCTGTCCTTGCACCTGGAGGCTTTCATCAGGAACCCTTTTGGAAGGTGTGATAGAACCATTGAGTCTTAGTTGCTGGTTTGAGAGACATGTCTTCTGTGAATCTTGGTTCCTGGGAATCAGGAATTTGCATCCTTCCTTGAAAGGCTATCCAGGAAAGCTGGCAACCTGTCACCATTTCCATGGCTCCGGTGCAAGGGAAAATGTATTGAAATTAAGAGGGAGATTTTTATAGGCAACTCTGCTTGGAAATGCACAGACTGTGGTAGGAAAATTTGAACGTGCTTTGGAGAATTAGACACCAAGGAAGAAATTGTTTCTACCCTAAGGAGAATTGGAAAGGCGTGGTATTTCTTGGACTTTGCAAAGGGAAACTAGCCTGAGGGGTCACTAGGAGGCATAAAGGCTCCCAGAGCATTGGCTGGCCAGAGACAAAGGGAGAGAGACAAGTCTTTGTGGTTTAATCAGGATGGAAATATTCCAGCAGAAGAAAGCAGCTTTGGAAAAAGGTGATGGAGATTTTGGACCTCAATCTCCACCTGCCTGGTAGCAAAGAGCTCCTCTACCTGCTGCTTGTGGCTGGGGCTGAGACTTCTGGGCAGCACATGCTGCAGAGCTGTAGAACAGAAATTGCAGATACTCTTCAAATAGGAATGTGTTGGTACGTACTAAGAACAGAAGTGCACGGCAGTTGTTTGTGGTTTACATAACTTCCCACAGAGTTTGTGTGCTGAAAGAGGGGGAGGAAGTGTTTCTAAGGATGACTGTGAAGAGCTGAGCCCAGCGGAGAAATAGGGCTGATCAATCGAAGAGCAGACACTGTGTTTGCCCAGAGCTTCAAATACTGGGTTGGGTTAACCGGCTTGTATTCTTATTCTGGAAAAACACTGTCCTGTCCTGGTTTGTAAGAAGAAATTCTGTCCTCTGGCTATGCAAAATTCAGCACAATGTGTTCTGTGGAAAGTTCAGATTCATCAGCTAAAACTCCGCTGGGAGTCCGCTGGGAGAATAACTACTCTTCATCATCCTGCTCAATCCCACCTGCACAGCCACCGGCCCTGCAAACCCAGACCCTTTGGTCTGTGTTTGGTTTTTGTCCCTGTGCTGTAGAGGTCCCAACAGACCAGGCTTTTGCTGGGAAGTCATACTTATGTGCAACCACCTCAGCTGTTGAGGTCTTGATTTCACTACTGGTGTTGGTTTGTGCATGGCCTCTCTCAGCTTGGTTCGAGGGCTTTGTATGCACAAAACTATTTGAGAAACTGCCATCGCTTATTCTGCTGTCCTGGTTTGGGGTACAGCATCAACGGGAGTATCATCTTTACAAACTCAACATTAAATAACTGGAAATAATAACCAGTGAAGACATTTATGAGCCGAGTGGGGCCCTAAGACAATAACGGATGGTTGATGGTAGCTCATTTATTACCATCTGCACATATTGGCAGTAAAGCTGACACCAGCGGTCGGAGTAACAGCCTTACAAAGACCTTTCAGACTTTATTTTCCACTTCTAGAAATGTAATTAGTGCTTTTCCCCCTCAAGCAGCACAACCCAAAAGTATTTTTCCAGGTAATGTAGCAAAGTTCTGAAGAAGTGGAGAGAACGTTGAAGCACAAAAGCGTACAGTAAAGCTGTTGGTGTCCTTGTCTACATGGACAATTTGCTAATTGCTTCTTCTCTGAAAGGAACAATCTTGCTGTTTAGTGCTGCAAGCTATGGGCTTCTACACCAGAATGCTGCTGGCTGAATTCTCGAAAAATGCAGTTCAATTTGAATGCCCATGTCTTTCTCTGCATCCACCAGGCTGGTATAAATTTAGGCAGTATCAGTCCTACTTTCTTTTTCAAAGATAAGCTGCTGTCACCTCTGGATCTCCTGTCCCACACACAGCACAGACAGCAGTGCACTGCCTAGCCCAGAGCACCTTGTTCAAGGGTAAGGTTGGAACCCAGGAATCCATCGGTTCACGTTGGTGTGTGGTGATTTCTGTGTGAAGGTAATCCTTGTGCCATCAATGCAGCCCAGTCCTGTTTTCCAGAAAAGCCTAGTAACAGGGCTGTTCTTTTTAGTAATTGTACTATTCAGGTTAAAAGTTATGGACCTGACTTTCTGCTGTTAGGAAGCAGAAAATTAATCACACTGACGTACAAGTGGCAAGATTGAGTAAAGACTCAGCTATTGTACCAGCAGTTCAGCCTGTCTTTCCCAGAAAGAAAATGCTTTACGTATCCCATGACGCCATCTCGCCATGTATTTTTCCTGCGGTCCTGAATTTCCCAACATTGTGACATCTGCCCCCAGTTTGTGGTGAATGAAGTGATGTTGACTGACCAGTTATTCAGTCTGTCATCACGGTGGTAGCGTTAAATACCTTCCCCGATCACTGGTGTAATATTTTATGAGTAAATTGTGTGCGCCGCTCAGTAAGCCTTACTAACCTTGCTTCTGAGATTTGCTAAATCCTTACCAGGATGTGGGAAAACCAGCATTTGTAGAGAGGGTCCCTCCTACACTGAGATGCTGGTGGAAAGAGGCAAGTGAAGAATCCATGAGCTTGAACCAGTCCCTCTCCAGAACAGCCCTTGTCTGCCATGTCCAGAAGGTGCTAAGCAAGAGTCATCATTCAGATGCTTGAGACGCTCATCAGAGATACTCCTCAGATGGGCTGGTTGCTCTGCAGAGCTCCAGTGCAAGGGGTCTAAGCTGCAAGAAGACAAGTAAATCACAGAATGGCTAAGGCTGGAAGGGACTTTAGAGAGCACCTACTCCAACATTCCTGCAAGGAGTCAAAACCTCTCTACTAGACTCGATTGCTCAAGGCCTCATGTGACCTGGCCTTGAAGACCTCCAAGGAGGGGGCAGCCACCACCTCTCTGGGCCATGGATTTCAGAATCTCTCTACCCTTGTACTGAAGAACTTCTTCCTAACATCTAGTCTAATACGGCCATTAAGGCTGAACTCCTGAGTACATAGCCTACCTCTTCCTCCCAGAAGTTTTACTGAATCTTGTCTTTCACCTCATCTTGGTTGAGCATGGTCCTTGCTCAAAATCCACTCTCGCTATTTACCCTTTCACCCAGGATAATTAAGCTTTCAAAGCTGGCTATTTCTATTCCAGCCTTCCCTGTAGGGCAAGGTGGTTGGAACTAGATGATTCCTTCCAACCTAAACCACTCTGTGGTTCTCTGATCCTGTTACAACTTCTCTAGCACGAAGCAATGAGCTTCTGCCATCAGACATCCTTTTCGTGAGGAAACCCTGCTAATACCTGCTGCCCTCTCACCAGGCTGCATTTGTAACTGCTTTCCTCTGCTGGATTCGGTCACACAGAGTTGAGTTCAGTTTTGGGGGCTTCACTACAAGAAAGACACTCAAGCGCCGGAGCATGTCCAGAGAAGGGCAATGAAGCCGGGGACGGGTCTGGAGCTCAAGAGTTCTGAGGAGTGGCTGAGGGAACTAAAGGGGTTTAGCCTGGAGAAAACGAGACTCAGAGGAGACCTCACTTTCTACAACTCCCTGAAAGGAGGATGGAACAAAGGGGCTTTTGGTCCTTTCTCCCAAGTAACAATAGGAAATGGCCTCAAGTTGCACCCAAGGAGATTTAAGTTGGATATCAGGAAAAATTTATTCTCCAAAAGGGTTGTCAATCCCTGGCACAGGCTGTCCAGAGCAGTGGTGGAGTCACTAGTCTTGAAGGCGTTTAAAATATGCGTATCATAGAATCACAGAATCATTAAGGTTGGAAGAAACTTCCAAGATCATCATATCCAACTGTCAACCCAATCCTACCCTGCCCACTAAATCATGTTCCACAGTGCCAAATCTACACGTTTTAAGAACACTTCCAGGGACTGCAATTCCACCACCTCCCTGAGCAGCCTGTTCCAATCTCTGACCACTCTGTCAGTGAAGAAATTTTTCCCAGTGTCCAACCTAAACCTTCCCTGGCACAACTTGAAGCCACTTCCTCTTGTTCTATCACTAGTGACTTGGGAGAAGAGACTGACCTCCACGTCGAGAACCAAGCAGAACACCCACCAGCAGCTCACTCTGTGGGCACCGCTTCTCCTCCATCCAGAGAGCACCCCGGGTTTGCCCTCCAGTGGCACAGAGACGCAAAGCACACGGGCACATGTACCTTGTGCAGCAAAAGAACCAGCGAAAGGCGCCAGCTCTGCCTGTCTTTGAGAAAAAGGCAGTGGGAGAACTGCCCTCTCCCACGAGCCCGGGTGCTCAGCCTCTGAGCTAAGAGAGACTGGCCTTTTCTTTGCAGCTGTATTGTTTTGGAGCTTGGAAAACAGCAGCAGGCTGAGCAATGAGTCATCTGTCACTAGATGGGGTTAAAGTAATTTCCGTTTTCTGTTGCCATGGGGAAATCAACGTCCTAAGATTTGTCCTTTCTCCCACTCAAACACGTGGGAGTAGAAACCTAGCAGGGCCAAACTTTTTTTTCCCTCTATTTTTTTAATATATTTTTTCCCCTCACTTATAAACAAACTTCCCTCCGTGGCCTTGCAGCTGTCAGTCCGTTCCCGGAATCGTCCAGTTAACAGTGTCATTCCCCTCGGATTGCAAAAAGATCCAGAAGCTGGGTTTAAGTAAATATTTGACATTCGTATAGGAGTTGCCTCACGTTATCACTCAGAGGAGTCTCTGAGGCTCGTGAAGTTTTACATGTGCATTTGAGGGGGTTATAAACTCGATAGTACACAAACTAAACCAAAACTTCATAAAAAAGAAAAAGATTAAATGAAAACAGCAGCTTTCCCAGAATTCAGAATACAGTGAGTATCAGAAACAGGAAAGAGGAAATTGCAGTTAATGCCATGGAAAAGCCTCGCTAACGTATAGCTTATATGAGCAGCAGCATAGCAACATCTAGTGTTGGTCAGGGATATAGCTGGAACATCTCGTCATACCTCATTAATCACAGAATCACAGAAGGATAGGGGTTGGAAGTGACCTGGAAAGATTATCTAGTCCGTGCCCCGTGACAGAGCAGGATCACCTAGGGCAGGCCACACAGGATCATGTCCAGGCTCATTTTTAATGTCTTCAGAGAAGGAGACTCCACAACCTCTCTGGGCAGCCTGTTCCAGAGCTCTGTCACCCCCACAGTGAAAAAGTTTTCCTTACTTTCACATGGAATGTCCTATGCTTGAGCTTGCACTTGTTGCCCCTTGTCCTATCATTGGATACCACTGGCTCCATCCTCCTGACACATAACAGCAGTATGCTGAAGTCTGCAGGCTGACTGCTTCCTGACACACCGCCCCACTGCTCAGCCACCATCTCAGCTCCTTCTCCCATGTGCTCCAGAACAAGCTGTTTCCTCACACGCCGTGCCACTGCTGGTGTTAGCTCTGCAGGATTGTGGTCAATCACTCTCGGTCTCTGTGCATCGAGACAAAATTGTTGTGGTCATACTTAAAAGCCAGCTTGGTAGACCTGCAGGTTTCAGTGTGATTCAGCACAATGATGGATAAAAATTTTAGCATCTGATTTAAAATTAAGAAAGAAATCCTGACCTGAGAGCTGATCATGTTGCTCACCACCTCATAAAACCCAGCGCCAACTAACCAGTGCTGTCAAATCGATGGAGCTCTCAGAATCACTCTTTTCCCTGGAAAGGAGGATGTGAGTGTAGGGTCACAGAGAGGTGTGTGAGAGAAGGCTGAGATTTCACTCAGCAATCACTGTCTTATACAGAAAAGTGGACTGAGGTGCATTTTGAATCCATCACCACGTACCATGGAGGCAGGTCTTTTCATTTAGAAGACACCTGACACTCAAACCACAGAATCACAGAATCACAGAACATTAGAGATTGGAAGGGACCTCAAAAGATCATCTAGTCCGATCCCCCTGCCAGAGCAGGACCTAAGCTACTCGCTGCTTAGCTCCTTTGTAGAACTATTTGAGGGATTAATATTGGATTAGTTTTGATTAGTTAGCTAATCAAGTTTAACCTAATGTTAATTTAGCTTTTTAGTCTAGGTTTAATTATTTTTAATGGTTTTGTTAAGTTTTTGTTAAGTTTCTGTTAAGTTTTCATTGTTTCTTTCATATAAGCAAGTCCTTACACCAGGGTCCACTGAGGACTATTGCAATAAAGTAATCTGTCTCCTTAGATTACAGCTCAAATTACTTAGGGTTTGCTTCATTTTCAGTAAAAAACATCCTTTGAGATTTCTCAAACAAAACAAAATTCATGAATGGCTGCTTTCCAAATCCTGCTCTGTCTTGCAACACCCTGTGAACAGATTTTTTGCCACGTTTAAGTTTATTACATGATCTAATTAGTGTGACTGTGTAGGTGCATGGAATGCACTGGGGGAGAGGAAAAGTGCAAGTGTACCAAATGCTGTTATATAATTTGCCACGGGGACCTGTTTATTTGAGACAGAGACCTGGATAACTCTCCAGATAAGTTTTCAGCAGGATTTTGGAAGTGAGCGTTTGAGCAAGGAAGAAGAAAGGACATTGAAATCCATAGCAGAGGAAAGGGTCAAGAACACAAAAGAGTGACTATCATACGAGGTTTGTGACTTAGCAATACAAATTCCATTTTTAAAAGTTATTAATTCTATACTCACTTGTGTTGCTTTTGCCTCCAGACAAAAAATTCAGTAGAAGTTAAAGTCTGACTGAGAGTGAGGACTGCAAACTTGTCAGCTACATGGTGAGTTCCCTCTTCATCAGAAAATGAAACACAACTTCTAATTAATAGCAAGGAAATACAGACTGTTAACCACTGCAGCCATGAGAAAAGCATTAGGGCATCTGTTGGAAACACGCAGCCAGAACAGAGAGCTCTGCTTCGTATGATTAAGACATTCACGCCACCCTAAGCCAGTTAAATGGGAAGCTGAGTGACATGAGGCTACCAGGCTCCCCATCCTCCCCCTGCATGTGTGAAATGACATTTCATAGTTACGTGCGATCTTTCAGAGCTTGTAAAGGGGTCAGGCACCAGGCGCATCTGGCACACCAATCCTCTCAGTCAGGAACATGAAGTCATCCTTGAGCTGCATTCCTGACTCCAGACCGTGTCATATTCCACGTGTCGCTTCACTGACTCGCCCCCTGAACAGAGATTAACATTCATTTCACTGGAGATTGGGCATATTTTTAAAAAAACCCTGCAAACCCTGCTAATTTGTTTCAGGAGATGGTTTGGTGGTTAGGGTTTGTAGGGTAGACTGTTGGACTTGAAGATTTTGAAGGTCTTTTCCAAACTTGATGATTCTATGATTCTATTTGTGTTTTAATTAAACCAGTAGCGGAATAGTGTTTGGGAAAGAGGGATGATGTTATCTGAATAAACACACTCCATATAGTCTGCTGCTCTATCCCATAAATCAATTCAGGGCTGAATCCTGAACATTTCACCCAGAACAGGGTGAAATGGGTGTTGTTGGATCTTCCAGGGTGCAAGTTTGCTGGTAAAATTATCACTTGTCAGGTTTGCCACCCTGCTGTTGCCCACTGTGCAGAACACACAATGTCATCAGCACAGCCCGAGAAGCCACCACCACAGGAGCTGGACTATCCACCAAGTCAACCATCCCTTCTGAGTCCCCTTTAGGAGGATCAGGATGAGCCCTGGGGTACGTGGTAGAACCCAATGCCACCCTGGCTGGTGGCAGACCTCCAGCCAAGGTGGGGTTTCGAAAGCAGAGGACTGAAATGAGTTTGTTGGTTATCAGCAGCGTGCTGTGGGGATTGCAGATGATAAAGATTGGCTCTTGCAATCAAAATATTTGCTGTGGCAGGTAGGGAGAAGCAGGGCTCTGGTCTGATGATGCTGTAGCAGGCACCCAGCCCTTTGAAATCAAAGATCTTTTCCCTACCATGCCCAGGAGCAGAAGTCAGGAGTGACCTCCAGCCTCCTGAGCACAACTCCAAGCTCCCACTGCCCTCATTGTTCACATTTGGGGCATAGACACCAAGCAGCATTAGCTGTGTGATTAACTTGAGCCTAAGCCAGAGCCTTTTCACTCTGCATTTCCTTACTACAAACACTACTCAACAGTGACCTCCCCACTCCCTGGGGAGAAAGTGGTCCTGCTCTGGAGGACACATCCATGTCCTGTAGAGGCTGCTGACACTGAAGGGCTGGATCCACGTTGGCTGCGAAGGACAGGTCAGTGTGGGAACAACAAACCTAGTTGCTGTCAGCAAGTTTCTGGCTCTCTCTGCACCAGGAAACAGTTTGTCCTTTGGGAAGGCAGATGAAGGAGCAATTCAGAAATCACAGGAAGGGCTTTCTGCAGCTGAAAGCAAAGGGCAACCAGTCTGGAAAAAACCCACCATATTCCTGGGGGTGAAGGGGCTGTATTTACCACACTGTAATACTTTTTGTTTCTGTAGGAACATCTGAAGATAAACAGAATAGTGCTTCATCGTGCCAGGTAAACAGCTCTCACATGCCATGGCTACGGTCTCTAAGGAGCTTCTGTTTATTATGAACCATCTCTGCCTTGGCTTTAGCTACAAACCCTCACTGAGACTCCAGCAGAGAGAGGCTCACAATGAAAGTGAAGAGCTTGATCGACATTGCCAGAAGGATCCTTATTGCCTTTGGAATTATAAGCTGCTTTTCTTTTTTCTGGAATCTTTGCCTTTTTTTTGCCTAAATTCTTTTCTTATAAACTCTGATGATTCTTTGGATGGAGGGTTTGCCACACCAGTCCCATCTGGAATGGAGCTTTGGTAGGCAGAACAAAAGCCTTATCAAAGGAACAATGTTAGTGATGCTACAGAGACTTTAGAAAGTCAACTGTGTCTGAATTATTTATTTCCTAGCTTCTGTGAACTATCTTTAAGCAGAGAAATGCTTGGTATTAAATGAAACTAAAAGCAGGAGGCTCCCTGAGATCTCTTGATAAGATTTAAATTTGCAGTGAATAACGCTTTGTTGATTGTTATGATGATTTTCTATTTCTCTTTACAGAGAAGACCCAAACTTGTTTCTTCTGAACATGATTTGGATTGTCAGAAGGGCGCAAACAAGTCACCATCCACAATGCTATACTGGTGTAGTTGAGATCATTGTTCTGCTCTTTGGTTCGTTTCCTAAGCTTCTGCATTTCCAAAGGGTTGTCCTATGAGATACCATGAGACAACAAGCTTTTCACAGGAAAGCTCAGGTAAGCACTGCCATGAAATCCTCATCCTCCTCACTGAGAGCACAACTTGTGCCTGGTGCCTCCTCATGGACGCTGGCTGTTTGCACAAAGTAAAAGCTGATGAGGTTTTTTTTTTTGGATGAAGTCCTGTGGCTGTGAGGGGTAAGAGGTGCTGGTGGCTGGGTGACAGCAGATGAAGCACTGAGCAAGAAGCAAAATGAGTGTTAGAGAAAGAGTGGGTCTTCTCACTCTCACCCCAATGGTTGGAGGGGAAGATCTCCAAAGGACTCCTATCCTTGGTATTCTAGTGGACTTAATTGTATTCTTGTGATTTGGGTGATAATGTTTTAGCCACGGGGTATTTTACCCACCTGCATGGCTGGTGAACCATGGACTCGTGTGTTCTTTCCTTTTTAATCCAAAAGCAGAGAGAAAAAGTTTCTCCATAGCACCGTCATTTCTGATGTCTTCATACAAACGATTTGCTTACAGCACTTTATGGCTTTCCTACCCTTCCATCAACCTTGGGATGTTTATTTTGCTTCAAACATAGCTGTTTGCAGCATGCTAACAAGAACTGAAGATCTTTTAACACTGCTATTTGTTTACTGAAGACATCAAAGCCTTTCTTCCCACCCCCCCACACACACTTCTTTGAGTCAGAACAGTCTGCAAACAGCCGTGCAAAACCAAGGTGTGTTTTGTTCAGAGCAAAACAAAACCTCAGAGCACTGAAGATACAGATATTTTCTTATCTGAGAGTCTAAATTTAGCTCTGCTTCATCTCTCATTCCTCAGCTTCTCACACTGGTTGCTCCTAACTGAGATTCCTGCAGTTCCAGCAGACCTTTCTAGTGCCTTCAGGTTGGGTGGGAGAACATGACTGCAAACGTGGACAGAGGCGGCGGTAACAGCTAATCTAAAGCAAATATTTTGTCACATCTATGAGCAGATGCATTTCCTGGCTTCACTTTGATGGCCGGAATGGAAAGCTGATGGAAAGCAGGACTCTGAATTCTTTGCATTAGGTCCCATCAGCTTTCATTCAGACCCAGGCTGTGGGTGCTGGGCAACACACGGGAAGGAAATGACAGATGTTGGCAGCAAATTAAATAAGATCTGCTGAAAACAGTGTTCTAAGAAATACTGGGGCACCCTTTTTATGGATTTCCTAGATGTGCCGATGCTACTCTAAGGTAAATTGAACTCCCACTCCTCACAGTGTAAACAGGTTTATTCCTTGTATGGAGTATAAGGCAGCACAGCTCTCACCATTTTTGTGTCACTGGTCTTCCCAGCCATACTCCTAGTACTGCCTCACCCCAAAAGTGTATCTCACCACTCAGACAGCATTAACCATTTGCAGCAAATCATAGCAAACGTCTCCATGGAGGACAACCTAAAGTCCATGGCAGAAGAGCTACTAGAGTGGTACCAACAGACCTGCTCTCTCAGGAGCTATTCTATTAACCAGCTGTGATATGGACAACAGGGAAGAAGAAAGCAAGAAAGGAAGAGGACAGAACAAGAACTGGCTGATAGGGTTTGTGTTCCCCCGGGAAGAGGCTTAACCCAGGCTGCACAGCCTCAAGGTGATGTACAGAGCAGCCAAATTCCCAAGGCCTTCCAGGAACTGGGAAGGGTGACATACAAGGTCAGTGAGGTTTGGTAAGATCTGCATGGACAAAGTGCAGGTCATGAGCAATGCTGACTACATTCATTGGGAAGTGGTGGTGTGTTAAGGGCATTTTCAGCAACATACTACTTTCTTTTGAATCAACTGGCCAGGCATTGTAGTTGACCCCATTGGAGCAGGAGAAAACTTGCTACATGATCAGAGGGCTGGAGCACCTCTCTTATGATGACAGGCTAAGAGATCTGGGGTTGTTCAGCCTGAAGAGGAGAAGACTCCAGGGGGACCTTATAGCAACCTGCCAATACCTGACAGGGACATATAAGAAGTCTGAGGAATAACTGTTGACAAGAGGACAAGGGGTCAATGTTTGAAGCTGGAAAAGGGTAGATATAAGTTAGACATGAAGAAAAAGTTCTTTAATCTGAAGGTGGGGTATCACTTGAACAGGTTGCCTGGAGAGGTGGTAGAGGCCCCATCTTTGGAGACGCTCAAGGTCGACCTTGATGGGGCTCTAGGCAAACTGTTTTAGTTAGTGATGTCCCTGCTTCTTGTATGGGGGTTTGACTGGATGACCTTGGGAGGTCCCTTCCAACCCTATGATTCTATGACCTTGTGCTCTTGATAGCTTTGGAGACCTGATGCAAGGAGACCATGCAGAATGTACTGTTCAGTAGCTTATAACCCTGAAAACACCAAGAGGAAATGCAAGAAACAGGCAATACAAACCTTTCCTTCACTAGTTTTAAATAAGGCAGGCAATGCTGGTACAACTGGGTGCAGCCAGAGAGGCTGCGAGTTTTGGCCTCCTGCCTTGACTTTGGGAGCTGCTGAGCTTGGGTGTAGCATCTGGCTCAGCAAGGAAGATGTTGCTGGAGACACCCGAGCACTACGCTCTCCTGTCTTAAGAAATAAAACAAAATGGCAGAGCCTTAGAAAAAAAAAAGTTTTAAGCACATCCAACTTTGGGATAGAGCGTAAAATTTCTTGCCAGAGAATTTAAAACAAACTGGAGACTGATCATCTCCTCATTTAAACGATGTGCCTGGAGCTAAACCAGCAAGGCTGAATAATCTCTGCACAGCTTTCATCCTCTTTTTCTTTGTTCCATCAGCCACATGTGCATCAAGTGTAAATTGAAGGGCTCTTAACTGGAAAAGCATATTGTGAAAAGGGCTTGGCCCCCATCTTATAATTCAGCTTCAGGATTACAATTACTCTTAATAGCAGCCTTATTTTGTTGTATTATTTATTCTGGCTAGAGCCCTCTAGGATCTCTTGAAGGCTTTTTTTTACTGATGGATTTAGCCAACATCCACTCATGAATCCAGATGTTTCTGCTTTTATCCACGGGAATTTTATGGTATGGATACGCCAAGATTAAAACTTCAGGCTCAGCCTCTAGACAACTATTTTTCAAATTCCCTAAATCAAAAAAATTGGAAGTGCCATGAAAAACCTGGGCCTTAGTGCATTTTATGTGCCAGGATGGAAATCAAACTGCAGGACAACATTGCTCAAGGTCCTGGATCCGTGTTGATGCAGTCTCCTACATTGCAGCAGAAGTCACAGCCCAGATCGTGCTATTCTCTGTGTTCCCAGACACAATTTCTTGCCTTTAGCACATCTTCAGCTCCTCTTTCCCTTCAAGCAGCCTGAGGTTAGGAGCAAAGATACATGTGGAGCCAAGATGCTTACACTGGAAAAATAAAGACTACTCAGTGCAAGCCAGAGTGCAAGCCGGTGCATTTAAATGAATGTAAAACTCGCCTGTTTGTGTCATCTCCCCATCACCACCATAGGTGCTCTCGCCAGTCAATCACCAGTCAAAGCTGGTTTTGAAATAAGGGCAGAGACACAATGTACTCTCTCTGATGAGGACCCAGTGGGTAACGCTGATGTCTGCTGTTCCTTTGACAGCCCTCAGGAAGAATAACCAAACCCAAAGAAATTCCTCATCCAGAGTGACAAAACCAGCATGAAGTAGACACCAAAATAACTGTATTATCCTCCTTCTCGGCACTGCCTGGGGTTTCCTTTGGACACTCCCATTTGTGGCATACAGAGTTTCTTCCCTGCTCCTTCTTTGTCAAGGGAAGACTCCTAATTAAAGCTGCTGTGTGGTGGTGGCCAGTGCCAGCACAGTGGTGGCTTGGATGGGCTCTCTTCCTGGGGATGGTCGTGCCCTTCCAAGAGCCCCAAGGTAGTCAGGAGAATGAGAATAACAAACGCAGGAGATGTACAGAACAGTTTTCCTTGGTCTTTTGGCAATGAACGATAAACATAATCTGTGTCTGTGCTGTGCGCAGGAAGGACACGATGTTATGCCTGAGTCCACAGAAGGTAAATTCTAGCTTTTCCTCCTGGACTCTCCTGACTGGTATTGAATGCTCACCAGGCTCTGATCCTGCCTCTGCTGGGCAATCCAGCCCCTGTTAAAGCCACTCTCTGTGCACTGGACCAGGGAGAAGCACAGAGCAAGTCCTCCAGACCAGTAGAGAAGAGCATCTTCTGCTCTCCAAGAGGCTCAGGCAGAGCAGCTCATTATTGTTGCCTCTAATAGCAATTTACCTGCAGAGTTCCTGGATCAAAGGAAATCTAAATTATTCCTAAAAGCTTTTCCAAGGCTTCCCCCGGCATGGTAAAGCCTCTCAGCTGGCACAAAGGATGGAGCTGGCTCCACAGCAAAAACCTTTGGGGCAGGGATGCGTCAGGACAAGAAGGAGGCAGGAGAAGCAGAGAGCAGATGCTGAAGGCTGGGCTCCCAGCACAAATCCAGCAGCAAAGCTTTTCATCCACGTACCCCAGCACTGAGCTGAACCACTCCAGAATACTGTGTGCCGAGGACAGGAGTAGGCAGCAGCTCGGTGCAAGGTGTCATCAGTTGGGGTGACAAACGCAGTCTGTATGGCATCACATGCAGGAGGCAGCAAGGGAGAAGCAGAGTTAATCTGGGCGATGCAGTTGAAGGGGAAAGTCCTTTCCTTACTAATGTCATGGATCAGAAGCACTGTGCAGGGCTTGCAGAGGGTGCACATTAAATATCCCACCAGCACGGTGATTCTGTTGGTTCCCATCACATTTTCTATTTTATAAGGAGGAACTTTGCTAGCATTGAAGCAGCAGTTTAAAATTTAAAAGGCCACCCGCTGTACTTACATGCTATATGACAAACTGCATTAAGTATACCTGCTCCAATTTATTCTCCTAGTGCTTTTAGTAAAACATGCTTTCAATGGCTTTGTCTTCCCTGTTAAGAAAAAACAAAATCCGTAGTTTTCTTTAACAAGTTCATGACATTCAAGTTACTAACTTTCCTTACCAATCACATCCCCTTTTGGACACAGAATAAAGGAGATGCAATATAAAAAACAGGGTTGGATGGGGTTTCTCTTTGAGTTGGAAATGAAAAAATACAAAAATACTGAGCTCTTTGGTCTTCAAAGTTTTTTTAAAAATATTCTCTCAGCAGGTCAGGAAAGTGATAAAAAGCTTTTGTCTCCACTTCAGTGGGAGGCTAGTTATGCCAAACATGATGAGCATCATGGGTTTGTGCAGTTTGCTACTGCTGTTGCATCTCCTCTTGGCCCGTATGGCTAGTGCTCACTTGCTGGGATCACTGGGACCAGGTACATGGGCTTATATCCCAAACCTCTGCAGTGACGCATTGTGTTATGAATGGCACCACCTCACCCTGCCAATACTGGACCTCTGCTTGTGTTTGACCATATTTTGTGCATCTTTGGGTTCTCTCATTACTTTTGTGAGGCTGTTCCAGCTTGGATATTTTCACACAAACATCAGTCATAGCACAGAAGGTGGTTTGTGACCTGCAATGCTATTAACAGCAGCCAGGAAGGTGGCATAGCTGGGCAAGGGCAGGCAGATGGTGAATGCAATGACATCAGGATCAGCAGAGCCCCTGAAGCCATGTGCACCATTTCATGAGATCACTTCACAAGTCAGCACTTTGGCCCTTTCATGCCCATTATATCTGAGTGCAGTTTGAACTAAAGGGAGTCACCTTTAGGGTATATAGCCTGATCCCTGAATCTAAAGGCTGTTCAAAATCTTTATGGAAATGATAAAATTTGCTTTCACCATCACAGAAAGCAGAACCTGAGGATTTACCTTTCTGCTTTTCATTACAGCTGTGAACGTTGCACTGCCATTGACACACAGAGCCATTAAAACCTGTGCAGACACCAATCTGTTACTGGAAGAGCAAAAGAGGTGTGAAAAATAAGCACCACTCATCTTGGATCACCTCTACTCTAGGTAGAGCCTGAGGCAGCAGCACCTCTACAGTGTGAGAGGATGAGATGTGAGGGCAGGAGGAGGAACAACCCTTTGGGTGACCCAGTGGAAAGCTAGAGCTCCTAACCAGCTCCCGCGTGATGCACAACTTCCAGCCCTGACATACCTCCACCCCTCACGCCTTGGGGGACTTGTTGCTGGTTGAGACATCTGCAAATTTTGCTGTGCCGAGGAAAATCTTACCTTCTGTGCATCTGATCCCCCAGGGTTTCCTCTTCCCTCTAACCTTTGTTGAAGCCAGTCTTGAATCCCCAAAATAACAGTGTTTCCATGCCAACAGCCCAGCAGCAGGCTTTACCAGGGCACCTGAAGAATCAAAATTTGGTCAGTGCTTCCTCCTGCTATGCATCACACCCAAGGGTGCCACAGCCCCATCCTATCCTCTTCTCCCTCTGCTTGTTGTAGACTGCAAACTGCTTTGAGCAGAACTCTGTCTACCTTGGCACCACTGGCATTTCCTGATGGGTAAGTCACCCCACACCAGTGATATATCAGCAGGTATCAGACCATGGTACCAGCTCACAGCGGGAGAAAGGCCAAGAGGGTCTGGACAACCGTTAGATTTTGTAACCCCCTAAGCTTTGTTAATAAGATACATCATTTTCATGTCCTCCCTGGTATTTTACAGATGATACCATTCTTTTGTTATTCAGTCACTGTTTTGCTTACAATATGTGGTTTCTCTCCTGCCTCACTCCAGCAAAGCCCTGCAACTGCTGAACCCTCTGGCTCCAGCTCAGCTGAGCATGAAACAGACCCAACCAAGACCATCTCCTGATGGATCTTCTCAAACAGGGCAGGATATCAGCCCTTTGCAGAAGCAGGTCCTGCTTGGCCAACCATTTTCTCCCATGGGCAGCAGAGCCTGTACCTTGCCCAGAGACTGGATCCAGCCAAGTGCCTGATTGATCCATTGCTTCTGAGACTGTTCCAAACCCCATATCTTCCCTGCAGCACTTCTGTCTGACCTCAGACCAAGATTTATGAAGGTTACCCACGGCCACAGCTGTGAGAAAAGCCCAGAGAGCTTTGGCTGCGATGCCACAGGCAGCACAAAACCAGCAAAGTGCTCTTTGCATCCCTGATGCTCACTGAAGGGCTCTGAGCAGGACACCCAAGCGCAGACAGCAAGTCCTGAAGTGGGAGCCGAGGAGGCAGTGTGGGCCTGTGCCAGCCTGACAATGGAGCTGCATTTAACAAGCACATATTTAAGTGTGACAATCGAATATGAAACAGTCATAGCCAGCATTGTCTGCATTCTTGGAGTGGCACTGAACTAGCAGGAAGAAAAGAACCGAGACGCTGGCCCAGACATGCTCCAGCTGTCCCCATCTACCTCTTCCCTCCTCCACTGGATCTAACTGTTCAGCTTGTTTTCATTTCATTATGGGGTGTTATTTTTGGGAAAATAACAGAAAAGGGAGAAAAGAAAACATAAAAGTCCCTAAAACGTCTCCCAGTGCATTTGTAAGAACCAGACCACTTATGTCCCTTTTACTGGAGATACAGCACGCTTCAAAAATCGCACAGGGCCTGTGGCGTTGTTAGCTGAACACTCGGCCCTCAAATAAGGCCCTTTCTCCCGGAGAAGCAGCGTCTGCATTGCTCTGGTTATTCACACGAGTCATACCCTTTGAGCACTGAGCAACGTGCAATTAAATAGCCATAAAAAAACACCCGCAGGGTGAGCAACAGCTGCCTACAGGTAACCTGAGATTCCACGCGCTCACCTGCCAAACGTTCCAGCTCCAGTCATAGAAACCCTCATTGGCGCGTGGGAGCAGGGCAGGCCCTTTCCTCCTCCACCACCTCGGGCAGGTAACCAAGAGGTTCTTCTCCACCAGGCACAGCAAAAATGGAGCTTTTAGCGGGTTGGTTAAAAACTCGATGCTGCAGAGGGCCATTAGCCCGAGCACTCCTGAGCCCACTGCAGGGCTAGGCCTTCCCCAGCTTCCCTCCACTACCTCCCTCTCTAGAGTACAGCTTATCCATTTTTAATGTCAAAAAGAATTTGCATCCAAGATCTGACAATAATTTGCTTTCCTGTCTCCACACCGGCTTTGCCTGGCAGGGAAATGCCAGCGTGCACTGCCTGACCCCGCCGCCACCCGACGGAAAAGTCAGACACCTGCCAAGCAAAGAGCTGGGATTAGACAATTTCCCACTGGGCGCTGTGGGAATCCTCAGTTTGTGCTGGACTTCTCTGAAAAAAATCTCCCCTCTGTTGTGGTGCCGATACACCGCGGCACAGCAGCAAACACACTTTCAATGGTGCTTCAATGGAAAAGGGTTTTTCTCTGCTCTTTATTTATAATCTTCCTCTCCAGGACAAAGGCACATACACTAACCCGGGAGCCCTCCTCATAACAGCTTTTGCACACTCCTGGCAGGAAGGGAGAAGGTCAGATGCGCTTTGATGTGAGTTGTTGTCTCTCCAAACACTGTTTTGTAACATCCAAAGCCAGCACGCAATTCTAAACCTGGGTATTTTATGTTCCAGCTAGGAGTTCTGAAGTGCACATGCACTAACTGCTCACAATGTACAGATCACGGCTTTGCATTGCTCTGAGGATTTGCATGGAGAAGTTTTATCTTATTTTTACCTTATTCTTGTCAACTTAGAAGAGGAGAGACCTTTGCACCTCCCACTCCCTTGGGCTGGCCTGACCCAAGCATGGCACTCCCCAGCAATACCGGAGACATCAAGCACAGTAATCTGCTCTCTCAGGCCCAGACTGACACTGCCAGGCAATCTGGGCACCAGAATAAGCTCTAAAGATTGAAAGATGAGAAAGAAAGGGAGTTATAGTCTTTCCATCATGGCATTCAAGCTAAATACTTCCATTTTTCCTCCTTTTTTACCTTTCAGTAGTTGTATGTTTTTGTTGAATAAAAATGAATTCTCATACTTGAATCCTATTTGCTTGTTCTGGGTCAAAGATGACTATTTCAAGCAATGAGTTTCTCCTAATCTAGAAACTCTAAACATATGCTGAACACCAAGCCCACAAGCGATTCCATTTACCTTAATATGTGCTTAGCTCTAAGCATGTGCTGAAGTGCTTTTAAGTGCTTTGTTGGCAAAAGCTAGAGAGCTTATCCCTTTCCAGATGACCCTACTTAATATTTACCAGTATTAATCTGCTCAATAACTATAAACACCAGGAAAGCATTGAATTAACTCTACACAGAGCTTTTCCAAATGATTCCGGAGAATAGGAATTTTCTGTGCTCAAGGGCTGACCCCAAGAGCCATAGAAATCCGTGGAAGGGTGTTGACCAGTTACACCAGTTTGGCGATGGGGTTTCCTGTGAGCAGAAACACCTTTCTGGGTTTGGCACTGTGACTAACAGGGATGACAAAGGTTCTACAGCGACACTGAGAAAATCTGTTTTACGTATTGAGGTCCTGTTAACCTCCAGTGCACTTCAAGGAAGCTCCTAATTTAACCGTTGTGTCAGTAAGGTATGGCAGAGCACGTGTTGCTGTGCAGTGAAGGAAATCTTCATGTCTAACACGAGCGTTAACACCTGCACAGGACAGCGCTGACAGCCAGGACCTCTGCACAGGACACCCATTTAAAGGATCTGCCCTTGACAAGAAGAAAATTTTCAAATCACAGTGGTAACTGTTGATACAGACTTTCATAGTTGCCTCCACCGTATCATCCAGCAGCAAAACCTCTCCAGCTCCTATATGTCCTTCTAGTTGAACTAGGTGCAAAACACATGGTATGAGGCTGCTCACAGGGTCTTCTCCCACCCTATTGTGAAGGGTTCTCAGTAGCCATCAAAAGCCAGAACTGTATTTTGCAGCTAACCCTCAGCAGTGCCTTGATTTCACTGCAATTGAATTTGACCCTAGGTGGTATCCAGTTTCCCAAGTATCAAGCTCACATCACACATGTCTGCAAAGACAAAATGAAGGTAAGATCATAGAATCAAATCAGAAGCATTATGGCTGGAAAGGACCTCCAGGATCATCAAGTCCAGGCCTCATCCCAACTACTCCCTAACACCTAGACCATGGCCTCAAGTGCTAGATCTACCTGGTTTTTTAAACACCTCCAGGGACGGTGACTCCACCACCTCCTTCAGCAGCCTGTTCCAGTGCCCAACCACTCTTTCAGTAAAGAACTTATTCCCAATATCCAATCTAAACCTCCCCCAATACAACTTGAAGACATTTCCTCTCGTCCTATCATTAGTAATTTGGGAGAAGAGAGCAGCACCAGCCTCACTACAACTTTCTTGTAGATAGTTGTAGAGAGCAATAAGGTCTCCTCTCAGCCTCCTCATCTCCAGACTAAACAACCCCAGTTCCCTCAGCTGCTCTTCACAGGGCCTGTTTTCCAGACCTTTCACCAGCCTCGCTGCACTTCTCCGGACCTGCTCCAGCACCTAAATGTCCTTCTTATACTGTGGCACCCAAAACAGTGTTCAAGGTGCAGGCACCATCACCTCTCTACTCATGCTGGTTACACCATTTCTGATCCAGGCCAGGATGCCATTTGCCTTCTTGGCCACCTGGGCACACTGCTGGCTGTCAACCAACACCCCAAGGTCCTTTTCCACTAGGCAGCTTTCCAGCCACTCTTCCCCAAGCCTGTAGCTGCTGAGGGTTGTGACCAAAGCGCATGACTTGGCTCATCCCATTGGCCTTAGCCCATTGCTCAAGCCTGTCCAAATCCCTCTGCAGTGCCTCCCTACCCTCAAGCAGATCGACACTCCCACTTCATTTCATGTCATCTGCATGTACTGAGGGTGCATTTGATCTCTTCACCCAGGTCATTAATAAAGATGTTAAACAAGACTGATCCCAAACCCGACCCTGAGGGACACTGCTTGTGACCAGTCACCAACTGGATTTAACCCCATTCACCTCAACTTTCTGGGCATGGCCATCTAGCCAGTTTTTAACCCAGTGAAGAGTCCACCTGTCTAAGTCATGAGCCGCCAGCTTCTCCAGCAGAATCTGTTGGAAACAGTGTCAAATTCCTGACTGAAATCCAAGTAGACAACATCCAATTTCCCTCATCCCCTAGGCAGGTCAACTAATCATAGAAGGTTAAATCTGATCAGGTTGATTAAACAGGACTTGCCCTTCATGAACCCATGTTGGCTGGGCCAGATCGTCTTGTTGTCCTGCACTTGCCGCAGGATCATCCCCAAGATGAACTGTTCCGTAATCTTCCCCGGAGCCTCCTTTCTGCCCTTCTTGTAGATGGGTGTCATATTGACAAGTTTCAAACGAGATGCTTGACGTAAAACTAGAAATACATGAAGGCCCTGACTCAAGGAAATACTTTGGCACATATCTAGTGGTGGCCACAGAGATGACACTGTTGAACTCAACCTGACACAAGTTCTGTTGGTGGCATCTGAATTACAATTAGACTGTGCAACCATGGGTTTAGTCTGTGAGTGCCAGTACATCCTGTGAAGCAATGAAGCGACAGTGGTTCCACTGCCTGCTCAGACACTAGCTCATATTTGTGCCCCAGAAAACATCTCAATTTACAAAAGGCAAAGTAGAAAGATTGTCTGGGTTGACAGGTTACTTTTAAGAAAATCTTTACCTTTGTGTCTTGGGATAGCAGTCACACTCGAGTTGAGTCCCAGCTCACTGACCCACATTTGATACTTCCATAGATTTGAGCACTGACCTTCCAATGAGGCCATGGACTTGTGTCCTTGACTCCTGCAACTCATAGCATTGCTCCAAATGTCATTCCTGATCATGGGTCATGTTTGACTTTGACTCATTTTCTGTCAAACAGACCACCACCCCACTCATCCAGTCTCCCCATCTCTCCCACGCAACCACCACTGTCCTTTCCCCAACTCTACTCCCCTGAGGCTCAGGGCCAGCATCATCCTTCAGTGCTTTATCCCACTGCTACATTTCTCATCCACTAGCTCCTAAAGAGAAGTGGAAAGGAAAGTTCCTTGCAGCTTTGGCCAACCTAACCTCCTAAGGTCTTTTGCCCAGAGAGACAATAACTGCGGTTCAAGCCAAGATACTATCTCTTCCAGACGAGGGAAGTCTGGCAACCCCGATAGCTAATGAGCTATGTAAGCCTGTGCTACAACTTCATTTTCCATAACTCAGCTGCAGTTTCTAAGCTATGGGGAAATGCTATATGTTATTTATGGAAACACTAATGTTCCTTAGATTTTGAAACAGTAACACTGTTTTCAGTGGTCCTGGTTAACCACAGTCTGCAGAAACACTTTCACTTGATAAAGCTTAGAGATGCTTAGAGACAACTCTACAAAATAAAAAGGAAGAATTTGTGAGGCACTTCAGCAAACAATCTCCCTCCTGAGTACAGGCTCCTCCTCTCACCCAGCTGCATCTGGTGCAGAGGTCCATCCTCATGCAGAGCAGACAGCAGAATTAAAGCCAAACCCTAGAATCGTTAGTCAGACAAAATTACAGCAGGTGATGGTCTGCTCAGCAGACCCGAATGCTTTATGGCAGGTCATCAGCACACTCCTGCCTGATAACCTTTTTAATCTCTTGGGTTTCTAGTCAGCAGTTCTGCTTGCATGGGTGGCAGACACAAAGGCTATTTTCTCTACAAGCATTATAATTTCTATTTCTTCCTTATTGAACTGTCATTGCCCACAAATGAGCTTTCCCTGTAATTAATACTGCAGGGGCTCTAATGAAGATGCCAGTAAGATTCTCCTACAGCAGCTCCTAGTGATACTAGCAGTCTGTCACCTTTTTCCAGCTCTTAAGAGATACAATTCCTCCTTAGCAGGACAAATCTGGATTTAAATAGTGCCACAGCACTGAGAAATAGGTCATTTTGCTTGGGGGTTTTTTTGTTTTTTTAAAAATAAAAACCCAACAACTTCAGAGCTAGATGTGTCATTTAGACAACAATAGCCTCTGTTTATTAAGTTAGGTGGAAATCATTAGAAGCAGCAGCACCTCAGCTTTCCACAGGCTCTCCTCCTGTCTTTGGGTGGCATTTACTTTGGATGGTTTCCCCTGGACACCTTGCCACCACAGGCACTTATGCAGCTCCACTTCTGGTAGCAAGTGGGACAGCAAAAATGAATTAATTAGTTGTTTTTAATGTAAACTCTAGTTCTGACCACAGCAAAGGAGATTGAGCAGCCTACTAAAATATCCCAGCTACTGTATGGCTGTAAATGGTAGAGCAGGGAGGGTGATAGCAGTGTGAAGGTTTGTGATGGAAAGGATTGGATCCAACTACCATGACACATGTTCAGTGCAGAAGAATGACCAAGGAGCAAGGATCACTTACTCCTCTCACAGATGGGGTTTAATCATGTAAATAAACAAAGCCAAAACAATCCTTACACAGGAGAAGTATGGAGGAAGCTGCGGTTATGAAACAAGCAGTGCTTACAGATTTGACCAAAGGCTTGGAAATGTGGGTTCAACAAACCAGTAGTTAAAAGGCATATTTTCAAGCATGTGAAGCACAATTGTGCTGCTTTGTGTGCAGGGAGGTTACACAAGTTCACATTCCCCAACCCTGGCTAAAAGCACGTCTGGTGCTGCTGGGGGTGACGTTCACCACACACTGCCTGCCCAAACACAGAGCTCACTTCTGAGCAAATGCCGATATTCCCATCCAAGTTCAAGCTTTTAGATCTGACTGGACTCAGAAAACACTGGACATCAATCCTACTGTGCAGGTGCTAATAACAGAGAAGAAAACATCATTAAAGTCACCATCAACCTCTTCCTCTTGAGGATACCTGATTTATTATTGACAAAGTGCTTCCTGCTTTGTGTTAACGTCCAACCGCAAGTTCATCAGGAGTGAAGAGCAGTTCATCTTCTCATCTTTTACCTCAGGGGCTGTTTAGGCTAAAATCAAATCACATGGAAGGAGATAACGCTTGCCCAATTTTACAGCTCTGTGAAAACTGCCTTTACATCACATTGGCTGGAAAAGCCCGTACCTGGCTCTGATAATTAATTGAAAACTAACCCAAGAACAAATAAGTGAGCATGCTACAAGCTGTATGCGGCAGGAAGAGCCCACAAGAAACTCAAGAATTAAATTTTGCTGGCAAATATCACAAGAACAAAGGCATCTGTTAAGAGTCATATTTCAACACAAGAAACCCTTCCTTTGAAGGCAACAGCCAATGAATAGGAACCTGAAAGAACCTTATAAAGGTTCTTTCTGACAAGGTACAGGTACACCTTCAGAAGGAAAGCAGCTTCAACATATTTTCGTTATTCTGAGTGATTCTCCAAACTTTTAGTTAAGTAACTTGTATGCACAAATAGTATTCAAGGAGAAAACATGCATCTACTCCACAGATTAAATCAAGTGATAACAAATTTGGTAAATTATTCTTTTCCTTCACGTTGCAAGAGATCTATCACAATGCTGCTGATTTGTTTTAATTTTTACTTCAGTTGAACTAATGATTGTCCAGTTTAATGAAGCTCAGACCCAGCAGAAAAATAAATGCCCACAGAGCTGATACCAGTGTCTTGCAGTTAGGAGTTTCTCTCCCGGGGGAATTCCTATCCCTACCAGTAATGCTAAGTTACTGGAGTTCTCCATACATGGCAGAAGTCAAACCCCCAGGCCACAGGCAGAAGCAAGAACAGAGTAGGAGAAAGCAAGTACAGGATGGAGAAAGTTAAAATTCTGTCTCTTTCCATGGCTTTAAGACCCAGACTGAGGCTTTAGGGTGGCACCAAGCCAAAAATGGAACCCAGCATCCAGCCAGGGAAGGTGCTTGCAGCTGTTCTTGGGGAGGACTAAGCACATCTTACACTTCCTCTAACTTCCAATTGCCAAGCAAGGGACTGATGGTGCCAAGATGTGCTGCAGGCTGGAGGCTAAAGCAAAGGAACTGAGAAACACAAGTTCTATATCCTCAGTTTCTTAAAGGGGGAAAGTGTCATCAGCCACTGAATTCTATGTCTAGACTAGGGAGGAAAGGTTATTTGGGACATTGGTATCTCTCTTCTTACTGGAAACCTCCCCTTAGCAATGACTATCTTCAGCGTAAGGATGGTGCGAGGTGGAAAGTTTCCACCTTGAACTGTGGCACCATTCTTATCACAAGATGCCTGGTGGCAAGCAGGAACAAGAACTATAACTAAAGTCAGCACTAACGTGGGAGGGCTACCTCAAGGCCCAGCTCAGAGGGCTGAAATAAATATTTACAAGACTGCTTCAAAAGAGAAGGAGACACAGCAGCTTTTCCACAATACCAGCATCAGCTACTGCCTTGCTGTTAGGCCTCCCCTGTCCAGGCTGGGCTTTGCCCTGTGGAACTAACCCAATATGTTTGTGTTCCAACACGCAGCCCACTGACTAGCTAGGCTGAATAAACTCCCGGTAATCCCGTTTCTACCCACAGCTCGGATGTGCTGACCCCTGAAGGGATCCACCTCCCAGCTGACTAGGGGGCACAGGGGAACTGAGATCACAAAGCTCTAGGAAAATTCCTCTGGCTGGAATGTCTGCCTTGTTGGAACTTACACTTAACGTCAGCAGATGTGTCCTCGCTGTGGTTTATAACACAGCTGTAATTACACAGGATGCTTTCTTCAGTGCAAAGCAGCTGAATTATTTCTGCTGCCGTCTGGCCTGCTGATATGGAAGTGCTCCAGACAGAGAAAATCCTCAGGAAAAAGCCTCACAACAAGAGTGGAAGGTAGCACAGTTTGACTTGGATTCCCTTATTAACTGGTCAAGTTCCCAGTTGCATGATGGAAAGGGAAAATATCAAATACAGCTGAAGTATGCGTAGAGACAAGCAGGGACAAGATAAACAGGTGCCACAGCTGCCACGCAGTAACTTCCTGACAGCTCTGCTTGTTTTGAGACAAAATACTGTCTGTCTGAAACAGAAACTACACCTCATGTCTTAGCCTCTCCCCTCTGTTCTTAACCTGGAGCTGCTGCCTATGGGTGAGGCATCATGAGGTACCTGAGTCACAGTAACAGCTCAGAGTCACCAAAAGAGGCAGTGCCAGCCCAAATATTCCTTCCCATTTCCTTGGCCCTTTCCTGTCTGACCCCTTGGTGAGATGATTCAGCTCGCTAAAACCATCCAAACTATTCAGCCCTGTGCTGCTGGAGGCCTCCTGCCTGTGCTCCAAGCTGCAGAGCAAAGGTATGCAGTACGCACACAGCCTGTGGAGCTGCTCCAAAGCAAATGCCACTTGGCTAGCACAAGAAATGCGAAAAGCCAGACAAATAATACATAACCCAAGTACATTTTCCTACCTTTGTGGGTTTAAAAGTTCTCCCTGCATGTCTAGTCCTCTACTCCAAAGCTTGTTCCTGTGTAGGCAGGAGCTCTCTGTAAAAAGGGAACACTTAGGAGCGCGTTCCCATCTCTTCTTCCCTCACCTACCTGCTTCTCTTGCAGATAGCACATCTCCCACATTTTCACCCCTCTTTACTTAAAAGAGGGTTTTCTAAAAAGAGGATTTCTCCCAAGTAATTTTATTTTTAAAAAAAACAACTTGCTGAGACTTTTTCCAGTGGCCTTGAGCAAGGAGCATCAGGTCACAGCTGGCACCCTTATATAAACATCAAGCAGCTTCCAACACTTGGTCTCTGGGTACCCCACCCAAGCAAATCACTAGAGTTCAATGATCCTTTTCGTTACCTCTATACTACATGCAGGTGTTCCTATTATCTTGACACATCTAGGGAGGGGAAAAGACAGCAGAGGAAAAACAAACCCCAGAACCCAAGTGAAGCTTGAGCTGCAGACACAAATTACTAAACTCTGCCAAGTGAGACCTTTAAAATACCACAGGAGGATCACACCAGAAAAGCCACCCCAAATTTGATTGGGTTGTTATGGAGTGTGCTTTTGCCATCTTCCCAAGCAGAGGTCTATTTCTACTGGGAGTGTGCTAAGTCTCACATACACTGCTGTTATTTTGTGGCTTTCCCTTCCTCTCACAGCTACTACACTCAAGAAGCCTTGCATTGAGGTAATAAATATTACAACCCAATTGCAGTCAGATATAGCAGAGTATTAGAAAAACTTCAGCTAAACCTTCAGTGTCAGATATTTGGACCCACTGGGGGTCATTAAAAAACAACAACCCAACAAATAGGCTTGGAAGAAGCAAGCAGAAAAGATGAATATATCAGATTTTCGGTCTATGCATACAAATGAGGCACCAAATTACTGATTTTGTGAGGCTAGGTGTAGACATGCAGAAATAGCTCTGTGCTGAAGGATCCCCACAGATAGCTAGATGGATACCTTATAAAAATAGCAGCAATAAAATGAGTGAAATGGCTGAGTTGATACACCGAGCTCACATCATTAAGTAGCAGCACTACTGGCAAGGTGATTCTCTTGTTTAAATCTAAACTGGAAGCGGTCCTTCCAAATTTGAGAAGCCTAAAGGACTCTTAGGGAAACTCAGATGCCAACAGCTCACTTGTAACATCACCACCAATTCTTTGCTGTGTTCCAGGCTCTAATTGACAGCATTGAAAAAGGTTCAAAGACAACATTTATTTAAGCCACTTCTGTTGTCTAGTCATGGTTTTAGAGGACAGCCTTCCGATTACAAGTGATGCCTGCGAAAAAAAGGTCACAGAATCTCTTTGGCTGGAAGAGACATCTAAGATCATCAAGTCCAGCTGTTAACCCAACACTGCTAAGTCACTAGTAAATCAAGTCCCTAAGCACCACACCAGCATGACCTTTAAATACCTCCAGGGATGGTAACTCCATTACATTGCAGGGTTTCAAAACTGGATTTTGGGATAATAGTCATCATACAGCTGGGAACAACTAAAACCTGAATTTTAACTTAAGTCCATTTCCATTTTTCCTTTCCATGCCAGCACTACTGAGATTACAGTTACACTATTAATTCAGAGAAAAAGCAAGAGAAAAGCTTTCTTCACTTGCCCTCTAGGAACATCGAAGAGGAGAGGCAACTTTCTTCTCCAGTGTCCAGCTACTGAGCTTTCGTGAGGTGATTCAGGGTGACGACAAACTGGTGACAGGACAGCTGGTACAGTGCTGAATACCTAAAGACCATCAATCCAGCAGCTGAGCCAACAGCAGAGCTCACTGAATCAATGAGGAGGTCTTTCCCCAGTGCCCTCCTCACAGGTCTACAAACTCATACCAAGCTACGCTCTACATTTAAAACAAGATAACTACTCTGTGCTGCCTTCTCCCAGTGTAAGTCCTATGCATTTGGTTCAGCAAGCTGAAAGAAATTATTAGTGCTGACAGAAAACAGGATCCTAGCAGAATAATCATATACATGAGTCCTGTGACAACTAAAACCCACATCTCACACAGAACAAGCACCAGAACCTTCTAGCAGTGTGTTCAGTTTAGGTCTTCAATGTTCACAGTTTGCAAAGATAAGGGAGCAAAGTGAGTGCGGGGCATCACATCTTGCAGATCTCTAGAGACTGTCCTGGTGATCACAGATCCAGAGGTACATCCATCTCCTAGTGATCAATACTATAACTACAGAATGTGTGCGAAGAAAGAAATAGCCAGAATTTCACATCCTCTGGAGGAGTGCTTTTACCCACCTAGGTGGATTTGACAACGGCCCTGGCAGCCCTGCCACCATCCTCTTTTCTGCAGATTTCCTGAAGTGAAAAATCATCTCTGGCTTTTATACAAGCACCAACTGAAAACATGTGGAGACTGCCCCAAGTTTCTCTCCACACACACCCTCCTATTACATGGGATCCTCACTCCCAACTGGAGTGGAAAGGAGCTAACAGGGTTTGGCTGCCCAGATGGTGAGAAACAGAGGGCTCATCTATGCTGCATAATGAAGTCCCACAGAGGCACTTGCTTGCACAGTAGTCTCTAAGCACAGTTAAAATGTGAGCTATGTTTTGCTGGGGATTACCATGTTGTTACTGGTTCCCCTGATAGCATCAGCTCTGAAGTGTAGATATGGCCAAGGGGAATGCTTAAAGAATCCAGATGCACTCCTCAGCTTTAATGTGTTTTCCTTTCCCAAAATATAACTGTACATTTTCCTACAGTGACAGCCATGACTCAGATGCCTCAGCAGAGAAGACAGCCAGTTTATTTGGTGTGTGCCTCTATTTTTCACCTGAAAAGCAAAAAACATTAAAGGCCTAGTGTTCTATTAACATATAATTTTATTTAAATATAAAATAACTTGTATATAAGTAAAATACTGCACAGTATGCAGTAGCACCTTGCCTTCAAGACTTCTTGTAATAGCCATGCTACTAAGAATATTAAAAGGAACAATATACATCTCAGGATTTAGAGGGCTTTTTGGAAGAGCATAATAAACTCTTCCCTGATATGCGACTCAAGACCAGTTCCCTAGACATCTCTAAATTACTATAAATGAGCTTGCACATGGGCAAGAGTTGGTTTAGGGGAAAAAAAAAAAGACTAGGAGACATTTATACGAAAAGTACTTAAATAGTCTAATCTCTGTAGCCAATTTAAGGGCTCCTAGGGAAAAAGAAGGTAGAGATAAGGAATCTTAATGAGGTCAGGCCAAAAATCAACACGTGATCAGTAATCAAAAGCTTGCTGACTGCTGCCTGTTCATTATATGTGATGAGTTTGACAGTTTCTCAAGAGGAAAGACCATTACAAAAATAGCAAAAACATTCCACTAAAAAAAGCCCACTGAGCCTTAAGTCTCTGTAAACTGTAAAAGCCTGGTAAAGCATTGTTAGTCACTGCTAAACTATTGCTAAGCAACCCTTTATCCTCCTTAGGACTGGATTAGCTTCATCATGGCACTAACAGCCCCTCATCCTTGCTCACACTGCTTGGTTTGAAGTGCTCTGTAATTTTCTTTGAAAATCAAGTGAGAGCCGCCACTAGGATGCCAGCCTCAGCAGAGGCAGAAGGGGAGCTGCATGTCTGCAGGGGAACCAGGCTGCAGGACATAGCAGCCAACTCATCTGTAAAGGTGAGCAATATTTACTCACCCTCACACTTAAGACTATGCTGATTGTAATCAGCAGCTGACATTTCTCTTTAGCAACAATTTAAAGCAGCCCAGCCTTGTTCTTTCTCAGAGCTAGACTAGGTGCTGTCAGGATTTCTACTCAAGCTCTATTTAGCCGCAGTAAAAGACTGCAATCAGGAAACTCTTGGGCACAGACCTCACTGGACCATTGGCCCAAGCTAGCAGCAGTGTCTAGCAGGAAGCTGTTATCTTCCATCTTTATTTTCTACACCATTTACATTTGTATTATCTCTGCAGGACCTCCATAGTGCTCCTTCCCTGGATATTAGTAATAAATCACCAAACAGAGGGAATAGAGGAAATTCAAACAGGGTATTAGCTCACCTGGTCTAACCTCTGAGCCATCTCCAAAGGAAGACAAGAGTAATACAGGACTTGATGCACCTCAAACGGATTACAAACCCAGTGTGAAGAGGGGGTCAGTTAGAGACCAGCACCATTAAATGGTGATTCAGAACAATTAAGGAGCCTAATAAAAACAAGTTAGATGGGTCTTGCAGGTCTTCCCTCTGGTCACATGCTTTGGAAAAACAGCATTCAAGCAACCCCTCAACTTTCCCAGACTAGTCAGAAAGTGTGTCAAGTTCCTAGACACCTTCCCAGCCTTTCTTTGTCTCCATCTCAATTTCAGTCTCTGATTAGCATAGATACGCTCATAATAGTGCTCCTCAGCTTTATGTGATGCTTTAGCAAAAGTGCTTTAACTTTTTTATTAGCCAGACAGGGTTTATCACTAGCTAGATCCACAGTGCAGATTTTAACAAGCAACCACCATTTATGCAGATAGCGGTCCGCTTCACTTGCTAAGATGGCAATTTCCTGTGAACTGGAATTACTTTCCACTCCAAAATGAACCACAATGCACACACAAGGAGACATCCAGGAGACAGCAACTTACAGCAGTGCCCCAAAAAACACAGGCAGTAATGAGACCTCAGACCACCATTGCTGCAGCATAGCTTAGGGGGAAGAGCTCTGGACTGAGCTTAAATAGGGTGCAGGACCTATGGTTAGGGTGTGGGTGAAGTGCCAGGGGAGGCTGCTCAGAGCCATTAAGCCCATGTGAGGCCCTGCCACATAGACCTGCTGCTGATTCTCACTTTTGATATGGTGTATGAAGCCACATGGTTTTATTCTTGCGTGAGACCAAACGGAGTCTACAGTCACATATGATAATCTCTCTGCACACAGAATGTTAGGGTCTCTTCTGTTGAAAGGGACGACAAAAAATCATCTAGTCCAAGCACCCTGGCAGAGGATGATCCCATTATACAGTCCCGTGGCTCTGACTGCAGAAGCCCAATCCCAAATTACACCTCTCCATGGTAACAGGTAGTGTAATCACAATAAAACAATTACATTTTTTCAAAGTCTCCCAGCCTAATGTCACCTCAGAAAATATTCCATCACCCAGTTTAAAGACAGAGCCCCCTTCCATTTCGTTTGACCTTTCCACACACCAGCTCCCCTGGGGCAGCGCTCAAAGGAGCAGAAATGCCTGACTTTAGGCAGTTGGGTTTGAATAAGCCCACAATACATTTATTTTTCTTAAAATCCAGCATGTATAGACAGCATAGCCCACCCTTCCTTCCACATCTTCCCTGCCTAGGGCCAAGGCCTCTTCCTTATCTTGAGTTCTGAAATTCTCCAGATACGCCCATGAGGTCACGCAGAGACTTTTTGGCCGGGTACCCTGCTTTTCCACCACGCTTGTACGTAAAGGAGGCTGGGGACATCTTTCCATACTGGAACCACAGGGAGGGTTTTATCTCTGCAGGAGCCCCAAAGACACAATACAAATGTTTGCCTTGCACTGTTTTGCCCCTTAACACGGCCCTCACAGCTTGCAAGAGGAGAGATTGCAGGGCTGTGCCAAAAGTGGCGGCTTCCTGGAGAATTTGCAGTGGGGAGCTTTAAACAGGTTGAAGGTACGGAAGACACCCAGTAAACCAGAAGTCTCAGCAAAGGGGATAATAAAGCACAAGACTGGGAAAAACCGTGTGCTGAAGAAATGGTTTCCTCAGCAAAGCCAGACAGGGCATTTTGCAAATAACACCGATTGCTAATTAAACTGCTCCTACTCTTTAGATTTTCTCTTTACAAACTCACTTCTCTCTGGTGCAGAGACAATGAAGAACCCACAATTTCAGTCGGAGCTGATGTGCCAAATTGTGATCTCAGGGAAACTGGTGAAAACACACATAAAACATTCCCTTAGGGCAATGGGAATTGTAGGGTTTGGAAAAAAGAGCCTCAGTCACACAAATGGAGTTTCATTATTTGGTATGTGAGTTCATTATAAGCGGGTTCAATTATATTTCATCAGTGAGGAGAAAATAGCCTTTTCATCCAATGTATCTAGTTGAGTTGAATGCTAAGCACATCTGAAGCAGCTTTTGGGAAAAAAACCAAAACAAGAACAGTAGCCATGTGAAAAAAACAAACAAAATGACCATGGCATCTCGGCGCCTCCACAGTCTCTCTTTTCTCACGCAGCCATCGGATAAAGAAGTGAATGAAGTACAGTAGCTTAACATGCACCGCATGAGTGTGTGCGGTGCCACATTCGCTGATTTACTAACTCGTTTTGTTTGAAGAGCACTTGAAAGGCTTTGACATTTACAGCTCTGTAGGCAAATGTGAAAGGAAAGAATAGAAGCTGTATCTCCAAGCTCCCAGTTGCTGGTAAATGTCTACTCAAACCACTGGCGATCCACATGAAATCAGGAGGCCATGGAGCTTCCAAGATTTATCTGCAAACACTATTAGAGCAAATACGTCCACAGTCAGTGGGGTTAAAAACGTAAATCGACCTCTCAGCAAGGTGGAAATTCTCTCAATGGAAAGTTGAAATGCCTTTACCGAGATTTCTATTCAAACACTGGGCAAGCTGGATTAGGAAACCAGCCCAGAGCCTGTGGTTAGCAGCTGTGTATTAGTTACTGAGCTCGCACTGGGTATCCTATGGTACTTAAGTCAAAGGGGTTTTAGGATGCTTTCCTGGCCTTTAATTGCAAGGACAGTTTTGTTTCACTGTGAGTCACCCATTGCACAAACATTCTTTCTGTTCTACATTTCCTGCTTCACGAGAGCCTCATGCTTTTCAGGGATGTAACACGCATACGTATGAGGAGCAGGACAAGGACGTCCCAGGAATTTTCAAACTCTGCACTCAGCTGTGTTCCTCCTAACACATGTAGCTGTTATGTTTTGATTTTTCAAGCCTGAAAGCATTTTGCCTTTCTAAATCAATCAGTGGAACCTTTTTTTTTATAGCATAGGTGATTCAAAGCTCTTCAATTCAGCCTTAGTGGCCTTCGAGTTGGGTTCTTCACTACAGCATCATCTCTCTGCTCTGCCATACAATGCGGCCTCTGCTTGTGTGCTTCTTGGTGACAGGCAGCACCATAAGCATCTGCAGTTGTCTGTCAGTCCTCACCTATTTGGCAGGACTCTGCCTATTCAGTTAGGATTTTTCACTCCCACGAGGAGTAGCACAGTAAGGACTGTGTGGAATACGAGAAGGAGGAGGGTGGAGCAGGAGGCAGAATGAGATTGGGAAGAGGAAAAAGCAAAGAGTAGGAAATGGAATAGGAAGGCAGCGAAAAGATACAAGGGGAACACTAGGAAGACTGGCAGGGAGTGTCAGAGGGATGATGACAACTCTTTTCACAACAGATGTAGGGTGGTGCTGATTCTGTAAGGTGTAGACTGCATGCAAAATATTCTTTGCAGACTTTTGTTGCTCTCTTGCTCTGTTGAAAAATCTCCTTGGAGAGTAACTACTGCATTTCCTTCCCATGGAGACCAGAACATAAGGGTAAGAGAGCAGAAATTTCCATGGCTGGATGTAATCCACAATCAGAAAGCACTGCAGGTCCTGGAATTTAGACATGTCCAGTCTTAAATACACTCAGATGCACAACAAATGGGAGGCAGCCTTACTCTCTGCCGGGCTAATTTGGAGAATTATTCTGAAAGAAGCTTTAAAAATCTTTTCAGAGGTCACTAACAATGCCCACTTTTCCAGTTACACTTTGTCCTCTCCATCATCTGAAAGACTCATGTGGAAGACAAGATCCTAATCACAACTGTATGTGAATTTATTTGCACTCCCTTTCCTGCAGGAAGAGCTCAGCTAAAACCACTCAACTATGAAGCTCATTCAGCCTTCCCCAGACTAGGCATTATTAAGATCCATTATTTTCTCCCACGTTCACATTCATGATGCCTACAAAATCAGTGTTAGAGGGATGCCACAGGGCATAAAGGCATGTGTCTGCTGTCCTTTCTCATTGGGTGAGAAGGGTCGCTGCATCCTGAAGCTGATCCTTGGATTTTCTGTGTCAGCCTCACAATCTGGTCCCTGGTCCCTGCCCTTCCTATGTGCAGTGCCTCTGCAGAAGGAAATTCCATTTAACTCCTAACTTTTTGGAAGGAGGAAACAATGGGAAAGTCATTCCCTTCCTCAAGATTGCCAAAACAAAACCTTGTTTTCCATCCTACTGCAAGAGAAGGCAGCAAAGATCCACAGGAAAGTGAACAGCTCTTGTAGTGCCAGAAGCAGCACTAGTGAGTTGTTCTAGTGAAAAGCGCTACACAAACGTGGGAGATTTCATTTATATTTCTATCTAGTTTAACAAGTGAGGCCAAATTCCCCAGAACTGTTCTTTTGCTGAAGCACAAATCATACAGTCTGGATTACTGTGAGAATATTAGCGACATCTCTCTTCTTAGAAGTTCATATTTATCACATCGCATGCTCAGAATATTTTTAATTAAGAAGCAATGCTGTCAACATACTCTTTAGCAAAGTAAAAAACCACAGTGGCAGAAAAGCTGCTTTTCTTGTTTTCTACAGCATATGAATGAGTGACAGCATTATGTGAAAATGCCTTCTGAAGGGCACAGTTGGCCACTGCCACCTACCATGCACAGATCAGTTTGAGTCCCTCCTGCCTCCTGATTCCCTCTGCACAATGCAATTCCTCAGGCTTTGTGTTTCTTGAAAACATGTGTGACATCTTCATATTGGAGATAAGGTCAACACCACATCACTTGCCTCAGATGATGAGTTTGTAGGCTTGATTCCTGTTGACTTCTATCAAAGGAGAATCCAAAATCAAATTGCAACTGGCCTGCAAGAAGAAAATAAAGTAAAACAAACCACTCTTTCCTTCCGCTCTGATGCTGGCAATAAACATCACTGTAGCTGTGAAATGCAAATGAGTAAGGGCTTTCACTCACTGACAGCAGACATCACATCACCAGAGAGATGGCCTCCAGATCCCAATCGGAGTCACAAGCCATCCCTATGGCAACTGAAACAGGGGCTTGCATGGAAAAGCAATACTGGGAAAAGGCTTGTTTAATATGCTCTAGCAGCTGAGAGTAAGAGAAAAGTCAGCACCGCCGGAGCAGCCTGATTCTGCAGATCACCTCAAGGGCTTCATAACTCACAGGCAACAAGGACTGCTATGAAGTGATGGTTCAGCTGAGCTGGAGGGACATATTACTGCATGTCCCAGGGTCTTGGTCCTTGTTTATTCTGCTTCAGAATGATTACACCACCCAGTGACCTTAATCTGGCCCACACATATAAATTTCCTTCCCATGAAAAGGGAAATACAGAGACAAGCCTGAATCTTGAACAATGAGCAGGCTGAGGAACTGTCTGAATGCTATGAAACCCAAGTTTCTCTTTCCAAACATAGCCAGAGGACCAAAATCACTTCTAACACATCCTTTTACAGTCTACTTTCCATGCCACAGATAAAGCCCCTTGCAGAACAACACTAAATGCTGAAAGGCTCCAGAATCTCAGAAGTTCCTCCTGAGCTGCAAAAGACCAGGTATGGGGACAAGCAGAACAACTAAAGTCTGTTCTGGACTTCACGTTGATGCTAGATGTTGCTGCCAAGAGAACTAAAACAGTGGTCCAACCATGTGATGCCACCACTCCTCAGGGAACAAAGATTTGCCTTCGTTCCTCATGTCTTCTAGCTTTTACAGTGAGTAGTTCTCCTGCAGGCTGCTTTTTTCATGTCCCCACCGGAATTTTGAAAAACAGGCAGCTCTGAAGACCCGCTGTTTTTTCCACATCTACTTCTAGTTATTTTTCATTAGCAGTGATTAGAGCAAAGGTGAGCATCACTAAATGTAGCAGTGAGACAGCAAATTGTACATGTTAGAAGCAGAAGGGATAAGAAGTAATTAAACTCCAATAGGAAAACTGTTATTTACTCAGAATATTCTAAATGGAGGTTTAAATAAGGCTGGAGCTTATATTTACAGTTGTGTTTCAGCATTGCATTCAGTAAATATTGACAGGGAATTAGTGACATAGATTCAGCTACATAGAAATAAGACCTAAAGTTCCTAAAGAAGAAAAAAAAAAGAAAAAAGAAGTAAAAAAATTCAGCAAGTTGAAGCATTTGTTGCACTTCAAAATAAATCGGTGAGATGAGAATTGTGCCAGTCGCCACTGCTGCTCTGGAGCTCAACACCACATGCCTGGTGCAGAGAAGCAGCTCAGCTCTGCCTTCTGCAAGCAGCAAGAGATCCCAGAGAAGCTGTGAGTGGCCAGCAAGGAGGGGGACTGGGAAGACGATGTTGAATTAGGTCAGAAGTCCAGACACATCACAAAAGAAAGTGGAGAGCTGGTGTAAGTCATCTTCAGTGAATCACCAACTGGAGCAACCATGGAAAAAAGAGTTTATTATCTGATAGTTAGAAGTGTTGGGGAGGTACTGGATCACCAGAGGACATCTGCACTGTGTTTTCGTTGGCCTAGTGGTGCCAACATTAACATTAACCAACAGGAACTGAGCTCAGTGTATTAAATAAACTTGCCAGTATTAACCTGTTAAAACTCTCTGAGTACTTGGCTGAGGCAAGTCCTTTTTTATCCCACCTGGAGCAGCATATGGCACCACCAACTAGCTTAATGCTTCTAATCCCTGTATTGTGCTAACTTGTAATGAGATACACAGTTTTCTACTGTTTCTAATTCACTTCTTATTGGTAATGGTTTTCAGTCCCTGCTGCCTCATGGAAGGCTTTTCTAAAGTTAGTCCCGTTACTGTTGTGACTTCATTTCTTTGTAGACTTGTGATTACCGTCATGACTGGCAAACTGGCTGGTAACAGCAGAGTGTCTGAGGCAGAGTGGGCTCCAGAAGAGAAGGAGGTTCTCCAGAGTGAAGGCTCCAGGTCAGGACACAAACAGCAGAACACCAGCAGTTGAAACTCCAGAGACGTCTTCAAGTGATGGGTCCATGTAGGTTCTCATTTCTCATCAGAGGGCTGTACAATGAAGTAAAAGAAGAAAATGGAGCTTCTCTAGAGCAGAGAAATTGTTCTTCTCTGCCATGAATACCTATTCAAATTGAGTTTGGTGATTTCACACAAAGGTGCAGCTTGTGAGCAGCCAGACATCATTCACAGGAGAAGCTTTGGGTCTGAGCACCAGATCAGACACAGTTGTCTGAGACGTTAAGTAAAGAAGGAAGTCGACAAGGAGGAGAAGCAAATATTGAATCCAACTTCACTGCGCTTCCCAGAGAAACAGCTTTCTCCTCTGTGGCTGGGACTGGCACAGGCAACTTCCTCCCTGAATCTTGGTTTTCCTGGCAAAAGCTGTTTATTTTATTGCGTAATTCTTCTCCCTACGGGTCCAATCCCTGACTTGTTTCAAAAGCATTTGGCAACTTCTTTCTCATCACCCTTTTGGTTGATCCTGTGTTCTGGGGCTGCTTGTTGGGTGATGCATTGCTGCTGGGTGACATTTGCAGACACATTACTGACAGGAACAGAGAGCCACAGTGATTTCCTGAGGTGGAACTTCCTGCTAATCTGTGCGTGTCTGTGTTTGGGGATGTGTTGTCTCTTATTTTTCGTTGGCTTTCGTGTGATGTCCCAGCTGGACAAATTACATCACCATCGCCCTAATATAAATTCCAGTTATTCACACTGCGGACAGCCCTGCTGCTCACACCTCAGAGCGGGGGCTGAGGAGTCTCTACTGGTCTCACCCTGGGTTTGAGTATGTAGTCCAAGCCTACCATCTCTTGAAACAAAAGGGTTTCTCTGTGGATAATTTTGTAGAACAGCAAAAACACACGAAGCAGAAGCAGCTGAGCTGCGTTTGCAGCTGACAATTTTCACAGTTATTTTACTCTCTTTCAGTGATCCTTCTAGACACAATTTTCACTTTCCTTGAAAAACTGTTCCTGTAAAGGTTGTTCTGTTCATGATTTGATCCAGGTTATGGTGAAACAAGGGTGCTGTTATGGATGGCTGAAACCACATAGCGAGGGGCAAAGCAAAGACTTGTAACATTGTCTGGTGTTCTGTGATATGTGATGAACAAAAGAAGTTTGGCTGTTGGATGCTCTATGTGAGCAGCATTGCTGAGCTGACCACCTGTTCTGGAGAACAGCTTCCACAGCAGCTAACCTATAAAACAACCTTTAAATTGGAAGAATGACTCAGCTCTCAGCAGAAAAATAAGAGGTCCCTTTCATAACTTGATTCATGGGATGATCCTGCATTTAAATGTTAAAAAAAGATAATGGTATTTTATATTTATATACACACACACACAACATGTTCACAGAATTAAAGAATGTATTGGGTTGGAAGGGACCTCTGAAGGTCATCTAGTCAAACCTCCCTACAACAAGCAGGGACACCTCTAACTGGAACAGGTTGCCCAGAGACCCATCAAACTTGACCTTGAGTGTCTCCAAAGATGGGGCCTCTACCACCTCTCTAAGCAACATGTTCCAGTGATTCCTCATCCTCAGATTAAAGAACTTTTTCCTGATGTCTAGCTTAAATCTACCTTTTTCCAGCTTCAAACCTTGACCCTTGTCCTCTAGTCAACAGTTATTCCCCAGCCTTCTTATAGGCCCCTTTCATATATTGCTATAATGCCCCCCTAGAGATTTTAACTTATGTCTTTAACTAATACCAAATCTAACAGGAACAAAAAATGGTTAAAACAAATTATCATAAAGATAATACTCAAAACAAACATTACAAAAAAGCATGAAGCAAATAGAGGTTTTAAAAAAATGTTCTAATTAGAGCACTAAAATTTCAGGATGGATGATTTTCTATTGAATGTCTGTATGTTCCTATGGCTCAGCAACACCAGCAAATATAGCATTAGTGGTCCACGGGGAGAGAATGGATAGTTTGTCTTATTTTCAGCAGTTTAACACATTAACGATATAGCTGCTATTATTTTTCCATAAATAACATATACACACATATTCCGGCAGGGACAACAATATCACGTGTGGTCAGAGATGCAAGGGGAAGCGATTCATGTGATTGTCTCTCACTCACATTAAGATTGGCCTTCCACTGTCTGTTAAATCCTTGGCCACATTACAGAAGGCTAACATCCATTAATATCACCTGAATTCTGTAGTGGGCAACATGGAATCCTTTCCATGAGTCTATATGTTAAATTCATGCATTTCCTTGCCTTTTAAATGCAACATTAAATGTATCTGTGGGCGAAAAAGTGAAATAAATTGAGTGTTTTGGAAATTGTCCATTCAGGAAGAGGTCAACACTACACAGCACAACTTAAGCCAAGGCACAAGTCTCTTACTGGATCTCAGAATCACAGAATCACAGCATCATCATGTCTGGAAAGGACCTCCAGGGTCATCGAGTCCAACTGCTCAGAATCATGAATATGTGGACTTGTGCAAAGTGCTGCTTAGTGACTGTTCTGTCTACAGGTGCAACAGCTCCAGTCTGCTGATCTTCAGGACTTGGTCCTCATCTACCTAAATATTAATGGCCTTGTTATATCACTGTCCCTCCAGCTGAAACAGCTGCTAAGGTTGGTGCTCAATACTGCCAGCAAGTTGTTAATGTAAACATTTAGATCTGGATTTACATGACATAGGGAAATACCACATGGTTAGATAAGACACCTCTCCAGCAGTGCTGACATAGCTAAGAGTGTTTCAGTAAGCTTTGTTGACCCTGATCAACCCGACCTGGGACCTTCACCCACACTTATGGCCCCAGCAGCTCTATATAAATTCATCCTGTGGATGATTTCACTCATGACTGAGTTCTGTTAGAGATGGGTCTGTGTCCTGTCTGGCAATACCTCTACCTGTTTGTGATGCTCATTATTCCAGACCCTAAAATGCACGTTGATCTTTGGGCTTGATTCTTAGTCCTTTCTTGCTGTCATGGACCTACCTGGCAACCACTGGACCTGGTCCTAACTCTGACACATGGATTGATTTCCTGACCTTGGACATTTCTGATCATTATGATACAGCTTATGGTCTGGGCTCTTGGTTGGACCTGCCCTACTCACCTTGCACAGGTACTGTGGGAATGGGCTGTGGCTGGAGAGATTCCGCTTGTCCTGCTGGCTGTGCTAATTTCCCTTAGTGTCCAACTCTTCAGGACCAGCAGGCCATTGCTTCTTACTGACAAATAGTGAAAAGCAAATATTAACTGGAGAGTGTTTGGACAGACTGTTTCAGTAGCTAAGTGGGCACAGGCTGATGATGAAGTGATACTCCCTGAAGTGCTCCTTTAATATCTAACTGTTTGCAGCTCAGTGAGTCAGAGTTTCATAGAATCACAGAATCATTAGGGATTGGAAGGGACCTCAAAAGACCGTCTACTCCAATCCCCCTGCCACAGCAGGATCACCTAGACCAAGTTGCACAGGAACATATCCAGGCAGGTTTTAAACGTCTCCAGAGA
>JAOXOE010000702.1:15358379-15373343 GCA_028565055.1 Phoeniculus purpureus | reverse complement strand
CAGGTCTTTCAGGTGATCACAAACCAGATCTTCACTTATGATGGGCAGCTCTTCCTTGCAGTCCCTGCCATTATTTTTGATGACTCCAGGAGTATTAGGCACTGGAGTTCACAGCTGGGGGAAGGGGGTAAATCTAGCTGCAAACTCATCCTAGGATGCAGCTGCTTAAGCAGATTGCAGTTCCATGCACTGCCAGTGAAGCATGAAGGCTAATAACTAATGTCAGAGAGACAGCAATGAGTGTTACACCTTGGAGTTTTAGTATTTCAATGTTATTTCTATGGTACCAGTACCTGGAATCTTCAGAAAAATAAAGTAAAACCACAGCAGCCAGGGAGCCACTGCCCTGCTGCCATACAAGCCCTCTGATGTGTTACAGTTTCATACCTTCTAAGAGTATTTCCAGTTCTGTAACATGATATTCGGCATCTATAGTGGTTGAAATACAGCATGTACATTTATTTGTGATGTGGATTATTCTCAAAATATTCTCCTTTTCAGGACAAGTATTTATACAGATGAAAGTAAAGGTACTGGCTGCCCTAGAACTTCAGCCTGTCCAGTTACAGATCACATAGTTCACGTATCTACAGCACAAACTTCCTGACACTGACCTTGGCTTCTCAGTTCTCCCAACTATGATCCAATTCAATAGAGTCTGGGCTAATATAAGCCTAAGTTGTCCATGAGTCTTAGCTCTCTTGGTATAACAGGAGGTCCTGCTCAACTCCACAGGAGTTTTAAATCCCCCTCCCTGATTTACTAGCACCTTCTATGCAGAGTTGTGCTGTAAACAGCTTTCAGCAGTGAAACTAATCACATAGGTGGACATATCAAGAGTTCCTTTTGCAGAAGAAATGTTTTGCTACCTAGAAACAGTTAACATTGGCTTATTAGGAGAAGCAGTGACTTTACAAGTACATCCTCCCCACCCTGTGTTTAATGACTATGGATGCTACAGTACAAATAATGATTGCCACTGCCTTTCATATTCTATCTGTGGTTTGGCATAACACCTTTAATTTAGAAGAACTGCAGACCGTGTCTGTACCTGCATTGTGTCAAATTGAAACAGCTAATTTTAGGAGCAAGTTAGCCAAGTGCTGACTGTGGGACAGTGGTTATAAAGAAACAAAAAGTAATGTCTCGTGTAAAATACCATTGGAAATATAGATTTATCTATCTGGATATGACTTCATGAGAGACATCTGGCTCTTGAATAAATTCAGTCAAAACTACTCACAGGAGAGCCTATGGGAGTTGGTCATCCAGGCTGTGCTAAGCAAATGAAAAGAGATTTTCTGTCCTGGGCTAGAAGACTTCATGATTAAGGGAGAAATAACCCGTGTTACACAACCCATAAAAAAGACCACACTCATCCAAATGTAGTACCCCTGGTAGCATGATAGAATGTCTTGGTTTTGGACTCTAGAGTGAAAACTGTCTGTAAGATTGGTTTCAGGTATTCCTATTAGGGCAGCAACAGATACAATTCTGCTTAATGTAGATGAAAAGTCTCTGTCTGTGCCTCCTGTCCAGTGGGCAGCAACACATTTCATTCAGATAAGCCCTTTTCAATTTATGGGGCTGCAGCAGAACTTGGAAATATTGCAGACAAGCTGATTATTCTCTTTCTTGAAGATCACTCAAGAGGGAAAAGTGCTGCCTAATTGATATGATGGGTTGTCCCAATAGAGTCTTTATTCTAAAACAGTTTTTGTATTTCCAAATGTAAAAACCTAAAACAGTGGTGAAGGAGGCTAGAATTTCTCTGGCTCAGCCAGCTAACCTGCCTGTGAAGTCAGTCAGGAAAATAGTGAAATTCCTCATTGCAGCTTTTGGAAATCGTTGTGGGGCAAAGCCAGGTTATTTCGATAGTGGTTGTCCTATCAGAAGTGCTCTGGAAAGAACATGAAAAGACCTGGGTTTGATTTATTCTAATGCCTAGGATTTAACTTCAAATCCAAATCAGGATTAAAAAGGACTAGAGTATTCAGCAGGAGATTTTGGCTTCAAATTATAGAAACAGTGAGAGATCTATCTGGCTTTGGTGACAGGCCAGGTTTTTAAATCACCTTGATTTTTGAACACCTCCTCTAACAGATAATTGAATCCATGTTGTGTTACATATGCAGGGCAAACTTTTGTTGGTCTCATGTCTTTATCTTGAGAAATGATCGGTTTTCCCCGATAACTGAGACAAAGAAGCTCCTTCTTATTTTTTTTTTTGATCCCTGACATTTTTCCTTCCAGCTCCTGTCAAACAATCTGGGCCTAATTTGAATTCCAGTGATGAGGAATAACCTGGTGTTTTGCTTACCTTAGTGAATGAAAGGTTAATTCCGTATATCCAAGTTTTATACCACATGCTAGTTTGTCAAAATCATTTTACCACACAGCTGGTGAAGGGATTTTCAAAAATACAAGAGAGTCCTGTATGTTATTGGTTTTAACTTTCACTCTTTCAACTTTTTTCATTAAGTTCCCAGATGACTGCACACTTTTGAATGCAGCAATCTGTTCAATCTAGTTTTAGCCTTCCTTTTCCTGTTTTGCTGTTTACTTTTCTTTCCATGCCAGTAGCTATTGAGGCAGTACTGTGGGTCCATTATTTGTTTCAGGCATATTGGAATATATGTGTTGGCTTTGCTCCGCATGTGTATGCGTGAGAGAGATGGAATAAACATACACGTGGCCAATTAGTTAGTACATTTACATTAATGAAGAGCAATCTGTGAATCTCCTTTTTCTGAGAATTTGGAAATACTGAGAGTGCTTGCCATGTAGCCTTCAAAAACTTCAAAACCAGCTATAAGGTCACAGTCTAATGCTCCCTTCTGTATACTCATGTCTTCTCTAAAAATATTTCCCAACTTAATTGTCAGTGTGCGGAACGGCAGGGCAGAGGGGGAACAGCAGTGTTTACGACCAAAGTGCAAAGATGAAGAAAATCAAATCCACGAAAAGCAAATCTTTTGATCTCCGCTTCATTTTTCCTCATTATGAACTTAACAGGACCAGCAGTTATGTTTTAACTAAACACTGAGTTTATGGACCCATGTCTCTGTCTACAGATAAGGAAAGGTCAAGAGGAACTAAGCTAATGCTGTTTTTGCTTTTGCAGATTTTCCTTGAGTTGGGACACCCAAACTAGTCTGTGGGAGTCTAAACACCACCAGTGATTTGGGTGTGTTGCTCCTTGGAGTAGGTGAAGTATGACCAATGATGTCTGCCTTGAGTACACACAGTCCTGATAGGAAATTCTTGGTAATATCACAGGTAAAGGGACCTCAAGCATCCTTGAAACTTGAAAGAAAATACCACAGTAAAAACAAGAACAGCAGAAGTAACCCAGCAGAGTTTGGAAGGAAGGATAAAAAAAAAGCATCTGTAGGGCATCTCATCTGCCAAACCACCCTTCAGAGCAGGAAGAAACTGTTTCAAGCAAGGCTTCTGCCTCTGGTTCCATAAAATAAAGACAGAAGAGAGACTCAATTTTTTGCCCTCTCCTTATCTTCATAACTGAGCTTACTGATTCTTGCCCATCAAAGTAGTTCCTTGTCTAATTTATAAATGCATCGCATCCATCATTTGATAACCCTACAGAGTAGCTGCATCTTCACCATGTTGCTACAGTCTTGGATTCACAGACTTGCACTCTCTTCTGTAAATCCTAACAGAGATGGGGAACTGAGCTTTCATGGTGTGTCCTGACAGCCTACTGGTCCCCAAGGTATGCCTTGAAGGGTGATATCAAAGCACTGACCTATTCTACTTCATCAGAGAGTTGGAACTAGATTATCTCTGAGGTCCCTTCCAACCTAAACCATTCTGTGATTCTCCACGTGAGATGTCCAAAGTCCTCAGAAAATCTATCTGCACCAGAAAGGAGTTCAGGTATGCAAAGAGGAAGCCAGAGAAAGACCAGAGGTCCCAAAGAAACAACACAGGATGACCTAGTCTGCAACTGGCAGTGATACAATCTGAGGAAAACAATATTCTTCCATTTTCTTTTGTGCTTTCTTATAAAGCACAGAAAAATAACGTACCTAGCTTCTGCCCTCTCTGAAATACAAACAAATAACTTGGCACTGGACATTAGGAAGAAGGTACATTAGGGCAATACCCAGAGGGAAATAGCTGAAATAGGCATGTGTACTGGAGAAGTAAGGCATGTCCCTTATCACTGATGGTCATTTATAATTTAAGCTCTAAGTACACAACTAATTTTGAACGAGTTCCAAAAATAAAAGGAAAAGAAAAAATAATAGTTCCTGAGTAGTCAGTGTGCTGGCTCAGACTTACATTGGCTACGAACGTGCCTGGGTGAACAGCACTGAACTGAATCTGGAGTTTAAGCACAGACAGGTCATTTCAGTCTTGCAGTTAAGCAACACTCTTCACCCTAGGGAAGTCTCTCTTCCAAATGCTTCCATTGTTCCACACGGGCTTTCTTTCAAAGTAGTTGGCTGTTCTCAGTAGTCTCTCTTCATCTTTACTCTTTTTTGGAGATTTTGGGATGTTTAGAGAAGCTGCTGTATTAATTTTCTTGAAAGTTTCAAGTTCTGAAAAGCTTTCACCTGCAAAGGATTTATCCTGATGAGGAATTAATTCCAGCTTTATTTGCAAAAGAAAGGGAACAGTACATAAAGTGAAGGATGCTGAACTGCTTCTCAGACACTAACATGAGCGATTCTGAATGGAGATCTGTTAGAGTGCTCTGGATATTTGCATGTCAGCATGCAGTAAAAGCAAGCAAATGCAAATGAATGTTCCTGAAAACAGCAGTGGAAAGCAAATATTTTAACTTACCCTAAAAAGACCTTGTTATAAGGATCATGACAGCAAGAGCCAACTAAGACAGAAGTACTAAACTTCCAGAGTAGTAGGTGATGAGGACTGGCTCATGGCAGCAGAATCAGGACTCGTCTGTTCTAGCTCACAAGTGTATCCCAGGGCAGCTGGCTGTGGCACCACTGTCACCCCTCTGCTACCACCAGCTTGCCAGGTGCAGTATGGTTCACAAATATATAAGGTGGCAGGTAACATAAAACAGCTGCACCATTGATGCTATCAGAAGAGAGAGTCTTTAGACTTGACCATTCATTTATGGGGAAGTTTGGGGTCAGAGTGAATAATGGACAGATGGAAAATTTGAGAAGTATCAGGACAAAAAAAGTCTGAGCAGAGTAGATGCCAAACAGGCAGCAAAGGAACTAGCAGAGGAGTTCTAAAAAATAGAAAGACAAATAATGGATAGAGGTAGCAAAACCAATGAGGAACTGGCCCAGAGGTGGTAGGAGCCCCATCCTGGAAATATTCCAGGTCAGGTTGGATGGGGCTCTGAGCAATCTGATCCTAGTTGAAGATGTCCCTGCTCACTGCAGGGAGGTTGGACAGGATTACTTTTGAAGGTCCTTTACAACCCAAACCTTTAAGTGAAGTACACAAAAATTGCAGCTTTTACTGCGGAAAAAGAGCAACAATTTTTTTTACTGTCTACCTACAATGTTAGACCCTCAAGAGCAGATTCTTCTAGCTTAGACTCCACTGAGATCTCTAACTCAGTGTTTTATTTTAGCTGCATCTCAGTATCCAGAAGCATTTACACCTTTGAAAACTCCTTGAGGTGGAATTTGGGCTGTGTAACTGCACACAGGAAGTCCTTCCTGAACCCCCCAGTGTGTGGGTTGTGCCCATATGCATGTGAGTGCATGCATGTGCTCAGCAGGGAAGCAAAAAGAAGGAACTCAGGCAGCAGACACATGACTCAGGGTGTGTGTGAGATTGGTAATATAATGCCACTATTGCTGGATTATCAACAAGTTAGGATCTTTGTTCTGCAGCATCTGGGCTACCTCCCAACAGAAAATGCTGGAGGCAACATTCACGCTTCGCAGTCAATTATCCATGGGAGCAGGTAAGGGATTAGCGATCAGGTAGGGTTTCACACCTGTCAACAGAGTAAACACTGTAGCTGCTCAGAAACATTTAGGGAGAGAGAGGAAATAATACACCTTTTTCTGTTCTAAACAAGTCCTTTGCACTTGAAGTGAGGGAGGATTTTCTCCCTTTGGTGGAATTTGCTATGTTACATGTGCCTGCATGTGCTTGGCGGCAATGTCTGGCTGTCCTCCCCTTCCATCCATACCTGTCTCTGGACTGGAGCCCACCACCCCTGCCTTTGGGCCACAGCTTCTTGTGCGCTCTGAAACCAGTCATTAGAGGCACCTTGTTGAAGGAAAAAAATAAACCCAAATGCTTTTAGGAATGCTGTTTTTCAGCCAGATCCATTTTCCAACCTGATTCCCAGCACTGATGCAAAAAACAGGAGGACCAGCACAACTGAGAGGGCAGAGCACAGAGTTACCCACTAATATGTGGGCCCACAATAGCTGAACTCTTTGTATCATGAACCTACAGCTGGAGCTGCCTGGGGAGAAGAGCTCAGCTTAACCCAATTTGTATTCTGAGCAATGCAGAAATACCACAGGTTTAGCTGGTTTTTACCTCTGTCTTTGTATTAAAGGGTTTGTGTCTTTCACCTGAAGAAACTTTATTAAGCAGCTTGTTTCTGCCCAAGTGATTAATCAAGAGATAGCAAATGATCATTTCGTTTCATCCCAGATTTCAAACCCAGTTTGTCTGCTCTTCTGTGGCCTGCTGACATTCTCTTACATGCTGCGTGTTCTGGACAGCATGCGGAATCTTATTTGAACCTGTAGGTGATGGGAACAGAGCATCTTTAACGAAATCCCAGTAAAAATGTACGTCTTTGAAAGCAACCAGCTGCTAACAAGCTTATCTGAATGTTTACCTGCCTAAAATTTCTTCTGCTCTTACTTTCTCAACTTTAGTTCACTTAACCTGTGTCCCAAGTGAGACGATAACACCTGGTGGTTTAATCAGTTTAACACAACCCCCCAAAATGTGTGTGTTTTCCTTCTTTAGCAATATCGTTTGTCTCTTTAAAATGTAGGATGTGCAGCAGCTCACTTGAAATCCATTTCCTGCATCCCTTGATCACTAGAGATAGGTAAGTTTTTCTAAGTGTTGGGTGTACAATTTACATGCTGCAGCAGCTTTTGCTTTTAGATCCAGTGACTTATGTTTAAAATATTACTAAATGGAACTGACAAAGTCAATCAATGAATAGAACTGACCAGTTTTCAGGATCAAGTTCAAGCTTGCAGAAAGAGGTGAGTTACTAAGACTTAAAAAAAGTAAGTCTCTGGAGCTCAAATCTTTCCACAAAAAGAATAACTGCCACTTTCTGTCTTCCCACATGTTCCATTATACAAGAAATGTAAAGTGAGTTACAGGCGTATCTTAAGCATTTGTTGAAATCAGCGTTCATCACTGGATTTTCTTTGTGCTTAGCATTATTTTCCAAATAACTCCATTTTGGCCCCCGATCCCACATGTGCCTACTTGATTATTCTGAATACTTCAGAGTACTCATGTAACTCTCTCATAATGAAATGCCAAGTCTAATTTGAATATGTTAATCTCAGAGTAACGTTAAATATAAATTTAACTTTATATGTTCTTCAGCAGTCTGAAGAGTTGATGCATTTTCAAGTTAATCTCTGGGGATTATTGGGCCGTTCAGAAGAAATAATCAGTATTGGCTCGGTATTGCTTCCAAGTAGGTGCACACTTCTATGAGGAATTTGTATGAATCCCATTACAGAAATGCTGCAATCCCTATTTTATTAGCTACAGAAGAACCACAACACCAAAGGACTAAGTGAGTGGTGTGATGACACAATACATTTATTTTTTGGACAAGGGGCAGGACAAGATTAAAAACTGCTGCCATGAGAGACCAAGTATTTACGTGGTTTAAGCTCTCTCTGCCAGTTCCAGTTTATTTTTAAAATTCTGATGGATTAACTTTGAACAGCCAGGCCTTATGCCAGATCAGGCACTCTCCATCACTCCTACCTCAACTCTACGCTGATCCCAGAGCAGATGCAAGGTTAGCGTGACGATGTCATGTTGACGTGACCTGTATTGTGTACCCAGACAATTTCAACAGACATTCCCACTCAGGGATAAATATGCTGAGAAGAACCTGGAAGTAGACAAATCCAGTGTTACTGCTCATGTAACTGTGGCTTTACAGTCTCGAGTGAGGTGAGGTGAGATGAGATGGAGTCTGTGAGAAGGGACACCACAGCTCTTGGGGCATCTTTCCCCTTTTCTATCATTATTCACCAGCAAGCAGAGCTAGGAAAAAACAGAGTTAGAAGCTGGACTCCTATGAAAATCTTCAGGTAATCCCTTCATCTGGGTCCTTCCAAGTGTCTAAAAACTGACTGAAACCCAGGCACTGTGCTGTTGAGACGCTCAGCTTGGGGCTGACAACAGTCAGAGCTGCAAAGCTGTTTCATGAGGTGCAGCTGTCACAGGCAAGGCAGTGTTAACCACACATCAACAGCTCCTTATCGGCTGGTGTTCATGGTTAAGCTATTTTCATCAGAGACATTTAACCTGCTCAAGGCAGGGCAGAAATTTCACTTGAGACTTAGGTCTTTTCTGCTTCGGTGTGTGAGTTGGTGGCATGGAGTTGGGTCAACAGACAGGAGAATCACAAGACACATCTGCTGCCATGGCAGGGCTGAGCTCCAGAAGTGCCCTGCCTCCAGCCAGGAGCTGTGACTGGACTCCGGGCTGGGGCTCAGGGATGAGCTTGCCATGCTTCACTTTAAATGGGGCTATGGGCATTGGGAATCAGCACTGCAAATCTTGCAGATAATTTAATTCAGGAAAACAGAAATACATGATCTGTGGTGAAGAACTGGTAGAGTGCAGCCCAAAGAAGATTGGTCTTTATTTCATAATTGCATTTCCAAAGCTGAATTAATGTGGGGAGAGGGGAATAAGAAACACCTGAAATTCATAGGAAAGCTTTGTCAATCTTTCTATTGTCTTTGTTTAATCTTGATTGCATATGGCACATTTATAGCAGGAATAATTGGCATTTTTATAGCACTTTGCCTTTAACAACTTTCTTTTGGACATCACAAAGCACATTCATGAATACCCATCAATTAATCCTCACATAAGCATTGTATGGGTAATGAAAGTAGTTCCATTTGCTTTCCTGTCGCTTCAGTATTTGTTTAAATTATCCAAATCTTCAAGGTTTAGAAGAAAAACAGCAGCAGAAACCTGTGCAGGATCTACCTACCTTCTTATTTTAGCCTGCTACCATCCTTGCTCCAGCCCCATGGCAGCCTTGTGGTCAGTCTTCAAGTGAGACATAAGTTAATCTTCAACACATCAGCCATTGAGCATTCTGAGGCCGACATGGACATGATTTCACATCATTGAACATTGCTGCTGTGGCTTGACAGGATGCACTCAATGAGGCAGGAGCTGAGACCACATGCTGCCTGGATGGTTGTGTTTGTAGGGGTTGCTTCTCCCTTAGTCAAAAATAATCCCAGGGTTTGTTTCCCTTTAGGGCATGCTGCTAGATCTTCACTTTTTGAAAAAAATTAAGTGTTAAATGTGGGTAGGATTTAGGTGTGATACTGTGTGTGTGACACAGCGTGATGAAGAGGTTAAGCCTAGCTATTTATTGCAGATAAAATAAGTAATAGAATTGTAAAGGAACCATCATTTTTTTAAATCAGTCTGCCCTGAGGCATGGTTAACTGAGAGATTTTTTCCAAGGCCATACCAAAACATTTATATTCCAGACTCAATTATTTATTAACTTGAAACAGATAGATTATCTCAGGCTTTACCTTTTAAGTCTGGAGAAGTTAGCAGCTTGCTAAATAATTTTTAAAACCGCGACTGCTTTTCACAAGTAATGTCTTATCGATTTCCCTTCTGTTTGGGGAAAGCTTGGAAAAGTCATTGATGAAGAGGAATCTGAAGTGAAAATTGCTTTAATTCTTCAATGCTTCTTTTGGTTCTTCTAGTATCACATGGTGATACTTTTTTTGGAAAGAACCTCCTGCCTGGCATAAAGTATTTTTTTATTGCAGACATACAGAGTTTTTGAGGAGGCACGACTGGGCATCTCCATTCAAAAGCAGTGAGCCTTCTGCTTTCACACTCAGCCAGGGAACAGGAGACGCTCACTGATGGCTAGGAAAACACAAAAGTAGACATACTGGTGTTGTTCTGCTGCCTTTGTGACTAAAAATACACTTGGCAAAATTCTGAAAGGAGGAAACCACAAGTACAGAGCAATGGGGCAGTGGCTCCCCTGGATAAGAAGCATCAGGAGGAAGGCTGGGATAAGGGCTGGCTCTTCCCTAACCTCTTGTTGGGATTTATGGGAATCTCACGATCTAGGGGCTGGAACTGCCATTTCAGCACTGAGGAGTTTATGACTTTCTTGTTATTTTAAAGTTATTTGTGCGTTCATTGCAAGCATGATGAAATTGCTGTGGGGTTTTTTCTAATCTCTGAAAAACCATATTTCTGAGCCACTGGTGTAGCTCCCTAATCACAGGCATGGAAACCCCTGAAGTTTAACTAGCAGTGGTATCTAAGTAGTCATCTTTTTGGTTTTCCAAATTGCTGTTTTAAAGCAACTTTTTGGGGAAAAAAAATCAGTACTAATGATACTAAAAAGGTATATTTAATGCTTTGCTTTTGCAGCACAAAGCTGCTGAGTCACTGGTAACAGCTTAATTCCAAAGCCTGCACATCTATTGCCCTGTACTCAAAAATCTCCCTATTGCATATGTATGAAATTAACAGTAGATAAGACTGTTCTATTTAAAGGCTATGAAAAGAAGAGAAAAAAAAATCCTTTAAGTTGTACCCTGCCTGATTTCAAATGAATGAGAATTTTTGACCGTTTGGAGCATACAGTATAAAGATGCCCAGTGTGCAGGAGAAAGCTGCAGCGGTACCTCTAGAGAAGTCCAAATAAAGAGCAGAGACTACTTAGGAATTCACTTGAAACCTTGGAGGCAGCCTAGGAATAAAATTCCCAAGTATAGTGCTTCCACTCGGAAAGAAAAATAAATGTTTACTTACTAAAGCGTTTATTTCTAAATTGTCAGGTGTGGCTGCCCTTTACAGGAAAGCGAGTGCAGGACTGGCTAGGAAAGAGAAAAAATTAACTAGTAAAATAAATACTGTGAAGAGGAAGAAGATTCAGCACAGAGGAAAAGTACTGTGATAGAAAAGGACAGTGGATCAGCTGAAGTTTGCTGGTATGTGCAGAAATGCCAACATCTGCCTTTTTTTTTTTTTACAGTGAGAAGAAACTATTAAGCATATTTTAAGTCATTCCTGCTTGTATTTTCTCTCCCACTTTTTCCTTTGTAGTTGGGTTTTTTGTTGTTTTCTTTATTTTAATGACAAGAAAAGATAAATTGCTGGTTGTAAAGAGTGCTGCAGGGAAAACACTGGGGATATAACCACCTAATTATGAATTTCCTGAATGTGCAACATGACCAGGAGCAACTGGACAGGATTAGTGCTGTGCGTTTCATCTCCAGCTGTTTCATGAATACCAATCGACAAAATCTTCCAAGAACATTTTTTTTTTCATTTTTTTCCATGGCCTTACTCTTGGCTTTAACAATGCAGCAATCCTGCTTTGTTTTCTTTAGAGCCTGCACTGAAACAAGAGCTTTCAACAAAACAAAACCAAAGCAAACCCAACAAGCCAAAGAGCTGCACAGTGTTAAGGAGATTTAGCTGAAATAGTTGTAAAATATCAAAAGGAACATCCTTGTTGTTGGCAAAAGTGGAACTAACACTGCGGAGATGCGTGATTACGAGACAATAAATGAGAGTATTTTCTTTTGGTGCAGTGGTCAGAAGTTATTGTTTTGAATAAGCACAACTGGTGTGTAATCTTCGTGGCAAGCTTCTTGAACTGGGGAAGTGCCAGTGCTCTTTGGAAGCTCTTGGCAGATGGGAACTTATTTAAACTTATAAAACCAACGTAGACAAAAAAATGTAAAAAATGCCCTGTGTAAGTCCTTGGTTTGCAAGCAGACAAATTATGAAGACAATGGTGCTTCTCATGGAAGAGAGGGCAGCAGGAACATTTTCTTTCCATGATGCCTTTGTAAAGCTTAAGGAACAACTAACAGAATAACATCCCAGACAAACAACAACTTCTGATGTGTCAGAAATCACATCTTAAGAATAAGGGCTCTGGTGTTTACAGGGCTTCTTCTAGCTGCTGGTGATGTCCCAGCATCTTTAGTGACATCTAGAAGAGTCTGACTGGGCATATTTACTGTCTAGTAGTAGTCTAAGGGATTCTGAGACCACATTAAGGACTTGCCCATTAAATGCAATAAAAGGATGTCCACTTGGTAAGTGGCTTTGTCACAGACTGATATGCAATGCAGTTACCACGCACTCCACTATCACAAGAAACAGACAGTTTTACCTCAGACCCTTACAATGATTAATTCTTTTATCTCATCCCAAGAATAAGATTTTGGGCACTTAATTTCTGCACATGTTATTGAGTATGAGAAATACTGACCTCTATCCTAAAAGGGGGGGAAATCTGCAAATTAATACCATGAACACAAACTTCTCACCAAACTCAGTCAGTTCATGAATGCAAAACCATGAATAACTGGCATTCATTTCCTCTAAATAGAGAGGTATAGAGAGAAATCCTGGTTCATGTTAATGTTTACATGCCCCAGTTATTTAAAAAGAGCATCCTGCAGAATTTTGGATTCCCTGCAGTAAAAGTGACCATTATGAACTGCGAACCACATGTGCTTACCCAGATCTTCTTGCTCATGCCAGTCGTTATGGGCACTCTCTTGAAAATAAAATACAGTAAAGATCGAAGGAATTAACCATGTTTCAAGCTGTACAATCTAAACTGCCTTTAGCTTTCATTTTTTCAGATAAAGGAATTAGAGAAGACTTCTCTTCTGGAAGATTTTGAGTACCTGATTGTTTAAATGGCTATACACTGTCAAACAGCACCGATGCCAGGACCTGCCTGCCCTCCAGAATACAGAAGCAGCATTTGGTGGAAATATGAAAAGTTTAACTTGAATGCCATCAGAAATGCAAGGGAAAGTGTCCTGTGAGAATAAACTGTCTTTACAGCCTTTACAACAATGTCTCATCTCCAAGGCCACGTCTCAATTGTATGGAGAGAGTTTCCACAAGGCCTCTCTTCGGGATTTGTTACCAAATAAGAGGGGATGGCTGACGGGGATGATGGCACAATACAGGCTTTAGAATTGGTTTGGATCCAGCCCCAGTCAACACTGCCTAAATTGTTGCTCTGTGATGGCTGAACAATTCCTGCTGGAAAGAAGTTAGAAGTTTCTGTCTGGCTGTTGTGTGTCTGAAGCTTGGGAATGACTGTCCTGGGGATATGGATCCAACAGAAAGGCCAAGGAAGGAGACAGCATCCTCCCTTTATACTGTCCCTCGCAACACACACACACGGGAAGGGAGAAGGAAGAGACGCACTGTTCAGTTTCTGACGCCATTTGCTTCCTGAATAAACAGAAAGATCTCACTGTGATAAAAGAAAAATATGCATGTTATTGAAAAAACCTCCAGACTCATCAAAATAGAGAAGTTAAGCTCATGGCTTTCTGGTCTGTCTTTACTTGGATGATAGTTTAGGTCAGCCATTTTCTCCATGATAATTTGTCTGTCCCTGCTGTGCCACCACTTAATCCTTTTCCTTTTTCAGGGGCAAAAGACATTTCCTCCAACTCTGATTAATGCTCATGTAGGAAGAGCTGGCTATTAAAGGAATTGTTTTATCTGGTATTCATGTAGGAACTTTCTGAGGAAAACCAGTCCTTGCTTCCCTCTCCCTTGCCCTTCTTCTCAGTTTATAAGCCATGCCCAGTTCTACCAAAACAGTTTACAGCTGCTGTTGATTGTATCTGTTCTTCCTGTTCATCAGGAGCATGGCTGAATGGAAAGTGCTTCAAGGAGAAGCTTCACTCTGTGTTGGAGCTACATTTCTGCAGCTCCAGGTGAGGCTGGAAATGTCCCGTGCCCAGGGACCTCTGCTGCCACTCTCCAAATGAAGACCTAGCCTTTCCCTGTCCCATTGGGTAGAAAAGCTACAAATCAGTCCTGAGGTTTCACTTCCTTCCGCTTCTTTACTTCTCTTTGTTTTCATCAGGTGTGATTTTCTTTACATTTCATCTTTTTCTCTTATTTTCCAACTCACCTCAATGATTTTTTTTTTCCTTTCTAAACCAACAACTTCACTCCTTCTGTCTCTTTTCTCCATCTCTTCCTTCAGAAAACAGTCTGTGAGACCAAGCAAAGACTTTACCACCCTAGTGAATTAATCTCATCTGGCTCTTAACTCAATCCAGGATCATCAAAATGTGTTTTGGGTCACTAATAAAACATTTTTTCTGCTTTCAGATTTCACTCATTACCAAAGGTTTTTGCAATTGAGGATAAACAATACTTGTTGCTGGCTGACCATTTCACATTGAAAGTTCTTTCCCATGGGAAAATGCTCATTTGGGTTTTTTTCCACAGGAATTATCTGTTTCTGATAACTTTATTTTCATTTTTCAGCATTTTTGTCGGCTAAAGAATAAAAAAAAAATCTCAACAAACAGCTTAGTTGGGCCTGATGCTTTGGTTTAACTGAATTTGTATTAAACTAAATTTTTCTTTAGTGAGTTTCCACAAGAAGTAGAAAATCAGGAAGAGGTGGGCACAAGCCAACCTCATGAGGTTCAACACGACCAAGTGCCAAGTGTAAGGTCCTGCATCTGGGTTGAGGCGAAACTAAGCACAAATACAGGCTGGGCAGTGACTGGCTGGAGAGTAGCCCGGAGGAGAGGGACTTGGGGGTGCTTGTGGACAAGAAGCTCGACATGAGCTGGCAGTGTGCGCTTGCGGCCCAGAGGTCAAACAAGATCCTGGGCTGTAGCAGGAGAAGTGTGGCCAGCAGGTCGAGGGAGGTGATTCTCCCCCTCTACTCGGCTCTGGTGAGACCCCACCTGGAGT
>JAOXOE010000702.1:15330745-15358279 GCA_028565055.1 Phoeniculus purpureus | reverse complement strand
GTCCTGCTGTGGCAGGGGGATTGGACTAGGTGTTTTTTCAAGGCCACTTCCAATCCCTAATGATTCTATGATTCTATGATTCTAAGTCCTATGGGAAAAATTGTTTCTGTTGATATCTTAATGGAAGCTCATGGAAAAAACACCTGGGCTGCCTAATATTCCATGGGGTTTTTTAATTTCTGAAAGGAAACCTTGCTGTGGTGGATATAGATCAACTGCTGAGAAAAGCTGTAAGGAAAAATAACACTGAAGAATACAGTGATGGCAAGAAGGCAGAACACAAGAGGTGCAGGTGATGAGCTTCTGTGGAGGAAGGTGAGCTGGCCCAAAGACTAGGGGCAAATCAAAAGACCTTTCATAGTGTGGCTGTGATTGTGGTGTGGGTGAGGCCAAGTCCTATTTTAAGCTTTTCCTGTAACCAGATTAAAGGTCTAGTCATGGTTCCCACATTGCTTCGATGGAGCACTGAGGGGTAAATGACCACTGTGGTCCTCAAGGCTCCCTCCCAGAGCCAGGGGTTAAACCTCTCTTCCTTTGGGCTATAGCAATGTAAAGAGCATTTCTTCAGCTCTGGAAATCACTGCTTGAAACTTCTTGGCTAAGGAGAAGCTGGGGCTGTTTAGTCTGAAGAAAAGGAGGCTGAGGGCGGGCAGACCTTACGCTGTCTACAATTGCCTGAAAGGAGGTTGTAGAGAGGTGGAGGTTGGTCTCTTCTCACAAGAAACAAGTGAAACAAGTGAAAGTTGCACCAGAGGAAGTTTAGATTGGACATTAGGAGAAACTTCTATGTGGAAGGGGTCATCAGGCCTTGGATTAGGCTGCCCAGGGAGGGGGCTGAATTGTCATCCCTGGACGTGTTTAAAAGTTGTGTAGATCCAAAGCTTAGGGGCAGGGTTTAGCAGTGGGATCAGTACAGTTGGGTTAATGGTCGCGTTGATGGTCTTTTCCAGACTAGATGATTATATGATTCTATGATCTTAAAGGTCTTTTCCAACCTAAATCATTCTATGATTCTCCTCACTCCCAACTGGGGGAAATGTAGGAACCATAACATTGATGGGAGCAAGGGCTCCTCTGTAGCACCCCAGAACAGATGCCTATAGGGGAGCACAGCAGACACACAGATCCCAGCCTTCAACCGTGCTGAGGAGGAGCTTTCCCAGCCAGAAATGGCATTTCTGGGACAGCACGGACCGACCTCCACCACTGCGGACGGTCACCGAGCAAGGAGGAGGCTCGGGTGGTGATTTCTGTTCCAGAGGTGACATCTGGGACTAAGTAACGGCGGAAGAACAGGGAAGAACGGGGAGAATCAGGGGCTGAGTGAGAGGAACCCGCCACGACCCTCTAGGCGGCGGCGGAGCCGAACTCTGCCGCGACCGGGTACCGCCCCGGACCCTCCCACCAGGCGCGGCCGGGGCGGGGGCGACAGCGCGGGGCCGCCCCGGGGCGGGGCGCCTGGTCGGGGAGGGGGCAGGAGCCGGAGACTGAGGCCGCCGCGCCCCGCTGCCGCCACCGCCCGTCTGAGCGGATTTTCGGCGGGAGCCTCTACACTAGAGTGCGCGGTAGCGTGGGCCGGCCGCGGGCCCCATGTGGTGCCGACATCACTGACATGGCGGAGTCCCCGCCGAGCGCTCCCGGCACTCGCTCCAGCTAACCGGGATCTGCCGCCCCGCCCCGGCTCTCCGCCAGGTAAGGACGCGGCGCGAAGCAGGTCCCGGGCGGGGAGCCCCGCGCTCGGCTCGGTTCGGCTCCGCTCGCAGCCGCCGTGCGGAGCCGCGTCCTCCCCCGCCCCGCGGCACCGGTCCCGGCTCTTTTGTTCGGGGCGGGACGGGGCTGTGTCCGTGCTCGGTGGAAACTTTCTCTCGCCGTTCTCTCCGCTCCTCCTCCCGCCGCCCCGGGGCCTTTCCCGCGGCTGGAGCTCCGCGGCGGGCGGCGCCGGCCGGGCGGGAGCGGCTCTGCCGGGGGCTGGCGGGGCCCTCCTGGTCCCCCTGGAACTGCCGGCCCCGGCGCTGTCATCGCCCCCGCCCGTCCTCAGCGAGAAGAAGCCCGGAGAGGGATCTGTGTCGGCCCCATGTCCCGGAGGAGCTCGCGGGGTGGGAGGGGGCAGGTCCGGTCCCTACGGCGGTGTCCGGGCAGGTGGAGAACCGAGGGCGGCTCTTTCTCCCGGAGCGGCCGGACCCGGGAGGTTCTTTGGAGGAAGGAGCCGGAGGAAGACGAGAGCGGCTTCTCTCGGTCCGTCCTCCCCGCCCGGCTCCTGGCTGAGGCGGCTTCGGGAAAGAAAACCCTGGAAACTTTTTTTTTTGGGTAATTCTTCTTGCCAGACACCTTTTTAAAATGGCACCGTACCAGGAGACAGGCTGCGAAACGGAAAAATAAAGAAAAAAGTATTGTAAATGTTAAAACCACGTCTGCATCCCTGCCCTCTGCCTTCTCCCCCTCCCCTTCCCGCTTCTCAGAAAAATGTTCTATTTAAATAAGGTTTTGGCGAAGGCGGTGCGGCTTAGGGTTCAGGGTAACAAACCATTTGTTCCATCTATATTTGCAGAATAAAGGGCAGGGGGAGGGTGGAGGGGGCAAACCTTCCTCTCTCTATATTCGTGATTTTGTATTTCATTTGCATTTCTTTGTGTGAGCACCTATAAAAGTCTTGGCCCCACTCTTTAAAGTCATAGTTACCCCATCACAGATAGGGGAAAATTGAAGTTTCTTCTTTGGTGGGGTTCTTTGCTTTTCTTGGTTTTGCTGGTTTTATGCTTTCATTTATTCGTTTCAGTGCTTGGTTTGTGAGAACAGAGTTGACATATCCCTGTGCCCTAACAGTATTTTGTGTATCTCCTAACCGCTTACCCTGCAGAACCCAGGGCCCAGCTAGTGCGTTCCTAAAAGGTGCCAAACCAGTCTGACTCGAGCTCAACAATGTGCTAGGTAATGGGATTTCAAACTCGCACACGTTTTTCAGTCTAGAACACTATTTCCCAACTTTTTTTGCAGCTGTGCTCCCTTGAAAAGGGTTGAGACTGCCAGATCTGGCAGTGTCTCAGTGCACGTAATGGTCTGGGGCGCTGCTCTTTTCCAATGGGGAGCTGCTGGTTTGGACGTGGATGAGACAATGTGTGCTTGGCTAGAGAGCCAGATAAAGGCATCACTTCATAAACCTCAGGAACTAACGATGCAGCTGCGTGGAGGCAACTTGCTCATCACAGCTAAGTCCACCCATGGTCTCTCCCACCTAGCACACGTGTGTTATTCTCAGCAGTAGGACATGCTGCCGGTGCTACCAGTAAGAAAATGATTCTTGGCGGTGTTCCTGGGGTCATTTTGGGTCTCACACAGAAGCGCTCTGTTAGTATTTTTCTCCTGATCTTCAGCAATTTGTGGTTCCCTCGTTAATTTTTAAGCAGTTGTGCTTTGTGGTTGTATAGGGACTCTGCTGTGACAGAGCTGTCTCCTGCGTCAGTTCAGTACCTTTTGGCTAGTTCATGCTCATAGCATAGTCAGAGATGAGTCTGTGTAGAAGGGGATATATTTCGCTTTAATTTTTTGAACCATCAGGGCTCATCTGGTTTGGGTTTGAGGTCACTGCTGGGACACTGATGAGAAGAGTTTTTCATACGTTTAGCCTGTAGTGGATAAGAAGTGAAAAATTTGCGTCCAGAGTAAGCTGATATTCTACTATAGCCAAGAAACTTGGAGTTGTAACTCCGTACCTCAAGCATTTTATCTTTACTCTTGGAAAGATTTGTCGCTTCCAGTCTGAAGTGTGTTTATTCTGGCACTTCTTTTCTCTACGTTTTGTATTGGAAGAAAGATTTCTGCATTGTACCTTTTCCTTAGCAGAGAATTTAGGTTTTTTCTTTTAACTTTTATGGATTCCTCTAAGTCCTCTTAGAGAGAAGTGGTTGAGACCAGTTAAACGTCTATAGCTCATAAATGTATGGAATAAAATATGTACAGAATATACAGCAAACTTCTACACATGTGCGGTTGTATTCATGAACTGTCTAATTAGGATAATTGGTTTTTTCCTCCAAAATGCAGGTAGTCAGTCTGGGGAGTGTTAGCGCAGAAGCAAATTTACAGTATGAAAATAAACGTTTGTAGTGTGAGGATCTCAGTTTCTACAAAATGGAAGTAATTGCATCAAAGCCCTAGAACCCATAAGCAGCTGAATAAAATAAATTCCTCTTCAGGGTGCTTTTCTTCTTGGTGGTGTTTCCCTCTCCAAAGGGAAGACATGAGGAAAGATTAAGTGGCTGGCAGCTGGAGATGCTCCATCCTTCTCTCCACCAAAGGTGCTGCCGCAGTGGGTGTTAGGTCTAGAGGTCAAGTGTCGCAGTGCATTGGGATGTTTTTTTTAAGCAATATGCTGCAAGTTAGCAAAGTTCTGTCTGTTTGCAATAACCTTTAGTATGTAGCAAATACAAGAAATACCAGAGGAAGCCAGCAGACCCCTGTGTAAATTTCAGCTGTGCCAAGTATCACCAAGGCAGAGTTTCTCAGCAGTGTTGCCCAGAGAGTGTGCCTAGGTGATCTCTGCACCGTTAAACAGCAGTGGTTGAGCGGTGGAGAATCATTTAGAAACCGGAATATCAGAAGTGTTGTTGTTTACGGCCAAGGTTTAGTGTCCCTGTGTGATCTGTCCCTGGAGATGGAAGGTATGTGGGAAGAGGGAAGTTCTTCAAACAAGGCAGTCGAAATAGGAGACGCAGGATACACAACGGTAACAGGCCATCTACAGGCAGGAATGTTGTTGTGTCAGCAGGCAGATAACTCCGGTTTGCAGTGGGGATGCGGTGGTTTTCATTTTTACCAATTTCTTCTAAGCACATCCTTGCAAAATTCAAGGTGGAAGCCCCCTCTCTGAATTGCCGACAGCCGGGGGGAGAAAAAAAGCCCAAACTAATTAAATGTGATTTACAGTGGAATTCTTAGCAGCGTTGGAGAGATGAGTTGCCTTTCAGAAATGCTGCTGCGGATGTTAAATCTGAGCTCTGCTCTGGATGAAAAACGCTGGTGCTGTTGAGCAAGAAAATCGTAGCCTGTGTTAAGTCTGTTCCTGAGCAGCAGTATTCCCTGAGGTCCCAGGTTGTGTGGCTTGGAGCAAATCTTCACAGTGCTTGTAGTTGGGAGAGGATGGCTTGCCTTGAGCTTAGAGGCTAAATAAAACACAAGGCTGATCCGTTGACATGCCTTATGCGTTTGATCTAAGGAATCCCTTGTTTACAAGTAAATTGTTTTGTTTGTTAGCAGGTAACAGACAAAAAGCCAACTGCACCACCGACCCTATTAGAAACACTGCTTGTTTGTATTTCTGGCGGTGACAGTGTTTAATGCTTCTATAGACTGAAAGTTATTGTTTGGAGACTCCACTTATTAAACTGCAGCTACATACAGTGTTATGTAATAGGAAACAACGAACAATTCCTAAGGAGTTAAGTATGTATTTTGTGCTATTTTCTGAGAAGGACAAAGGTTGCAGTTAATACTAATGTGCAGCACTTTCTTGTTCTGGTTCCTCTAGAAGCTACTCGTTGGAGCAACAAGAGGGATGGTGAAGTGGAGGTTCTGCTGCTGCTTTTGGAAATGTTTGTTTTATTTTTTGTTAGATTTAGAATAACTGAAATAAAACATTAGAATTCTCTGAAAGTGAGGGGCTTGTCTGATTTCTCTGTGTTGATTTAATGTCTCACAATTCTGGGCAGCAGTGCGCATCCTTTAAAGCATTTTATGCAAATGTCTCATGTTTGCCTTATATGTAATTATGGACATTGCTATTATTAGGTCCTTGCAAAGGGCTCTAATAATAGAATGTGTGTTTCTGTGTATTTAAACATGTACTTCATGCTTTCAGGAATGCTTCATATGGAATGTTTTGAAAAGGGGAGGGGGAGGGGAAGAGAAATTGCTCCCAAGAGGCTGTTAAAAACTTCAATCAGCAACAATTTTAGATGACCCTTACCACCCTCAAAGATCCTTGGGATGCTGTGGACTCATTTCCCTCAGCAAATCACTGAATGTGTTATACTCAGTTTGCAGCCAGATCTTTACAGCTCTCTGAGTTTCTCCTGATTGCTCCCCATTCCCCACACATTTACTAAAAAAATACTAATGTTTGCAGTGTAACTCCTGGTGTTACCTTTTGCCCTAGGTATTTCTGCAGGATTCTTTAGTCAAGCCCAGTGCTGTGGTGAAGTAAGGTGATGGTGATGTGACTATTTTGGATCTTTGCAGCAGAGACAGCATGGGAGTAGCAAGTTGTCCTGATTTGGTTCAGGATCACCTACCATTTTTCTTTAGTGCATGGTTAGTCAGCTGCTAGAATTTTTTCCTCTTTGTAAGTCTGTGGCTGTTGAGTGGCAGTTCCTACAACGTGAGTGACCCTAAGCTCGCTGATAGGCAAGCTGATGCAGGTATGTTATTAAGGATTACACACTGCTCTTTGCTCACTCTTTATTTATTGATGTGGAATAATGCAGCAGAGAAAAAAGGAGGAGGATGGCATTTGTGGAGGATGAGAGCACTAAAGAGGTCTCCTTCTGTGTTTCTTGCAGACTCATGTCAGCTCACAGGAGGGAAAGAATTGCTTTCAGCGTCTCGTTACTAGCAAACGTATGGCGAGCAGAAGCATTGCTTTATGAGAACAAATTAGCAGAGCGCAGGCGATGCAGTCAGAACTGGAGAGGGTTGTGGATTATTCGGGATGTGTAATGCCTGAACTCAAAAGCCTGAATAGTGGCTTTTGTCTACAAGTGCTGGTAGAGGTGGTGAGGTTGAAAAGCAAGAGCACAGCTTGGGCTTGACTTCCTTCATGAAGCTTGTTGCTGTACCGTGTGACTTGGTGTCTTGCCTTTCATTTCATGTTTCAGTATTGGGAATAATGGCTTAAACTGAAGTGGAAAGTGGAAGAAAATAAAATCCTTGTGACGAGATATGGCGCAAATGTGGTTCTTCCACATACATTTCAACTGGGTGCAAGGTTGAGACCCATCATAGTAGATGTCTGTTCTTGTAGCAGAATCACAGAACATTAGGGATTGAAAGGGACCTTGGAAGATCATCTAGTTCAATCTCCCTGCCACAGCAGGATCACCTAGACCAAGTTGCACAGGAACATATCCAGGTGGGCTTTAAACGTCTCCAGAGAAGGAGACTCCACAACCCCCCCGGGCAGCCTGTTCCAGTGCTCTGTTACCCTCACTGTGAATAAGTTCTTTCTGATATTTATATGGAACATCCTGTGTTCCAGCTTGCACCCATTGTCCCTTGTCCTATCACTAGATGACATTGAGAAGGGTGGTTACACAATCAGTTACTGGCTAAAGGATGACAATATGTTTTTGAGGGCTGGCTTCTACCGAGACATCCCCTGAGTGGGCCAGAGGGGCAGCAGCTGCTGTCAGATATTTTGCTTTGGCAGGTTAACTAGGAAATTTGTTTTGAAAACCTGACTTGGGGAGGGCATAACTATAAGTCTCTGTTTTCTAATGCTGGGAAGCATTAGAAGATGTGGCATCTCAAAGAAAAGAAAATGAAATAACTGTTTGCTACTCTGGATTTTTATGTAACTGACTTCTACTTTAATGAGTTTTCTTATCCCTAGGAGTTCTCCTTTTCTCAGTGCCCCATGTACCCATCCTTTCTTTAGCTCATTTATTCACCAGCCTCCCATGTTTTCTGACACTGTTAGTGTTTTCCTTTTGACTCTCTGTATGATTTATGTTCTCCTGTTGGATGCACCCTTATTAAAGATTATCTTCAGCCACGTTGCTTCTGCTCCTGCACCCCAGAGCGGAGGCTCGAGGTGCAGCATTTGGTGTTGCATAAGTGTCCATCCTGAGCAACCAAGACTGACCCTCTGTGTGTCTGGGACTGAGCAGCTAGATACACAGTACTTAATTTGGCACAATATCTGGCTCTTTGCTGGCTTTTCATGAGTACTTCAGATGTGGGTGAGGGAGGGGCTGGAGAGATGCCTTTGTGGTCCCTTGCATTCCCTTCTCTTCCCTTTTGCCTCGTGCTCTTGCTCATGGAGTGGGTGTGATGTGTGGTCTTTGCATGACTAAAAGCACAGGCGTGTGGACGTGAGGCTGTTGTAGGCTGAGGAACACATTCATCCGTGCGTGTGGGAGCTGTGCCCAATGCTACAGCCAAGGTCTTGGCTCCAAGGTGTACATGGGAAGGCTGTGGTAGATAGTCTCCAAGTACCTCAGAGGAGCAGAAGTAGTCTGGTCTGGCAGGACCACAGGCCCCTGCTTTTGGATGGTAGATTAAGTCATTGTTGATGATACTTAACAGCCAGCTGTGCAGAGAGAGAATCCACCAAAAGCTGGTTTTGAGGAATGGGTCAGGAGTTTTCTGGTTTGTTTGGAGAGGGTGTTCATGGATAAGTGAGATGAGGAGAAAATAAGAAATGGGAAATGTAGTGAGGTGGCCTTGTGTTTTAGCCCTTGTGTATAAGAGGGAATGCTAGAGGTGCAGAGGTGGTCACATTGGAAGGAGTTACGCTGTGAATGGCTTACAGCACTGTGAAAGCTCTATGGAGAGCTTAGTCTTGGAGACTAAACCAGAAGCAGGCTGAGCTATGGGAAGGTTGATGGTGTTTATGGAAAAGAGAAAGGGATGGCAATAAAAAAATTATAAAAATCCTTAAATTCAAAATAAACCATAATTCATTTGCCCATTGGAGGATGGTGCTTCTGCTGTGTTTCGGTTGATAGCTGAGCAAGTGAGTAGGTTGTCTCCTCTTAAGCAAGTGGCCTTACGTGGATTGGAGAAGGAGAGAAAAATGGCAAAATGACTTGACAGCTGAAAGAGTTTATCCGCTGCTCGCTTTGTGCATGACTACCCTGCAGGTGTTGAGTTCTACTCTGGAAAGTTCAAACCTTTTTTGTAGGCAGGAAATGTATTTTAGATCTTTTGCGAGGCAAGAGTTAATTGTATAGGTGTTAATGGAATACACTGTCTGGCTTGTTTGACATAGACATTTTCCTCACTGTTTCCTAATCAGCAGTGAGTGATTTAGGTTACTGTAGATGCTCTCCTGATCTTGGATAAAACTGATGAAAGTAACTCAGAAGAAGCAAAAGCGAAGATTAATTTTCTAATACATCTGTTTCCCTTACACTTGGGAAGCAGGTGGCTCATACCTGTGGTGTCTCATTGTGTAAATTTCTCTTTGCATGGTGTCCGCTGTGTGTGTTTGTTATACAACTAAATTACTTTTTAGTTCAGTAGGGCCTTAAAACAGTACAAACCCAACAAACAAACAGAAACAGTAAAGGACCAAACCAAAATGACTTGGTATTTCACAGTCTGGTTAATTTCAGATGTTGTAGCAGTTAATATCAGTGTCTTACTTTTATAAGTCAGAAGAATCATACTGATTTCACCAAAGACATAGGTAATGCTTTGTTGCATGACTCTTAGAGTTCTGTATGAACTAAGCTGTTCCTGCCATGCTGGGAAGGTGAAGTGCCATAACAGAGCACTGTGGCTCAGTGAGCTCTTTGCTGTATAATATGATCCAGCTTTGCTTCATGAAGGTTTAGGAACACACTTGGGCTTGGTATGGAACATGTCGGTTAGTTTACTGATAGCTGACCATAACTGATGCACAGGAAGTCTTAGGGAGGAAAAGAATAAAATTCTGAGATTTTCAACAAATCTCGACACAAAACTGGACAAAAGTGATCAGAGCTGTTATCATTGCTCACACTTTGATATGGTCAGCCGTAATCTTTGGTTCTTGTATGTCATTTGGTGGCAAAATGAACTTGTTTGCTGCTGCTGTGCACATATTTATTTTTGCAACTCCATATGCTGCTCTAACAGATGTTTATTATTGCTTGTTAAGTTCATTGGTGCTTTTAATGACCACACAAAAGGTAAACATCCTTGTGACTTTGTTAGAGACAGACTTGTTGCTGACTGGAAGCTCCTTCATGAGGTCAGTGTGCATTGGTGTGCACTCATGACTGCCAGGATAGCTGGAAAGAAGAAGAATGGTCTTGATACCTTACTTAGTTGGAATCATAGACTCATAGAATGGCTTAGTTTGAAAGGGACCTTAGAGATCATCTAGCTCCAACCCTCCTGTCGTGGTCAGGGACACTGCTCACCAGTTCAGATTGCCCAGAGCAGAGCCCCATGCAACCTGGCCTTGAACACTTAGAGGGAGGGGGCATCCACAACCTCCATGAGTGACCTGTTTCAATGCCTCACCACCTTTACAGTAAGGAATTTCTTCCCAAGATTTAATCTAAATTTGCCCTCTTTTAGCTTGGAACCAACTCCCTTATCCTGTCGCTAGAGTCCCTTGTAAAAAGTCTCTCTCTAGCTTTCCTGTAGCCCCTTCAGGTACTGGAAGGCTGCTCTAAGGTCCCCCCAGAGCCTTATCAGGCTGAACAGCCCCAATTCCCTCAGCCTGTCCCCATAGCAAAGGTGCTTCAGCTCTCTGATTGTCCTTGTGGCCTTCTTTGGACTTGCTCCAATAGCGACATATCCTTCTTATATTAATTGTCGTGTCTTCTCTTTGCAAGCTCTCATGTGTGCACTGTTTTATCTCTGCCCTTTCCACTTCGGGTTAACAGGGCTGGACATGCTTGTCCAGAGGAACCAGCTGCCTTGCTCAGTGGGCAGGAAATGGTGATGGAGTGGAAATTGGGCAACCCTGCCGAGGGAGGGCAACCGAAATGGTCTCTGATGTCTTCCACAGCAGCCACTTCTGGATAAAACATGAGTCAAGTCATGCAGATATTTCTGTAACTGCAATCGATTTAAGGTACAGGATGGCTACACTTTGATTTCTCTGTGTCTGAATAGGCTGCTTCAGTGTGTGTGAGAGCCACTGTACGGCTGTAAAAGCAATATTTGTGGATATAAAACACTGAAGTCAGACATCAACAGTTTAGCTTCCTTTTGGCATTTCTTGAACGTGCCGGCAAACAGGATGATATTATGTCTAAAAAGTTGCCGTAAAAAGTTTTCTAAAATGCTGCCGTAAAAAGTTTTCCAATTTCTTAGACCTCCTAGAATATTGCAGGGTCATCCCTGCTAGCAGATCTGGGTCCCTTCTTGTCTGTCTTAATAAATCCTTATTTCTCTATGTCCTTCTTCCTTAGCTTGTTCTAAATCCAACTTTTTTCTGTTTTTCCTTATATTATAATCTACAAAAAGCAGTTAATTTCGATGTGTTCTGAATTGTTGGGTTAGTGTAAGGGGACAAAGGTGAGTATATATGTGGTTGTAGGATCTTCTGAAATGTGAGAACTGGGAGGTAGAAAATAAAGGTATGATAAGGCAATGAAAATAAGAATGAAGGGAATAGTTTGCAACAGTTCAGGTATATTATTTGTGGTTGTGACACAATTTAAGATTCTGTGGTATTCTTTACCTTAAATATAAACAAATATAATAATTGTCTTACGTGATTGAGTTCACTTGAACCACCCTTGAGCACATCTGATATATCCTCATTACAGACAGTGACAGGGTCTTGCTGCAGAAGACTGGGCAGGGCAGGGATGAGTTGCTGCTTGCTGGCTGTGAGTTAGCAACCTGGCAGTGGAAGATCTGCCCTTTCACTTTGGGAGGGAAATGCAGAGCCTTGACCCTGTACTTGGACTATCTTTACATGGTGAGAAGACGTTTTATAACTTGAGTTAGAATGTGTATGGGGATGGCAGATTGGATCTGTCAACTTTCTGCATACTTTTGTCCTCAGGAGAGTAATTGTTAATGATACATACTTATTTTAAAATTTATTTTAATTTTAAAATGTGTCCCTGCTTCATAGAGTAAATGAGGCCCCCTTGGTCAGCCTTTGGAGAATGCACTCATTCAGACCACCTCTGTTAGTGAAAGATGAAGCCATTCAAAGTGGCAAGGTTGCAGAAGAGGGCTCTAAGCACAATTGAGAGTGCAGAAAGCCTTTCTGATAAGATGAGATGGAGAAATACTTAACAGGAAAAAAGTTCTGATGAACTTTGCTATCTCTGGGTCTGTCAGATGTGAAGGCGTAATGGGGCTGTGTAAGCCAAGAGCCCATGCCAGCAGATGAATGTGTGTATGTAAGCTGGCAATAAATAAAACTTTTTCAGGATGTGATCAACCAGCTTAGTCCAAATCCAGTCCACCTATCCAAACACAAGAGGTCTTATGGCAGTCAGAAGGACCCAACAAGTTTTGATGTCCAGAGCTTTGTGCAAGACTACAGAAGCATGCATGGTGCTAGTATTTTCGTTTATGAGTAAGGAGTGTGCAAGTGGCAGACTGACTAGAAGGAAGCAGGAGAACAGAAAAGGACCTTCAGTCCTGGAATATTGTGTGGTGAAAATACTTGAGGCATTTGTTCAAACAGCAACATTTATAGACCTGATCCTTATTTTTCAAAGATTCAACATAATGGAAATATTTTTTTTCAAATCTCCTTACACTTGAAGTATATGCAGAGCTGTGGTGTGATTGTGGTGTAGTTTCACTCCTGTACCCTCACACTGAGTCTCACATTTATTGATAGAATAAAATAGAACTTCAGGAAAGGAGATAAAAGGCACTTATCAAAGAGTTTTGAACATTAAGTCAAATACTAAAGATGCTTTCCAAACCCACTTATCAGGGTAAAGCCCAGAGATTTGTATCAAAAACTTTACCCTAATGATATTTTCTAGGAAGGAGCATGTTAAATTCATGCTAATCACAGGCTTCAAAGCGAAGTCAGAATACAAGATAAACTTTATGCTTTAGGCTTAACAGAAGAAAAGTAGTAAGATCAGGGTTTCATAAATAGAAGTTTAAATATTTAAGCAGCAAAATGTCTGAATTTGTGTTTGCTGGTATAAGATGGAAGTGATCCTGAAATACAATGTAAAGGCTTTAAAAAAAATGAGACATTAATTAGTGAATAGATGTGCAGTGCCAAAGTGGAAATATTTTCAGTGAAATGGAGGGGGAAATATAAATTGGGTCACCTGCAACTCCAGAAGCGGCTGCACAAACAACAGATTACTGGTTATGCTTGTGCCAGGACTCTGGAAAAGGGAAAATCAGCATGTAGTGGTGGTGTTACAAGCTAACTGCTTGGTAGCCACGCTGAACTTGGTTTTAATAGTGGCTAGTGGTGTTGCTTTCTCAGCATAACAGCTCTTGTCAGGCAGTACTTAATGTTTCTTGGAGAGAGGAGGATGCAGTGACTCCTACTGCAGGTCTAAACCTGGGGTTTTGTTGACAAAGCTGGTTTCTGGTTTTTGTTTTAGGTGGTTTATTTTTGTTCGAAAGAGTCAAGTTTTACTTACTATATTATCACCAGTGTCTCGTTTAAGCTTGTGTTCTGTACCATCCCTGGAGACATTCCAGGTCAGGCTTGATGGGACTCTGGGCAATCTGGTCTAGCGAGTGATGTCCCTGCTTGTTGCAGGGGGTTAGGATCATAGAATCATAGGGTTTAACTAGGTGAATGTTGGAGGTGCCTTCTAACCATGTGATTCTGTGATGATTCTGTGTCCTTTCATTTCTGAGCTACTTGGAAAGGGGAAATTTGTTTTAATTGTCTTTATGTTAATCCAGAAGAACTGACTGCTTGTTTCCATCCATCAATACTGGAGACTCAAAACAAAAAGCCAAGCAAACTTCCAGATGGTTGCAGATCTTAGATTCCAGCTGCTACCCGTCACATTTCAGCCGTCCTGCCTCCATCATTTATAACCCCTTACCAAACAGCTTTCTGCCTGGCTCACAGTCTCCAGCTTTGACTTCCTTAGCAGCCGGTGGAAGGAGGAAGGTGAAGCCGCTAGTGTAGTAGAGCAGGAATGGTCCCTGTGGACTTCTCAGACCTTGGCAGAGACTTCTTTCCAGCAATGTAAGGATTGACTTGCAACTTCTCCAGGGTTATAAAACACCCAGCTGTTGACTTTTAAAGTTGTGTGACTGGGCAGCTGAGAACTTGGACGGGCTGGAGGATGAGCTGTGTTGATGGAGGAACAATGGTTTCACAAGCACACGCACATACTCCCCTCACCCCTCTTTTGGGGCCATGGGTGTGTACTATCTGAAACCCTGTCACTAATTAAAAATCACAATAAACCAGTGCATTTAGAATTAGAGGTTTTAATTTTTTTTCAGAAGTCTCTATCTAGGGAGTTAATTAAACAACGGGGAATGGCATCTCTCACATTGTGACCAATTGCTCAGTTGGGGTTGAGTTGGTGCAAAGTATGTCGGAGCTGATTTTATTGTTCTGATGGGACTTCAGCCCAGTATGGCAAGGGAAGAGTTAACATGGGCTGTAATGACTACTGGTGGGAGAGTAGGAGGGCAGGACCTCTGAGAGACTGGGGAAGATGGGGTGGAAGGAGCATCCTTGGGCTAGCGAGGGGGTCTGTGTGCAGGCTGGCAGGACCAGGAGCATAGGCAGCAGCAGCAGCGTCTGTGAGGTTTTATGTAATGGTGTCTGTGTGTTAGTAGCTGTGTACTGTGGTTTAGGTTCAGCCCCACCTACAAACTGCCAAGCATTTCCTAATTGAGGAAGGTCCATGTACGGTGTAAAGTTGTAGTAGTTAATGTGGCCAGATCCTGTGAGCTGATAGTTTTAATAAGCATTACCGGCCAGGGCCAGATGGGAACTTTGGTAGGAAATAATTAAATAATTGTTGGTGAATAATCAATGTGATGGTTCTTTTGCTCTTGGGAGGTACCAGAGCACCTAACTGAGGTGATGCATTTTATTATCCCCATTTTTACAGCTGGAAAACAAGACACACAGGTGAAATAACTGCAGATACTCGTTTGTTGGGGCTTGCTTGAATTGGAAATCCTGTTAGTGGTCTGCATGTGCATGGGGGATTCCCTCCCCGACATGAAACTTAAGTCTCCTGGCAGTGCCTGTGTGTGGTTCTTGTGCCTCTGAGAGTCTCTCCCAGAGGAGGAATGCTGACAGCTTCACATGGCAGGAGGGCAATAACTATTTGCCTTCTGTTTAGTATATTTTATTGTATCTGTAGGAAACCTTTGTAAAAGTAGCTGTTACGGGTAAAGGGGATGAAAACAGTTCTCTTACAAATGCCAGCTATGTTTTTGCAAGCTAATAAAATTGCTGGTGAGTGATATGACGTAGGCTTCATATAGTAAGGTTAGAGTTCTTTTTTAGAAAGGATAAAGTTATCCTGGCTTGCTGGTAACTTGTGTTTCTGGTGAGCACATAAAGTCATATTTCTATAAGAGGAGGAAATACTGCTCACTTCCCCAGCTGATCCCATCTAGTCCAGTAGCTAATCTTTAGATTTTTGCTTTTAATGTTGTGCCTGGCTCCTGCTTCTGCTTGCTGGTTCTTATTGCTCTTTAGCATCTAATCCTTGTTGGCCCTGGGTCCCCAGAAATAAATCTCACATGGTGCTGCTGAGTTTCGCTGGTGCGTCGAACAGTGAGGTACATCTGCACCCAGAGTGAGGCTGGTGCTCAATCAGTGCTGTCAGCTCACTGATTAGGCTGCAGTCAGTCAGTTGGCCAGCAATTAACACAGGACATTTTGATCAGGGACATATTTAGTTTGCTCATGCAGTGCTAACTCTTTTATCAGCATGGCCTGATGCTATGTCAAATGCTGGCTGCAGAATACACGAACGCTGACTCAGCTGTTATTCCAATCATAGGTGTAATCTCGCCGGAAAGTGTGATTTGATTTGTTTGACAGAAGCTGTTTTATGAAGAACCCCATCGCTGGCTACGTTCACATCTTTGAATTCCTTATCACTGGAATCCTGAGTTCACTTTTGATTGTTTTATCTGAGAACTGTGCCTTGCTAATGGCATGTAATTGTACTGGTCAATGTGGTTCTCACTCAGCTGCTGGTGCTGGATCGCCATGATCTCAACACCACTGCATCCTGGTGTTGCAAATTGGTTAACCTTTTCCTCAAAGGCTCAGGTGAAGTCTTAACTGGAAGATTTTGGGACTGGCTTGGCCACTGAAGTGATTAATCTGATACAGGAACATTTTTTGCCTGTTTCCAAATACTGAGTGGAAAAAATTTAATGCTTTTTCCTGCATCGTTAGTCCTGATTTCACCTCTGTTTTGCAGTAGGATTATACCACTGTTAGATTTACTTACCAACTAGTGCTAGTTGACTTCTACCACTTTCAGTTCTGTCCCTCCTTTACCCTCTTTTCATACTGTTGCATTTATAGTGTCTTCCTTTTCTCATGGAATCAGGGTAGGGTTTTCTTTTCTCAGATGAGGGGATCATGATTTCTTTTGTAATTGTCTTGTCTTTAAATAACTGTAATGTCATTTACTTTAATTTATAATGGACATAAATTTTCCTTCAAGTCAGTTTTCCCCCCTCAGTTCTTACCAGTTTTGGGAAATTAGCATTTGTTGATTTAAACATAAACGGCATATACTAACTGAAATTAATCTCTCTAATCATATTTGATCTTTGGCCATTCAAAAGCTCTCAAGGGATGATCCTGACTGGTTCTGAGAAGGTGAAACCTACAGCTGTTTAGTGTTGAGCGGGCAGAGGACAGGAGAATGTTGAGGTTTTTTTCACACATCTTAATGTGGGTTGTGTGTGTGTGGCATAGGGACATTTTGTTTGCTCTTGAGCGGCGTTTAATTTCTTTGTGGTATAAATCAAATAGTTATCTAAGTACATTGTAGGCAGTGGGGGAAGGAAACAGTTTCACAAGTGTTTGCTGTACAAAACTTGATGAATCACCTCTGTTAAGTAGTTAAACACTGTGATGCTAAAAAAGGAGGAGCTACCATCCAACTCCGTGTGTGTATTGATAGATAAAATACTACATCAAAGTACAAGTTTGTTTGTGGCCTGATTGCGCAGCTCTTTGTTAGCGCTGCTACTCAGAGGTCAATCCTACTTCCAGCTCCCTGTATTCTTATCGCTTCTCTTGTTGGCTCAGTGAGTTAGAGTCCGGGTTGATCTGGAAGTCGGCCTTGGCTGTGAGTTTCTGTGCCACTGGGCAAGTGCCCTCCTGGCAGGAGCAGGGGCTCTGGTGTGATTCTGCTGGCCTGGTGCTGGGCTTGCTTCAGTCTTTCCTGAACCTGCATTCAAGCCAAACCAACAGTGCTATGCGGTGCCTTCTCCTGTGATAGTTGAAAACCCAAGTGGAGCATGGTGTGTCGTGGATCACTTGCTGCTGCCCCAATGATGTCCTGGTCTCACAGCATGTCCCCAGCTGTGACAGCACCTTCCACCAGTGGGCAGGACCCTTCCTGCTGAGGTACTGTGCAAGAGGGAAATGGCATAGAATCATAGAATGGTTTAGGTTGGAAGGGACCTTAAAGATCACCTATGTTTATGCTAAATGTCAAAGGGTGTATTTTACTTTGGCTTTAGGCTTCTAGTACTCATAGTGTTGAAATCAAAAGTGTCAGTGATCATTCCTCTTGTCCATCAGTTTTGTTCCCTAGCCACCATCTCCTGCCCAAAAGGAAAAAGATTAAGAGAAGGTAAGTGCAGAAATGTTACAGGTAAAAGCTCCTGGTCTCCTCGGGACACTGCCACACCCACATGGGGCAGCTCTTTCAGAATTCCTGTGGTATACTTTGGCAAGTGGTGTGGCCCTTTACAGAACAGCTGGACTACCTGCGTGTGAGCTAAGTTGCTTGTTCTGCTTCATTTCAGGTTAATTTCAGCTACTTGTCGCAATACCTTAATTTCTTCCCACTTTCAAACTGTTTCTGCTCTTTGTTTCTCATATTTGAAGAGATGGGCTTTCACATCCTCAGTATGAAAGGGTGTCAGGAAAGATCTTCCCTTTCTCTTCTGCACCACTTGAGTCTGAGATCTTGTCTTCCTTTATGTTTACTCATTGCAGTGTGTTACAGTGAATAGCAGCCACTGAGCCTTCCTGAAACACCATGTGCTGCAAGAGCACAAATATCCCAGATCTGAGAAGAGGCTTTCCTAGAGGCAGAGGTGTACCTTGGCTTTTCCCATACTCTGGTAGCCCCCACAATCCTGCGTTGCTTGAATTCAGCATTAACTCTGTGTAGTAAGAGTTATCTCCTGAGTACTCACTGTAACATTTGGTATTTAATAGCTACTTAGAGGCAGAACTTGTATGGAAAGAAAAAGTTTATATAAAGATTGGTCAATGCTTGTTAATTAAGTCTGTCTTTTGTCAGGGATAATTAGTGCAGCATTGGTCAGAGATAAACAAAAGCTGAGGCAGAATACAGCTGAGCTCTGATCTGCTTATGTTAAAGCCTGAAATAGCAAAGGGTATATCTGTCTTGAAGTGCTTGTCCCTGCATCTTTGACTTCTGCACTTAAGGGGGAAGGGATAATGATCTCTGAAGCACAAGCACAGCTCTAATGCTGAAATACAAAGGTGTGAATGAATAACAGGTGTCTACAGCAAAGGTATGGCTGTTGTGTGCTGGATTCCAGGCGATGTAAAGACCTAGTACATTTTTAGGATCTATTTAGTGACATCCTGATTGGCAATCTCAGCTACTAGGAAGTACACTGAGATGCAGAGCGGTGCTTAATGAAGTCTGCTTGAATTTTCCGCCCCCCCCACCTAAGAAGGTAACCCTCAGACCGTGTTTTCTTGTATGTATGTGTGTCCATATATGTATACAGAGAGAGAGGTCTGTCCTTAAAGTAGTGGGTTAAACTTTTGCATTGAGTTAATGCAGGTTCACACAGACTGGCTGCATTGGTGCTTGCTGTTGTTCTTCACCTGCATCATCAGAAACGTGTTTCAGAAGTAGGTTTTGTCTTGTCAAGGGGTGGCTGGATGATTTAAATGTAGGTATGAGGGAGGGCTGGGCTACTGGACATGGAATGGGAAGGTCTGTGTAATGCAGAAAGAATTTCAAGCATTTTTTTTGTATAATTCTTCTTTTTTTTTTTTAGAGGCAGGCTAATGTGGCTTGGTGGGAACTTGCATGTTCAATAATTTTTTTTTAAAGTCCTCAAAGTCTTTGCATTGCTAAGAATTGCACTTAACACAGAACAAGTCAAAAAGCCCAGTCTCTCTATGTTTATTATTTTCATGAATCTGCTCATAATAGCATGGCAAATATTCAATGCTGAATGTATTTTGCCTCTAATGAAAAAGAGCTCTGATCTCATCAATCAGGATGATTCAATTGAATTTATGCTTCCCTACTCAAGAACTTAATTTCACTGTGCTTAGTGTACTGGACTGAAAAGGCCTTATTTTCCCTACCAATTAGTTTGATTTTGTAAGGAAAAACTTATTTCCGCAATATTTGCAAATGCTCCAACAACATACCCCTGCAAAGTGCAGTGCTGCTGTTTCCAGGGCACATGGAATTTGAGAAGTATGTAGGTGGCCTTTTCTCTGAAGCACATGAGCACAGCTTTGTCGTTTTCAAGATATTTGGCCCTAAAGTTATGTTTTTAAGCTGTCAAAATGATGTTGTTGGGGATCTGCTAAACTTCAGTGGCTTGTGATTAGACTGATAGTATTGGAGAATCCTTTGAGGGACAAAGGAATGCAGTGAGGAGATGGAGGTTTTTGAAGAACTTTGAACACCTGTCTACACCAGTTTCCTCATGATTTTGCACATTGAGATGCTGCTGTGAGACTATAAGCTCCTAGTGCAATTTACATGAATATTGGAGAAAAACCTTAAAACTTTTTTTTAATATTATGTCTAAATGAATGTGGTTGCATAGAATTGGCTTGGAGGAAGTCTTGAGTCTTGTGAAATTGATTCAAGTCTGTCAGTTAAGTTCAGTGGACTGAAAAGATCTCGTTGACCTTCATGAGAACAATTTAAATCACTGTGTTAGTTCGGTTTTTGCCTCTTCGGTGTCAGCAGTGGCGTTTGGCTGGATTGTTTAGATTAAATTAGGAAGTGGCATTTTCTGTATAGGTCTGGATTGTGCTGTGCACTTGAACTGATGGTTTGTAATTAGACCATTTTGCTTCCATGAAACGTCCTTTAACTAATTAGTTACTTTATTTTGCATCACTTTATTTTTGGTTGATTAAGTACACTTACGTACTTCTCTAAGGGTACAAAATTAAGAACATACTAATTGCACAACACTTGGCATGCCTAGATTGTCTTGGTGTCACCTAAGGACAAAGATTTCTCTGCTTACATTGCTGGCTCCCTTCCCTCCATGCCCCGTGGGCAGATGTGTCAGAGCAGACGCTGTGCTTTCCAGATTCTCTTCCTCTCTCTTCTGCAGTCTAGTCAAAGCTTGTTGGCAATGTCTAATGTAGGTACTCACCTTGGAAATAGCCTGATCGCAGTTTTTACATGTTTGGACTCACCAGTGCTGTGAGTTTGGAGTATGGGTGGTGGGGCAGCAGGATGATCTCAAAGGAGTGGAGACCTAAAGGTGTAGTACATCCAACTGTGTGAATTATACCTGGAAACCAGTTGGCTTCATCTGGGAGTTGTCATGAAGTGAATGGGAGTTGTAATGCTCTGTGGTGCTGATTTGAGTAAATTGTGATTGTGGGAATTGAACATCATAGAAACAATGCTGTTGCTGTAAAGTATTTGTGTAATATTTCTAGAAGCAGGTTTCCCTCAGGCACTGAGTGCTCTGGGGTAAACACAGCTTTATTATGAAGTGTTTGCTCTGATTTGTGAGGAGATCAAGATATAGTTACAGATGTGACGCACCGAGTAGGATCTCACTTGTGCCAGCTAGCAAGGTGGAGCCAACAGAAAACAGAGAAACCCGCTAGAGTTTTACTGATGTTGCTGCAGTGCTGACTGAAGCCCTAGTGTGCGCAAGCATTTGGTGTTTGGGCTTCGTGCAATAGAGCTGCTTTTCAAAGGGAATACTTACTCTTACGAAAACAGGTCTGTGGCCATAGTTGAATAAATATCTTCAGGGATACTCTGCTACTGGATGAGGTATGAGAGGTTTCTCTTGTGGAAGTGCTGATTTCTCTCTTCAACCCGCTGTAGTTGTTTAAAACTATTTTCTGTATGTTCACATTTGGACTGTATTGATAAAATCCCCTCTAAGATACTTAGCTGTGAGTTTATGTTAAGGGTATTATCGCAGTACCTAGCAGGCAGTGGTTCTGGGTGTTGTGGTGTTTGGGTGTTGAGTCCAGTGCAGCACTGAATCAGCCAGGGTTGGGAGAGTGTGTTCATATATATGTGCTATAGGGACACATGAGGACTTGACCTTGTAATGGGTCTTCTGTGCCCATAAGCTTGTGAGCTATTGCAAGTATAATTGATTGAAAGGAGAATATCCTTCATGAAGACTTTAATAAACAGCTCTGAAAAGCTGGATCTTTTATAGGGTCCTGAAAAGCTGTTGTTATTTCAAAGTCTTTTACAAATGGACCATCAACCCTTTGTTGTCTCCAGTGAGACCACATTGATTTAGTGCTCTTAGAAAGAGATGTTTAAAGACACTAGAAAATATAAATATCTGAAGGGTGGGTGTCAGGAGGATGGAGCCAGGCTCTTCTAAATGTCATCTAGTGATAGGACAAGAGGCAGTGGGTGTAGGCTGGAATACAGGAGGTTTCATATAAATATGAGAAGGAACTTCTTCACAGTGAGGGTGATAGAGCACTGGAACAGGCTGCCCAGGGGAGTTGTGGAGTCTCCTTCTCTGTGAAACACCCAATACTTCTGTCTCCCTCCTCTGAATCACATCCAGAGGTAAAACAACTACATTTGCTCTCTTCCCAACTAGACTGAAGTAAACTTATACATTCCCTTCTCTCTCCCAAATGGGAGAGCAGGTGGTGGGGATTTACATCTGCACATCCCAGAATGGAAAGAAACAGGAGGGAGGAACAAAAAAGCTATTCCAGAAAATGGAATCAAAGGAGAAATCATTCTGTGCAGGAACTGGAGTTTTTCCCAGGAGACTCCTCCTTTATTTAATATCCAAAGAGTTGATGCTCAGTGCTGATGTTTGCAACACTAAATATACAGAGGTACTAGACGTGATATTTGCTGGACTGATGTAAAGCTTTTGACTTAATAGCACTAGGAGGCAGAAAAAACAATGCTCAACTTGTATGACATCTTGTTTTCATCAGAGTGTACTCATGTTTTATTGTCTGACACGCTGTCCCTCCGTGGGCAGTCTGTTCCAAGGCCTGAGGACCCCTTCAATAAAGAAGTTTTCCCTCATGTCCATCCTAAATTTCCCAAACACGACTTGAGGCCATTTCCTCCCTTCCTATCATCTGTAACTTGTGCAAAGAGACCAATTCCCACCTTTCTGTAACCTCCATTCAGCTAGTTGTAGACAGCAACAAGGCCTCCCCTCCACCTCCTTTACTTCAGCCTAAACAGCCCCATCTCCCTCAGCTGCTCCCCATAAGGCCTGATTTTAATCACAGTCAATCTCTTGAGGAACATGATATGTGACTACTTTATTGCTAGCCTGGAAGTCCCAGGCCACCACCTTCCCTCTCGGCTACTGAAGCTCCTGAAGAATCTTGCTGGATTCCTCCTGAAGACAAAGCTGCCCAAGCTGGGGGTTCTCTCAGTTAGTCAGATGGAATTTAATAAGGCGTCTTTGCATCTCTCCCCACTTAACCATCAGATCAAATCAAATTCAAGTTACTTTTCCTTCGAGCCCTTCATGCTTTTCTTTCAGAATTTCTTCACCAGCAGTCACTTAGAAGGGGGGGAAGAGACTTCTTTTCTGTATGAATGCGGATCATTGGCAAGACATGATTCAGAATTGGGCAGTAAACGGCAGCAGCCTTTCAAGGTTATGATTCAGAATAAGGCACTAAAAGGCAGAAGCCTTTCGAGATTGTTTGAAGGAATAGTGCCTACGTGAATAAAACGAGCCCTGCAAATGTCCTCATGCCACGTCCACGTTCACACCACTGTCAAGGCTTTCTTGCAGCTTTCGCAGCTGTCGCAGCACTGTCCTGCTGGCAGCTGGGTCAATATGCCCTTCATCAAAAGTTCAGGCTCCTAGCGTAAGTCCAGAGCATCCTGCAGGAGAGGCAGGAGGACAGCTGCTTGGCTGAGGAAGTGCCTTCCAAAAGCTGTGACCAGACCTCTGCCCCAGACCTGGCTCCTTGCTGGGACCCCTATCACCCACCCTCAAACCTCCTGCCCCAGACCTGCTCCTTGCTGGGAGCCCCATCACCCATCCTCAAACCTCCTGGGACTCCCACCACATCTACAGAGCATTTGGAAGGAGGGCTGGCCTCCCCCTGTCCAGGCTGGCTTATCTGGATGGCTCAGAGCAGTGTGCCCTTGTGAGCCGACTGCCAGGGTCTGCCCAAAGAGCACCTCACTGCAGCTGCAGCCCAACTGCCCTGGTGCCTGGGCAGTGGCCAGGCTCTGATGCAGAGCAAAGGGCCAGGGCAGCCCCCTTGTCCTCTTCCTGTTCCTTCCTGCTGCAAAGGAAAACAGAGACAGACCCCATCAACAGATACCACTGTGCCAGAGCTCCTACAGCCTGCCCTGCCCTGCACAGACTGCAGGACAGGCAGGGACCCAGAAGCTGGAACCACAGCTCTGGCTCACTGTCTCCAGAGAGCTTTTGGGACAGCAGGACAGCCTGGCCCAGCCCACACCCTGCCCTCTTCCACACTGTGAGCAGCAGCAGAAGCTCTGTGTCCCTGCAGAAGCACGTCCAGTGGCTCCTACCCAGTGTGTCTTCTTGCTCCTCCATGGGATCTGCCCAACCTGCATGGCGGGGAGAACACTCAAGGGACAAGTGAGCCCAGCAGAGTTGCTTGCAGGACAGCATTTCTCTCAGAAAACATCACCTGAGGAGCGGGTGGGACCCTCTGAGCTTCTGGCTGGGACCATCCTGCAAGAACCAGGCTGTACTTAGGCAGCAGTCCCACAGCACAAAGAACCATCCACCACCAGCAGCCTAAGCCCAGCAGAGATCGGACCATCTGCCCTCCACTGCTCTCTGCCCCACTCATCTGTTTTCCTCCCACTACCACCAGGGAGGGCGTGTTGGCTTCCCAGCCCTCTCTGCTCCCCAATTGGCACTGTGGTACCCTCGCTGCCTCTCTTCTGACTGCACAAGCTCTCACCCCTTGCTGCATATCCCTGGCACCTGGAAGAGACAGAGGTGAGTGGAAGGCAGCCACTCTCACCTTTGCCTGACTCTGCATCAGCTTCTCGAGGCTCCTCATCTTTAATGGCCTCCACTCTGCAAGACCCAAGTGCAGGAAGGTGAGCAGTGATGCTTCTAGTGCTTCTCAGCTGAAGGAGCAGGGATGCAGGGTAGGGCCCAGAGCAGGGAGACTCTCACAGTGTGCTGACAGCTCAGCTCCTTCTCCAGGGATGGCAGTGACAGCACATGGGTCACCTGGCTTCTCCTAGCGCAGCAGTGAGACATAGGCTGAACTCTGAGGCTCACGTTGCCACTTCTCTCTTAGTCAGGCAGCTTGAACTGGGAGCTGCCCACAGCCACAGGGGCACCTCTCCCATGTTGCAGAATCATAGAACCTGGGGAAAAGTGCAGTGATCTGAGTTTACAGTTTTGCTTTCTGCCTACTCTTGGATTCAATCCCATCCTGTAGTTTTATAGGAACTGTCTCTAGGACACACAAGACATTTACAGAAGATTTAAGCAAGACAGACAGCTTTTTCTTGAGTGTGGTGCAGGCGGTGACTTGCTCTGGCTGACAGCTCCTTCCTGGTAACTTCTGCACAACTTAAGCACAAAAATGTCACAGTTGCAAGGAACCACTCCATATCACCTAATCCAACCATGCCTCTAAAGCCTAAGGACTGCATCCAGGTGGCCTTTGAATCTCTGCAGAGATGGAGACTCCACAGCCTTTCAGGGCAGCCAATTCCAGTGCTTTGTCACTGTCACAGCCGCTGAGATGCAGCAAGCAAGCCCTCAGGCTGAAGGACAAGAGGTCCTGGACTGTACACAACTTATTCATGGGATGAGTGGGGAAACACGTGATACTAAAAAAATACAGTGACAAGAACAATCTGTTGTGAGCCAATCAGGCAGCAGCCTTTCAAGATTGTTTGAAAGAACAGTGTCTACGTGAATAAAAGGAGCCCTGCAAATGTCCTCAGGCCTCTTTGCTTTCATCTCATAGGAGATGGTGCTACTGTACTTCTTGCCATTGCCTGCACCACAAGGCTTCCCTTGTTTCTTCTCTTTCATGTGCTTGTGGTTGTCAGAGTTAAAGAGGAGTGCAGAGAAATAAAAATCATAAAGCCTGAAAGAAACGTCCAAGATAAAACCAACAGGTGTGGTGGGTGCTTGATGCAGCCATAAAACATGATTTAGTTTAGCCCAGGTGATGACGTGCTCTGCATGTCAGCTCGTTTGTGCCAATCTCTGCACTTCTAATTGAGATGCAGCAAGAAAGTCCTCAGGCTGAAGGGCAAGAGGTCCTGGCTTGTATACCCAGAAATGAAAGGGTAAAAAAAATTGTGCTTGTGCTGGAGTCCCGCTTAGTTGCAAATCTCTGGATGTTTAGCTTTAGGCTCCTTTTCCTTCTCAGGCTGTGGAGATGTATTCATTTCGAGCCCACCTGTCTTGAGTTGTTTCTGTGGCTCTTCACTTCTGCTGCCTTCTTTGTCACTGAATTTCTTTTTGCTGCCTCTCAGTTTTGCTTTTGTGAAATTGCAGGGTTTGAATTCTTCCAATCTTTGTGGAATTTCAATGACTTTCTCCTCATTGCAGGGTTTGAATTCTTCCAATCTCTGTGGTTCATTGCAGTCTCTTCTATCTCTGCTTCAGGCTCTGTCTTGAGGATGTTTTCCTGAGCTTTTCGCATTGATTGGTCCCTTTCTTTCAGAATGGGGAGATGTGTGCTTGCATTCCTTGCAAATCTCCCACCTTCCCTGAGTCTGCTTTTTTGTTTTCACACTTTGTGAGAGCCTTTACACTCATGAAAGGGAAGAAGGTTTGATAATGATTTGTGCCTCCTTCTGGTCACTGTCTGATTTTTCTCTCCTCTTGGAGACAGGTCTCTCTGTGCCAGTTCTTTGAGAGTCATCTGCTTTTCTCTTATGCTTTTCCTCTGTTGGGCTAATTCACACCTCTTATTGCTCAGTTCTTCATTTTCTCCAGGAAGCTGACCGTCCAAAACTTTATCCAGTTTGACACTGGGTAAAGTGGACACTCACAAAATCAAAATATGATTCTCACTTTAAAAAGTCCCATCTACAAAGGTAACTCCACCTTCAGTATAAAACAATGGCTGGCTACCAGAAAAGTCTTGCAACATTTTCCCTGGAGACCTATTCTGACACCTTCCCTTGGCTCCCAGAGAAGAGGTTTTTCCCCAGGATTAAATCCCATCCTGTAATTTTATAGCAACTGTCTCCAGGTCACACAACATGTATACAGAAGACTTAACCAAGACAAGGAACTGAAAATTAGATAGTGCTCTTCCCACAGTGCCTGTTCCTTTCAGAGCAATCCTTACTCCAACCATGGCCTTCATTTCCCCTCTGCTTTAAATGAGCCAGCTACACAGAGCAGATACCCAGCCATAGACACCAGGGGAGCAGTTTTAAGGATGAGCAGTAAAAAAAGATATGCGACACGGGAAAGTGCAGCTCTGACAGAACTGAGTGATACAAACAGAAATCTTTTCCTATGATGGAAAGAAAATCACTGGAGAAGAAATAAATATACCAAGAGCAAGATTGTTCCATCTGTTCTGAACACAACCAGTGCTTGTCATTACCTGAATGTAAAAGAGTACATAAGCCTCCTGGCTGACATCTTTGATCTCCATTGGCTCGACTGAGGCATCGTTCATTCAATACCGAAGTCCATCACCAGTCTGCAAATAAAGACAAGGCTGTCCTCAGATGAACTGTGCGTTTTCCAAAGGACATCACAGACACAATACTACAGCACAAAATCTACCAAAAGCCAACCCGAGACAACACACAGCACAACCTTCTCCCCTCCAAACAGTGGCTACCAGCAGCATTCTCCTTTCTTTGCCAGCACACATTTGACCCTGCCAGCAAGCACAATGGGTCATGTACCTCTTCAATGCACAAATCATTTGCTCATGCATGGCTTGACCAAGGGGAAGTCATTCCTGACCAACCTATGAGGGCATAACCAGGTAGATAGATGATGGCAGAGTGTTGGATGTGGTCTATCTTGACTTCAGTAAAACATTTGACATAGTCTCCCACAGCATCCTTGCAGCCAAATTGAGGCAGTGTGGACTGGATGATTGGATAGTGAGGTGGACAGTGAACTGGCTGCAGGACAGAAGCCAGAGAGTGGTGGTCAGTGGGACAGAGTCTAGTTGTAGGCTTGTATCTAGTGGAGTACCCCAAGGGTCAGTACTGAGACCAGTCCTATTCAATCTATTAATTAATGATTTGGATGAGGGATTAGAGTGCACTGTCAGCAAGTTTGCTGATGACACAAAGCTGGACTCTCTCCAGCAGCTCCACATCCCTCTTGAACTGAGGAGCCCACAACTGGATACAATACTCCAGATGTGGTCTCATCACTGCAGAGTAGAGGAGGAGAACCACTCTTGATCTACTAACCACCCCTCTTCTGATCCACCCCAGGATGCTGTTGGCCCTCTTGGCCACAAGAGCACATTGC
>JAOXOE010000702.1:15212599-15330645 GCA_028565055.1 Phoeniculus purpureus | reverse complement strand
CCTTCTCTGGAGATGTTTAAAACCCACCTGGATGTGTTCCTGTGCAACTTGGTCTAGGTGATCCTGCTCTGGCAGGGGGATTTGGCTAGATGATCTTTCGAGGTCCCTTCCAATCCCTTATGATTCTATGTATAGTGGAAATACTCTTTATTAGTGAGGCTAGATTTAAATGCCTGAATATTAAAGTAATAATACATACCACTTAAAAACCCTTAGAGAAATGTATTTTTTAAAAATCCCATTATTGTGGCTGCAAATTCCATGCTGTTGGAATTCTTGCTTTTCTTTCTGAAAATTCTTTTTTCTGTTGCACAGCTGCCCTCATTCCGGAGATGGCAGCTTTGGCTTTATTATAGCTGCTTGCCTGTGTTTAGCTTTGGATGTTGACTGTCCTCCTCACAGGAAGAGACAACAAGCTCCTGAAATGTCAGGGTGTCTTAAGGGAGTTGAACCTTGATTTTAATATGAGTGACTTCTAATTTTTTTCTGCTTTTGGTTAAAAAATGTGAGCTGCTGACAAAATATCAGATATGAATTGTCTGCTTGGCTATTGTTTTCATGGGGTTTGAAGCTGGTCAACCGGGAAGAGTTGCAGAGTGGATTATGATGTGACTATCCCCCAGTATTTACATTGTTATTTCCAAAACAGAAAGAGGCTAGATGTGAGGAAGATGTTCTGTACTGCGAAGTGGTGAGGCACTGGAACAGATTGTCCATGGAGGTGGTAGATGCTCCATTCCTGGAAGCATTGAAGGAGTGGCTTGGATGAGATTTTGAGCAGACTGGTCTAGATGTCTCTACCCATGGCAGAGGGAGTTGGAACTAGATGGTCTTTAAGGTCCCTTCCTACCCAAATCTATGATTATATGATTTCTGTACAGTCACTGTTACCCCAGAAGTCAAATTACGGACACGCTTATTTGGCTCCTAGTTGGTTGCATGGGGAGCCCAACTCTGGGGTGAGATAGGCATCGGGGCGGCAGCACCACTACCCAGCCAGCTGCTTCACGACTAGTCAAACTTTCTTTTACAACCCTGTGTCCATTACCATAACTTTTGGTCCATTCTGGTGAATGACCTGGCTCCATGAGGGGTGGCTGATGAAGCTCCCCAGCATGGGCTGGAGCTGTGCTGCTTGTCCCCACTCCCCTCCTGCCTGTGCTGCTGGCAGCTGCCTGCTGCAACTGGGATCCAGCTTTGGAAATGGGACAGGATGTTTGACTTTTGTGGAGTACAGTTGTTGAGGAAGTTAAACGAAGGGATTCTTGAAAGGCCAAGCTTCCTCGATCAGATTAGGCTGTTAAGATGAGGGTTGTGGGCATGATTTAAAGCACCTTATCAGGAGAGCTTGGGGAGGATGTGCTCTTCATAGCCACCATTGGCTGGAAAGTTGCATTAGTTGGAGAAAAGGGAAATCTTCAGGAAATCTGAAGAAGCTGGTTTGTCTGCAGCCACTGTGAGGGGTGTGGGGGGTTACGGGAAGGTGTCACACACCCACCCACCAACTACTGGCCCAGGTGGGGACAGATAAGGAGGAATGTGCAATATTTTGAGTACCATAAAGCTGGATATCCTTTGTGCGGGATATTTCCTGTCCAGAAGAATTCATTTTTCAACAGTATTATTGGCAGAAAATCCACAAAAAGGGAGTAGGGGGAGGGAAAGTTATGTGTTGCAGAAGGTGAGAAGTTTGCAAGTGAAGAACTGACAAGGCTTTGGAGAACAGAAAAATGCACACCTCTTATGTAGTGGTAAACCACCAGCATGCCTAGTCCCACATTGAATATTCAATGTTTATCATCATCAGTGTTGTACAGTGTTTAACCAATAGATTCTGTAAAAAAAGAGGCTTTTTTACATTGGGATTAAAAAGGCATGATGACTTCCAGGGAGGGCTGAGCCTGGGGACAGGCATAGCCACAGCAAAGCTCTAGACTGACTTCCACCATGCTCCACTGCATGTTGTGCCTTGAAGTTCATAATGAATTAAAGCCTAAATCATAAAGCAGGACTTCACTGGTGATTTGTGATCTGGCTAATCCCATAGTGAAAGCAGAGTGTGTTTAACACGGCCGCTGCCTGCTCCCCACGGATGGCACGAGCCTGGGTCAGCAGCCGAGAAGTGCTTGTAGCTTCCTGCTATGAAAATATCTTTGTAAGAATGTTTGTAGTAGCTTCCTTCTGTAAACTTCAGATAGAATTCACTTAATCTCATGAATGTGACTGCATGTTCTGGGGTGACTGTTTATAACAAAGACCTACAGTTATTAATACAATGAGAGTTTATTGTTTACCATAACTTTTCATTTGTTGCTAAAAACACATAAAAAAACAAAGAGTTTTCATAAAGGATTCTTTTGCCTGCTAGCAACGTTGAATCATAGAGTGGGTTGGAAGCACCTTTAAGGCTCATCTAGGCCAACCTCCCTGCAGTGAGCAGGTTTCTCAGAGCCCCATCTAACCTGACCTGAATTGCTTCTACCACCTCTCTGGACAACCTAAGCCAGTGATCCACCATCCTTATCCTATAAGTTTCTTTCTTCTGTCTAGTCAGAATCTTATCTCTTTCAGTTTAAAACCATCACCCCCTTGCCCTGTTGCAACAGGCCCTGATAAAAAGTTTCTCACTGCCATACCATGCATTTAGCAGTTAGTACAGTTTATGGAAAGATGACCATGTAGTGGAGAGAGGTGCACCGTGTTCCTGTCTTCTCTGTCCTAAAATAAGGAGAAAAGCATTTGGTTGTTGTGTAGTGTTCTTAGGGCTGGGCTTTAGTTTTAGAAATACAAGGATTCTGTGTGGGTTGAACTTCTTAACCAATTTTCTCTGCATCCCCAGTACCCAAGAGAAGGCTTTGTAAAACAGCAGTGAACTTACAATGCTGAGGTTGCACTTTTTGAGGCTGGAGTAACATGTTATAACAGAAGTCCCAAGTCGATGAGAACATTTTAGTTGTCGTGCACAAATGATCTGGAATCTCTGGTATGTGCCAGTGGCAGGAGCTGCACTCCCCAGTATGCTGCTTTCTTGAAGTGAATGTGAGCAGGGCTTTGGTGTCCAGGCATGTCATACTCTAATGCTGAAAGACATGCTGTCAACCCATAGTGTTTTGTAGCAGGTAAATCCAGGAGGACAAGGGAGAAACTGAAATTTTTCACTTCACTGCTTTGTCTCACAGTCTTTAATTCTTTTAACTTGCTTGTTTCTGAACACAGTTTAAGCATTCTAAGACAACTGAAGATAGGTATACGCTTTATGTAGATGAATGCAGGTATGTATGTACGTACACGTCTTGTGATTTACGTGATTAACTCGCATATCTTACTAGATATGGAGAAGGTAAGACCCTAAATGTAGATGATGGGAGATGAATTATGTAGATGAAAGAAGGTTGTAAAGTGGTGGGTGTTGGCCTCTTCTCCTTAGTAACTGATGACAAAACTAGGGGAAATGGTCTGAAGTTGAGGCAGAGGAGGTTTGGATTGGATATTAGGAAGAAACTCTTTACAGAAAAAGTGGTGAGGCATGGGAACAGCCTTCCCAGGGAGGTGGTTGAGTCACCATCCCTAGAGGTATTTAAGAAACCTGTAGACATGGTGCTTCACAATATGCTATAGCGGCAGGCATGTAGGGGGTTATTTTGTTTGTCAATCCATCAGGTATGTAGGTATTCAGTTATTTAGGTTTTTTGTTGTTGTGGGTAAGGTTGTGCTCAGTGATCTAGAACATCCTTTCCAACCATGATTATTCCATGGCTCTGTGAGATAAAGTTACCATGAGGAGCTGTAGAAGCAATTATCAGATTATTGTATGCTTTGGTTTTGGGGTCACTATCATGCTTTTAATGCTCAAGTTTGGATCCAGCAGTGAATTTTATTTGCCTGTTATATATCTTGGTATCTTCTTGCCACTACTTCGGGTTTCTGGATATGGTTTAAAAAGCTTTTGTGACCTCTACCATGTGTGCATTCATAAAGTCTAAAATAAAGCCTTTATCCTTTTGTCTGCCGTACCTATTTAGGGTAGGGAGCTCACTTGCTTTAGTTCTGCACTACCAGTTTCCCAGTGGCTACATAACTTGATGACAAGTGTAGATCCCTGTTACAGCAGCAGCTATGGTTCTGACAGCTGGTTCATGTCCAATTGCAATTAGTCCTGGTTTTCCTACAGCAATCCTTGCCTAGAGAGGGAAGGGAGACTTCTGAGAGTGAATATGTAGCTGCTGGTAGATACTGCCACATTTCTGCATTTTTGATCAGTTTTCTCTTAAAAAGATTAAGAAATCCTAAAGGTTACAACCCAGTGATGCTTCAGCATCACTGAATTAAGTTGGTGGTGATATCACTGTTTTCTCTTTGTTTATTTCTAGCGAGAGTACCTTTTCCATATTTGATAAACAGGAGGCTCCACCCACTTGTGTTTGTCACAAGAAGGAAGTTACTAGTAACAAAGTGACTTTTTTTTAATTTAATCAATTTGAGAAATGTTCAAAAGCCTTGAAGTCTAATGTGCCGCAGCATGTTCTTAATAATAAACTTGCAGTCTGCACTGTTTAGGTGAGAGTGAATATCTCCTTCATTACGTCTTCGTACTCTTCTGAGATTTCTGCACCACTAGTGTATGTGGATGAGAAGGGGGAAAATCAGAGCATTCCCTGTCTCTTCATCTACAAGTTGAAATACAAAAGATACAGCAGGTTTAATTTCTGATTTAAATGATATTAAATCTTGTTCTGCTCTTCCTTGAACAGTTAAGACACAGAAGTGACTTGAAGTTGTGCTGAATTTCAAAGTACTGGTTTCTGAGCATTTAAAACAGTAACAGGCAATGATTACTTCTTGGGCCAGAGATATGACACTTGTACATTGTGTTCTAAGCAGTCACTTTATGAAGCATAAGGTGCTTCTGGCACCTGTGCAGTGGTGCACCCAGCAGTCTGTCATTTCCATTACTTGGAGCAGGGCTGGATGCAGCCATGGCTAGGAACACAGAACAACATTAGAGAAAAATCTTACGGTGGAAGTTTTCTTCTGGGGCAATGGAAAAAATTAGGGAGAACTGATTGCATATGAGAGAGTCTCCTCAAGGAGCAGCGGGAGGAAGATGAGGCGCTGAGCAGCTTTTTGGTGTTGGGGAATTTTCCTGCAGCACACTCCATTGTGTATGGACTCATCATCAGGTTAAAAATTTTCTGAACTCCTGAGTTGTCTTTCTGTAGCATCCTGGAGTTATGGTTAGGGGCTTGAGAGAGAAGTAGGAATATGTTCACGAGAGACTTTTCCACACAGGTCCATTAATGAGAGTCTTTATTAAAATGCTTGCATGGACATGCCATCTTTCACTGCTGCCCTGAGAGAATATGCTCTTGTGTAGGTGGAGAAAAATGGCAGCTAGGTTTACTTTTTTTTTTCACACTAGATACTAGCACAGAATCGTTAAGGTTGAAAGAGACATCCAAGATCATCAAGTCCAACTATCAACCTAATGTCACCATGTCCCCTAAACTGTGTTTTCAAGGATCAGTGTTGAACAATTTTGAACACCTCCAGAGGTGGCAACTCCACCATCTCCTTGGACAGACTGTTCCAATATCTGTCTGCTCTTTCAAATATCAAATGATGGCAAAATGTGTACCTTCCCCTTAGACATCAGGTAATAAGTGCAACCCGCTTGCCTCTGAGTCCTATGGGGCTTTTTGCTGGAGAAATAACTGGAGTTAATGGGGAAGGCTTTTGTCACTCATTAACTGTGTACCCTATTGTTAAGGTGGGTAGCCATATGGGGCTCTGCTCTGCTGAGTACTGCCAGAACGTGACTGAACTGGGTCAGAATGTAAATATTAAAGAATCAAGATTGTGTTGTACTTCTGGTGATAGCACCTGGGTGTTCCAGCTTATTCACACAAGCTGAATGTGCCCTGTTAGCGCTCCCAGGGCTGTCAAAACAGTGGAACAAAACCTTGTTGGGTCATGTATCACTTAAATCATTCAGGTGAAAATGAATGCAACAAGATTGTTTCTTACTTGAGTCCTGGGCTAATGCCATCAAGTTCTCTGAGATCCCAACTCCTGCTTTTGCTGATAGTCTGAAGTTTCTGCCTCCACTGTGAGAGATAAGCTGCTGTTGACCCTCATCTTAATTTTAAAATTGTATTTATATACATGTATCGTATTTCTGTATTTAATGTGGAGCTCATGCTGAAAAAGGGCATAAACTTAGTAGCATAATTTTTACTCGGTGAGGGCTTATCTGAATTTTTATTGGAATAAATAAAGTGAGGTGCGTGTCTAGGAAAAGTTGAAGACTGAAGACTCAAGACAGTGGTGAAGCAGTGCTTAATACTAATGCTGTAAGTAGTGTAGAAAACATTCTTACAGAAATGGCCTTTCTTGTACATTCAATCTTTCTCACTTGAGTTCATCCAACTTGATTTTTGAGTGAGTTTTTCTTACATTTGAAGGATTTGCATGTTTTTAGTTGTTTATTGGAATTCTGTGGATGAACTGTGTATTATTCGTACCTTCTCCTTAGCCCTCTGTAACAACTTACTTGTTTCTTAAGGTCGTCTTCCCCACCCCAATATGCTAATAAAATCCATTTGTTGAAATTCATATTTGTGTATTTTAAGAAGCAAGGATAATTTTTTTTCTCTATGTTCTTGAAATACTTTTATTTTTGAGTTCTAGCTAGAACTGAAAATGAAATATTTTTGGGAAACTTTGAGATTTTATTTTTTTAAATTGCTCCTTTCCAGAAAGCCAATACCTTCTGAATGGTTGTTTCCAGAGATTTATCATAGAATCTTATGGATGTTTAGGTTGGAAATGATCAGAAAGTCCCACCATTAACCCAGCTGTCCCAAGGCCACCACTAAACTCTGTCCCTAAGGTCCAGATCTCCATGACTTTTAAACACATCCAGGATTGCCATCCCTGGGCAGCCTGTTCCAAGACCCGATGACCCTTTGCATGAAGAAGTTTTTCCTAATGTCCAACATAAACTTCCCCTGGAGCAACTTGAGGCCTTTCCTCTTGTCCTACTGCTCATTACTTGTGAGAAAAGACCAAGACCTACTTGACTACACTGTCAAAACAATTGTTTAAAAGGACCCAAAGATAAACTCTATTTTTTATATTGATTTTTCTTATTTTTTTAATACTTGTTGCTAGTCTGCTCCAAGGTTGTCCAGTGGCTCTATCTCATGTTTGTAAGTAGCAAGTTCATTGTACATACCAACCTGGGAAATGAATGAAGTTTACTTCCTGGAAATCAGTTGAGCAGAGAAAGAAAAGAGGTGTTTGGATGGAGTCTGTGGTCCGAATTTCCAGTGACGTGGCTCTAGGGCTGGATGGGGAGGAGGGACGATCCCACTGCACCCTTCTGTGGGATTCTGTGTCCCTTTGCTCAGCCCTTGCAGGATGTCTCCCCAATTGCGATAGCTACACTTGTTGGTAGAGTTGGCGTGAAAGGCTCCTGGGACAAATACAGACTAAGTAACTGTTGGTGGCGCAGCGGTTGGGGTTGGAAGGGCTCTCAGCATGGGGGCTGACTACAGTGATTGTCAGCAACAGCCAGGCCAGGAAGTTTATGGTTCCCTGCTGTTTTACTGGAGTAGTGTGATGTGTCCATGAGGCTGGGGACGCTGCCACAGAGGTGGGAAGAGGGAGGCACATGCTTGAGTAGCTCACATAGCAGAACTAAGTGCATTTATGTTACTAAGTCAGGAACGTTGTTTTCCTCTTTATCCAAACCCAGTAAGACCAACCTTCTAATGGTTTTCCTCTGTGACATACAACTTCTTTCTGTGGATTTCTTAGATGTCCCTGAACATTGATTCTAGACTCTTGTACCTCAAGTTTGTTGTGCTGCTATGGAGATGTATTTCCCAAGGTGTAACGAGGGGAAACGAAATGAGATTTGTGTGTTGCATGGAGCTTGAAAGTTGGTTTGCTTTCTGCTGCTTGTTCTGTTGAAGTTCTTGCTTGACTAGAATCGCGTCATTTAAAGGATGTGGAAAGCTAACTTTAGTTTCAAGGGTTTTATTGACTTCACTGGAGCTGTGTTTGGTTGTATCAATAGGGAAACACAATGGAGCGTGACCTTCCCCTTTCCAATTAAGTAATATATTTGCATTTAAGAAAATCAATGCAGTTTGTGGAGACATTTGCCTTACTTCACCTCACTCGACTTCTGCATCCTCTGGAGTCTCCCAAAAGAACTTTGTGTTGCTGTCTGTCTCTTCATTGCTCTTTAAACTTTGTTCCAGAACTGTGTGAACTTCCAACACATTATAGTGTTGCCCCATTGCTTTGCAGATACGGCTGTCCAACTGAGTGTCATCAAGTGCCTGAGCTGCCTTCCATCAAGGTTCATTCCTGCAGGTTAACACTGTTTTATTTGAAATGGGGTTGGTGTAGGCTTAGGCAGTGACAGGGTTTAGGAAATGAGCATCCATCTGCAGACCTAATGCAAAAGCACATTGTTTTCTTGAATCATTCACATCTTTTTTTTTTTTCCTTTTCCACCTACCCTTCAGCCAAAGCTCACAGTAACACAAAGCTGCTGCAATGTATTCTCATGGTTTGAAGATAAAAACAGAATGACCAGGTTACTTTGAATTGCATTTTGTAATTTAAAAAAACCAAAGAACCAGAAATGTTAGGCTGCCTTTAGATTCTCAGAGGAGCCTGGCTGGCAGTGTGTGGAGAACTGGAAGGTGCTTGTTCCAGGATTCAGAATTCTCATCAGTCGCCAGACACTTCATTTTGTGAAAAATAATTAGTACGAGGTGTGTTAATAATCTTTCAGTGCTGCTATTACTTCTTTATGTTCTGCTGACACTGAAAGCTGGAATATCAAAGTCAGTAGGTGAAATATTAGGAAGTTTTAATTAACCAAGGCTTACATCTTTGTAATGAATAACTCTGTAACTAGTAGGAGCTATAGGATGGGGCTTGTTGCCTTTTGACTGCACCTAGGTCGGGTGGAAATGGGCTGTCCAGGAGGGTTGTGGAGGCTTCTTCTCTGGAGACATTTAAAACCTGCTCCGGTGCGACTTGGTCTAGATGATCCTGCTCTGGCAGGAGCATTGGACTAGATAATCTTTCGAGGTCCCTTCCGGTCACTGATGTTCTGTGATTCTGTGAACATCTGTCTCCATGCCATGTGGGCACCTCTTAACCACCAATGCTACTGGGTTTGGTGTAACTTTATTTTTAAGGGGTACTGGTTACCCAATTCATAATACAAATCTTCCACGACTTAATTGTGTTGCTTATTAACAAATGCCAATTTACTTGTATTGAGAACCACATTCAGCCTTCTGTTGCTTGAACAAATTGGCACAGAGTGGGAATTAATTTAGTTAGAAGGATGAGGAATCAGAATTAAATTGGGTATGGACAACCTAAGCATGGGTAACCCCTGGGACTCTCTCCTGCTGTGTCGACTGAACTTTTCTTTTCCAGTTTGTGTTACAAACTCTGCCCTGTTACAAACAGGTAACAAAACCCAGAAGTTTTAAACCATTTAATAGGTAACTTGAGCTTTATAGCTGCATCACTTGGCATATTCAGCATGATAGAGGTTCAGCATTTTCTGTCTAGGTAAACAGAGACCCTGTGTCTTCCCACATTAAAGAAAACAACCCCCTCTAGTACTCTGCATTTAAAGATTCAGTGGTTTTGATTCCTTGATGCTTTATTATCGCAAAGATCAGATACCTGGAGCAGGAGAGACTCCTTTTCTCTAAGGTGCTGGATACCTAAGTTACTAAATCAGAAATGGAACGATAATTTGATTTTTGTGTGTGTGGTTTCTTTTTTGTTGATTTTGGGTTGGTGGTTTTTGGGGAGGGCAAGTTAGGATAAATTCCTGTCTAAGAGAAACTTTCTTCATACTAGCTTCATTTTCAGGAAGCAGTTGAGACAAGTGAAAAAACTGCAGATTTCACATTTCTGTGAAAGCAAAGGATGGTGAGACACAACTTTCTGTCCTGTTGCTAAGAAGTTCTAAGGTGATGGGTTTGAGTGGTAGGGTTTGGGTTGATTTCACATTAATCGTGTAGATTAGACACTTAGGTCCTGTGAGCTCAATTATAATAATGGGTTCAGCTTTCCTTCTATATGAGAAACTTCTCCGGCAGCCATCCAGAGGTGCTCCCTTGCAGCAGCTGCTCTGTGTGAATGCCTGTTCTTCAATCCCGGGGCTGAATGGGAGATCTCTCTGAAGCAATTTCCCACAAAAACACAATGAGCCACTTTGTCAGCGCAGCGGCAGCCCGGAGTCAGGTTAGCAATGAATGGCGACAACAGAAAAAAGTTTGCCTTGCACAAAGGTGTGTTGAAACCTTGCAGTAAATGGAATTTGGTGTGCGTGCTTTTCAAACACTGCAGATTGATATGATAGATAGCCTTTATTTTTCTTCATACTTTAATTAGTGGTAAAAAAGAGCTTAACAACACACCTCATTGATTTCTGTAGATTCTTCACTGCACAGGAACTTGGGAAGAGATAGCCACGGTCTTTGTGATATTATTGCAGAGAGGTTATTAGTTGAGAGAGCAGACTGAAGGGAGAGGGTATTTATTGCCAAATGTTAGGCTTATCAGCCTCAAGCTGTGTTGAGTGCTTTGGCTATTAAATAGTAGAAGAAAGCAAATAGATGAAGCCTTATCTGTCTTACACCTTTGTGCAAGAACTTGTCTTCGTGTAGATGTTGTGCTTGTGCACGGGGTCACAGCCCTGAGCCAGGGTTGTTCAGACATACCTTAGTGCAAATGTCTGTGGAACTGGGGCTCCAAACGTAGACTGGTGTAGGTCTGGATTGAGATTTGTTCTTCCTCAAGCAAATAGTTGGAATAACTTGGTGTTTGCTCAAAGCAGTGTTTAAGCTTTACTGCATATCTTTTGTGACCTGAATTTCTTTTGCACAATGCTTTTGTCAGAAGCAACATGGAGTGCAGAGATTCTGAAAAGGATTATTTAATTATGAAACACACAGTGTTGACTCTGCAGTGTGAAATGGCCTGTTGCTGTTAGGGGGCCACTTTGTGCTGTGAGATGGAGAGCTGTTGGGGCACTGTCACCCTCCATTCCTTGCCCTTTTTCACAGATGAAAGAGTTTGGTCTCTTCTGCTGAGCAGTGGGGAATGCATGGGGAACAGAAAGGTCCCACCCTGTTTGATGTGACTTGTGGTCTTCTAGAAAAGCAAGAAGATGCCAAGCGCAGTTGGTAGGGTATTGTACAGTTTGATCAACACTCGGAGCTCTCTTTTCCAAATGCTCTTGCAAGGGTGGACAAGCAGAAACACAATCAGAAATGTTGATTACTGCTTGTATGTTTGGAATTGCATACATCAGGGTTTTTAAAAGGGACATAAATCCCAAATACTTTAAACATTAAAAGCAAATTGTGCTACAACAGATGCTATAATTAAACATTTTTATATATGCAAAATGTTAATGTAAAGAAACACCAGTACAGAAAGTAATGGGGGAAAAAAATAATTGACTGTTGTGCAAGAAGGTTTGCTCTAATGCCGCTAGTGCAGGCTGTAACTGGGGATGTGTTGGATGGCTTAGAACTGATTCTGAACAGCGGGTGGATTTGCTGCTTTAATGCTGTTTGCAGCAGTAGCGTCTGTAGAGCCACTAGATTAGCTCGTCTGCCTGTGGCTTTCTGCTCAGCCGTAGCTAATAGAACCTAATAAAATGTTAGGAGATCTGTTTTGCTTCTGATGTATTTTATTCCCTAAATCTACTGTCATTAGTTTTCACCAGAACACTACTGCCTTTGGGACATGTGTGCACCCCTGTTGTGTTGTGGTGATGGGAGGCAGGTGGGCTGGCTCTTCCACACACATTTGTAACAAGATTTCCCTCCAGAAAACCAGGGAAAAAATCTCAAACCTTGAGAAGCTTAAAGTTTTCCATTGGAAAAAGTCTCATTGTGCACCATCTTGCTTTATTGCTTTATTCTGGTGTTTCATCAGAGCTGTTACATGCTGATTAGTTGTACTCGCCTCATTACATAAGGCACTCCTGTGTGATGATGTTGGACCTGACTGCCCCATTCCTGATACTCAATGCTTTCATGTGTTTGAAGTTACTCAGTTGTTCCATTTCATCCCAAGGTTAAGCTAGGAACTGGTTTGGTTTTTTTTGACTTTCAATAGTTTGTCTGCTCCTAAATTGCAGATATTTCCTGTGAGATGTCTGCAGCAGGTCACGTTGCAAAATTGTTGTTCTTTAAAATATGAGAGTTTCAAGTCTTGAAAACTTGAGGTCAAATTTTACATGTAAATAGTGCAGATACATGTAAATTTTCATATATTCTTGCACCAACATGGGGAGAAACACCTATTTGCACTGTTCTCCTATAGGATTGATTGCTGCTGACAATTCCATCTTTAGAAATGGAATGTACCATGGACATTGAAATGTGCTGTAGTTTAAAATAAAAATAAACAAGAGGGGAATAAACTTACTGATTAATTCCAGCGGTTAAGTTACAAGGGTATATTTATGCTTTCAGTTTCCTTGAGGTAGAATCCAGCTACCGATGGCCTTCTTGCCTGTGCAAATGGCCTGGAGAACAAGCAGGAGGCATATTACTGCCTCTTCCTAAAACGCCAGCAAGCTCTGTAGCTATGTGTTCCCTCTAATCTGTTTGCTTTTGTCATAACAGATTATTAAAATTGCCTTTATTTCTTCAAAATGGTTCCACAGAAGCCTGCCTGTGTTTGGGCGCTTTCAAATTAATCGGCTGTGTTTGCAATTAAACAGAGAAAGAATGCTTTCAGGTCTCAATTGCTCTTCAGACGGATGTGATTTAACTAAACTAATGAAGGCACATCAGACAAGACAAATTCCAGACTGTTTGTGCCTTGACCAGCCATCTGTGCGCATACCTCCAGGTACTGCTCATGTCTCGAGAGGCTTTTCTACATGAACAATTATTACCACTCCTTTCTGAATTCGAGTGGCAAGCTGTGGCAGGAGGCTCTTGAAAGAGGCTATATTTGCTGCTCCACTTTTCAGTGCGGATATAATTGTGTTATGCGTGCTTTAATTAATCTTAAATTTCAACATGTGCTCTACAAAATACAGCAGGAGAATGGGGCTGTGTGTCAGCTCTTTGATCTTCTGCCTTCGAATGCCAGCATCACCAGTACCGTGCAGAAGAAGTGCTGCTGATTCAGAGCCTGCCTAGTGGCTCATACACTCATTTGAAATTCTTAGTGTCTGAGCATATGTGTGCAAATAATTCTGGGATGCTGTGTATACACCGTGTATGCGTATTCTCTTTGGACATGCTAACTTTTTCCTCCTACATTTTTTTTCTTTAGTTATTTCTTAGATTGTCAAAATACCTCTGGAAAAGCACTTATTTCTTCAAATTGACATTGATATGATTTGCCCTACCAGGCTTTGATATGGTTCTTCAATTCCAATTCCATGTACAAACTCCTGGACAATAGCAAATGGTTCTAAGAATATTTCTTTTTATAGATGAAGAATAACACGTCCTGCAGGTAGTGGCTGCTGCAAATGCAAAAAGGATTTCCTTATGCTCATTGCATTTTGCTGTATTTCCTTTGAGAGTCTTCCCTGTTCTTGAGGCCTGTGTTGCTAAAGATGTGTTTGACTTCTCCCTCTGAGATGAGCCTGGGATTCCATGCATTTTTTAACTGCAGCAAAACCATTTGTAGCAACTCCTATTTCCTCTTGTCTTGCTTATAACAGCACAAGTATTTGAGTGCCCATATAGTGCAGGGGTAGGGGAGCCCACCTCTGTTCAAAGGAACTGTGCTTTGAAACCCAGTTTCACTGATGGTCACAGAATCACTACACTTGATCTTAGCCAAAAGGCCGAGAAGGTGGAGGGCTTGGGCTGCTCGTACCATTAGGATGTGGTTCAGCGGGTACAGATCAGATCTCACAAATACTGCTGTGCCCTGAGAACTGCCAATTTCTGAAAATCCATGTTGCAGAATCAGGACAAGCCAGGGAAAACAGCTGGTAGAGGGGAGAAACAGTCACCTTTGAATGTCTGCTGGCCATTAGATCGTTCGTCATCAGAAGAGTTTTACTTTTGGTGTCTCATATGAACTATGTTTTTGTAATAATAAACTTGCAAGGAAGTTGCAGATGGTTTGCTTTGCTTGTCTGGTCAGTGCATCAACCAGTGTGCAAGAGATCACGCACTACCTGCAGACTGGCAGAAGTGGGGCTTGTGCAGTGCATACGTATATAAAAAATATAGGTGGGAAGCAGCTCCTATTAGACTCTGTAACAATATTAAAAAAACAACAAATAAAATAACATGGTTCTGACCAAGAGCCTTTCCTCCCCTCTTGCCTCAATGAAATGTATGCAAGGATTTTGAAGAATTAGTGGAGGAAATTTGTATTTCAGGACAGCTAGGTTTTTTTGAGTAGTAGATTCTGTTGTCTTAGAAGCCACACTCGAGAGTCTGAGTTGTCCTTACAAGGAATGTGTTAGGTTCATTTTCTTTGGGTGGGGTGGGCTGGACACATGTGCACCAAACATGCTGATATCACCAACTTCTGAGGTTTGTTATAAAGGCAGGAAAACACATTCCTGTTTGTAACAATTAGACATCTTAATTTTAGGAAAGGAAGATTGAGCAATGGTGCTCTTGTGGTTTTCTTTGATGGTTGCTGTTGCTGAGGAGCAGTTGAACTTAAATCTCAAGAAAGCAGTTTGAGAAATGGATGGCCTCAGTCATGTGGCTGGTGGCCAGGGCAGGCTGTGCTCACTCGTTATTTGGGATGTTGCTCTATTAGGTGTGGGAATGCTGTCTGTCATGTCTGTAGTATAGCTTTGGTAATTCCAGCTTATTTTGATAAAAAAGCAGAACACTTTGTTCAGTAGCTTTTAATGGTCTGTTGAAGTGAAATAAAAATTAAGCCTTTGCAGAGACTGGTCACAGGACTTGAGTCATCAGAACTCATCTTGCTTTTGCCAGGTTCTCTGAATTTGTCTGCCATAGCTGGAAGAGGTTCTTTGGCTTTGTAAAAGACAAGGTGGGCGGGGGGGAAAAATCACAAAAAGAAAAATGTTCTTGCAGCCCCAATGATAGCAGGGGTAAAACCTTCTAGGAAAGGCAGGACTTTGGGTATCTCGATGTGGTTCACACTGCTTTTGGAATTTCAGGAGAACTCTGATGTAACCTGTTGGGTCATATTAATTCACCATACGTGGACATTGGTTTTTAGATAGTTACACTGTGTTCCTCTCTGTGCATGAATTTTCTCTCTAGAGCCATGTGCAACTAATTTATACATTACTAATTCACATATTGAATTAATTTAAGGAAACAGTCATCTTGGTGATCAGTAGAAGACTGCAATACAGAACTGAATATCAAGTTTGTAATGGTAACTTGCAAACATCAAAAGGTTTGGAAGTTGGGTTTGGGGAGAGAACTGTCAAACTTGGATGGTTGTTTCTTCTTCCTTGCTCTACAGCAAGATGAGAAGCTGTGATTTACTGTATTCTTGGCGGTAGCTAGACAGGGCAATGCAGCTTCTTGCTCTGTGTTGGCATTGGTGTGGTCCGTCCTAGCCAAACCTAGGAAATGTAGACGCACAGGAAATATATTTTTTAAATTTAGATACAGTCAGCTTTCTAGACAAAACCCCAAATTTGAGCTACTACCTGAAAAAAAAAAAGGCTGTGGGTTAGTACTTGGCAGCTCATCTTTTAGCTAAGAAAGAGTTCTCATATCCTGAAATGTGGCCTGGCTCTCTGAGTCCTTGTCTGGTGTTTTCTTCCAGCGATGTTCCTGAATTTACAGGAAAAAAGAAAGTGCTTTGAGTTCAAATCTCACTTTCTTTGTATTAATCCAGTGTGCCTGTATGAGCGTCCCCTGAGGCAGGGAGAAGCCAGGTTTCAGGTGGGGTGTGAATCCATGGTGTAAAAATCTGTTTTAAGAAGGATGAATGGGCAAATAAGCTAAAAGGTTCATGAAGCCTTTTCTAGAGGTCTTGGCTGTGGTGTGAAGTTCTCCAGTCTCACAGAACATCCTTTAACCCCCATCTTATCTAACACAGCATGGAAGGGCATCTATGTGACATATGGCTAAAAACATGCTTGGAGCCAGCTGTCCAGTATAGCCAGTTCTGGTGCTGGTATTACATCTGGCAGGGCCCTACCAGACCTGACAAATAAAGGAAGGAAGCTCTTTTTATTTTTCTTCTCCCTTTTTTTTTCCCATTTAAAGTGAGGCAAGTGCAGACATGGCTGTAATGACAAACCATTAATAAAGCAAAAGGAATGCAGCTGTAAAACTTTAAATAATGACATGTAGCAAATATCGGTTGTCCAGCCTGGAATGGAAATATTGCTGAGAAAATAATGTAGCTTCAAGCTACAGTCTGGCTTTTTTTTCTTCCCCATTAAGAAAGTAGCATTGGCGTGATGCTTGAACACTGGTAGAGCTGGGGCTCTGGTATTTGGGGTAGACAAATGTGTCACTTATTTGGGAGAGATTACCGGTTTACATGGTTTTGAAATAGTTCCTGTGAACATTGTAGCTTTTCAAATACTCTTTCTATATGACTATACCTACGAAAATTATTGTTACATAACTACAGGTACAACCATGTTAACTTGAGGTACAACTGACTATTGACTTAAACCAGTGTTTCCATTGACCGCTGCTAACTCATGTTCTCACTGATCTTCAGTATTAGGGTCTTTTCAGTCCTTTTTAATCTCAAGTATTTAAGTGATTCAAGAACTCACATGTTCTTCCTTGAAATTTTAAACAAAAACCCCCATCACGCTGCCCCACTCCTTTTCCTCCACCCTGAAACCCTAGCACCTGTGAATATCAGTTGTGGGTTTGGACCTTTCTCAAAAGTAAAATCTGAGACCGTGAAGTAATAAGAAAAAAGTTCAGGAAGAAGTGCTGAATCTTGCAGAACTTAAGGGGGGAAAATAAGTTGAGCAAAGTTTCTGGGCTGCTGGACAGGTGTCTGTAATGCATGTAGTAGTTGGGTCAGACCTTTGAATCCCAGTGGCTTTGGTCGTCGGTAGACCTGTACTTGATGCTGTGGGTACAGGAGTGTTTTGTAAGTGTCCTTATACCTTACTGCATGGGTACATGCACTGCAAGAATACTGGTTCAGAATCCTGGTGACCATAGGACTGAATGACTCTGGAACAAAGGGGTTTATGCAGGAAGAAGGTGGTGCTTGAAATGCAGCTGTGCATGTACCGTCCTCTTAACAATCCTCTTGAGTCTCAAGCTTTCTGAGAATTTCAGTCTTGTTGTTGAGTCTCAGATAAACGGAGGGATTTCATTTGAAGGTAGATGAAAATAGAATCCCTGTTTGTGTCTGTGAAGTGATGATTAGAAAAGTGGTGTTTTCATGCAGATGAGAACATTGGAAAGAGCTGTGAGAGTTGTGCTAAATTTGACTGAGTTCAATTAAAATGCTGGGCTTGAGGTGTATGGCTGGAGGTAACAAGACTAAGTCTGTTTGCACATCTCCTGAAAAGCAAATACTTTTAGTCTTCTGGTACTGCTTGGATGTGAAGAGGCCCTGGGTGATAAGAATGAAAGGTTAGAAGTGATTCAGTTTGCATGGGCATCCCATCACTTGTATATCACACAAGTGTTGGCAGCATCCATGGAATCATGTGCTCCAACTGTGATGAGGTTGGCTCAGCCCTTTGCCTTGCCTGGAACAGAAGAACTCCTGGTTTATGGCTCTGTAGTGTAGTGCCCTATGTAAATACTAGATCCCACCAGGCTCTTCTCTTGAGTGGGGATTTCCCTGTGGTTCTTTGTCAAAATTTCCCTTCTGTACTGTGGTGGTCTTGTGCCAGCTGTTCACTTAGCTGTTATCACTCATGTGATGTCACAGCATGTTTTCCTTTGTGGTGTCTATAGGATTACTCAGTAGGTCTTTGGGATTCTCTGGTATGAGGGGTGCTTAGAAGGCTGCGGGAGCTGCACTGGACCTGTAAGGATGCTTTGCTTAGGGTTTCTTTCACAGAAGCCTGGATAAGCTATGTGATTAGGTCATCCATCTTATTCACTGAAGAACTCGATTGTTGTCCCTTGAAACAGTGTGATAGTGCCCTTAATGCTGAATTAAGACTTGTTTTTATGAAGCAGTCTCCCTGTGGTTTTAGTGATACTCGGATGTTGTACCAATTAGCTCACCAAAAAGGGGAAGGGTCTGCTAGGGTCTGTGAGATCATCTGCTGTTGTCCTCAGTACAGCACAAGGTGTTCAGAGCATGGGGATGTGCTGTCCTTCCTGCTCCAGCAGAAATCTTAATCCTCTGGCTCCTGCTCTGTTTTAGAGGTTGCAGTTCACACTGCTTCAAGGGCCCGAGAGAAAATGAAAGTGTTTGACTTTGAGCTGCGGCTACTGAGTGAAAAGGATGGATGGATGATGTTGTTTTAAGAGCTATGGTAGCAAAGCAGTGTGCTGATATTTAGAGCATTTCTGCCTGAGAGCATCTCAGAAGTCACCTATTTCAGTCTTGTGATGAGGGCTGGGGATTACATTGTAGGAAAGGGTAGAAATGCAGCTGTTTGGTTTTTGCAAGTCTTGCATGGAAACTTGAGTTTTCATGCTGTTGATCTACCAGTTACAATTTCAGTTTGGTGCCTCAAGTTCCCCTATTCATCCTATCACAAAAGCAAGTGTCCTGCTTAGGATGCTACGTCAATAGCAAAAATCCATGTGGATGCTGGTGACCTTCTAAAGTACAAGAATGTTTTCCAGGGTCTTTAATCGCTGTTTCTCTTGCAGGAAGCCCATTGAGGAAAATTCTCCATGAATGTACGTCACAATGATGATGACCGACCAAGTTCCGCTGGAGCTGCCACCGTTGCTGAACGCGGAGGTAGCCATGATGCCTCACATCGTGAATGGTGACGGATCGCAGCAGGTCAGTGAGCTTTACAGAAAATACCAGGTTTAAGCTATTTTTGGGCCACCAAGGGATTTTAAAGATGGGGAAGATCTGCCCTTAACTTGGAAAGAGATTAAAAGTGATGCTTTAAATAAATCATTAGATTTAGTATGGTCATCTGCATGCGTGGTCATTGAAGTTAAAACAATGGCATTGACATAAGGACTATAAGTGTTACATGTTTTGAGTGCTTTGCAGAAAGTTAGTGTCCGATTGTTGTCTAGTCATCTTACTAGTATCTGTGATGAGATTTTAAGAACTTAAAACAAAAATGTTGAGAATGTAAAAAAAAAAAAAAGAAATGAATGAAAGAAATGGAGAATTAAAGACAAGAGTCCTGTTTGTGATGTCTGCTCTTCCTGGCTACCTAAGTGTACTGATGCTGGCATCCCTGTGTATTACTCTGTGCTTCATTATAAACCTTGGAGAGGTAGCAGTGAGTTATGAGTGGGCTTTTGTAGGAAGGCAAGTTGATAGTTGCTTTCACATTTTTCTAGGAGGTGCTCTCTCATAAGCTCGATCAGAGGTAGGTAGGGTAATACAGAGATCCTTCATGTTGAGATGCAGCTTGGATGTTCAAGATAATGGTAGATTCTTGAGCCTGTAATTTTAGGTTAATATTTCTCAATGTAGAACATCTACCATAGCAATTACTCTGTGTTACTCTATTTGTTTCCCTCCTCATTTGAGACTTTTCAGTCAAATATTAACCAAGGTGGACCTGAGCTGTCCTTCATGAATAAATATAAAATGTTATTTCTCATTCTTTTGATCATTTGTTCTCTCCAAGTTGTGCTTTGAGCTACACCAACCTCAAGAGGAAGAACAATTTTAGCTTCTTTTGTAAGCTTTGCCTGCCTGGGTTCTCAGTATGATACACTGTTGTTATTTTTTTCTTTTAAAGTAATTTCTGGACAGCATGTTTCAACTTGGAAAAAAAAAGAGTTTTTAATGGCTTTATCCAATAGTAACATGATTAAGTGAAGGAACAGCCTTATTGTTATACTTTAAATATGCTCTTTCCTCCTTCCTGGAAATCATGTATCAGGTTAGGCTATCCAGTGGGTCTATTTGAAGTGGAGAAAGAATAAGTGAAGCCTCCTGAGCCCTCCTTTGAGATGGGACTGTAAGTCAAGCTTTGAATTTCCTCATCAGTGATGATTCAGCAGCCTGGCTCGGCAGAAGCCTCCAGTGCCTTTAAACCAGCTTCTCATCTGATGTTTTGGAGAGAAAAAGAATTGCTGACATACTGGAAGTGCATTACTTGGTTTTGCTGTGCTGTGCAAATATGAGTCAGCAGAACAGTTCTGGGACAGGTTGCTTTTCTACATAAACGCTTGCTGGATGATGCTTGTAGACCTCATCACCTTATCTCCTAAAGTACTTGCAGCTGGATACCAGTTTCTGAGACTTGTTTTATTTCTAGTCTGGATGTGCCCTTGCATTGCAAAGCTCAGCTGCCTTTACACTGCTTCATCTTCATCCTATTGCTGAAGTGTCTTCACTTCTTAAAAGTGCAGTTCTAAAATGGAACGAAATGGGAATCAGTGCTTTGTTTGCTCTTTGTGTGTGGTAACAGCAAATGGACCCCTGGATTGCTCTTAATGTGTTTTGTTACATCATGTATAAACTAAGGTTTGTTGTGATTTATCTCAGTTACTTGTAAGACAGGAACAGCCTTTGAGATTAGATTTTTACGAAGAAAGTCCTCTGTGTGAGGGTGCTGAGACATTGGAACAGGTTGCCCAGGGAGGGTGTGGCTGCTCCTGAAAATGTTAAAGGACAGGCTGGACAGGGCTCTAGGCAACCTGGTTTGGTGAGAGGTGTCCCTGCCATGGCAGGGAGGTTGGAGTAGTTGATTTCTATGGCCCCTTCCATCCTAAACCATTATGTGATTCTATGATTCACTTAAGAATTAATTCCTTAAGGGAAGATGGTTGAGAATACTAAATTTGTGCAGTTTTATGAAGACCTGTCTCTCTCTTTTCCAGTTTCTATTAGAAGCCTCAGAGCTGAGCTGGTGAGAGACAAGGCACATAGAGTTTTCTGGAGAGCAGAGGCCAGCTCACACATCAGGATCTTGTTGGGGCAGACAGCACTTGCTCCTGAGGAGATGCTCTGAGTGTTTTAGTGGGTGTGTGAAACCTCAGCCATACCAGCATGGCAGAGTTGTACTCTAAGCTGTTCCTGGAAACACCAGGCTTCAGGGAAAAGGCTGAAGCTTTTTCTTTCTCAGAAGAGCAGTTCTTATGTACCGGAAAAAGAGCAGATTGGAGCTGGTGGAAAACCTTCATCTTTGCTAGCAGCCAGGTGGAGAGCAATGCAAAGGGCAGTTCTGCCAGAAAACAGCCCTGTGGTGTAGGATATTGCATGGGAAACATCCCATTGTTTTATCTTCATGGGGATAAGAGCTCCAGAGCTGACAGGGCTGCACTAGGAACATGTCTGACTTCTTGACAGTAATCAGTCTTCTCTGGAAGATCCAAAGTGCATTTTTAGCATTGGCTTTTACTTTAGTTTCCCACACTTAATTTCCTGACTGTTTTTAATGCTTTCATGGCCCTTCCAGTGCTGCTGCTTACTCTGTTTCTGCTTCTAATCCCCTTGTAAATCCTGATGGAGATTCAAGGAGCTATAATTAACCTTTTGGTCCAGGAATTTGAGTGGTTTCCTGTAGGTACTCCACTGTAATCTCTCAAAGTTTGGAGCAGCAAGTGGAGAGGCAGCTTGTGTGCTTAAAACCCATGGCATGCCTGTGCAGAGTGCTTGGGTGGTTTGGGAGGTTTTCTTTCTGCTTGGATCCCTCATTGCACTGCAGTGCTGCAGCAGTTTTGCAGCTTGCCTGCTCTTTGTGACGGTGTTTACCAAACCCTGAGTTGTCACTGCTGGGCTGAAGCCCAGACACTGCAGGTAGTGCTGTATGTGCCTGTTCTGGGCTTTCGGGGTCACGCGCTTTGAATAAGGGAGATGAGAGCACATCTGACTGAGGAACAAGGTTTGTACCATCTGGTAACACCAGCTCAAAAGTGTTTTGCTGGGTTTTATACTGGACTTGAACAGCAGCTGAGCTGAGTGAATGAAATTTGTGCCCAAATTTAGGCTTGCTTCTTCATAGCATCATGAAACATATATATACATACTGCAAGTATATATATATATATATATATATACACACTACTTTTAATGGAGCGAGGTATTCTCTTGTGGGGGGCTTGTTTCAAGGGGGAAAACAAGTTTTTAATTGGAATGCATCTGAGATACTTCAGTTGAGAGTCATTAGTCCTTGAAAAATGGCTGCTGAGTTAATGGATGGTGAAGTTTCCCTCTGTTTAAATATACAGTCTTAAAGCAGACTTAGTAGACTTAGAGAAGGTGTTTAGGCTGGAACAGATGGCAGACAAGTAACATTAGCTAGCAAATGCTGCCCACGGGTTAATTCTGCTATCGAGGAAGTCTCTAGAAGGAAATTTACTAAAGGCTGTTGGTGTCCAAACACTGAGACCCTTCTCACAAATACCCTTCTTTGTGAATGCTGTAAAACACAGAATTCCCTAAAACTTCAGGAACCTTAATTTATTGCTTATCAGAGCAATTGGTTATGCAGGTATGTTCTGATTATTCTTAAATTTTTTTTTACTGCTTGTTTGGTGTTTTAACTTTTGGTTAATTAGGGATTTCTGGAGTTCAGTGTGGGCTTTTCTGTGTAAACTGAATAGCCTCATATCACTATTCTCTGGTGGAAAAAAAGGGTAATGAACCTCAGGACGCTGTTACCAAAGTATTACTCTTTAAAAGCCACTATTTTATTGTTGAGGATATAGCATGTTCCCTTATTTTTCTTACTGAAGGTGAGGTATAAGTATTAATCCTACCTGCTCCTGTGTGGCAGAGGAAGGACTGGATTTCTGAGTATTACACATGGAATTGTGTCAACTCTTTGGTTCTTCCTGTGGGACAAAGCTGGAAGTTCATCAGTATCTGGAAATTTGTCAGGATCTAGAACACTGTCTCTTAAAGTAGAATGGATCAAGTGATTACTCTGGGTTTGGGTTTTTTGTGAATGTTTTTAATGGTTTTTTCTTTTCCCCAAAGATGGAATATATTCCAAAAACGATACGCTGTACAAATTGTCAATAAAATAGATATGAATAATTTAAAGCATTTGTGAGGAACCCATGGCTGGATCCCAGATGTTACCACAACACCATGTCCTCTGACTTTTTCAACCATGATGTGCCTATAAACAGGGAAGGGAAAATTTGCCATACTGGAAAATGCTTAAGGCAGCATTTTAACAAGACAAAGCTGGTTGGTCTTAGCAAGGAAAAGGTTCTCAAAGTGGAAAGATTTGAAAGCAGACATCAAGCTGTGTTGTATCACATGGACACAAGTGAGTGTCATCTTTCTTGGTCTTTAGCCTGCACTCAAGAGGTGAAGGTGATCTGCAGTGAAGCAGTTCAGATGCCATGGCCTGTTGGGAACATGGGAATCTCCTTCATGTGCTTAAAACCCAATTGTATAAGAAAACAAGATAATGGCATCAGCCCCTGGCCCTTACCAGGCGGTAATCTATCTTTTCTTGTTTATGTATAATAGTGGTTTATATTCTTTAACCTGAGTTTTAAGCCTGTGTTGGACTTTGCTGGCAGTTTAATTAAAAATATAATAATGTTCTTAAATTCAAAGTAGATGCAAAAAAAGTGTATTGTGGCAATAAAAACAACAACATTCTTAAATGCAAAGCAGATGAAAATAAACCTATGTGGAGGTAGCAGTCTTTGCTTGAGGATGCTGCAGGTAAGGCTGGACGTAATAGTGAGAGGATTGTACTGCTAAAGCACGTGTCTGAGTATTTTTATGGCAAAGAAGAAGCCTTTGAGATTGTGCTGCTAACTACTTACAGCCGTTGTGACCTGCAGCTTTTCGGCTGTGAGGAGGCCAGGGGACTGAAACTGGACTGGAGTGTTCCTAGACATCAGACCTCAGGCTGGGCAGCAGGGTGGGCTCAGTGGTTGTTCAGGTTCTCTTTCCTCTTGTACCATCTCAAACATGTGCACTTGGAATGTTGAATATTGGAAGAGGCAGAGGGTATTAAAGAACTGTGTTTGTTTTCATTGAACTAAAGAAGTCTTTTGACTTTTTTTATTACTTTCTCCAGATTTTTCATTAAAAGCATGAGAAACAAGGTGCTCTTGTTAAGACTCACCCTCTTTCCCTAGAAAGGAAAGAGTAAAGCTGCTTTCCAGGCTGCAGAATATGGTTTTGGTGTTGTGGGGGAAAATAAATCTTTGAAGTAGTTTTACATACTTAGTGTCTGTAAACCAGAGAAGTCTAATTGTGCCCTGATATTGTTCGTCCCAGGCAGTTGGGACAAATCAGGGCTTATGGCCCTTCTATAAGGGCCATAATGCATTGGCTCATCATGCATTTGCTTTAGTGGTTTGACCTTAACTGTATGTGTTAGTCTGTGCTTTGTGATTGAAGTTCTTGGGGCATGGTGTGAGTGCAGAGTGGTTTGGGTGATGAGACAGTTTAATGGTACAAACCCCTGTACCACAGCTTTGGGCAGAGACGGTGCTTCTGGTCTGAGGCCAGCTCAGGTATGTGTGATCATGTGCTGACCTCCTTCCCTTTGCATCCAGCCCTTGCTTCAGTGTTGATCATATCAGTCAGCTGTTCCTGTTTGCTCTTGATCATAGAATTGTTAAGATTGGAAGAGACCTCCCAAGATCATCAAGTCCAACCATCAACCCAACCTCACCCTGCCCACCAAAACCACATTTCCCAAGTGTCACATCTACATGGTTTTTGAGCACCTCTAGTGACAGCAACTCCACTACCTTCCTGGGTAGCCTGTTCCAGTCCCTGAGCACTCTGTCAGGGAAAAGATTTTTCCTAATGTCTAATCTAAACCTGCCTTGGCATAACTTAAGGCAGTTTCCTCCTATCCTATTGCTAGTGACTTGAGAGATGATGTCTTCCCCCAGCGAGAATTTTTTCACAGAAAGGGTGGTCAGGCACTGGAATAGGCTTCCCAGGGAGGTGGCTGAGTCGCCATCCCTGGATGCGTTTAAAGATCATTTGGATGAGGTGTTGAGGGATATGGTTTAGGGGTGAACTTATAAGGTAGGTTAGATGGTTGGCCTTGATGATCCCAGGGGTCTTCTCCAACCAGAGTGATTCTGTGTGTAATGGACAGTACTACTTCCTTTGGACCATCAAAAGCAGCAGCTTGGTTTATAATTTTTTCTAATGGAGAAACTCAAGAGGTTACTTTCAAAACCTCATGCAGGCCCTTTGGACTGGTGGTGGACCTTTTGCCATGGCTTCTTGGAAAAGGATTTCGTGTATTAGGTTCTTCTGCTAACTCTGGGATAGACAATGACCTCATGTAATAACAGGAATCCCTCTCTCATGATCAGTCTTAGATCTGCCATTAAACTCAGCTGCCACTTCAGGGAAAAGATGGAGCTTTTCATATAGGAGACATCAGACTAGTTGGAGTGTGTCTTGAGCTGAGCTGAGTTCTTCCAGAGATGCAATGGTGTGTCGACATCTGGTTTACCTTAGTCGAGCATAATAAATAACCAGCTTCAGGGCTGTTGGCTTAAACATCTAATGCAAATGGGCTAATGAAATATTTTTATGATTTTTTTTTGCCACTTTGTGTTGAGGTTTCTGGTGGGTTTGGTGGTTGTTTTCAAGCTGAATGACACTGCTTTGCCCTGGGCTTCTTTTGAGCTGCTGCCCATATCCTGTTGTGGATAATCCATGCCTATTCATAGCAAAAGAGCACTTAAATGCTGTCACTTAAATGTTGATTGTTGGGAGATTAGGGATGGAATGGCTTTGTGCCTCTTATCTTTTCTGAACCATTTATTGTGCTGTAAGCTGGATCAGATCCACCCTGATCTGTGCTCCTAGAGAAATGATTGTTGCAGACAAAATAATGGCTTTCATGTGTCATTTTTTTTTTTCTGATTTCCAGGTTGTGCTTTAAAAATGTTGCTGGAATAATGGGTTTCTGTATGATTACTGTAATTCAGAAGGTCATCTAGGTAGTAATTATCTTACGCATTTTGCATCATATAGAGACCAGACCTACATTTAGAGACAGTTTTTATAGAAAGATGCAAATCTAAATTTCAAATTTATAACGTTTATTCCAGATTTTGATTACATTTCAGATAAAGTTGAGTATCTGAGTGAAAGTTTTATGTGCAACAAAAACATGGGATCAGTGATTACTAGTTCCCAGTGAAACTTTCCATTAAAGAAATAAATCTAAAGCATTTAGATTTCCTGGTTTAAATCCATCATTGTAGATACCTGAAGATCAGTAAAGATGAGTAGAACATACAATGAACTGATCTTTGTAGTGTTCCCATCAGCTGCAGAATTCAGCAGTGGGAGAACTGGGGTGGCATTTGGATTATTAAAAATACTTGTTATTAAATCTGTATTTTATTCCTGGTTACTTGAGCAGCTGTTGAACTGGGCAAGTGTCTATGGATTTTACTTAAATGACATTAGTTACATGTAGGAGTGAGAGATAAATTTTTAAAAAAATGTAATGAATCAAATCACCAGTCTAAAAAGTGCAATTCCTGTAAAGTTAAAATCCCAGTAGGACTTGGTGCTGCATTCTGGGGTTTGGTCTATGCTCTCTACTCTCATGTGCCAGTGGTCTGCAGATTTATGTCCTTAGCTGTCAGCATTTGACCAAAACAAACACGCTCAAAGAGTACAGATAAAACAATTGTTGGGTTTGTGAAACTGAACTTTCAAAGATCACAATGAAACTAATGTGTTGGTTTCTTTCTTTTGTCAGGTCTTTTTGGTTCAAGTTAATCCAGGTGAAACCTTTACAATAAGGGCTGAGGATGGAACCCTGCAGTGCATCCAAGGTAAGAGGATACAGGAATGTGTGGGTGAGCATTGCTTGCGTTATGGAATGACTTGTTCTCTCATATCTACAAATGCCTCATAGGCTGTTCTGAAAATATGATACAGCACTTGAGTAAGAAGTTGTAGCCATGGCTGGTGTATGTGTTGTAGAACTTCAGTATCTCAAAATGAGTCATGAATTTCTTGCAAGTCCAAGAGCTTTGTCTCTCTGGGTAGTCATCAGCATTTTTAATATTTTATATGTACATATATAATCAAATGGTAAATACAAATGGATATTCAAAAACTAAAATGAGGCAGATATCTATGGAAAAAACTTTTTATTTTCATATAGGCATTGGGAGGGATAGAAATTAGCAGATAAGTACAGATATTGGAGAGTACTTGAAGTCAGGTTGGGTTTGAGGAGAGTTTTAAATTGGTTATTTAGAAGCAGAGCCAGTTAATTATGTAGTTGAATAAAAGCATGCTGGCAGTCTTTTGACTGCTGTTTCACCTCTGTAAAATTGTGCAAATATGATAAATATAACTTGTCTTTTTTTATAAGGGAGAGCCCACACAAAATCTTTTAAAGGGTGTGAAGAGAGAAGTGACAAAAGGTCTTTCAGATCAGATATTAACAACTGAGAAGTGGGTTTCTAGCTAGAGGCAAATGCCGTTTGAAGTGAAGCAGACATTTCTTTAGGTGTAACCCTACCTATAGTAAATACAGAAGGTTAAATCAAAATTTAAAGGTAATAGACTTTGCATAGCTATACTGCTAGCTCTGATTTCAGAGATATTTTTTGAGCTGAGGTTATTATCTGTTTGGGAAGGGAGGTGTTGCTTCCCCTGTTCTTTCCAGATCTTACACCATTAAGCAGCAATCTCTGTGGATTATTCATTCAGAAGTAACAGTAATGGGGGGAGGGGAATCAGTTTAATACTTTTATAACTCGTCAATTGCCCTTGTATTTTGACTATGAATTTCAAATCTGCTCAAGAAAGTCTGTTTCTTAGACTGCATCAATTGCTAGTCACATTGCTCAAGGCTAACTCTGCTTTTCATTAAAATTTGGATTAGAAGGAATCCAGAGAAGTCACCTTACCCAACCTTCTGCTCACAGCAGGGATACTGTCAGGGATGGATCAGGTTGACCACCACACCAAGTCATGAAGCTCTCAGAGAATGAAGGTTGCTCCTTAGGCAAGTTCCTTCAGTGCTGCACCACCTCTGTAGGGCAGAATTTTCCTTTGAAATGTTCAACATTTCCGATCTTGCAGCCTCTTTGTATCTTTTCTGTGGCCCCACATAGAAAGATTGGAGAAGCTGGTGGCTGTTGCTCAAAATTTCATCCCCATGGAAATGAGGAATTAATAGTTGCTTCAGATAAACGTTGCAGAAGCTTCCCTGAACACCATCCAGGATTACTCGGTCTTGATGAGCAATAATAGCAGTAATTTAAAACGGCTTGTTGAGATTTATAGCCAACATGCTGTGTGGTAAGAAACTGGTCCACGTGGCAATTAACAGAGGAATAAAGCTGGCTACTCCTTTTGTTGGGAATGAATGCTTTGTATTGGTTGCTACTTTAAAAATTTCCATCATAAATATAATCAATACGATTTAGTTATAGTTATTTTCTATGCTTAGAGTGTTGTTCAGACAGGGAACTTAACTACATGTGACTTGAAACCTCCTGGTTCTGAATTCCCAGTAATTTTAGGTGCTAGGGGGACCTGTTCGGTACTCATCAGCAGTCCTTTGTAAAATGAAATTAGAATTTGTACCATAAGAATATCACCTTTTTTGGCGGTAGAGCTGCAGATTAGACTGCCAAAGCGCATGGGGTTGTATACTCAAAGCTTGGTCTGAAAAGTCTTATATTCGTTCCAAGCTGAAGCCTCAACTCCTGCTGTACTGTGCAAGATTCATATTGCAGAAGTACATGCTTCAGATGGAGCGCCTCAGCTGTTGCTGCTTTTTTTTCCTTTGCTAGTGCAATTGTGGAACTTAAATGATGTTTGCAGTGATCTGTTGCAGAAAAAACTGTCATCAGGCTGCAAATGCATGAAAATTAGGATTTGTGATGGGTGTGTGTTTTCCTGTGCTCTGAGGTTATTGTAAAAGGCTTATTTTGTGTGAGGTGGTTTTGGAAATTACACGCCCCCTTGTTACACAGAACTCAGAATGCAGAACTTTTTGCAGCGATAGAGTATTTTGTCTGCTTAAAGGTTAATGTATTCCCTATATGTGGGGCAGTACCCAGACAATAATGATGCATTTTCCATTGCTCCCACATTGCACTATGATTAGCAAGCTCTGGAATAATTTTAGCGCTGTGTTAAGACAGCATGAAAGTGTCTTTCTGGGCAGTGTGTGCACCTGGGAGCTCCCCATTGAACAGATGATACTCACTTTTTCCTTACTGCAATGTAGTCTTTGTTATTACAGAAGTGCTTGGAAATAGGATCCATGTGTATTCACAACATGGATTGCTTTATTACCCACTGTGTGATTATCCTGGAGCCCATAGCAGAGGGGTTGGGACTAGATGATCTCTGATCTCCCTTCCAACCAAATTGATTCTGTGATTCTGTGAACCATTGCTCTATGTCTGGGACCTACTTTGGCTCCATGCCTGTGGCGTATCTGGGGATAAGACGGCAAAGAAAAGGAAGACTTGGTAAATCGTCTCCGTTTGTCGTCTTAAGGTTGGAAGATACTTGTTTGATGAAAACATCTGTGGAATAGCCTCTGTTTTAAACATCCTGCAGTGTAATTAACTGCTAATTGAGTAATCACTGTCTAAAAACTGAAGACATGCATATTTGAAGGTCTCTGATACTTTGGAATAAGGGAGAAATCATAAATGCAAAGACTTTTTCCAGTTCCTCAAGGTTTCACCAGTAAAACTATCAGCAAAGACTTTAAAAATACCCCCAGCTGAGAAACTGCCCCCCTAAAATACAATACATCGTTAATTACAAGTTCACTTTTAATGTGGTACAGGAAGTTTTGTCTCCATTTCTGTGTTCTGTTTGCATGTAGCCAGAGGTGACTTGTTGAAGATGCTGATTTAAAAGCACCATAGATTATTGGGCACTGGATTAAGTAACTTATGGAAATGTCAGTGGCTATGAGATGTTTAGCTGGTCAGTGGCCATGAAGAGGGTCTGTGGTTTCCTTGCAGGAGACATATTGAAATAGATTGATAAATCAGGTGTTTTGGAGAAATGCTGCCCTGGAATACATGTCTGTATGGCAGTCAGGTTATTTAGAGGAGTGTCTGAATGGTTCCAGCTGCTCTCCCTAGGACTTGTGTTATCAACTGACCTTCTATCAGCTGACCTTTTCTCTATCCCACCTAATAAGAGATGCTGTAGTATGTGACTTCTATAGCCTTCATAATAATAACCAATTACAGAAACAAAGAAAAGGGATATAAGGGATAAATTGAGAATAATCCATCTTTTCAGTAGTTGCTAGAAGCAGAATCACGTAGAAGCCTGGAACATGACCCTGCCTGTGCCAACTTGAGCTGTTAAATGCTTGAGCACTTGCAGAACATTGAGGCTGGGCACCTGGCCTGTGTTATACAGTGGGATCGTACAGCATATTCTTTGTGTGCCGTTAGACAACCAATTCTTGTTACTTTTAAGCCATGTGCAGCTTAGTGACCAGGTTAGTCTGCTTCCTTCAAAAATCATGGTGTCCTTAGGAAACAGGGAGCAAAGCCCCACTGGTGCTATCTAGTCTAAACCTACCCTGTTGTAACTTGAACCCATTCCTTCTTGTTATATCACTAATTGCTTGTGAGAAGACCAGCACCAACCTCTCTACAACATCCCATCAGGCAGTTGTAGGTGTGATGAGGTCTCCTCTCAGCCGCGTCTTCTTCAAACTAAAGAGCTCCAGCTCTTTCAGTCTCTCCTCATAAAGTTTATTCTCTAAGGCCTTTACCAGCTTAGTTGCCGTCCTCTGCACCCACTCCAGCACCTCCACATCTCTCTTGTGTTGAGGTGCCCAAAACTGGACACAATACTGAAGATGTGGCCTCACCAGTGCTGAGTACAGGGAAACAATAACCTCCCTACTCCTGCTGGCCACGCTACTTCTAATACAAGCCAGGATGCCCATTTCCTTTTTTGCATTTTTCCACTTGATTTTTCACAAACTCGGGGCATGAGTGTTACTGGCTCTGCAAGGAAAAGGACAAGGTGAGGCATATCCTCATCCTTTTCTTTGCTCAGCTCTAACTGCAGACCTTGTATTCATGTATAGGAAAGATTGCTTCTGGAGTTGGGGCTTTGGGAACCTCATGAAATGAAATACAGAAGAGGAGAACATGTATCTGATCAGCTGCAGAGTGGAACTGAGGAAGTTTGCTTTACCCTAGGGACTGATGGAAGACTGATTTATTTTTTTAGATGTTTTTAATTTATTTTTAAAAATTATTTTACCTGAAATCTTAAGACCATCAAGAACTTCTATTGCTGCATAAGAATTGCCATGCACTAAATTACTTGAAAAGACAGCAGTTTGTACATAGCTTGGGGCAGTGGAGCTGTACACAGGAATCCATGCATAGAATCATGGAGTCATTAAAGTTAGAAAAGACCTCCAAGATCACAAACTCCAGCTGTTAACCCAGTGCCACCAAAATGCTCTGACAGTGCTTTCTCATCCTGGAAGGCATCAAAGCCAAACCATCACATGCACTGTGATGTGAATAATATGGACAAAATTCTGCTGCCACTTGAAGCTACTTGTCAGCCACGTGTTGGAAACACGTAAGTACATCAGGAGACCTTGATGCAGCCTGCATAACGCTTCTGTCGCAATTGCTCAGTTACTGCTAAATGTACTTTCTGCTGCCATCCAGCTAAGTGATACCCACAAGCCAGCCAGGCTTGAGTTTTCTGTTCTGTAATTTTCTGTGTATTGATAACACAGAAAAGAGAGCAGGTAAAGCACTTGGCATGATACAAATGGAAATTCCTGGTGTATTCAGTCTGGTCCATGCTGTCCAAATACCCTCTTGAAACTTCTACAGTATCTCAGTGCCAGGTTTGGGATAGCAAAGCACATAATCTGTGTGCAAAGCAAGCAGTTAATCGTAGTGTTGGACCGGGGAACAACTCTGCACTGAATGGGCATTTGTGCTGTTTTCAAGGACAAGGCACAGATGGGCAGTTTGGATGTATGTGGGGGGGGGAGCTATGTTTAAGGGTGAGTAACTGTATAGTAACTTCTAAATTGCCTCTGGGTGGTTACACTTCAAAATGAAAACAGGATAACAAACATACATGGTTTACAAATGGTTACAATTGTTTCAAGTGATATTTCCAAGTGTTGCTGAGCTCGAAGCACAGCAGGGCCTTCACTTGTTCTTATCTTGTAAAACAAAGACTGCAAGAATGCAATTTCAGAGCTTTTTTTCTTTTCCCCTGTGACTCTAACAGCGAGTAACTCCAGAGAAAGGCCAGAAGTATGCTAAAAATCCAGCAGTGATTTCTCAAATGAAAGATTTCCTGGAATTATTATTCCCATAATTTGGTGGGTGGGTGTGGTTTGGTGTGGCAATGCAGGGGAATGGGCAATCTTAAAGGATAAATAGTTGTAGGTTTATGTAGGAAGAACGTCTTGCAGTGAAGTAAAGGCTGTTCAGGCTAGTCTAAGCAAACAAAAATTATATATTTTTTTCCCTTTAGTATGAGATTGGAAATGAGGAAATGACTCATTTTCTTGGAGGGAAGCAAAGAGTTGAAAATAGATGGGATATCGTGTGAGCAAACTGGTGATAACTGGTGTGTCACTGGGTGGGGACAGAGGTGCCCAGGCGAGAATGGTGAAAGGCACACGGGAAGGAACTGGTGGATGTTGATCAAAGAGTAGGGATGAAAGAGATCTAAGGATCTGGAACAAAGAAATAGAGGTTGTTTCTATATCACTGCAAGAGTACCTGTTGCATCAGCCGCTGAGAGCGTCTACAGCCATTGCTCTACAGGTGCAGAGGCAGCTGCATCCATCAACTTCGTGTTAGTCTGAGGGGAAACAGTAGCAGTACCTGAAATGATGTGGCCCCAGAGAGGTTTTCAGAAAGCTGGAAATACACGTTCATCAAAGAGCAGCCTGTGAAGTCTGAAGGGGGAAGGTGCGTTAGGAACTTCACAACAGCTGCTCCTTGAGTACTGGTGAGATCCAAGGGCAGTGGGGCACCAGGCTGCTATAGTATCTGATTTATCTTAGGAATTAGAATTTAGTCCTTGGTTAAGTTTAAAGAAATTTATTTATGACTCTCTTCCAAAATACACTTTACAGTTCTGCAGAGCAAGAGGAGCCCAATGTCGTCTTTAGTGTGTTTGCTTCTATTTGGTGCTAGTTAGGTGTCTGCATGGGATCAGGCACCCTCACGGGACAGAGAATGAGCTGTAGGACATGTCTGGGGTTATGGGAGTGGGGTAGGTTGGACGTGTCTTAGTTATGTCAAGCAAGGGATGGGGTGAAATGCAGGGTGAGCCCTGAGTTTGTTTCTGCTTCCTGTTCCGAAGGATTTTTGCTCTTTCCGCTTACATGCTGGTGTATCAGCTGGTTAGACAGCATGGGAAACGTTCTGTAGGAAACATAGGTTCATATTGGTTTTGGAGGATTTGGAGGAAAGCAGGATGTGTGTGGTGGTGCTTTAAAATGCAGCTTTTCCTTTGGTATTAAATAGCTGTTGTTTACTTTTTGTTTGTTAATTTTTGACTCAATATTTCTTCCTCTTGTAGAGTCAGGGCTCTTTTCACCTTGATATGCTTTAAAAAAAGAATTCTTGCTGCTCATTTGCATTGTTTAGTGGTGCTTGATGTTTTAGATTTAATACCTGATGCAAGTGGGTATATAGTGATGGATATATCATTGGTAAATCAATACATTGAAGTAAGCTTTTGATTTATTGAGGTTCCTTTCTAGTAATGAACAAACTAGGAATTATCTACACAAGCATCCTCCAGAACAAAACTGTTTCAGAGGGCTATAATCTGGAAGAATCACATACCTGATACTAATCCTTGTCTAACCAACCTTTGCTGGATTGCCCAAAATGTTTGTCTCTTCCATCAAGAGAGTCACTATTGTCCTTTAGAGGTGTTGTTACCATCTTCTAGCTTCAGTTGCTTCCATGTCGCTAGAGCTGGGTTCAGCCATGTATCTGCTTTTGGGTTTATTATCCATGGTGCACTTTATGGGTTTGTGTTTTTTTTGGTTGTTTTTTTTTTTAAGATCTAGCTACAAACTACTAGTTCTTACAGTCATAGCAGAGGTGACTCTACTTGCATTTCAGATATGGGCCCTTTGCATTTTGTTGTTTGATCATCTTAGTAAATTAAGATCCTGATTATTTGTCATTTGTTCCTTCCATATACAATAAATAAGTTCTACATTTCCACACCTTTGTGAAACTTGTGCTGAAATCTTTGAAACGAGAGCAAAGGGATGCTAACTCAGGCTTCCCCTTCTTTCATCAGAAATCTGGTAGCTTTCATCTCATAGGTTTTCTTTTAAGCACACTACAGTAAAGCATAGGAAACCACAGAAGCAGCCAGAAGTAAACGATAGGATGCTCTGTTTAATGTGTGAGCAACCTTAGCTCTGTAATTGTTAATCTGATCATGCTAAGAGTAAGCATGGAAAATTTTTTTGCATGTGAACAAGTTAATTTTTGACTAAGATGCACCAGTACATTCACTGTAGACACTGTCTAGTCCTTTAACAATCTCTTTTGATTAAAATATAGTAAATTGGTAGCTGTTATTTAATGCAAACTAAAGAATACATTCAACACAACTGAATTTTGATGTGGCTTATTTTTTCAAATCCTACAGTTTGAATGTTTTACACTGTGAGAAAGGGAGTGAAATAATTCTGAAACACTTTGCAGTGTGGAAGCACTAAGCGTTTTCTAAGACCCTTGCTAGTGCTCAGAGGATGGTTGCAGTTGTTCCCAACCCAGCAGCCTCTTCCCTGGGATCGCAGAGCTGTGCTGCCTCTGTCTTCTTGTGCCTCTGCTCTGGCCAGCCCAGGATGTGACCTGGCAGCAAGCACGGACTCCTGCTGACGTGGCCCCTCAGCAGAGGGAGAGGGGCAAGAGCTGAATCATCAGTGGGAGGAGAAAGAGACTCCAGCTATTCCAGTTTGTAAGTCTGTATAAACAGAGTGTCCTGCTTCTCAGCTGAATAATGTGTACGTGAGCAAAGAAGCAGTTCATGAAGTTTGTCCTTTGGTAAAGTGAAGGTTTTTGGAGATATTTTTGGAATGCCTAGGAATTTTCTGCTGGGAAATACATTTATCTCTTGAATTGGGATAGCAGACTTTAAAGACAAATGCTGGAACATATGGTCTGGGCTATAATTTAAAACTTTTTTTGGTTTTGTAAATATGCAGGACTCTCCTTTGGATTGTGTCTGTCTTTTACTGGTGTGTGGTTTGATATGTATTTCTGAAAGGTTCAGTACACATGGTACATTCAAATGTATTTGAAGGGTGCTTGGAGAGGCAGTCTTACACCAGCATGTTACCAATTTTTAAAAGTCTCAAATATCTATGGATTTCTCCTGAAAACACAGAGAACCAGGATCTATCCTTCTTGCTCAAATGCATTTCCAAGTGTGGATCTAGTACATTCCACTCAATTTCAGGATTTTAAGCATAACAAACACTTCAGTCAGTGCTTTTAGTGTGTCAGTGCAGCTATAGATCTAAGTTGGTTAAAGCCAATTATATTTGCTTTCTTAAGCTGAAGCAATTACTTTTGTTGGTCAGAAGAGTCAAAAAATTATTTCATCAGCCTTATTAAATTTGATTACTCTTCCCTGCAGGCAAATGTTTGATTTCCTATAATTTTTGCTTTTCATTGTCCTTTATTTTGGGCCAGTTTGTTTTGTACATGCAGTGAAAACTCTGCACTGATTTGCCATGTTGGGTAAGTTCAGCACTTAGAAACAAAGTTAGAATGACCTCATAGAACGAGAGGTAGCTAGCTCTTCATGTAATTTTATTGGAAACATCTTACCTAGCTTTTCTGTCTCCTGGAGAGTGAACAATACACAGAAATAGAAAGCTGAACACCAAGAAGGATGACAAGTATACAGGTATCCTGGTTTTATTATGGTGTAAGGTGGTCTCCAGGTACCAGATCTGATAAGCCTTCACACCTTTGCGGGCATGTGGTGGGACGTTCTTCCTCTTAAGAGGATGCAAAATGAATTCTGGCAGGCGAAGTCCTGCACGTTCCTGCTGCCTGTCTTGTGTGAATAGATTTGACTTAAATTCCGATTGCTTTGAGGAAGGACATCAAGCTGGAGCAATAGAAACTCGTTGTGTTTAACCAGTTCTTCAGACTTTCTGGTGAAGACATAATTTCCCTTTGGATCATGGTTTTTTTTCTCCTCGGATTCTACTGCCTTGTAAAGACTTGGGATGTGTATTTGGCAGATGAGCTTTTCAAACACCAGTGTCTGAGGGTGGGAAGTCATTGTCTTGTGGAAAACGGTGCTCCTTCTGCCTCCAGTGACACACTCCGTATTTTAGCATATCAAAACCTACTTCCTTGCAAGGAAAAAAAGCTGTGTATTCTACACAAAGCAGGTTCTGCCAGTTTTGTAGCTTCTATTAACTTCACATGTTCCATTGTGACTGTCTGAAATTGGCACAGCAAATATTTTCATGGTATTATAAAAAAGCTGAGGTGGGCTTTTCCTTCAAGCCAGGAAAGCAGACATGAAGCAGCAGGCTCAAAATGCAGACTTCTTTTTTTTTTTTCTTGTTTTTAGTTGCCCTTTTGAGGGATGAAGGGTGCAGATGGAGAGAAGTTTGGTATCAGTTTCCAGATACTTGTACCTGGGACTTCACTTAGGGAACTGCAGATGAAATTGACTTGCCAAAGGAGGCTGAGGATAATGCGGTGTTCATGTCTGTGGTGGCAGCAGTGCAGATTGTCTAGCAGTTAATTGTGGAATTTGGATAATTAATAACAATTAATTGGCTTTAAAAGTCTTGATGGCAAAGGGTGTAACTTGGATTGTTGGTTGGTTTTGCTGGATTTTAAATTCAGCAAATTTATTCCCACTGTAGAAATTGTTTCTGTAGTGGGTTTTAGAAGTTGTATCTGAATCAGCTGTTGATTCTGCTTTAGAGTTTTTGGGTTAGGCAGTTTTCACTCTCTAAATCGTGCCCTCTTCTATACTTAGATACAGTGTGTGATCACATTGATGTCTTGGTTGTTCCTTCTCCACCAGTATTTTCTTGTAGTCATTGCAGTGTGGTGGGTTCTGTGCCTCAAACAAAAATGAATCCTTTTTGGTATCATAAATATTTTCATTAGCTTAGGTTTGACGAATAGGTGTTACTGACAGAATGTTAGGGATTGGAAGGGATCTCAAAAGTTGCACAGGAACATGTCCAGGGAGGTTTTAAATGTCTCCAGAGAATGAGATTCCACAACCTCCCTGGAACAAATTGCTGAGTCAGCTTTACAATGAAAATATCACTGGCTTCAAAACAAAAATGAAAGCTGTCCGTTCTCCCCCCTTACCCAGTCTGAAACAATAACTGGAGAACCTCAAAGGCTGTCTGTCTTTGGAATATACAGAAAACTAAAGCATCTATAAAGTAGTCTTACAAGAAAAGGGGATCTCATTATCTTTAAAGTAAATGTAGAACCTGAATTTGTATTCAAAAATATTTGAGGCAAACATAATACAAATAAAAACACTACACTGTAATTTACTCATTAAAACACCATAACACGTAAATTTTCTTTTTTTATAGGTCAGAGAGCATAAAATACTACTTAAAATCAAGTTACTCCTGGAGATGAGTAGGGGTTTTTAATTTTTCTGTGTTCAGCACAAGACTAATTGGTCATAATTTGTACAATTTATTTCTTTATTGATGTACCCCTCTGTGCATTATAACATCACGCTGCAGGGTTCTGCAAATACTGTATTTATAAGCTGTGCTTCATTGTTGGGTACAACGTCTTGATTATATTAGTAACAACAGTTTTGTTGGGGTGTTCTTGGTGTTCTGTTTTTTCATGCTGGTGATTTGCTGTAGACCCATCCTTCTTGTTTCTGTTGAGGGAACATTTGAGCATGGGTGGGTTGTCATAAGCAAAACCTTTTCTCTGGGCTGCTGTTAATTCTCTGACAATATGCTCCATAGGAGGTTTTAAAACATCTGTAGCAGCACAGAAACATGTTCATACAGTGTGTGTGAAGCTATTCATCGGCAAGTTCACTTTTAATTCTGCAAGTGAAGGGCTCATGACCCAGCAAGTATGGAAGAAGGAAGCAGAGGAACTTGTACAGAACCCTGGTGTAAGATTTTTTTTTCAGCGAAGGATATTCTTGTTACGGGAATAAAATAAAATAAAATGAAGACTCTTGCTGGCTGAGCAAGAGAATTTTTTTCTGTCCCCACAGCTTTCAAGTAGAATTGCATAATTAACCACGTGGCTTCTAACTACCTGTCCTCCTGTTTATCAAAGCACCACCTTAAGGTGATGTACATGTTCAATAAGGCCACTCGGTTCCACTTAAAATTCTGAGCAACTCAGATTCTTCTGGTTGTCACCCCTGCTGTGGTGAAGGTTCAAATGCCATATTGGCTAGGCCACTGCCGCTGACCTCAGCGTAACAGTAGAGAATACTATTTTTATCGCAGCAGACGATGTTATCTCATCAGACATTTTTGAACATTTCTAGCCGAATTGTTTTGGATGTTGGAGCTGTGCCTGGAGAGGGGAGCGAAACCCAATGCCTGGCCTTCTCAATTGTCTGAGCTAGCGCCTTTGAGTTTGATGACAGGGCTATGGCATTGAGGGTGGGAGTGAAAGACTAGTAAGGTCCTTTCAGTCCAGTTCTCAGCACCTGTCATTGCCTTGTGACTTTTATTAGATCAAACGTGTTTAATTTCTAAAAGTAGTATTAGTGCATAAGTGGGTATGTGTTTGTGTGAATATATATATTTTTGTGTAAAAGTATAAATACACAAAAATATGTATGATATAAACATATATATAATTGTATTAAATAGTCATGTAGGGGGCATAGTGGCATTTAGTTGGCATGGTTGCAATTGCTAGGTGGACATGGTTGCATTGGGTTGATGGTTGGACTTGATGATGTTGTAGGTCTCTTCCAACCTTAATGATTCTATGATTTCATCACGTTGAGACTGTTGATCATCTCTCCAAAGCTGGTACAAGCCTAGATGTCCTCTTGGTGGAAGTTTTTCCAATCTTTGGTAAGAGCATGGAAGTGGCAAGTGCCATTGGGTGATGTGCCCTCAGGATTCTCACTGAGGCTTCACAGTGATAACTTAACAAGGTAGAAGTAATTTACCTCCCTTGAGGGAGAATTTGGAGTGTTTATCAGTCATCTGCAAAATGGAATGAATGTAATTGGTGGCTAATTGTTTACAAGAACTGCAAAATACAATTACCAAGAGTTAAGCTGAATCCGATTGTACTTATGAAATCTAGCATAAGGAATACTGTATTAATCCTGCCTCAATACCAGGAAACGCAATTAGTATAATGAAGACTCTCATATTGTAATTTCCTTGGCGACTGGCTGCTTTGGCAGCCTCTTTCTTCTTCCAGTGTGTTTGGAGCAGAGTGTGTTCCTGTCGGCAGTGCTCACTGCCACCACTGCCAAGGGAATTGTAGAATTGCTCTGTTTACCCCTGTTGTGGGATGCGGAGATGGAACCGCTGTTGAGTGGAAAAAGTGTTCCAGCTCCTGCATTTGAGCCACTCGGCTGTGGTCCTGGCCACATTTCACAGACTGTGTTCGTATGTGGTAAGTGCAGCTGAAAGCCCTGTCTGCAGGCTGAGGGGAACAGTAGGTTTGGGATTCCTCAGTGTTGTTTCTTAAATGCTGAAGTTTGCTTGGCTGAAGGAGCTCCTTAGATTGAAGTTTGCCAACTGATGGCTGCCAGTCCTGATGTTGTGACGTCCCAGTGTAGGAGACAGGGCCAGACACTTGTCATAGCCACAAGTGTCTGCAATTAAGGCAGATGGATTGGGTAGACAAGTGTTGCAATTAGGTTCTTATTAGCATTACATTAAACAGCTTGGTCTATTTGTATTTCAGCAAACTTAAGCATGTCCAGATTGGTTTTAGGAGTGGTGATCACAGATACCTCCATGCTGGTAGGGAAAACCTCAAGTATTTCCAGACCGGCAAAATGAAATCAGCTTTTTCTTGGAGCTGTATTGCTGATGAGATGGTGGATTTGTTGTGCAGCACGCCCAGGTCAGAAGAAAATGACTGTGTAACGTAGCTGTTGCAGTCTGTGTATCACTGCTGTGAATGCATTCAATTAAGGGATAATCAGCATAATGTCTACTTTGAGCTGTTCTTAATGACTTAATTGCTTCTCTGAGTTAAATAAACACTTTATCTGACAAAATTTTCCCTTGAGAGTTTGTCACATGAAAGTGTGTGCATCTACTTATTTTTTTAAGTGTGAAGAATTACTGGTTATTTAATTAAGCTTCTTCTGAAGTTCTCTTTTGGGATATCCTGTGTTCTTAGGAGCTCCTCAAACAACTGGTGTATCAGAATAGACTACGTAACAGAGAGAATGAATTTGTCAACTGGAAGTGCACATTGATGTTCCAGCTTGTTATTCTAAGGTCATCTGGGTGTCTCTCCTTTGTGGGTACAGGTGCCACTGCACATTTTTCTCTGCTTTTTAAAATGCTTTTAACAGTGTCTGTGATTGGTCTGGATGTGAACTTTGACCCACCTCCAGGAAGATGTCAAAGGGCTGTCCTCAGAAAACTCAGCTCTGGTGGTACCTGTGGGTTGGAGACTGGAGAAGATGCATCCTCTCTATGTGTGCCTCTGGCTGTCCAGGCTGACAAGTCCCATGTGCCAGTGCTGAGGGAGCTTTAAGTGAGATGTTATAGTAGCCTTCCAGTGTGTAAAGGACTCTTTGTAAGGGGAATGTGCTGATTGAAATAGTTTTAAGCTTAAAGGTGGTAGATTTAGATTAGGTATAATGCAGCAATTCTTCACTATGAACGTGGTGAGAACATGTTGCTCAGAGACTTTGTGGATGCTCCGTCCCTGGAAGTGTTCAAGGAATCGTTTGGATAGGGCTCTGGGCAATCTGATGTAGTGCAAGATGTTCCTAGGGGGTTGGTGCTTGATGGTTTCTGAGGTGCCTTCCAACCCAAACCATTCTATGAATCATCCTACTATTTAAAGTCTTTGTAAAAGCTCGCACATCCCCAGAATATTCCTGCAGGATGTTCAGTATCCTTGTTCATTGCCTGTGTTTCTAGAAACTGTGTGCTCTGCCTGGGTACAAGAGTTCAGCTGGAGTTTTAATGGAATTAGCTTCTTGAAGAAGGTCTTTGCCACACACAGCTGAGCTAGCCAGTGACCCTGAGCCGCTGGTTCAGCAGTGACATTGTTTAGGACAGGAATGGAACCTTTTCCTGATCCTCCAGCCAAGGAGTCTTGGCTTGAAAAACACTTTTGGGGAGGGTGCAGTTATTACATAAAGGATTTCTCCCCTTCCTATGTACAGGGTATTTGCTACCTTCAAGCAGTTTAAACTGCTGGTTTAATTAATGCACTAGTTAAAATCACATTTAAACAAACCTGTCATCACTGCCTGTCCTGTTACCTGCCTCGTAGGGCAGTGCCAACCACAGTTTCCAGATGCAGCCCCACTCCATGACGCTGTTTGTAAACACCACAGTGAAGACCTAAACCAGAGCTATTTTGAAGCCAGTTGTAATGATAAACACCTAGGCGAGTCATCTGTGACTGGTGCTATGAATGTTTGTGTGTGGGTGGTGGTGCCCTGCAAATGAGGCAGGGCTGTTTATCACCAGGAGGGGGTATATGGAGAAATTTCTGATTGGTTTTATGCTGAGTATGTAAACAACAGCAGAACTTTTGGTAAAATGCCAAATTTGACATTGTCCTTGGAAACGTAGTTGTATCATGGAACGTGGTTGGATATTACATTGAAAGGACCAATTGTAATATGGGGCATGTTGTAGACATAATGCTAACAGAGTTACAGCAGTCTCAGTCAGATACTTCTCCTGCAGAACACATGGAAACATCCCGTGTGCAGCAGTGGTTTAAAAAAAAAAAGGCAGGTAAAAAAAGTCCTGAAAACAGCAAAAAAAACCTCCTCAAAGCCCTCTACAGTCTCAGTCCTGCTGTTAAAAGCTGAATTTTTCTCCTTCTCTTCAACAGTTCCTCTGCAAGTGGGGCTGAACCCTTCAGAAAGGTGGGTTGTGTTCAAAGGTTTTGAGTTTGTTTATTGCTACCATGTCTTTATTTGAACTGTGGCCTTTTGTATGTTCGGATAGCTTAAGCTGCATTTTCCTCAGGGTGAACCTGAGACTAAAATTGTTCTTTTGATGAGCACAGCAAATTAAATTAATTAGACTGAATTTCAGCTCTTTGGCCATCACAGATACCTGAGCATCACGTTTGGGTGCTTTGTTTTGTATTGCATCACATTCACAAATGCAAAGAAAGCGGTTTACAGGCCATTATCTGGCATTTACCAACTGCTGCTCATTTGCATAGCTATTTCCACTCTATATATAGCCCAAAAAGCATATGCACTAAATGAGTTAAGTGAATTAGGCACTTACTTGAGCCAGCTGTTATGCCAGAAATAGCTTTATAGCAATTTTCTGACCTCAGGCTGTGTCGTTGCAATATTCCTTCAGTGCTACTGTGTCTCCTCTGCTTTTTCAAGCCCTGCTTTCATCATTTTAAGGGGCATATTGCAAGGGCCATTTTGAATATCCAATTCGGAGCGTTGTTTTGCTTTTACTGTAAGATGGCTGTGCCAGGCAGATGTAGTGGTTAGTCTTATCTGTCTGGATTTTCATGAGTTGCTAAGCAAATGTCTGGGCAATTTAAAATGGAACTTCTTATAATTAAAAAACATAATGAGACTTATTAAAGCAGTAGTAATTCTCTTCTAAGTACAAATGCAGTTAGAGACAGAAAAAATGCATTTCAAACCAGATAGCCCTGAAAAGCTGACAGCGTGGAATGCTGCTGATAAGGAGCACACATCACTTCTTAAGCTCTGCACACTTCCACATTGCTGTCATTCATCAGAGCTAGTCGTGTTTTCAACAGTTTAGAGACAAGGTTCCTCACCCCACGTGTTTTCCACTCCCAACTAACAAGCAACTTCTGTACATGGTTGTGGTTGCTGTGTGTGGGGCTGGCATTTTGACGCTCTCTGCAGACAGGTGGTGCTTCTCCCTCCTTAGAAGGGGCTAGTAAACGTGGCCAGAATAGTGTGGGCTCAGCCTGAGGGGCCAGAGGTCCTTCAGCTCTCTGGATACCCCATAGTGCAAACCGTTCCCCTTAAGAAAGGTTTTCAGAGCATTTAAGCGACATTCTCACTCTGGGTCATTGCTTTTTGGAAAGTATTTTTGAGTAAATGAGGAAAACCAGATGCCATAAATCTTGAAGTGTTTCAGCTACTTGCAGCTCAAGTAACTTGCTCCAAAGATAAGAGACTGTAGAGGATCATGCTTGAAATTGTAATTGTATTTTCCTGTGCTGTATTTCTGGACAGAGATAACAGTGGAAATAGTATTTTATTCCCTATCTTAATTTTATTTGGTTTTCTGGTGTCCACTTAGGTGTTTCATTGTACAAGAGCAGCTCTTCTAAGCCCCTTCTGCCCCAATCTTTCTCTTTTGTATCTTACCTGCCAATTACTTCATCTTCCAGAATCTCTTAACCTACATTCATACCTTTCTCTTAATTGTGTCTCCAAAGCTGGGTGATTCTTGTTTTGTGCTCTAATAGTGGATGTGGTGCTTCTCAGAGCTCTCAGCTCCATTTAATGGTTACTCTAACACTCTGAAGCAGTTTTTAACTTGGCCTTTTTGTACAAGTGGAACAGAACAAGCCTTTACTGATAAAAACCTTAGCTGGTTTGGACCTTGGAAAAGTTACGGTTTGATACAAGTGGTGTGACCTGATGGATAGCTGCTGCTGAAAGGGGTGACCTTATGCTGTTCTCTCCACTCCTTGCCATTTCTTTTGCTTGATACTGGCATTTGTCTCACCCATTAGCCTAGTGGAGAAGGGAAAACTGATCCTATTAAAAAAAAAAAAAAAAGTGACTAGATTTCCTGACACATTCTCCCACAGTTCAGAATTAGAAAAGAAGAGGTGTGGAGGTGAGGAGGAGGAAGAATGAAGAGTGACGTTGTTATACTGGTGGCTCTAGCTTGCACACCTGTTTACTTAGTCACTAATGATGTGCCCTGGTAGGAAAAATATGTAAGTTAGGAATATGGGCTGCATTACTTTGTTCAGCTTGGATATGTATTTAAGCACCTGCTTCCACTGCTTGCTGAGTGCTTGTGCTGCAGTCTTTGGCCAGTGGCAGGGCATCAGCACATGGGTGCCTCAGAAGAGCTGTGTGGGACCCTCCTGTCTTTCAGATTCTTTTTATTGTTTCTTCTGCGTGTGCTTTTATTGTGGGGCTTTTGAAACCCTGCCCATAAAGAAACCATCCATTATCCTTGAGGTCACCTCAGGCTTCTTTCTACTGCGAACCACATTGAACATCTGCTGAACTGCCCAGAAAGAAGTGGAAACTTCAGACGCTTGAGGGGAACTTGAGCAAAGGAGGTGCCAGACAGTCGGCTGTCGCTTCGGTCCTGTGGAGAACCACTGGCAGGACTGTGTCTTTTCTTTGAGTTATCTGGGAACCATTTAATTTATTTTCAACGAAAATTGAACAGACTTGTCACGCACCAGTAAATTGTAAGGAGCACACAAAGGGACTGTCCGTGGAGTCCCTGCTCTTCCCCAGCCCTGACTCATGAACTCTTTTACTAAAGGATGCTGCAAGGAGAGAAAATTCCTCCCTGATTTCAGAGTGATATAAATTCTTTAGTTCAGAAGCAGTGGTCTCTCTTCCCATTGTTTGTCTTATTCTTCTGTCCGAATGCCAGAAGAATAACAGCTCCTTTTGGACTTAGGAGAGCCTGACACTTCTCATTTCCAATTCAGAAGAGGGACACCGCTTTGCTCTGCTCTGGATCTTCCTGCCCTGCTTGTAACTTGATCTGCGTGTTTTCTATTTTGTTGCTTCAGTGCACCGGCTCTGTGGGAAACACTTGTGACTTCTGTACCTGCAGCGTTTTTCCACACTAAAAGTCAGCTTTGATGCTTTGGCAGCTGTAACTGAGAGCAGTCCAATGAGTTCAGGAGAATTTCTTCTGCAGCACTTCAGAGGGCATGTTTTTCATTTCTGAGCTCTTCACCATGCTGTGGCTAAAGGGCAACAAGCAGAAATTCTTCTGATCAGCTTAAATAATTAGAATTTTTAGGATTCCTAAGATGCCATAATAGTGAGTGGTGTAGGGTTTTAGGTTGGGGAATTTCTTGGGTTTGATTTTTTTTCTAATGTGCCTATCTGCACCCTTCTGATGAGTGGAGTTCCAGGCAAAGACAACTCGCCATGCGTATTGTTTTTCCTAGAGACATCATTGTTTCTGGACAGCCTTCAAAGCTCCTTGAAATAGCCAGTTTTCACTTTAGTAAGACGGTACTTGGCGTCCTAATCCTGAATTGATGCTTTATTGAGATACAAGATAATGTTTCAATTATTCTCCACAATGTGTTTTTGATAAAGAATGAGATGACAGCAGATCATCCATACAGCTTTTGTCTTGTGTTGCCAGTTATCTTGCTTGAGTTTTGAGCCAACTTGATCTAATTCTGCCAAGTGCTTTTGAGGTTTTTCATTCTATAAGTTCAATAATAGTTGAAAACTGCTTCTTGGTTATCAGTGTGTGTCTTTAATGGCCATAATTTAATCTTGAAAACTTCTCCTTCAGAGAATTATCTGCATCCGGTGCTTGGTTTGTCAGGGCCGTCTTGTAAAGCGCTTGCTGAAGGAATCTGTAAGCATCTATATCTTTGTTACCCTGGAGTTGTCAGAAGGAAAATGTCACCAAACTGCTTGCAGAAAGTTAGCTGATGTGTACAGTAGCGTGTCAGTGAGAATTCATACCATGGTCTTTATTGCTACAGAGGACCTTGATAAAAGCTGATTTCTTATACGTAAAGTTGCCGATGACATAGGAGTGGCTTTGACTTCACTTTCATTTCTGAAGTGGAAATAAATGTGTCTCAATTCACTGTATGTTCACGCAGGGAATCCTCGTAGAATCACATAATGGTTTGGGAAGGGACATGTGAAACTCATCTAATCCAACCCACTTGCAGTGAGCATGGGCATCTTCAGGTGGAGCAAGTTGCTCCCATACCCATCTAGCCTGACCTTATTTCAGTTGCTAAATTGAGATGTGCTTTTTTTCTTGCACATACTTCTCAGTGCACTTGCCAAATGTTACCTGTGTTGCCATGGCTTTAAAAGCTGTGAAAAATTCTTTGCTGGTAGATTCATCTTAGGAAAGACATTGATTTATTGTGTGCGGGCCAACTTTGAATTATCCCTCATTAGTAGATTATTAGTGTATTAGATTGCTAATGGCTCAGTCTGATGCTGGTGTTGGCTCACATGTGTTCACAAAACCTTTCTTCCTTTGAAGCACCCTGTCCAGCCTTCATATTAGGATAATACCAAGGTTTGCACTGTTATTCGTGCCCTGCTTTGTTAAAGCTAGCAGGTTAATATGTAATGGCCCTCTATTTACTCATCTACTGGTGATTGTTCAGCAAAGCAGTGCCAGGAGGACCCTCAGGCCTGGAGGAGCCAGCTGCTTCCTGAGGAGTAAGAGAAATGGCATCTAGTTCTTGTCACTGAGGCTCTATGCTGACGTGGTGCTTGTGGCTACAGCTCTTGGGATAAAGGCTGTGGAAGGTGTGATGGATATCCTACACCACCATCGTACTTGAACTGGATGAAGCCCAGCTTCAGAGACTGACCACAGCTGAGGATGCTGTACAAATCTGAAGACCAGTAAGGTCTCATATACAGACCTTTTTCTTGGTCTGTACATGAGAGAGAGAAACAACTAAACTTGTGATTTGGTGTAAACATGCAGACTGTCTGTGTGTATGTGAATTTCTGCCCAAGAGCTGAATTTGCATTTGTAAAGGCAGAAATTTGTCCATGGCATGTTTCTATTTGCCCGTGAATGAGAGAGCCTCAAAAAACCACACAAGTTCTGCCTATCTGTGAATTAATTTTCCTTCCCACTGGGCTGTTTGCCCATTCTTGGTTTACATTGCTGCTGCGGCATGAAAGCTGGAAATCTTATTGGACTCTGAGTGTTCTGAAAGTGGTGGGGGTTTTGGGTATAAAATAACAGCATCTGCCTCGTTTCTCTGGTGCCCAGGCTTTCCTCTCCTGGTACCTGTTGTACAGTGTCTGTGGGGAGCTGAGGGTTTTGTTACCTGTGGACAAAGAGAGGCTCCTCTGAGGTGTCTGTCAGCAGCAGCACCTAGCTCTCCACCTGGCCTTGTGTACAAAGGGGCTCTGTCCTCAGGTTTTTCTATGGTTTTACAAAGTCTGAAAGCTGAGCTCTGTGGGGAAAAGCAACATAAGTTCCATGTTGGGGATTCATGTTAGGTATATCATAGGGGAGTGCTGGTGCACCTGCAGCCTGGTTTAGGGCTTTATAGTTACCATCTTGGTAGACTTGGGGCTTAGTATTTTGTGTTTGAAATTACTTCCTAAGAGGAAATGTATTTGGTGTAACATCACTCTTGGATATGAGAAGAGGGTGGTAGGCAGAAACTACAACCTTTAGCGCTGAGATGTTCCATTGACTTTCAGTTACAGTCTGCGTACACCAACAATTTATTTTCATTTATTAAGAGGAGAAGGATGAGGGAAGGGGCCAGTCCCTTTTTGATGATGTCCAGTAATAGGACAAGAAACAATGGGGATAAGCTAGAACATTAGAAGTTCCATATCAACGTAAGGAGAAATCTCTTTACTGCAAGGGCGACAGAGCACTGGAATGGGCTGCCCAGAGAAGTCGCAGAGTCTCCTGCTCTGGAGACGTTAGAAAACTCTCTGGATGCATCCCTGTGTGACCTGCCCTAGATGATCCTGCTTTGCCAGCAGAGTTGGACTTGATGTTCTCTAGCCATCCCTTCCAACCTCTAACGTCTAGGTAAAGGAAAATCATAGAATCACGAGAGCTGAAGTCAAAGCCTATTTCAGCCTCAGATGTCTTTATGCTAAACCTTGGTCAGCACTAACCTTGTGCTCAGCTTAGGTTGAATAAATGCTTGGCACTTTGTGTTTTGCCAGGGGGCAGTTGACTGAGTGCCAGGACACATTTTGATTTACAGTAAAAGATGCATATGTGGCAGAGATAACAAATTTGTCTGACACCCCTAGAAGCCGAAACAGCTGTGTTCAACATCTTCATATTTTTTGAAAAGCACGGTTGCATCTCCCTTGATGACCGGAGTTTCAGCAGACTGTGAGCAGCAGGGCCTAGTTCCACAAGGAGTTGCCTAGACAAGGGTTGCTCTGCAGATGATCACAGCTGAACAGCTGTATTCAGCACTAACAGGGCAGTTTGTCAAACCACCACCACCACAGCTCTTTCCCACACCAGCAGATGTGCGGAGCAGGCTGCCACCCCCTCCCTGCATTGCCGGCGTCTGTGCATCGCGTTGTGTGCCGAGGTGTGGCGTTGCCCTCCAGCCTGCTGCACTGGATGCATTTCACTTTAACCGTGAGATGGAATAGTTAAGCTGTGACTAAGTGGGATCTGCCGACTGGAAAAATTTAACAGTTTGGAAGGAAATGTTTCGGCCTTGTTATTACTTATTACTTAATAATAATGTTTGGTGGATGCAAATGCATCTCTATGCGTGCCAAGCACGTCTAAGCTCCTGACTTTATTTCTTACTGCTGGCTGTTAAACGGCTGCTAACAGTTTCATTAGTTGCCTGCAACCCTCTCAGGTTCTCCCTGAGTATGGTGTAACTGTTGCTTAACTTCCATATGGGGGAAAAAATCTGTTAGTAGTGTGAGGTTCTGGACAGTGAGACTGTTTTTCTCCACCTACAGAAGTCGATTTGTTATTCCTTTTTTAAGTTCTTGATAGAAGCACCTGTGATTACAGGAACTTGTTTAGTGTATAATAGAGGCCACCTAAATATATTTATTTAGGTGGATCAGACAGAGTATTGTTTTGGTGAGGTCACTGGCCTTAGAAGCAAGAGAGGAGGAGGAGGCAGAGCAGCGGGGGACTGTGTGGGAGGCTGGAGGAGGCACATGTCTTCAAACACTTGAGAAATAGAGCTGTGATTTATTTCTGTTATTGGCTAAAAATAACAAATGGTCCTCCTTGTTGAAATATGAGGTATTGAATAGCAGAATATGACTATAGTTACTTTTTTAGAAGGCAGACGGGATACTTTCCCTTGCAGATCAAAGGGCAGTGACAATAATTTCACACCCAGCATCCTTGCTGTAATGTCTTTCTCAGGTGGCTGACACGTGGGGACTTACTCAGTTTCTCAAATTTTGGTGTTCTGAAGAGGTTTCTCAGATATTTAGTCTCCATGCTTTAGAAGCAAGTAACTTTTTAAGACCCTGTTTTTATATTAGGCTGCCAATTATTGCCACTAAACGTTTCCCTGGAAAGGCATTTGTGGTAGAGAAATGAAGACGTGCCGAAGGCAAGAAATCCAAAGAGTCTCAAAAATTCAGTGGGCTTCAGGAAGCCTAAAATAGAATAACTGTGAGACAGTTTTGTTCCTGGGTCACTTGTCAGTATGATGAATGATCAAAGACTTTCAGCATTTGATGTAAATTCAGGTGGTTACAGGAGGTGACCAAAGTGGACATTCAGCTACCTGGTTCCCTCCATAATGATAAGGGCCTCGAAGGAAGAAATGACCTCGAGTTGCACCAGGGGAAGTTTAGGTTGGACATTAGGAAAAATGTCATGCAAAGGGTCATCAGGCCTTGGAATGGGCTGCCCAGGGCAGGAGGTTGAATCGTCATCCCCAGATGTGTTTCAGAGTCATGGAGATCTGGAGCTTAGGAACATGGTTTAGTAGTGGGCTTGGGTCAGTTGGGTTAATGGTTGGACTCAATCCAATCAAAGCGATTCTGTGATTCTATGATGTGATAAACAATGGGAGGCATGGATGAGTTTGTTGATGGGCACTTCAGCAACTGAAAGTTGGGTGGGATGGATCTGAATTGAGTCCTTTATAAAGACTGAGATTGTGTGAAGCTGGGTGAGATGCTTGGTTCTTGCTCAGATCCTCTAATGAGGACTCTCTTGAGTCGAGCTAGGAAGCACTGCCTGAGCAAGTGATTTCCTTTGGGCACTGCTTTTTGTGTGTTGATATCTGCCAGTGCAATACAGTACAGTTAAGGTTTAAAGAATGTCTTTGTTTCACAGGCTGATAATTTTGGGGGCCTTTAGTGTGATCTAAAAATTAATATCCTCTTAGTAGCTTATAAAATCTTGATGGTGCAAACCAAATGGAAAAACGAGCAGCTTTCTGACATTGATTTATTGGTAACCTAGCTTCTTCTGGAACACATCTACTGGAACCCATCTATTCTGGTTACAAAGGCTATGATTTCAGGCAAATGAGGTCTGGAGTCATGTTGCAACCTACAAACAGTGCCTGGGAAAGTACTGGTGGGATGCTGGGGAACGCCATGAGTGTAACTGCTTTGGCGACTCCAATGAGATCAATAGGACAATACCCAGGCAAAGCTCTCAGCAGATCAAATGTGATGCCTGCTTTCATTACAGCAGCCGAGATAGCTATCGCTCATCACACGTGCTGTTGGCACAGGAATGTCAAAAGCCTTGTCAGAAGGGAGAGTGAAAGAAACTGTCTTTCAGCAGGGTCATTTTTCCTTCACCTTGAACTTTTTCAGCAGATGTTAATAAAGTTTTAATAGTGCAAATATTTGATAATAAAACCCCCAGATTTGATACTTGGAGGAAAAACTATGGTAAAATATGTTTCTGGCTATTCCTGCTTTCAGGTTTTATAATTTAAACTATTTCTTAGCGTTCAGGTTGCCAAGATAACTTGCTGCATTTCTTCAATAATAAATACTTCAGTAATACAGTGAAAATATGTCCTTCGAACTTGCAGACTGAACTGGGCTTCATAAACACGACTGGCGAGACGAGCAAGTTGTTTAAAAACAAGAAAATTTCAAACCATCCAGCTAAGAGTTAGCAGAAGAAAACAGGGAATGTCTGCAGGTGGTCTTCCATGTTTTGTCTGACACATCTCATTTCAGGGAGGCTGGGTAGGCTGGAGCAGCTGTGGTAAATATGGACTTCCCCCGACATTCACTGAGGTGATGTTCTATTAGTGGTTGCCGGTGTGGTCAAAGTAGAAAGTTTTAATGGGCAAGTATGTGTGCAACGTGAAAGCAGCATGTCTGCCCAGGGTAGTGGTGGACTCTATCCCTGGAGTTATTTGAACAGTGTATGTGGACCTCTTGCTTAAGGAGATGGTTTGGTGGTGACCTGGCAGTGCTAGTTGACGGTTGGACATGATAATCTTAAAGGTCTCTTCCAACCAAAGAGATTCTGTGAATCTCTGATGCTCTGTTGTTGACATCTAGCTGATGCAAATAAGCCCAGAGCCATGGTTGTCTTATTGTTATCCATGGAGAGCCCTTGAAGTCATTCCTTGCAAATGCTTCTTCAGAAAGGTTTTGTCTACTGACTGTGTTTTTCTTTCAGCCTTACTGTTATTATTTAGCTGTGTTTTATCTGTCCTAGAATAATGTTTTAAGAACAAACTTTAAAAAAATAGTGGGTTTAGTATACACAGATAGGAACTAGAAAATTCAGATTTTACTTTATTATTCTGCCAAAATTTGTCTGTTTTCTTTTAAAGTATAAGAATTTAAACAATAACAGTTGCTTGACTTGGATAAGCTGGTAATGAGATTTTTTTAAAAATTTATAATTATATTTTAAAAAGTTAAACTGCAGCATTTAATTCATTTATGTACTTTAATTACTTATTTGTTGTTTCCTTGAGTGATATTCCCTAAATACACCTGAAACTAGTTTCTTCTTTCAAAAAGTTGAGTGAGATTTGGGTTCTATAATTGCCTCACATCCTCTTGAGATTATAACCTGAGAGTGGATCATGATCTTGTACGTGTGATGCTTTAACCTCAGAATACAAAGTGGAAGTTTCAAGTGTGTGTTTACAGGCTTCATGGAAATGTCAAAAAACGAGGAGCATGGCTTACCCTGAAGGAAAGATGTGTTCTGTTAACTCCAACTTCAGAATACCAGACATTTAACAATTGTGGGTTTATTTACACAATTTGATATTTCTTTTTCTTCAGCAGCTTGTTAAAACCTTAAGTGTGCAAATAAGTGTTGGACAGTGACCTAAGCTGTTAGACCAGTAGAGTAGAAAATGAACTTGTTGGCAGAGCTCCTCAGTTGATCATCTTCTTAGTTCAAGATCTGAAGACGTGATTTTGTTTTCATAGAATCCTAGAATGTATTAGGTTGGAAGGATCCTTTAAAGGCTCCAACCCCCCTTACCATAAGCAGGGACATCACTCACTAGACCAGATTACCCAGAGCCCCATCAAGCCTGACCTTGAATATCTCCAGGGATGGGGCCTCCACCACCTCTCTAGGCAACATGTTCCAGTGATCCCCCCACTGTCAAATTAAAGAACTGTACTTTTCACTGTACCAAACCAGGAGAACAGAGCTAGATGAGATCTTGGAGCAACAGCTCCATTTTCCATGTAACAGCTGACAGTGCAGGAAATCTTTGTCTTAAGAAACTTCATGTTGTCTTAGGCAATAGAAAAGTGTCTTGTCTTAGATAATGTCATGTGTCTGTCTCCATGTGTGTGCGTATATTAGCATATTTTATATTATGCTAATGAAGATTGTTATGTCCTAGACCCTAATCACTGGACCTAAAAAGCATCACTCGTGTGCTTAGACTTGTGCCAAGTGGTTTTGATGCTTGGGGGGGGTTCACCCTCGTGGTGAGGAGGAGAGAGCAATTTTCTTATTTCCTTTTTTTGTGGAATTAAGAGATTTCTGAACACCATTTGTGTATTAAACTCTTCTATCCCCTGTAATCCGTTTAGTTGAATAAGAAGTTGCTAGATTCATGTGCAAGGAATAATCAGTGGTAATATTAAGCCTTCTGTAATTAAAAAAAAATCAGAAATAGTACTAAAAATTTTAATGGCTTCTTGTCCACTTCCTTTGTGTATTAATGCTGTTAATTTTTAATCTACAAATCTTGCTTTCAGCCTCAGGCTGTTGTGGGAGTTTTCTGACAGCGCTTTATAGACCTGTGTTCTCGCTTTCCAATCTCTTTGGGTCCACAGTGAAAATTAAGGGTATCTGCTCTTCAACTGTGTGATCGCTGGGGAGTTGTTAAACGCTTATTTATGTCTGCTTAGGATGAGTCCGAAAATAGAATTCCCGTCCTGTCTGCATGCTAACGCACCGATTTGTATTGCTGTGCAATGCTGATGTAGGAGATGCTGCAGAATGATTGCAATTGCTCTTGCAGCTCATCTCTGAGCCCATTAAGTCAAACCAAAATATTGTCTTAACTGCCCCTGCTCCAGTATGTGGTTTATCTCAAATGTCAAATTGGGAAGGTGTCTTAGCAGGGTGGTTCGTGTTACCTGAAGTTCAGGCTGATTATTAGGTACTTCAAGACAAGTCAAAAATATAATTTTAGCGGCTGCTAATGATCTGTAACCCAGAAACACCATCTAAAATCACGATCTCCACATGCTTTTACATGTTGTCTTTGCCGACCTGCACGTAGCATCATTATTGTATAGCTTTTCTTTGTTTCATTGCACTTTTGATTTTGGGACAGGGCTTTTAATTGTGTCTGCACACAGTATGAACGATGTATGTGACTATATGTTGAATGGGTAGGTACAGCACACACTTATAAATGTAATGAAAATACGACACTATGCTAATTAACATAAAAAGGAATTTGAGCTCTTACAACTGTAGATTTTTTTCTTTTCCATTAAACATGTTACATGCTACATGTTAAGTGATAATGTCTAAAATATGATGCATTATACCTTAGAACAGATTGTGTATGGTTATGGTTTGGGGTTTGTTTTCCCATGCAAAGAGTGCTTCCCAAATGCAAACTGGGACCAGCTTGCTATGTCCATGTCTCTCCAGTTGAGTATCACACCCCATTGACTGGGAATGCTATGCACAGGAGGCTGTGCTGGTGCTCCATTGGTTGATGGATTAATCTTTGGGCCCCTGAGCAGTGCTGGAAAAGGCCAATATGAAAATCCCCTTCCCAAACTGGAGAGAGAATGAATGAAATTCAACAGTTTCTGATTCTTCAAGATACTGCAGGTGCATGAGAGCTTCACTTGTGCCTAGGGCCAGGTCTCTTCCCTTGATTAGTCTATTGTAATTTTCTGACTTGCAGACCTTTTAAATACACTATGCAGAGTGCAAGTGTTTTACTTAGTGTTCAGTGGTCTGTAATATTTGGGCTCTAATCTCAGGAGGAAGAAGAGGGCTTGTCTGTGCAGCGTGGGTCAGTGCTGATGGTAGCTCTGTGTATTCTGACCTTGGGCATTTCAGTCCCCGAAAGTAGGAGTAACTAGTAGAAAATGGTGCTAGTAGCGCACCTTCTTTCTGTCTGGAAGCAGTTCTGAAATGGCTGAGCTGAGTTTATTCAAGAAAAGCAATGAGGTAGGTGCAACACGTGTGCTCAGAGATAATGCTCTGCCATAGCAGGCATGAAAATTTCTGCTCATTTCTCTTTCCAGATGGGTCACTTGTCACAGTGGAAAACAAGATGCCTGTGGTCATTCCCCACAATTAATAGCAAACGTGAGATTTAATGCACATTCAAGCTTTTATTAACTGAGGAGACCTTTTCACTTAATGTTCCCTGTTGTGCAGTGAAATGGAATCTGTTGCTTTCAAAGTCTTTCAGACCATCCCTATTTTCCCATGTTTTATCAAAAAAATGGCCACATACTATCATTCTTGCAGGACATTTTTGACAATCCTAACTGGGACTTGAGTTACTGTTGCCCTGATGCCAAAATGATGGTGCTCAAGCATCCAAGGAATTCTAAACATTAAGTGAGGGTGGTTCCTAGGAACCTTAAGCTTTTGTCATGATGTTCTGTAACAGCAGAAATTCCCTCTATATTTATGTAACTGTCATAAATATTTGCATAAAATCTCCACTGAAACATGAAATTAGATTTTACAATAAGTGCTGAAATACCCTTTTATTTGCAACAGAGACAAGGTGGTTGGTAGATGTTCTGAGGAGGTACTGAAGGACACTGGAATGAGTCTGCTGAATATTTGATTTAATACGCAACTGCCGCTGTGAATAGCTTTGAGACAACTAAAAGCTTTGCCCATTCAAAAGGCAACAATTAATAAGCTAGATTAATTTTTAAATGGCAGATAAAAAGCCTTTTATTTATCTTGAAAAGTTTGTAGGTAATTTTCCCTCCAGTGTGTGCATGTGCAAAGGTAAATGGTTGTCTCATGGAAAAGTGTTTGTATTCTTATTCCCAGTTTTACTAAGTAAAAGTGAAAGAGAAATGCAATTTAGCAAAGTGGTTTAGCTTTAAATAATTTCACTTTGTAAAGATAATATTTATGCATTTTTTGATACCACTTGTAGGACCAGTGTTGCTTAGAAGATGACTGACTACTCACCTGGTTTTGTTGTTTGGGGGGTGGGGATTATGCTTCAAAAAAAGCCAAAATGGTTCTGTTTTCTGTGGGTTTCTCCTTGAGGGACTTCTTTTTCCCTTTTACTAAAAAAAAAAAAAAACCCCAAACAACCTGTCCCAGGGGCTGGTGGCAGGATGGAGACAACCCTGCTGTAAAGCCGCACCTGCCAGATTTCAGCCCTGCTGTTTGGCTCATTGCAGACAATTTTATCGCAGAGACAACTCCGATGTCTAACAGCTTCCACAGCTCCTCTGATTTGCCAGTCGTATCGTGCTTTGCCAGTTTGCTTTGGAAATGTGCCTGCTGCTGCTTGTGCAAGATGATTGCAAATCATCCTCTTCCATGTCGCAGGAAACTAAGTGTTTTAGAAGAACTTGAATATTTTTCACGTGCATTACGTAGTGAAGTAACTATCATTTATCTCTCTCTCCTAGCTGGATGTTCATGGATAGTACCCAGTATAGTAAATTCTTGGTAGCGTCATGCTTTTCAGTGATGCATTATTAAAAGGAATAGCACTACCTTTAAGAACAGCACTTTAATGGAGCTTTTGCTTAACATAAAATAAACTATCGTTCTGTGCTAGCCCTAGATGCAAAACAGGATAATCTTGAACTCAGAGAGAAACTGCTGTTCAAAGACTGATTTCCAAATGTGTTTCTGAGCTGTGCTTGTACCCTAACACTTAAGGGGTTGGTTTGTTGGTGTGGCTGGAAGTCTGAATGCGTCGTTTATTTAGTAACCACTGACCTAGTTAACATTCATAATACTCGCAAGAAGCATATGCATGCCTCTTTCTGGAGCTTAAGCTGTATGTGCTTGTGACACTGTATGCCGCTGGGACTGAAACATCATCTTCTGAGTAGAAGATACCTCAGTCCAATCGCTTTCTAAGTTTGGAGTGTGATTTCATTTTTTTTTTTCCTTTTTTTGAAGGCTGGACTCACCTAAAGCACCTCTTCTTTCAGATATAGTCTTCACAGTGTTATCATGGGGGTAAATTTTGAGAAAATTACTGTGAGGGTAATTATACCACTGGGATAAACTTGCATTGATTGTGTTGGAAGCAGTCCCAAGCATTAGAAAACTTGAGTGTAGAGAAATCCATTTTTATGTAGAGGAGTAATTGAACAGATGTTATTTGGATCCACCTCAAGGTGGTTCATTTTACAGATAGCTAGCAACTCCAAACTCTCAGATCTTCTGGATCCTCTTATTCTGGTCTCATTGTCCTTGTCAGACTGTCTTTGGTGGGTGGGTGTTGAGGAACTCCACGAACAGCCAAGTATCGAGAAACATTTGTGCAAGGCTTACAGAAATTCCCTTCTTTTAAAGATTGCAGAAATAAATGAATAAACCCTTTAAACGAAGGTTCTTCAGTAGATCTCACTATGCCAGATCTTGAAGGCTGGTTCCTCTACCAGTTGCCTGAAGCGTGAGTGTTCCCACTGATGCTCAGAAGAAGGTGGACAAGAGCCCCACTGAACTGAGGTCTTCCATTAAGCCCATATAGGCAGAAAATCGCACTACTGGGGTACTGCTGCTGCCTGCAGACTCTTTGTGGGTATCATCTGTTGTTTCTCGAGAGCTTTTCCATAATTTGGCCCCTATTCATTATTGAAAATAAAGATGTGGTATATTTTAAATGAGTCCATATCAAAATATGGCCCCTGAGATTAGTTCTGATATTTTTATAATTCTAATTCCTCCCACATCAATGGAGTTGCGGCTGGTTCACCCCAGCATGGTCAGTCCCCAGATGGTAGAGCATGGTTCCCTAAAGCCCTGAAATTATCTGATTATGATGATTTAATGCTGCTCATGAGAGGCAGCAGTACAAAGTATCCAGCTATACTGTTGAGAGCTTAAAAAGATCTTTGTTAATAGGCTTTCTTAACGGCAGTCTTAACATGTAATAAAGCAAAAACAATTTCTCTGTTTAAAGATTAATGTGAGGCTGGGTAATTTTTATACAATGGACTTCATTAAATAATTGTGCACTGTTTGATCATAAACTTGCCAGGTTTAGGAGCTCTTTTTCATTTAAAGGTGAAAAAATTTCACGTGAAAAGCTGCTCTATGCTCTGTGTTTTTGAGGCAAATTAATAGGTAGCAGGATTAAGCTTCCAAAAATTAAATGTCTAAGGAATTCTTTCAAGACTCTGCCTGATACTCACATCCTCCTCGTTTGTTTTTTAATAAATAATTCACAAGTGTTGAAACAGGTTGTGTCAGAAGAAATTTCCAGGTGTTTTCTACCTGATATTCTTCACATTCTTTTCATGCTTGGTGGATTCATAAGAATGGACTGCAGTGAAGTGGGGCAATTAACAGACCATAACTCATTTAACACAGGAGTAGAAACATTGGGTTATGTAAACTTTCTTGATGATGATGGTTATGACAGATCTGGTACTGTTTGGATGCCTTTGTTCTTTAGTTTTTGTGCTTTTTTTTTTTATAGATAGCACTTGAAAGACTTCAGCGTTAGAACTGACTGATACTTGCTGCAGAGTTAAATTAGAGAATAATTTTGGTTAGATAGGTCATCCAGTCCAACCAGCTGCATAAAGCCAGTCAGGTTACTCAGGGAATTCTCCAGCTGAGTCTTGAGTACGTCCAAGGATGGAGATTTCACAAGCTTTTGTAGCATTTTGTCACCCTTGTGGTGTATTACAATAAAAAGTAATGAAAAAAGAAGAGAAAATATTTCCTTGTTTTGATTATGACTTACCATGTGTGTCAGCTGCCACCCGTCACAGTGCTGTGCACCTCTGAAACCAGTCTGGCTTCATCTACCCAGTGTCCTCTGTAGTAATGGGCTTTCCTTTAGTCACAAAAGCTAATTTACACATCTGGACAAAGCACAGTTTGTAGTTAAGCCCTGGGCTGTATTTTCTTGAAGACCTTTCTGAAGTTTTACACCATCGATTCCCAGCTTGATGCTTTGAAGGATGGAGTAGGAGTGTCGGTACTTTTCCATTCTGTTGGTCTGTTTCTGTCCATAAATACTCAAAAATTCCATTCAATAGTATTTATCAGTGCTTTCCACCTAGCGGTACCGCGCATTTTGTGTTCTCAAACTCTCATCTTGGCAAGTTACATTCAGACATCTACCCAGAATTGTCCACAAGCCTGCAGATTAAAAAGAGATGTAATGATATAGAAGAAGCTCTTGCTGGGTGCTACTGAGGCACTTTCTCAGTGCAATGCTGAATCACCAAGGAAAGATTGGGTTAGGCATTAGAGGTAAACCTTATTGAAAGGGTCATGAGGCCTTGCAACAGCTTGCCCAGGAAGGGGGTTTAAAAAGTCATGTAGATCTACAGCTCAGGGATGTGATTTAACGGTGGCTTTGTGGGACAGTTGGGTTAGTGGTTGGACTTGATGACCTTAAAGGTCTTTTCCAACCTAAACAACTTTGTGATTCTGATTTAAGGCTGCATTTGTCTCGCTTTTGATTTCTAAGGTGCATGACTTACATGTAACTCCTTGCTTAGGAGATACCATGCGCACTCATGTGAGTCACTCAGATTTCTCAAGTCTGAGTCTTGCATGGGTTAAAGATCTTGCTGGTTCAGACTAATTTTATGCGTTTTTGGGAGTAGATTGACAGGGTGACTTAAAATACTAAAAATAATGAGGCTTCCTCGATTTATTCAGCAAGAAAACAGTCCTTTTCAAAAGAAAGCCAATGATTTTTGTTCAAAAAAAGAAAAGTGATGGAGTGTTATTACTTGTGGGTATGTTTTTAGGAGTCTGAGTTGTGGAGTTTGCAACAGCTTTCTTCAGATTGGTAAATTTCTAGTGCCTCAATACAGGAGGGATATGCTAGGTTCTCTGTTGGAATTCCCCCAAATAAATTTAATCTAGTAAACTCAAACAGTTTCTCTTTCCTGCTTTGAATGCTTTCTTACTGTTCCTTACTAAACAGTTCCTGCCACTAAACCCAGAGCCTGCTCCATCTCAGTGGCAGATGGTCATCTGTATCCACCAGCACCTCATTTGGTAGTAATGTTCCTGTGGTAAAAGACATGGTTTCCTCCTCTACCCTTTTTCATCTCTTCGGGGCTACTACATGTTTTGGGTTTCTGGGCAGCTTTTGAAAGCTATTTTTCCATAGATGGGGAAGAAGATACATGACCTTAGTGTGTCCTTTTTGGCCAGGCACATGGTTTCTAGTATATGGTGTATTTTTAAATATGAGGAACAAGCAGTGTTGAATCATATACCAAAAGTAAGGCTTCAAGTTTAATAACTTGGCATCTCCAGGATCAGAAAGTTATCGTGTAGTGCTGCCTGACTGCTTTCCTTTCATTTGCAAAGCTTCTGTTTTAGTTGTAAACTAGCACCTAGGAGCAGAAGACAGGTAATTCCAGTGTTCATGTATGGATGTAACTGACTGCCTTTGTCCTAGAGTGTTAGTGGTCAGGTGTGTTACTCTGGACTTAGTGCCTCTTCACGTTTGAAGAAGAGGTGAGTAAAATGGGATGCAAAAACCAAGAAGAGAGGAACTGGGTAACTCTTCCTGCGAGACAGGCTGGTCATGTAGGCAGAATCACTTGGAATTTTTTTCCCCACCTTTCCCCTATTTCTCTGTCTGATAAAGGGCTTTTCCCAGAGTTATTTTTCTGTTTGAGTTTTATGTCAGTGTGGAGATTAAAGATGTTTGTTTTCCATTGGCTTAATAAGTCTAAATCCAGCCTTTGAAGTCAGGTCATTTGAGATTCTGTAGATGAAAAATCGACTCTTTATTTGGTAATCTACCCTACACCCTCCAATTTCAAGCTGAAATGAAATGCTGCCTCTGCTACAAGTGATGTCAGTATTGCCTGAGGTTTGTTTAAGCAGAAAGCTGAAGTCAGCTTGAACAAAACTTGGCAAAAGTGGGATGTTTTATTCATGTGAATGGTTTGAATAATGTCCCAGAGTTTCTGTGGTATAATTTTCTTGCGCTTGGTGCTTGTAAGAGACCCTCAGCCCCCTCTCATTTAGAGGCAGTCCTTTGATTTGGCTTCATTTTCAGGCTTATAGTGAGTGGTGTGTTATTGCAGTGTAAATATAGACTTTTTTCCATGTGGACAAGCTCTCCTAGCATTTATGAAGCTCTGCTGAAGGAGGGCTGTACCTGAGACACCGCGCTGCTGGCCAGCAACCTTGGAAACAGGAAGGCAAATGAAAAAAATCCCACAAGTTTCAGGGTTCCCACTTACCCTTTTCTTCCTCATCCTCATTACTCTGCACGATGCCTTTTAAGGCTTCAGAGAAGGAATTTATCCTTCTTGACTGAAGGAATGTGTCAAGGAGTTCATTAAAAGATGCCGCAAACTGTGTGTGTGCGCCTTTGACTCTTGTCTGCTTCTGCTGGGTCTTTGTTTCCCTTCCATAACCTCTCCCTCCTCTCTTGTGCAGCTCTGCCTCTGTTCCCTCTTCAGGTCCTTGTACTTGGTCCCTTCTACCCATAAAGGTTCATCACACTTGCAGAGACTCTGTACTTTACTCAGCCCAGGCAAGGTGGCCATGGGAGAAACTTTAACCGTTTCTGAGCTTGAGGGATTTGTACTTCTGACAGCTGAAGTCTCCAAAGACTCTGTGCGCTGAATGCACTCCCGCTAAAGACTGCAAAAGACAAGTAGACTTTGCTGTTCATGTTTAATGGAAGCCAGCAGTGGGCTGTGACCTGGAAGCAGAAGGAGAGGTCTGATTTAATGCTGCCCAGGTAGAATGAAGGAGGAAACTTTAGCAATTAATAAGCTGGGAGAATTCAAAGAGTAATTTTGATTGATGGATCATATACCACGTGGTTCTGGCTATAGGACCAAATGTAGTTCACAGAATCACAGAACATCAGGGATTGGAAGGGACTTTGAGAGATCATCTAGTTGTGTCAGGCCTGATGGTTGTTCTCAAACTGGGGTTTATCACAGTGGAAAACCTCTCCTGATTTTAATCCCTACTTCAGAATACAACAACAAACATACCACAAAATCAAAAATGCCACCTCCACCCCAGCTACGTAATGCTCTAGAAATGAGCATCAGACTTGGGGCATGAGGTAGAAGTAAGGTGAGACAGGAGCTGTGCCTGTGTGATGTTGTGGCATAACCTAGTGTGTTCAGATAGTGCTTGTCTCATACCGTCTTGCAGGTTTGGTTTTCTTCCTGAATCTGCCTGTAGGTGAGTCTGTTTAGAGTAGAGTGTTCAATAACTATGTAGAAGTTGCTGATCTCTGTTAGGGTAGTGTTAATGAATTCTGCAAATGCAACCCAGCACTAGGTAAGATGGAGCATGCATTGGGAACAGAAAGCTGATGACTTCCATTGATTGCTTGGAGGTCTGGTGCTGTGTCTCACAGTCCTTTGTATTACAGAGACTCTTCAGCTCCCTGCAACAGGAGTTGAGGTTATCACCACAGATCAGCATAAAGCCCTAGTTTGTTCTTGTGGGGATACACCAAGGTGGAGCAAAGGGAAAGGAGTGAACACACGTCCTCATGCCTTCACCTTAGCAGAATGGGCTTTTCCATTTGGCTCTGTGGTCGATGGCAGACCAGAAATGATCAGGAGAGAGAGCAGCTCTTCATGCATTTGCAGCTCTAGAGAAGCCTCCCACCGATACTGCTTAGAAGCTGTTGCTTTGGCCAAGGGTGGTATTTTAGCTTTGAACGTCCAGTGCTGGTACCACCAGTACTTTCCAGTCTGTTTGCCACTCAGTGATTTTTCTTTGTAGAAACACTTGCAGACCTGTAGCTTTAGGAACCAGGTAAGTGTCCGAAGGAGGATCTGTAACATCGTTCACAAGTGTAAGCTACTGAAGATACACTTAGATATAATTCCGTGGTATTTCCTCCTTGTTTTTCAGCTTTTTGAATTTTTTTTTTTTTACATCAGAACCTACTGCTGAGTGGAGGGAGACAGCTCTTTTTATTTTTATTGGTGAAGCCTGATGGATTGTAGGCAGGGCACAAAGGGCTGTTTGTTCAGGAGCCATAACCTGATGGGTTGCGGAGCCCTCGACAAGGGCCTGCAGTGCTCCTGGCTGTGGAGTCGCAGGAATGCTGCTGTTTGCGGAGGGGATGGCTGGGCCCACTGTCCAAATAGATCTCTGCTTGCCAACTGGGAACATATTGCAGTCTCTGTGAGGCACTCCATCACGGCTTGAATAGCTCCTCTTGTGCACTGCCTTTCTGAATGCGAGAGAGAGAGAAATATTCCTTTCAGCCTTCTGCAGTGTCAAAAACCCGTTAGTGACCGTATGAGAGCATTGCCTTGGTGCAGGGGTTCAGAAAGGGAAGTTAAGAAGAAGGGATGGAATAGTTACCGTTTGTTGCTATAATTTTAGATTTAAACTTCTGTTTGTTCCACAATGAGATGCTGCTGCATCTACTACTTCTTGAAGGGAAATAAAATTGGAAATGCACGTTTTTAACATGCCATTCATTTTATTCTGATACTGCCTTCACTAACAAGTTCATCCTAACTCTTTTCTAAGAGGCTAAAATGCTGCCTGTAAAGCAGTTGTTTTCGTTCTCTAAGCCTTTAGTTGGAGTTTGCAAGCACCCTTCTGTATTGGAAAATTACCATAGCAATGCCTGACTGTACAGCAGCTTTTGCTTTGACTGCTCTGTTACCTGTTGGAGCTCAGCTGATGGCAGAGGATTTTATTCCAGTTTAACCCCATGTGTCTGATATTGTGCAGATAACTTCACTGGAGTTTGGTGAAACCGTTTGAAAATATATAGAGCAGTAACTTAAGACTCTTTGCAGCACAAGTGAAGTTTCACCCTCATTCCTTTCCCTCCCTCAAGGAACATTCTCCCCTTCCCCCACTGTATTTATATCTAACTTAAATAAACATGGATTATAATTCCTTTAAGTGCACCGCTCATCTATTTTTGTTTTCAGAATGCTTCACAAGCAATTCTGCAGTCAGCTTTTTACATGGGAGGAAAGGCTGATGGAGCCATCTGGAAATAAAAAGTGGATTTCAAAACCAAATGAAAAATGTTGATTCCCTCAGAGTTCTGCTCAGGACTTTACAGTGTGCTCACACTATCTAAGAAATAACAAGAATGTGTTTGTTCCTGGACTGTTGTGAGCGGGAGAGGGAGGGAGAACTTCACTGCTGTCACTGTTTCCATAGTGACAGCTCATTCTCAAGGCAGTATTGACATAAACTATAGTGAATCATTTATAGTGAGAAAATTTAAAAATTAACCACATCTGAGTGTTTATAAGCTCTTCAAAGTATATTATAAATTGTATGCAGAATTCACCCTCTGAAGTTTGCGTAGCTTACAGCGCCAGGAGATGCTGATAATGTACCCACATGTGGCGCACAGTGATAAAAGATACCCGAATATGACCCTTGTTAATGATTCGCTGTAGTGTCTCCAGTGTGGTGGATTTCAGTGGAGTGTCTCAGGGTATAAAATATTTGTAAGTGCACAATGTTAAGAAACTTTTTTACTTGGTGATCCCTTTTGTTATAGATGTCTTGATAACCAGAAGGCAAAATTTAAAGCAGGGTGAGTTGTTTGGTTTGGCATTTCATAACATAATATGGTTTTTTCAGAGAATTGGTAGCCAGGGGCAGTACAGCCCAGACTCACCTCCGGGCATGGTTTTGTCCTTAGCTTGTGAGGTCTTCTAAATTCCTGGTAGCCAGAGGCTGAACTGCCACGATGGGTGGCAAATGTTGCTTTAAAGCAGGGTTTTCCCATTAAATAGTTTGATTCTGGCAAGCTTGGGTTTTCCATAGGGGAACCTTTTTTGGAAAACTTTCATCTTGCTTGAAAGTCATTGCTTACTTGGGTTGGGGATCCAGCCTTGGCTGGTTTGGATGAATGTTAGGAAAGTGAATGTTTTGCTGTGCATCCGATCACTGTGAACATTTTCCTAAGCAGCTCATTGTAGAGCATATTGCATCGTCTCCAGAATTTCACTTAGGTGTGGTTAAGCTGGTATCACAGGGGATAGATGAAAATCTTCTATTACCACAACTTAATGGATTAAAATGTCACACTTTGTAATTTTTCAGAATTATTTTATCTCTTAATGCCAAGCACAAGTGTCTACGTCTGTGCACAAACATATAGAAGTGAGATAGGGGGAGGTAAATCCTTAAAACATGATGTGGAACATTATTTTTACTGTATTGACACAACAAAGCTTTTAGGAAAGGTAATTTCCCTAATGAAAATGCCATTGATTTAATATAGCTCAGATGCAGGGCAAAATGCAGAGTGACGAGGCACATTTTTTGGAGAATTCTTGTCATATCGTTTTCTTTCAGTAGGTTTGATTTGTTATATGATTTACTGAATTTTAGATATTGAGAGATGAGTGATTTGAAGGCTGGAGACCTGAGCGTCACTACAACTCTTTTCTCGTCCTGATTCTTTCTCTTGGTGTTGATGCGGCAGTATCTAATAGTTTCTCTTCTTGTGCTCCTGTAAAAGGGGGTATTATAGCTTACAAGTTAATGCATAACAGGGTTTAGAGCTTCTTTAACGCTGTAATTTTTGATGCTCAGCTTTCTTCTGGCAACAAGATGACTGTAATTCAGTGATGCTGGGCTGTTCTGCTAGCTCATGTCTGAGGTTCATGTCGTATGTTCTTTTTGTCTGGCTAGAACTAGTGGCAGGCAGTGGTGCTTCCTACAAAACCAAGGCTACCTTGTCCTAACTATGCCACGACATAAAACTTGGAATCAAGGAGTGTGATACAGGGAGGCTGCAACATAAACTTCAGTGACTACGGGGTTTATCAGCAGAAAGGAAAGGAGGTGAGGAGCCTGTGGTCAAAATTGGAATTGTTTGCTTTTGCAAAAGTCGCTGCATTAGGTCTTCAAAGATGCTGCAAATAAAGACAAGAAGCTTATTGAAGACATGGACTTATTGATGTCTGTGGCATACAGTGGTTTTTTCTGAGTGTTTCATCTTTCTGGGACAGAACCTCATTTCTAGGTCTGTCAACAGCATCTGTCTTAGAAGTGTGTTAGAGCAGTTTTACCTGACTTCTGGGTTTAATAGAATGAAGTTAAGCTGTTAAACACCCCAAAGAAGTCAGGTAACTAGTACATGAGACTTGTTGCTCCGGGCACTTTTCCTGGTGTGTCCAAAACAGCTGTTGACTTGCAACTGATCGCAATCTTCACATCAGAAAGGCTTATGCTACCGTTTAGTTTTTAACCAGGGGGGCTGAACAGTTGTAATTTCTGCAGGCTTCCAAGGAAAATGACAATGTTCATTTTTCAAATATTCTGCAGTGATATTAATTTCTCTAGATTATTTGCTTTTCAGCCAGACCCTGTCATGCTTTCAGATTTCAGTAACTTCCTGACGGGTAACTGCAGGAACAAATTCAGGGGAAAATGGTTGAGTCATGAGCCTGAGGCCCATGAGAATAGATCTGAAGCCAGAGTGATGCAGTGTTACAGAAGCAGGGCTTTCTTCAAGCAGTGGAGATTCTGAGTCACCAGGACAGATTGTTTTCATTATTTTATTTATTTTTTAATTGTGTGCTGGGAGGGCTAATGCACAAACTTGTACGACCCAGTGAGTTGTTTTTGCTCTCTGTTAGACAAACTGTTGGATGTGCAGCCATGATGACTCCAGGTATTTCTGTCCCCTCATCGCTGTCAGCAGTGCCACCTGATTGATGGGATCAGTGAAATGATTTAGAAAGAAAACAGATTCACTGCTCTTACGCAGTTTGGGTTGGAGCAGCTGAGGAGGTGAAGGCAGGGTTTGGGTGGAGAACACCTTATGCTGTAAGCTATACCAAAGGCACCATCAGCCTGACCACGGAATGAGAAAGAAAAGGAAGAGTGTGCCGGTAAACTTCTTTCTCTTTGTGACAGGCAAGCTCTGTGGTCATGGCGGCTGCACAAGTTGCACAGTTGTACCTGCATTTGGAGGCATAGAAATACCGTTCAAACGTGAAAGGGACTTTGACTAAAATGATGGTTTCAGCCTTAGAATATGAACATTGGATAGTTGCTTAGGGACAGAAATGCTGGGAAGAGTGATTTCCTTTTTTTGTTGCTCAAAAATAAAGTAAATGAAATAAAGTGAGCTTTATTCAGACAGATGAAGCCAGTGGCTCTTGGGGTCCCCATTTCTCTTTGGGTGCACACAGTCCTTGCCCATGGTAGCAATTCTACTCCTATTGCCACAGGGACCAAAGTTAAGAGTCAGTTTTACTTTCTGAAGTATTTTTTTAAAATACACCGCATGTATTTTTCTTAGCTGCCACTTCGCTTCCCTTCCCTTGCTGTGTAAGGACAGATGTTCTCACACTGAACCTGAAGTCTTCACTCAACTAACTGAAATGCTAGATCCCAACAATAGAGCTGAAGTACCAAGAAACTCAAATAATTCAGAAGATAGTTTTTCAGTGAAAGGTTGTGAAGAGGAAATCAAGAGCATTCCTTGAATAGCTGCAAAGTGGCTAAATCCCTTCTCCCCACACCCCCACTTTCTGCAAATTCCAGACCCTGTGGGTGGAGTTGTCATGGTGGGCTCTGTTGTGCCAGGGTAATCCCTCTGGGAACTTCCTTAGCCTGGGAAGGGCCCCAGCAATGAGATTATTCCAACATAGTGGCACCCATGCAGCCTCCTGAGCATTCTCCCGCAAGGCAGGGCATTTTGTTACTGGGGTGGACATGCTGGAGACTGGGAACCACTGAAATGATAATATTTGGTTCATGTGTTTGTAAACTTTTTTGTAACCTCTGTGCTATCCTGAGCTGTGCGGTGTGTCCCTGAAAACTCCTTATGGTAAATATTAGAAGAGTGATGGCCAGTTGAAATTTCCTGGAGGTTGGGGTGGGGGGTTAATCCCATCAAACTACATGGTTAATGTTTGGGACAGTAAATTAATTTCACAATTGTTGAAACCAGTAAGAAACTCCTTTTAATGCATTTGAAAATTCAGACTGTTTGAGATGTGCTGTGGAAAAACTGTCCTGGATATGTTCTTTTTAGATTAGAAATGTTATTTTAATAATGAGAAGAATTTAGCTCTGCCATAGTTATTTCTCATCAGCAGTTAATTTCTATAGAAAGGGAAGAGTCTAATTCTCCCTATTGTGTCACGGTATGTGATGGGGTTGTTTATCACAGGATGCTTTGGGTTGGAAGGGACCTTTAAAGGTCATCGAGTCCAGTCTCTCCGCTGTGGGCAGGGACATTGTCTGGGGACACAGGAAAATAAGAATTTATAGTTTATTTTTTTGAAGGATGTGATGCTGTCATTAGCCCAGAGGCATGTTTTAAACCAACTGAGCTAATGTGTTCCTTGCAGTGGCTCAGCTTAGGAGTATGAGAGATGGAATGAAAACCAGGGGAGGATGACAGGGCCCTTCAGAGGTACCCTGGTGAGTCACTTGGTTCCTCCTCACCTTTATTGCTTATAAATGAAAGCAGGCTGTCAAAAAGCAAGTCAGTGCCTTCTCTGGGACAGCCACCATGCACTTGAGAGTTACAGAACGAATCTGCTGGAGTAGGAAAGGTGAGAAGGAACCAAGATCAGCGTAAGCAGCTTTCTGTGCCTTTGCTGAGATTCAGATGGCTCTGCTAGGCTCTGTGATGGGATTTGGGCATGTTCCTTTTGGGCTGCCATGACTGCAAGAGGTTCAGAGAATAGCAGCAGAATGAACGGAAGGATCTGGAAATGTGAGTGATGAGGAAAGCTTTAAAGAAAGCTTTAAAAACCAAACAGTCTGTGGAAGGGCAGGCTTGAGAGACATCAACGAGGTGAAGGTAGATTTTCATAGAAAGGTTGTTGAAAGATCGTCTGTCCACTGTGTGGGTGGGGAATGAACTACCCAAATATTTGAAAGCAAAGAAATTTAAGTGAGATTCATTTCCAGCGCAAAAGTGGGTGGGCGGTAGGAGGCTCTGGCTGAGGACTTAGTGGAGCTTCAGTCACTGGAGATGGTGAAGAAGCAGTGTCAGGAGGGACTCAGACAGAGTTGCCTTTGGCTGGACAGAGAAGTATTGTCTGCTGCACTCGCTGATCCAGAAGAACAATATTCTGGCTGAAGCTTCTCTACCTCAGATACAGCTTATTTTTTAATTTTTAATGAGCTGTTTCAGGATTACTGAACCAGTGTGAAGGAGAGAGGAGATGGTTGTCCATGTAGCATGAGCAGAACTCACATGGGAAACTTCTGGGCTTGCCAGGGGCATCTCTGAGCACCGCACTGATTGTCACACTTAAAACGTATAGCTTGCAGGTTTTTTCCCAAGTTACTCTGGTATAATTGCAATACTGAAAATTAACTCCAACAGAGGGGCAGAAAATGCTAAATACCTTGAAATTTGCTCTTAGTATGTACTGACTATACATATACACATATTAACCATGTATTTGTTTATTAATATACTTTTATGTATGTAGTACATATTTTTATATATATATATGTATATAAAATAGTGCTTCTGCTCCGAGGATGGCATTTCACCACAGCCTCACAAAATAGCCCAGCACATACATGTGTCCCACCATCACTGATGATTTTTGTTCCTTCCCAATCCACATGTGATGAGGCAAGAGAATATTAGTTGATAACTTCTTGATGAGGACACTCAGAGAATTGCAAATGATTCACTGAGACGCAGGATCCAAACCTGTCACACATGAAACTTGTCCAGCCCCTGTAATGAGGATTGGGGGCACCATGTCAGCACCAGGTGGGTGGTAGGATTGAAAGTTTGCTTCAGTTTTCCATGGCTGGATGATATTTCTTGCTGTGGGTGGACAGGTAAAGAATAGCCATCACCTAATTGTGGCCTCTTTTGGGGCAGGCAGAAGAAAACGTACTGTGTAACTTAATTGTTGGCTATGTTTTGGCTCTCTTGCTGATTGTACAGTCCTCCTGGTGTTGCCATGGGAATGCAATAATTATGTTGTGAATAATTGGAGCATTTTCTTGTACTGCTGCAGAAAAGTGGTGTTGGATAATGATTTCTGCCTTTAATGGAAGTTGTGCTCCATGCTGATTGTTTAGCATTTCTATAAACCTGTTGCAGAGAACAAAACTTAAGCTGGAAAGCTTAACATGTGTGCACACACTCCCACAAAAGTCTCAGAATCATAGGTTCATTTAGGTTGGAAAAGACCTTTAAGAGCATAGAGTACAAATGTTAACCCAGCTGTTCCAAGGCCACCACTAAGCCATGGCCCTAAGCTCCAGATCTACATGACTTCTGGACACATCTGGGATGGCAATTCAGCTCCCTCCATCTGCATCACTAGACTGTGTTGAAGAGCTGTCTCAAAATTGCAAAAGCAAAATAACACTCATTGTTGCACTTCCATCTTCCTGACGTTGTTGTGGATTGTCGTTTGTACGGATTAAACAACCTCTGCTGGTATCAGGCAAATAGTGTCTTGTTGTTCGTGAATGATAATGCTCTTAATAACTGGAAGGAAAATAACAAGTTCTCATGTTGTGACATCTGTTTCTGCTAAAATCGAGTTCTGCTTAAGAGTTAGTGCAATGGTTATATGGGTCTGGTGGGAAGCTCAGCTGGAGGATGCTGATCCTTCTGGTGCAGTTCAAAGCTTTAGCAGCACGAAAGCATTTCTGTCATAAGGTAAAGAGTTACACAAAGGAACAAGAAGTTAATAGATATGAGGAGGACTTACTTTTCTCAAAACCGTGTATTTTTCTATGCAATACCCTGTTGTTCTGTAACAGCTCAAAGATTTATTCAGGCTTAAGTGTTGTCTTATGACCTAAGGCCTATTCTGGGTTTGTGTCCAGTTATGTTCCCACAAGCTTCCTGCATAAGGCATTTCAGCTCTTTGTCCCACAGTTTCACTCGTGAAGCGAGGAGAACAACAACCCTGCTCCAGGCAGATGTTCTGGGGATGGATTCGTGAGTCCTTGTGGGGCAGTGTGGTGCTGTGCTGGGTCATAGAAATGCTTTTGTGCTCCTGCCTCAGATGTCAGGATGCCATTTTGGGCTCATATTCATTGTGAGATGAATGTCTCTCCAGTTTCAGGTTATTGTGTTGTGGCTTGTGTGCTAATGGATTAATTTCAGATGTTTTCAACGTAGTTGGTTGTTCTCTTTGTTTCCAAAGTAGTCCTAATTTATTTAACAGTATTTGCCATTCAAGTCAACGGATTTTAGACAGATGTTTGTCTCTTGTGTTTCAGTCTAGACATTTATGATTTACAGTCTGTAGCCCATCTGGTGAACCGCCATGGGACTGGGCTTATTTTCTATGCTTGAAATATTGCAACAGACTCTTTGCAAGTGTTTTTGCAGTAGCAACTGATGAGCCAACCATCAGAAAAGGTTTATTTTAGCAAAAGAATCCCACTTGTTTGCTCAGATTAGGGCCGGAAAATACTCAGTTTCTGTTAGCAGAACATTTTTATTGCTGTTATTACTACAAAATGTTGCTTGCAAATTGAAACTCTAGAGTAGTATGTGGGCCTTGGTTAAAAAGGAAGAAACAAAACCCACCTGGAAATGAACAGCAAGAGACTTGAAGAATCCATCTTGTTCATTTCCTTTCTCTGTGGCTGGACAAGTAGACTTGTCTAACCATTCCTGAAGACTTCAGTCAAAGTTTCTTGTATCGTGGAAGCTTAGTCATCCCTGCAGCAGATGGTGGTTACTGGTGCAAGATGGACCTATCCCTATGCTGCGGGACCAATTCCTTGTCTCGAGGAGTGTCCTCCTCCCCTTCCAGCCCCATGGCAGGAGGAGAAGCTGTTGATGCACAGGGGGACCATGTACTGGGCTATTAAAGCCACTTATGGACCTTGTCTGGACTCTCCTCCACTTAGTAAATTAGTCAAGCATGCTGAACCCCAAAACCAGGCTACAGGATGGCACCAGAGGTGTTGCCAGTGAGGAGTGGGATAATTCTTTACAGTCTAGGATAAAGACTTTAAAACACAATGCATTTAATGTTTGAAACATCAAGTGTTTGATTGAAAACTTATTAATTCATAGCTTTGTGGGGAATTAAAATGAGCAATTAGTAGCTTCCTCTACAAATTCAGATGCTGTGCTGCTGCTGTGTAACAGCTTGCAGTGTTGTGATAGCTTTGGAAGGGGCATGTTTGGTTCAACTGATATGTTTTAGCTCATTTCCTGTTTTTATGGGTTACTGTATTATTTCTAGAATATGCCCCAAACCAGAATTCAACATCTGGGAGACACACATAGCGAAAGAGCTTGCTGCCGAGCAGGAATCTCTTAGTTCTTACATGAAAGTGTAGTAGGGTGTTCTTGTTGAACTCCAGACTGAATGTATTTGAGCCTCCCACTGCGTGTAGCAGGTCAAGTAGCAAACACAGGTAAAATAAACTGCTTTCAAGAGTCTCTGGTGTAAACAGCAATGGTGCTGTCATGTAAATAAGCTCCAGGAGCTGTCTGCTTGATGCATTTGGCACAGAGCTCTGAGTGGTTTGATGTGATGTTTGGTTGAGTGAGTTTGTCTGCACATGTTGAAAGCATCAGTCAAACCCAGACTCCAGACTGGATGTTACTGTAGGGCTGCGGCTGTAGGGTCCAAGTCCTAAATGTGCAAATCAGGTGTACATGAGTCACAGTTTGATATGGATAATAAATGCCTAGAGACTCAATGCATTTTGTTTAGGAGGGAGTGTGTAGAGTCAAGGTTTAGCATCAGAATTAGCTGCTGTCCAGGACAGACTGCACCTCGGAACAGTGGTGATGTTGGTACATGAAAGCTCTTTACATCCCACTTTGAAGGTTTTATAAAGTGGTCTGACACACTCGTGTTGGCTTGTGCTAATAAGCAGGTTTAGGCAGTGACTGAAAGGCTGGAGAAAACACTTGTCAAACCTCTGCTGCAAAGGAGAGAAGATGAATGGAAGGGTCCAGGATTTTTTTTTTTTTCATTTTGGTTTCCCTTGTCATCACCTTGTTTGCTCCGTGAGCTGATTTGAGAATAAGCAAGTGGAGGGAGAAGACACGTGTGCCTGACAGCGACAGGGAGCCTGTTTGTGCTTATTTCATTGAGGAAATTGTTCCAGAACAGCTGCTCATCCATGTGAAAATGCAAACCCCTGGGTCCCAGCCAAGGTCAGCAAGCCCTGGGTCATTTGTTTTAGCAAAGCAGGCCAATTTGCCCTTTAATTATCTCTTCTTTTCATTTGGTTGCACCTCTTGCTCCATCGATTTACTTCCTGAGAAGCATCCTACATAGTGGAAGATGTGAAACAAGTTTTGTTGTGAATCCAGAGGGAGTCATAATGTATTTTCATGGATTAATTATAACCGTTGAGCTTTATAAAACATAGCACGTCTACCTGACTGGATTGAGTTTTCTGCTTAACTAGTGCAGTAGGTCCTGGTTTTCAGAATGTAGAAGGTTCTTAAGTTTCAAGCGAAATTTCATATTGTTCCTCTGCTAATTCAGGGATTGCGGTGTGAAATGCTAGGTCCGTATGTGTTTGCTGGAAACGGGGCTGAGAAATTCCTGTACGTCAGTTTCCAGTAACTGCTCTTGGGATGGGAACTTTATATCGAAGACTGGTAGCATTTGCTCATAGTAATCTATGCAAAACAGGCAGCAGACGCACAGAGGAAAACATACAGCCATGTGCCGGGGCTGGATGCAAGAAATACTCTCCAGTGCACATAATTTAGTAGTAGAGAAACGCAATGCTCGATAGGCACTGAGGAAAGGAAAATAGTATAGTAAGATTCCTTCTCTGACCTACAACACTGTGTGAAAAGAAAGAAAGAGAGAAAGAGAGGAAGGGAGGAAGGGAGGAAAGAAGAAGGAAGGGAGGGAGGGAGGAAAGAAGAAGGAAAGATGGGTAGCTGGAGGAACCAGAGTACCAGACTTTGGCTTCTGTGATTTATGGGGAAAAAAAATCCTAATTAAACCACAGCTATCTTTAATTCATGCATCAAAGGTCACTTGGGAACAGGAGAGAAACCCCCATGATTTTTCTAAAACTGGTTTTACACAAGAATTTTTAAAGAGTCATGGATTGTGACCAAGCCTGTAATAAGCTTTGGAGACCTTGGGACAGAAGTTTCTCAAGTAGATTGTAACATGATTCCCAAAGGAATAAAACTGGGCATAAGAACTGACAGTCCTTCTGTGACTGAAGCATCTTCTTGGCAGAGATGGGAGGTGGACGTGGACTGGCTTTGATCTGCAGCTTCACACAATAAACCAGGATACAAGAAAGAACAATTGTAGTAATTTCAGTTAGAAATTACTACGTGTACAGGTGTTTTTTAAAGGCAGTAGATTTGCAAAACTCTTTTGGCCATCTGAAGTGGTTGAGATAATTGGCTTTTGTGCCATCAGAGGAGTGACAAAGCAGCACAAAAGAGAGAGCATTAGGCTTGGAAGAGGAGAACAGACTCTTACTGGTGTGTCAAGTTGCTAATTAGCTTTGTTACAATATGAGACGAAGTTGCTTCTTTTACGGTCCCTTAATTATGAACATGTGTTAGAATTACCGAAACTTTATGCTCTCACAGCTGGGGACGAGCGTGGTCTGTCACCTGCCTGGCTGATGGACTTTGGTACTTCAGGCTGGTGGTTCCTCTGCTCTTCCCTCTCATTTCAAGGGAGGAGGAATCATTTCCTTGCACCTGCGTTTTGGATGGAGCCATCCCCAGTGTTTTGGGGCAGCCCTCCAGAAGTTGATGGAAGTGCTCTGTATTTATGGCATTGGAGCTTGGGGTGGAATTTGGCCTCTTTGTTTGTCAGCAGAGTTGGCCAGAGCTGTTCTGGCTCAGTTTCATCATGGGCTCGGGAGACAGCCTTGGTTTGTCAACAGGTTTGATAAGCATTAAAGCTCACTTCAGTGTACAGCATCCACGTTAGGATGGACTGACTTTTTTGCATTTAAATTACATTTTGTATTGAACCACAAGCTTCAATTAAAAATTGCAAAGTTCAAATTTCCTAGAGGACGCGTTATTTACATCCATCCTGTGCATGTGCACAGCAGAGGAACAACTTTCTCTAAATATCTACCTCTTAACAGTTGAAAAATATTTTACATCAGCCCAAGTATTAAAATAATAACCCAAACCTAGAGGACATGGCTTTAGTTTAGTGTTATTTGGGGAATGCTTCCACTGCAAGAACAGTTGTTAATTCGTGGGACTCGCTGTGCTGCAGGGTTTGGGTCTGTATTTTACTCACTAGAGCTTGTTTTGATACCATTGATGAGAGATGATCTCAGGTTTGCTGAAGTCGTTTGGCTAACCTTGAAATCAAAGCACTGGAAACAAAACTGAGCTGCAAATCACTGGGCTGTCATTCTTTAGAAACCTGTTACCCAAATGACTTTAACAGTTTGTGGGTCATACACAAGGTTAAGACTCATCTTGCATAGTGCATGTTTTGATGATAAAACACTGCCTTATTCTAGTTTTTTTTATTGAAGTGGAAGTGTTACAGTCAACAGTATCAGTGTGGGAGTTTGATGTCTTCCTGCAAGGAAATGGCTGCTCCATATGAAGGGGCAGGGATGAGGCATGCTGAGGGAAGTGCTTCTCATTTGTAGTACAGACACTGTCTGGACTGTGTGTAGAAACTCCGAAACGCGTCCCTTTAAACTTATTCCTTAAATTTATTTTCAAATCTGAATACTTGTATTTGAGAAAGCCTGGCTTACATACCTGTATATGTAGATGGGATTTTGGTTAGGTGCTGAATGAGGTCAAATGTTGAAGCTTTATATATTAAGCAAGACTTAACGTGTGAATTATTGTCTTCTTAAATGCTGAACTCACGTTGGGGTGCTGTGGTTTTTTACTTTCTTCCTTGCAATAAAGTTCCTTCTGATCTAGTTGTCACTTTGCATTTTTGATGGTTTAAACAGAGCTATTTATAGATGGCAGCTCCCCTCCGGTAATCACTTACTGCTCATGCTGAATTATTTTTTACTGTCTGGACAGACAAATAATGTTGAAAGGGATACAGGATAAGAAGTAGTAAGGTTTTCTTATCAGGGCCATAGTATAGGTAAAGTTCCCTGCATAGTTAAGTATGAAGAGTGGCAGAACCAACTAAATCTTCTTTTAATTTAAACCTCGTTGTTTCCACATTTCCATGTGCTTAATACACCTGACGATAAATTACCCCATTTCAAATCTAGATGTGACTAGTGAAAACCATATGTGCTGATTAGGCTGTAAATAACTGGACAGGGGAAACAAAGCAAGATCACAGGAGGTTTAAATAACTGATGGATTCATGTATGTAAATTGGGTTTTTGGGAGGCTGGTGATTCCTGCCTGTTGTACAAGGATGGCAGTATAAAAATCTAGATGGATAGGCAATGACTTTTTTTATAATTTAATATGGACTGCTTTTGCTGATATCAAACGACAGACTGTGGCTCTGTTTGTTGGGGATTTCATTAGATTTCTCTTAACCTTCATGAGCAGTGACTCCTAAAGGCCATTACATCCCATCTGTGCCTGAAGTCCTCCATCTGTTTTAGTGTTTAGCTTCCTCACCCAGAACGTGATTCACTTTGGAGATGTTAGTTGGCTTCTCTGTCAGAGAAGATTATGAAGTTATCTTTTGCATTGTTCGTCAAAGCTGAAGTTCCATTTGCAGTAACAAGAAGCTGAGCTCCAGCGTTTGACCGTGGCTATTTTATTAGCCCGTGGCAAATGGGCTAACAGCTTAGTGTAAACATTTTAATATGTTATAAGGAAGCAATGAAATAAAAGTTATTGTTCAAAGCTGTAAACTCTCATTGCAAACATCTGTCTGACGTTTGGGGGTTCATTTTATTGACTGTGCCATGTGACGTTCCTGATTTTAGTAATGGAATCAATGAGCAGTTGAGGGAACTATTTCCATTTTACCTCCACACTTTCTTGAAGCTGCAAGTCTGTTTGCAGAAGTCGGATGATTATGGTGCTGGCTTTGTTGTACTTGGTGCCCCAAAATGGGACTTGCATGTTCGGGGCTGGATTTTGGAGTGGAAACCATAAGCTTCTTGCTTGTATAACTGCATTCCAAGGTTAGTCTGAATAGCTGAGATAATGAATTTGGTCTTTGTGCATTCTTAAATAGATAGATAGTTTTTCACATATGTGAGGTTTTTGCTACAATTGGACGCTTTCCTCAGGAGCTGCCTAGTTCCAGGCTGCACAGTTTCTGCTTTGTTCTCTGCTCCCATGCCTTCGACAAGAATAACTTACCCAGATTTCAATATAGGAATTGTGGACTGCTAAAGGACATATTGTGTTACTGCATAATGCTATATAAGTTGATCAGTAGGTAATATAAAGTCTGTGTTTTAGCTGTTTTATGATGAAAATATTATTTCAGCGGAATATATGGTAAAGTCATTGAACAACGATCTTATTCTCAGAACGATGGTACGAGGCATTTTCCATACACCAGACGTTAGTAGAGCTGCTCATTTTGTTATTGTGGGCTTGAAAAATAAAACTATTTTTAGCTTTTTTTGAGCAATTGTGCATTTTGTTGTTTTTTTTTTTTAACTGAAAAAAATGGTATCTTATTTCTCTCTTTCTACTAGGACCAGCAGAGGTTCCCATGATGTCACCCAATGGATCCATTCCCCCTATTCATGTGCCTCCTGGTTATATCTCACAGGTATATGCTTTTTGAAGAAATTAAAACTTACGTAAAAGCAATAGTGTTGAGCCATATAAAGTCATCGTCTTGGTTGAAGTTCAATTTAAAAATATTAAGGAAAATGGTAACACACACTTTCACACTTCTCCTCCCTCTTGACAGTGCACACATGTTTGCAAAAGTGAGCCAAAATCACTTCTGGGATTTTAAAACGAACAAAAGCTGTGCATGAAGATTGAGCTTCTGCGTGCAGCTTCTCTCCCTTTGTGAGAGGGAGAGGAGCCCATGTTGTTAGGTGATGCTCTGAGCTACATTGTGACAGTCAGAAAGGTTAGGAAAATGGTGGAATTGAGAGAAGGAGCCACTGTACCGATAAAATATGCTGTTGATCCTAGTATGTTCCCAACAGAAATCTTACAGCAGAACAAGAACTGTGGGGTTTGGTTTGTTTTCAAGACTAAATGTGATTTAATTATCTATTTATGGTAAAAATGGAAAAAGCTTTTCGCAAAGCTGTTAGATTTTGGAACTCTTGAGCAGCTACTGCTCCAAGTAAATAACCAGTTCAGATTACCAGATTGTTTGTGTACGTTTCCTCCATGTTCTGCAAAGTTTATACTCTCTCTGAAGCAAGCAAGAAAAAGAGGAAAAGGAAAAAAAAGTGAGGTTGATGTAAGGCAGAATAGCTGTGGATAATACAATAAATTCAATAATTGCACCACTTTCATTGAGAATTGGACTACAGTGAAAGCTTTAGTTAAAAAGGACACAAAGGATTTAAAATACCCTAGATTAATAGCACACGGGCTCTTGTTACTTACATTTTGGCATTTTGTTAAGTAGAAAATAGCCGATGTCCTGGAATCCCTTCCCCTCTCCAGGAAACATGTGAGCTTGTGTAAGTGTTAAAAATTGTGGATGGCATCATACTTAAATCCCACAAAATACTGCAATCACTATGTGGTATTTTAACTTCTGAATAGAGTGAACACATGCTTTAAGTGAAGGGGACATTGTCAGCCAGCCTATGCGTGGGGGCGCGCAGGACAGCGGGGTGGTCTGGCTTCCTCATGCTCCTCGAGCATCCAAAAGTACACGGTTGGCTTTGCTTTGAGACAGCATAAATCTCCTCATGCTCTCCCCTAATTTAATAAACTGACCTGTGTCCCACAGAGGAATTTTTTAAAGGTTTAATCTTCCTTTGAAAGAACTTCAACACCTTTTTGTTATTAAGACATTTATACATCTCAGCCTCTGTACTGAGATTAAAAGGTGAGTGTAATTGAAGCTCTTTCCAAACCAGAATGATGAAACTCTTCCAGTTGTATCTCTGAACCCAGTTCCTCTTTGATTGTGGGGCACCATAATAATTCCAATTTAAAAAAAAACTTTAAGTAGTTTCTTAACAACAACAGAAAAAACGAAACTAAAATCCTTCTTCTGAGGAACTTTTTTCCAAGGAGCTGGAAGTATCTTGTAAAGTTGTAGGGTAAAAGTTTTGGGCAGCAGAGTGTGTGTTCTGCTGTGGGGCAATGAGCATCTTGCCTTGCAGACTGCTTCATATTAAATAGTAGTTGAGAGTGTGGAGTAATCAAATTAGTCTTTGTTGTAATAATTGTCCCAGCTTTATTTGCTCTTGCTTTTATCTGTTGCCTCATAGTGAAAAACTGTTTTATGATAAACGATGAGAAGACAACTAAAATGTACAATGGCAAGGGAAAGCCATAAAGCAAATTAATGCAAAGGAATCAAAATACATTTGATTTTTGGCTTGCATTGTCCCAAAGTGTGCATCTGAGAGGCAGGCAGAAAGCAGCTATCCCTATGGAGAAGTAATGATGTCTATTAAAAAAAGGCATGAAATCTTCTTTTTCCATTTTGTTATGCCAAGCCAGTTGGAGCTGTGAGTATCGCCTTAAATGTTACATTAGTTATGTAGAGATTGCTGCCCAGGATTAAAATGATGCTTCATTGCCTCCTCTGAAATGATCAGCAAAAAATGAGCAGGAGGTTGTGTGCCCTGAAAAAGCAGCCCCAATGGAAACAGTGGAAAAAGTTAGTCTCTACTTCTAGACTTCAAGGACCTTATTAGTAGTCATGACTAGAAGCCAAGTTTATTGATGTTAAGAAAATGTTCCAAATCATGAGACTTAGCTGGGGCAGGAAAAAAATCCAGGAAAATAATAGAAGACAAATACACACCACAAGTTCAGATCTTGCATGCTATGGTTTTGCTTCACAGATCAGTTCAACCCTGACAGTTAGTTTGCATTTCCTTTCAGCAGCCAAACCTCTGGCAGATATGAACTATCAGATCAGAGTTCATGGTTCTGCAATTCTTTGTTGGCTAAGGGTCAGCTCAGTCTAAAACAGAGATAAAGTTCCTTGTCATGCCCTCACTGGGCAGTACTGCTACTGTGGAAGGTGGTGTGGTAGAGAAATTTGTATAAAATGCACAAAATGTCAACAATTTTGGCTTCAGCTGTTGAATGTTGAAAGAGCAGCTCCTCTCACTTGTCAGGAGCCAGGCACAAGCCAGTAAAGCTCATTCCAGTTCCGAGCTGTGGATAGAGCTGCTACATGAGTTGCACTGGGTGGTCTGGTAGCCCATCCTCTGCTGGGAGCTTGCTGGAGGCTTCCTGCCATCAGGATCTGTGGCCTGATGCCTTCTCCTGACTCCCACAGCACTCCAGCTCCCTGGCGTCAGCATGATCTGAAGATTAAAGATCATTATTTGGATGCTAAAATATTAAATTTGGGGATATCCTCTTGGGTTGTTGTTTCTGCGTTTCCCAGTGTGTGTTTGGGAGGAGGGAAGGAGGATTTGGGATGCTCTAATGAGGACAAATAGAAGAAATGGAAATATCAAAAGACATGATCACAAACTAGTTTGCTTAGGGCCTTAGGTCTGTTGGCTGAGGACTGAAAAAAACTGGAGCATTTCCACTGGAGTTTGAAGAATTACTTATATGTGGTCGGACATGAACATTTTGCATGAAACTCTACGTTTAATTTTATTTACAGGGTTGTTAGTATGTGGTCTCTGCTGTGGATATTTTAAGGCTAGAGGACTAAATTACTGCTTGGAGCATGAAATATGCATAGTGGTGATAAGAATCATCTTGTTAGGAGATAACGTTGGGGTCATGTAGTCCAAACTGTGCAACTCAAGCCATGTCCTGCAGTTTCCTTTACCAAGCATGTGGCACTGGACTAAAGCATAACTTCTGGAAAAGTAGTAGAAAATGGATTGTGCCCTCTGGAGTCAGGGTTTTTATCTGAGATGTATAATGTACCCTAAGAACAGTGTTCTTCTTCAAAACTATGTCTGTCTAGTGTAGCCTTTTAGCCTGAAACTCTTTTAGGTTTTGTATGGCTTGTTGCTCAGAGCTTTCCTGTGTGTTTTGTAGTCTGCAGGTCATCCTTTAATGGGATGCTCCTCCCTAACACTCCGAACATGAGGAAGGTTGTGCAGATCTCATATGCCTCTGGAGCAAGCCATAAAGTGATAATCCTTTTAAGTTCATGAGCATTGGTCCTGAAGATCTGTATCACTCTAGATTTCAGCCACCCAAATGATCTTGCCTGTGTTGCAGACGTTCACTTGTCTGTGTTCCAGGTTGCAGGTAGAGATTTAGTACTGCTGTTTGTACATGAAGGATGGCAAAGGCAGTGATGCAGACCTGCCAGGGCTGGCATGAGCTATGAACAAATAAAATGTTGACATCCAAGTTCCTTGCAGATGAGCTCATTCTGTACTGTTTTCTGGTACAGATTGATTTATGAATAAAGTTTCAAATTAGTTTATGAAATTCCCAACGTGTATTGGTTATGGTCCACCCAGTGGCCTCACTCCCAACAGCCTCGCTGGATCTAGCACATTCAGTTTAAGTGAAGTAGGAGCGTTTGGTGGTTGTTTTCTTTCTGTATTTTTTTGAAAGTGAGTAGAAATTGACTGCGTGTCACTGTATCATATTTGTTTCTATGTGTTCCAGGGTGAGTGGTTGGGTTCCTTTAACTGGAACTCATTAAATGCAGTTTACCTGTGCAGAACTAACTAACATGCCTGTTTTTTCCCCCCCGTGGGAGTGTAGTATTAAAAAAAGAGAGTAGTAATGTACCTCAAATATGTTAATTATCTCTAGTTAGACAGGGTTTTCAGTGCTACAGTGATATCTTTAGCATTTTAAACTTTGTTTTATATTATTCTCAATATGTGGCAATGGATGGGGGAGGCAGTTTTATTGTGAATGAGTAATGTTCATCCAAATACTCCTGAATGTTCACCCACCTACCTCACTTAGCCATTAAGCTCCCTAAAATACAGAAAAAACCCACACAGAACCATGCTATAATAATACTCTTGTTGAGGCAGAGGGCCAGTTGCACCAGCAAGCACAAAACATAAGGGCAAGAGACAATCTACCTAGGAGCTGTTTGAAAAACACCAAATAATGAAAGTTTAGCTTCAGGTGCCAAGTGACCAAAGACATTTGTTTTCTTTAAATATAAACTGCTAAAATTAGCAATGGCAATTGTTTTTAGTATTCCAGTTGCATCTAGAGACCTCAACAGGGATTAGGGTTTCATTGCTTCTTGGCATTGAAGTGGAGACAGTTTAGCAGACAGCATGTTTCCCCATGAATTTATGATCTTTGTGACAAATGGTTTTAAGCAGATACAAAGAATTCCAGATTTCTTCTTTAAGTAACAAAGTTTAACCTCTCTGCTGAGCAATGTTCTTTACATTAATGGATCAAAACTGCCTTTTTCTCTGCCTTTGATGAGTTAAGGGTGTTGTCTCCCAGAATGGCCCCCTACAGTCTAGCCACTGCTGGTTTTTATCAAAAGGTATCTACAGTTTTAGCCTGTGCTGTATTTTTATAGCTATCTAATGCATATCACATATAATACGTTGGATTACCAATGTTATGATCTGTTAAGGATGGAAGAGCTTATTTAAAGATTGCATGTGTAGCTTCAGGAGTTTATGTGTCTGCAATTCCCAGTTTAGGGAGAAAATGCTCCCATAGGAGAAGGAAATAGAGTCTTTTTTTTGCAAGATCTACTATGTTCCTGTGTTCGTTTGGACCATGGGCACAGGAAGTGACAAGAATGCTGTCAGCATTTTTGTTCAGGAAGGAAATGAATGAAAGTCTCAGCTTTTGAACAAAAGTCATTGGGAAGTTTGGCTTATCCTTTGAGTTGGACTTGGTCATCATTGTAGGTCCCTTCCAACTGAAATATTCTGTTCTATCCTCTCATCTCTGGCGCTTCTCACTACTGCTGATATTTTATAGTTTCCTGTGGTAGAATAATTGCATCAGAAATGTCTTTAATAGGACTGTCAGCTTCGCTCCCTGCTCTCTAGGTTGTTCAGGAAGAGGAACCCTAATAAATTTAAATATGGTTTACATTATGTGCTGCTACAGGATACAAGCTTTCTGTCCAAATCTGTTCCTCACGTATTAACCTGTCACTCAAGCACAAAATACACATGTAATCTGGTCTTGATGCACAGATAAGAGCTTATACCCGCGTGTGGAAGATCTGAAGTTGTTTTTGACGCTTGGCCTAGTTAAAGCCATGATGAAAGCTTTTCGCATCAGGATGTAAGAACTTGCTACATCAGTTAAATTAGAGCATGATCCAAGTCTAAGAGTTAAGTCCTGGGGCCTATAAAAAGACTGGGTAAGGGCGGTTCACAGAGACATGGGATGATAGGATGAGGTGTCATGGTTTGAAGCTAGGGGATGGTAGAGTCAGGAGAAAGTTCTTTTACTTGAGGGTAGTTGTATCACAGGAATCCGTTGCCTGGAGAAGTGGTGGTGGCCCCATTCCTGGAGACATTAAAAGTCAGGCTTGATAGGGCTCTGGACAATCTGTTGGAGTTAGAGATGTCTCTGCTTGTTGTAGGGGGGTTGGACTAGATGACCTTTGGAAGTCTGTTCCAGCCCAACACGTTCTAGGGTTCTCTGACTTCTGTGCACAATCCTAAATAAATCTGTTTTTCAAATCTGTGCTAAATGAAAAAGGATTTTCCTCTTCTCCAGGTTTCAGAGGACAGGTGTGAGACCTGTAGCAGAGTAGAACCAGTAGCAGTGATAGGAAGCCTGAAGAAGCAGTGGTTACAATGACCCAATAGCCTAAATCTCTGAGGTTCAGCCGGTTTTTGGAGGACTCCATAAAGTCTTTGAAATGTAAAGCTATCAGATGCCAGTTTGCTAGACAACGTTGTAAAGGATGTTGATCTAAACAATTCCTATTCTGGTTACTCAGCATAGCGAGCAGCAGCATTTTTTAACGTTAAATGTCAATTGCAAGTGAATTAATTCACTTTCTGCAGGAATTTCTTGTGCTGGAGGCCAGCCAATTCACAGCCATCCATGGCTGTGGCCGCAGCCCATAGCTAACAGGCATCAATTCATATAACCTTAGGACACACAACGCTTAAGCAGGGAACTGGGTCAGCTAATACTGGTTACATTTTACCCAGTGATAAGTGGCTCAGACAATGCCTGAGGCATGCACTGGTGATTGCTGAAGCATTACTGCTCACAGCTGTGGGCATTGCCTCTTAGATGGGGCTAGACCCTCTGCAGCAGTCACCAGAACCCTGCCGTTGCTTCACTTTGGGATATATCAGCATAAACAAATTTTTCTTTGTGATTTAGGCTAAGACACTAATGTGACAAATGTAGGGATCCACAGCAGAGTCTTTCTGCTGGTGTTGCTATGGGGGTAGAAAACTCCAGCTGATGTTGGCGTGAATCAGCTGAGAGCGCCCTTATATGGGTTCTCTTATCTCGTACAACACATCACATTTATTATTCCATCTGTGTCATCAGTCAGCTTACAAAAATTTAGGGATTTTAACAGCTTGATTGTTGTATGATGCTAAATTTTACTTCCTTCATGCCTTACTACCTTCTGCTCATCATCGTTTGAAATGAAAGGGATAAGAATTGGTCTTACGCAGTTGTATTTTTAAGTTCCAGAAATGGCAGAAGTTATTTTGAATATGCTTCAAGAAAAGCTTGGCTCCTGTGTCTGGACTGAAATTTGGCTGGTTGACTGTTCTCCAGAAATACAACTCTGGAAAAATTATAAGCTGAATTTTGTTTTTTCATCCTAAGTACATTTCCACCTTCCTACATCTGTTTCTGCATGCTTGGGCTATGGCATTTGGGGCCAAGCTATGCATATTGCAGGGCTGATTTCCATGGATATATCACCCGGATCCATAGCAGGAAAAAACCCTTCTGCCCTATGACTTTTGTTGAACAGATACCTGTTGTGAAGAGAGCAGTTCTTTGGAAAACATGGCAACACAGCGGGTTCTGCAGAGTGCATGTGTCTGAGCGCACATGCACCTTCTCCGTAGCACGGGTGCCAGTGAGCTTCCAAGTGTTGCTAACTTCGAACTCACGCAGAGTGCTGTCAAAAGCAGCTTCAGGAATTTTGTGGGCAAAACATATGGTTGGTCCCAAGGAGTGCTCTTATTTTGTGGCTTTGTGTTCCTTGTTCAATTGTTTTACTCCCTAAATACAGGTTATTTATTTTGTCTCCCAGCCACATAGTTATTGTGAGCAGCAGTGTGGCTCCCAGTGATTAAGGGTGGCTGTTGAGTCTCCAAGAGAAGCCACATCACCACTGTGATGACTGCTGCTGATATTAATTTTAGAAATGTGTTTGGGAATAAACCTAGAGGACTGGCCGTTTTCTAACAGGAGAACAAACTGTGACCAGTGCTGGTTTTGAAATGTTTGGTTCAGATGCCACATAAAGTGCTCATTTCCCTGCCTTCCCTTCCAGGTGATAGAAGACAACACCGGCGTTCGGAGGGTGGTGGTCACCCCCCAGTCTCCGGAGTGTTACCCTCCTAGCTATCCTTCGGCCATCTCGCCAACCCATCACTTACCTCCATACCTGACGCACCATCCACATTTTATTCACAACTCTCATACAGCTTTTTATCCTCCTGTCACTGGACCTGGGGACATACCACCACAGTTTTTCCCACAGCATCATCTTCCCCCAACAATATATGGAGAACAAGGTGAGCTGGAAGGAAGGTACTGGCATTTCACACCTGTGTTCAGCAAACTTGAAGGGCTAGTGAAACCAATAGTAGAAACGACTTGGAGAGTTTGTACGGTGACTTTGTCTGTACAAATGGAGCTGTCTCCTTTAATATCCAGAGCAGGGATCTGTAGCCATCAGAGTGCAGCAACACAGGGCAATCCTGCATTGTAACACCAGAGTTGCAGAAACAAAAGCAATTTTAACTGAATGTGTAAGTACAGTGGGAATAATACGTAAACACAGGGGAAGAAATATCTGGACCCCTGCTTCAGACTAAGAAGATGGGTCATGCTGGTTGCTCTTGCTACGTCATGATGCATCATTGTACGGAAAACTAAGACAATAAGTGTGCTGGTCCTGGCATGGGAGTAAGGATAGTGTGGAGGGTTGGATCCAGGCATAGCTTGCCACAGTCATTTTCAGTGGAAAAGCCGGATACCGCTTCCTGTTGGCCGTAATGTGCTTTCTGCCCCCCCAGTGTGGTTTTACAAGAAGTAATCTGGCATGTTCTGTTTGCTGTTCTAGTCAAGATTGTGCAGTAGGTCACTGAAAAGCATTGTTTGATACCAAAGGGTAGCATGGCAACCCTAATCAAACCATGAGTAAGTAACCACGAGAAAAGGAGTGAAAGGGGCATATTTCTGTCTGAACTGTGCACTGCTGTGTCTCTGCCACCCTGGAGATAAGTCTTTGTGTAGTCTGAAAGAGGGCAGTAACCAAAAGAGTAACTCTCAAAACTACTTGAGATGTTTAATGTGGGTGTCAGTTCAGGATTCATGGTTTTGCATTTCTGCTGAGCTACCTGGACTGAAGATTGTGTTGAAGAACTAGAAAACAGGTTCTGCTGGAGTAGGAGAGAGAGGTATCTCTTGCTAGAAGTATCTGTTGACAACAGACCTCAGTTTCTAGTGAGGAATGGATCCTTACAGCTGGCATTTAACTTCATTATACCGGGTGGGAGGGTGTGGGAAGCTCAGGAAATCAGCAGGATGATGTAGCAGCCAGACACATAGTAGGAGGGACATTTCCCTCAAAGAAGGAACAGGTCAGTTTGTCAAGTTGCATGGGAAAGTCTTGCATGCAAACATAGTCGTGTACAAATTGAACACTGAGCTGCAAGTTAAGTAGATGCTGAGTAAGTGTGTAGCCTGGACATACCAAGAAGCCAGTTCACCTCAAAAAAAAAAGAAAATTTTAGAAAGGTCATATCCTCAGTTGCCTTGCTGGAAAGGACTTAATGACCTATGTGCATAACACTGAAATAATTCTATTTATTTGTGGTGTGCTGGTTGCTGTGAGAATGCAAATAGGATCCTGTAGCTAGATAAGGAAAGATTAAGGCTGAGACACACTAAAATAGTGGGGAAAAAAAAGCCTGGCAAGTGGAAAAGAACTTGGAAAATTATAAACAGTAAACATGGCAATCTCAACTTACAAACAAGGCTTCAAATGGCTAAAAAAAAAATAGGAAGATTGTATTGAGTTTCATTTGCTACTTTGCTAACAAAGGCAGAGCACTTGTTTTGGGCATGAGTTTGTTCAAGCTGCAGAGTCAAAGCAAAGCACAAAGAGGAAGAAGAAACTACAGAAAAAAAGCAGAAAATCTTGTGATATCTGACGGCTGACCTACCTGGGGTTAGAGACGGTCGTTGCTGGGGTGGGGGTTGTGTTTAATGAAGGGTATCTGAGGTGTACATGGGGTATTCATGATATTGCTCGAGCTCTTTTTAGATAGGTTTACCTACCCAAAGCTTTTACCTCATTCTGTGCTTCTCTCTCTAGACAGGCACAGCTGACACCATTGTAAGTTCTATTTATACTGAGAAATTAAGTTGTATGTAATCGGTGATGGCAGCCTGTAACCAGGACATCTCAGCTTATTCTGTCCAGTCAGGCCCTGGGGAAGAAACTGCTAAATTGCTGTGAACTCATGAAGGCTTTTTCCTAAATAGAAGTCTCCCTGGTTTTTTTTCTTGAAAGCTGTGTCCTCAAAACACAAAGACTGAAAAGGAGATAAAACTCTTACTGTAATTGCTGCGTTTTACAAACACGTCTATAGAGGTACGAAAGCCTATCAGCAAAGGAACACGCTTAGTATGAAAAAATCATCAATCCTGCCGAAAAGCTTTCTTAAGAAAAAAAAAAGGGGGGGTGCTGTTTGTAAAATGTATTTCCAGGAGAATCTGGAGCCATGTCATTTGGAGATTGTCAGGTATTTGGTTTTCTGGAAAAAAAATTGGTTATTCTGAGCTAACATTGGTGAATTCTTCCATTTCAGAAATCATACCACTATATGGGATGTCCAGCTATATTACCAGGGAAGATCAGTACAGCAAACCACAGCACAAAAAACTCAAAGACAGGCAAATTGATCGCCAGAACCGTCTGAATAGCCCTCCTTCATCCATCTACAAAAGCCATATAGGCAACTGCACGACTGTATATAATGGTTATGCAAAGAGCCACAATGGAGCAAGCAGCGGAGGAGGCAGCGGCAGTGGAAGTGCTCCTGCAGTCAAGAAACCAGAGCGAAGGGCAAGGAGCAGCCCAAAGTCAAACGAACAGGACCCACATGGTAAAGGCAGTTTTATTTATTTTTAATTTCTTTTTATTGCACCTTCCTGGCTTAGGACTGCCTGGATATGGATCTGAAAACTGTGCCAGAACCCACTGTCATCCACACATAACGACAGTGTTAATACAGTGTGAACAGCTCAATATAAATGTGGAGCTTGCTATACTCCATATTTGTTTTGTAAGATGAATTAGTTGCCTCCTCACCTCTCATGACTACTCCTGGGCAGAGGCAGCATCGTTCTCTTTTTATCTGTTTGAAACAGAAATGTGGGATTTGGGGGCAAGTTCTTGGGTTTCTTTAGCTTTTCATACAGGCATCTTGCCACAAAAACCCTTTATTAGCAATTGAGCTGTAACCAAAACCTGGCTGCTAGGTGCCACTACTTTGCATCTTCTAAGCAGAGTGGTGGTAAACCGATTTTCTTTTTTTTTTTTTTTTAATGTGAAAGTTCAGTGGAAGTACAATTAGTTGAAACAGAAGACATTTGAGAACAAATTGCTTAACATTACCCCTTGGAATTAGTCAGCAAATAAATCTGGTTACTTCTGAAATAATTTTCTTTGACATTTTCAGGTGCTTGTCATTTCAAAAGCTGAAGTTACAATAAAACATTGGGTTATTCATCTAACAAAATTTCACTTATCACAAGCCATTCTGCTCATAGCCAGTTCTACTTCATTCTAGCTCAATAACTTGTTATAAGCCATTACACCTTTCAGCCTGTCTGGCCCTTTGCTGACTGCAGCTGGCTGAAAAACTTTTCTCTCATAAGCAAACTCATACCCAGCATGTCCAGGGTATTTATAATGCAGCACATTTTGAAATCTCTTGTGTGAACTTAATCACGCAGCATACGTTTTCCATTATCTATATGTTGCGTCTATTTATTTGGCTGTGTACTTTCACTTGTGAGGCATAACTGCAATAAATACTCATGGAAAGTAACTCAATTGATAGCCAAAGGGGGATAAAAACACTGCTGACACAGTAAGGAATGAGGATTTGCAGCCGTGCCTCGGCTTCTTTAGAATTAGCAAGGAGCTGTGTTTGGGAATGCTTTAATCCAGGAAAACGAATCATTGCATTAGACTTCCTAATTATTTCTTGTCAATCAGCTTATATGACCTTTAATGTTCTTATTTATGTTGAGATATATTTTTTTTCCTACTGTACTGTATATTGGAATATGTGAGATGTTTGGAAGTATTTGTGTGAAAAATGTGGACAAAGTGTAGTCTTAGCAAGTAAACTGTAGCTTCAGTGGGTACTGGGTCAGTCTGAATGATCGCTTGTAAAATAACCAAGATCTAATTTAAAACCTTCCCAGTGAAGATTTTCTTGCAATCTTTGGCTTTGAATAATTTTTTCCTTTTGGTGTAGTCTGTTGTGCTCCAGCTGAACACAGTGAGCACTCTTAAAATGCCAAGAAAATTAGTGAGGTCAGGCTACATCACAGCCAGCGTGTCAGCCAGAAAGAGCCTTAAAGCTGTGAACCACAAATGAGTCTTCCTCCAGGCTGTGAAAAAGTCGGTAACAGGAGACCATGCAAATGGGCATCAGTTGTCCCACCCTCCAGATAAATCCAACTCACCTAATAAATCCCTAAAATAAGTTTCCACTTGATATTTATAAGCTTCCAGTCGTGGCTGCTGCTGTAGATTTACCTTGCTGCTTCAGATTTACCTTGCTTTTTCATCTGGAATTGATTGGAGATTTATTGATTTGTACCTGACAGCAGTGGCCATACAGGTAACTGCAATGAGAATTAAAAGCAATCTGGGAACACTTGCTAATTTTGATTCGTGCTGCTAAGTTGACTGTGTATAGAATGACCAGGAGAGGGAATGTGTCAGAAGCAACAAGCAGTAAAGCCATTTCAACTTCTGTGTTTTGTGGATGTATCAGTTCAAGCCTGCTAATAGTTAAAAATTGATGATGCTGTGTGACTGCTTCCAGAATTTCAGAATAACCTGGAAAAACTATAAACTATATGTATAAAAATATAGAGAGAATGAGAGTCTGTATTTATAAAACCACACGGCCAAAAAATGCCTTAAGAGGCAAGTACGAGCATATGAATTTAGGATAGAACGTCAAGTCAGGTGAAGGAAAACTGGGGCTGATGAATTGCATGAATTTCTTATGGGTGTTGTGATGTGTTTTATGGGCTATTGTTACATCTCTGGTTATGGGGCAGGGGGTGTAGGTGCAGTGAGTGCTTGTTTGGGGTGTTTGGCTGTCAGAGCAATGCTCTGAGCCAGCTCCTGGCATGCTGCGGTGACTGGAGCAGCAACTGCCACGCTGCCTGCCAGGGAGCGGGGCCGTGGGAGCCCTGTACGCAGCCGGAGCAGACACCGCTGCAGCCTAAACCCTGCTTTGCCACAGAACACGGCATCATACAGTGATTGCTTCCCCTGGGCACTGGGATTTTCAGAAACAAAGCACTGGATGCTGCTTTGGTGCTGGGAGTGTGGGTAGGAGCTTGCTGTGTGTCACCTGGCACTGGGTGCATGTCAGCAGTGCGGCTGGAGTGCCTGTTCCCATTAGTGGAGGAATATGATCTGCACACTGCTGTTTGTGATGGAGACATGAAATATGGGTGTTTCCTAGATTCATAGAATACCAAGTTGGAAGGGACCTCAAGGATCATCTAGTCCAACACATCAAGCTAAAGATAGAGTTTAAATTAGATGTCCCAGCAGCCTGTCAAGCTGGGTTTTAAAACTGTCCAATGCAGGGCAATTGACCACTTCCCTTGGGAGATGATTTTAGTGTTAGATTGGTCTAACGGTGAAGAATTTTCTTCACCAATCTGGACTCCAATCACAGTCTCTCTAGGAGTAACTTACACCAGTTACTCCTTGTCTTATCCATATGACTCCTTGTAAAAAGGCCATTGTTTTGTTTGGATCTGCTACCCCTGGGTTGAGGTAAATGAAACTCTTAACACTATTTGTCTTCCATCACAATATACACTCATTGCATGTATTGTGCCCATGACACTTGAGTAAGGATACTCAAAGAAAACATCCACGTGTCAATAACCTCCAGCTTCTTCTCTATGTTAAAAGAACCAGGGGGTTCCAAAAAGCTGATTCAGCACTGGTAGGAGAAATGGGTTGATGGCATCATCAGTAGTGCTAAAATATGTAAATCACTCTGGAGTACTTCTGGTTGGGTGACCTCTTAAATTGTGGATCCATCATGTAGTCCTCTATGTTGATCTGTGATGGTACATTAATACTATGTTAGTGCTTCTTTTATTCACCCTTACCCCAGGCTGGCCCCATAACAGCAGCAGGCTGTCTTTTGAGTAGGGAAATTAGCTTCAGACTGGGGTATGAGTGCAGTTCTTCTGGCACACTTAATTGGCAGCATCACATCTTTATGCTGAGAGGTGCACTTGTCCATGAAGGTTTCTACTTATGCTGGATGGTGGAAATATGCCGGGTTAAGGCCAGAAGAGAAAGCTGGTGGGTTAGAATTGTCTGAAAAGTAACTCACTCTTCTGAGCATTTGTTGTGGTAGGGTGGATGGTGGCTAGTACAGGCTGAAGACTTGGAAGTCTGGTATCAGGACTCTGATGTAAAATCCATACAGTAGCTTTTCTGCAGCGCTGCTGTAAAAACTGAATGGGAAAGGAGGGAGTTAGTGAAGTTGGGGTTTTTGTGTTTTCTGGTTTGGGTTTGTTTTTTTTTTTAGTAAAAGAGCTTTGCCATGTAAAGGGAGCTGTATGCGGAAATCCTGTCCCATTCATGCTGTCTTTTATGAATTTCAGTCTGAGTCACTTCCTTCTCAAGCACTCAGTGGTTCACTTCATGGTCATGTAGTGGTCTGGTAGTTTGGGAAGTTTTGTGTGTGTGGCTGCCAGTGCTGTGGGAACACAAGCATTTTTGAGCATTCTTACAATGCTTTTGCCTATTTGCTAATAAAACATCTTTTTTTCCCTCTTCAAATCAGATAAAATAGGTTTGGGCTTTTTTAAGTTGTCATTGAAGAACCTATGATAGCCAAAATTAAAACACTTCACATGGGGAAAAGTAGAAAGTGGGGGATGGATTGTTACAGGCATCCTGTCCGGGATCTGGGTGGGTGCTGGCCATTGAGTGCCAGAATAAACAGATCTTGGCTGGTCAGGGAGGCAGCTCTGGTTGGGGGGGGAGCGGGTGTCCCCCATGTGCCTTTATGTAAGTGTTCCATAAAGGATATTTTTGTGGTGATTTGAGAAAATTTGGCTCTACTAGGTCAATAGTAGAGCAGTCATTCGTATTCAGCCGTTGTGATGGTGATGCTGTTAGGGAAGAGCACTGTTCTGGGTACCAGTCACTGCTGCTTCACCAGCATCCAGACCTGCTGGATGCAGTAGGGGTTTTAGTCCTGCCTAGTCTTTGCAATCTCACTTTCCAATCTATTTGTGAACTTACCTGACTGCTTTGTGCAAAGGATTTGTGTTCCAGCTGCCCAAAGTGAGGAGCTGAATGCTGATTTGGTGTCTACTTCACTCCTCTAAGCAGCTGTGTTCTTGCGAGTGGAGCTGGTGTGCTTTCTGTGTGGAGAAAGCAGAAAAAAGGTTTGGATTATGTAATAGTTCAAAGAATTATTTTAGGTTCTAGATAGATCATGAACTTTTTTGGTGTCGTGTATACAGCCAGCTTGAAGACTCAAGGATATTGCGCTCCTGCTGTTGAAATTTGTAAATCTGATTTTGTGCAGCCTTTGGACACAACTAAATGTGAAAACCATTGCTTTAGCTGCTTCTTACTCCTGCCTGCATTGGACATCTCTCAGGAGATGCGGCTGGCTCTATGCGCTCATTTCTTTGAGGTAACTGCGTCAGGAACACATGGAAAATGGGCTAGCAAGAGAACATTCTAACTGTGGTGGTTTTGATTTGAGGACTTCTTTTAAAGTGCTGAATTCAGCAAACCAGAAGTTCTGAAATGCAGAAGAAAAGTAGCCTGTAACAGCTGTGGTGGGCTGAAGCTTGTGAGAGCTCGTGCCTGATGCCTTGGTGCATGATGCGGGGTCGGCAATGATGTATGAAAAAACAGGGCTGACCCTTTCTTGCTACAGCCTTATTGTGTCCTCTGTGTTCTTAAGGACCTTTCAATAGGTTGAAGAAAAGTTTGGGGGTTGAGAGGGTTTTTTTCCTATTCTTGTATTTTAACTGTATTAAGTTATGGGGTTTTTGTTGTTGTTTTTTTTTTTTAATTCAGGGCCTGTGAATTAAAGGGAAATGGAAAGAGCTGTGATTCAGTGCAGACAGGAACCAGGAAAGGTTCCTCTACTTACTCATTCTAGATCCTGTTAATTCTTTTCTATTTTGGTCCTGGATCTGTTGTGCAAGTTTATTGGATCATATATGTCTCTGTACCTGTATATCCCATAGATTAAAAGCTTGAGTAGTGTTTTAAATTTGCTGTGTGTAAGCAGAGAGGCTGAGAAACACGGTGACAACGTATGGAATTTTAATGTTCTTTTAGCCTGGAAAAAGACTTTTAGTACTTTCTTTGGTACGAGCTAGTGAAGACCTTTATTATACCAACGTATAAATGTTCTATGGACAAAATTTGGCATACATGGTTCTCCTGCTGCGTAAGTGCAGCGTTCCTGGTTTCCCTAAACGCATTTTCTTCTAGGAAATAAGGAGATTTAACAAGATTGTCTCCTGAAGACAACCCATCAGAACTGACACAATGATTTTATTAGTAACATGGGAAAAAAACCCAACACTCTGAAGACTAAAATACATCTGTCAGGCTGTGTGAGTTTTGTTGTTGCACCAAGTAATGAAACGTGAATACTTAGTGGAAGCAGAGACGTGTTGAATCTTGTGAGTGTAGGTCAGCATCATGTATTAAATCTGAATGGTATCACTGTTCCTACTGCATGTCTTTAAATACTTGTAGCGAATGATGCTACTTGTCTGAGATGTTTAGACGTAATATCTGATTAAAAACATAGTGTGTTGTGTTCATACTGTTCAGGTTTTAATGAGTGAGAGGAAATAGGATGCAGTAATTAGGGCACTGGTCTGAACTTGAGAAACCACAGTTAACTTGTGACACCAGGGAATTTCCAGTGTGATAGTCTCGTGCCTTGACCTTATCTCTTACATCATGGCTGAGCTTGTGGGTTGGTTTTGTTGGGAAATAGGCCTCCTTCTTATGAAACATGCTTTATCTTTTGCAAGTTCTCTAAAATAACAGGCTGTGAACTTGTTCATCCAGGCAGAAACTGAAGTGGGGAAGAGTTTTGGATACTTGTGATGTTAACAGATGTTGTGTACCAGAGTCAACTCCATGAACTGGGTCACAGAGGTTCTTTAGCTAAATATATTTTATCCGATGGTTACATAAAATAACCATTTAAGTTAAGAGATCTCTCTATAGATTGGTGAGTATATTGGAAACATCTTAGCATCGTACAGGGTTCAGGCAAAGTACTTAACCAAGTTCATGTCAATCTCTACATGCAAGAATTTATCTAGATCAGGCTTAATTTCTGACTTTTCTTCAGCAAAAAAGAATTGTTAAAATGTTTATCTAGCATCACCGAGAAAGACACACTGGTGAGGAGGGAGAGAAACAAATCTCTGTTTCCTCTGCTTTCTTGGAACTTGACCTGTATCATGGGGCTTTGACAGAGAAAAGGAAGAGCTAAAGCTCCCAAGCAGACCAGTAGTACTGCAAAGCAAATCTGTGCCCTGTGCTAACATACTCCCTCCCTCAGCCATTGCTTTGCCTAGTCCCAAACCCAGCAGTATTTTGCTTTGAATTGCCTGTGGGCAGTTCCTTCTTAGAGCATCTTGACCAACTCTTTCCCAGAAGTTTACTGTGTGCAAAATAATTTCCAGGAATTTACAAATCTATGAACATTTGTCTGTATGTGAAATGTCGTGAGTAAGGAGGTATCATCCTACTATATCCATACTGCAGGAACAAACCCAAAGTTTATGGGAGGCTTGACTGTCATGTGCTAACTTGTGGCAGAAGGCTGGTTTGTGCTTAATTTGCAGGGTCCTGAAAACCTGGGGGGCTGGGGAGGGAAAGAGGAGATACTAACGTATAGTAGTTACACACTTAACCTTGAAAGACTAAAGAATCAGTTTCATAATTACAAGAGACTCTCTTCACCAACTAAATGGGAACATTAACTCTTAATTTGATTGCAGAATATTCTTTTAAAGGTAAATATAAATGTGTCAGGCTTGGTTTCTTCCAGACTTTTGAAACTGGAAATTCAAATGAGACACAGGTGTAGCTGTGGCTACATGTGATCCAGCATGGTTAGAAGCTACTCTGAGAGTTGGTGTTGTGGGGGTTCACTGCTTGTAGATGACCGCAATTCTGTTACGTTTTTCAGTCTCATCTCAGAAGCTCAGACAAAATAAACTGCAGCAGAAGCTCTTTAAGCTTTTTGTAAGTGTGCTGGCCTGCTAGAAACACGGTTCAAGGTCCACCTAGGAAAGCGTAGGGCATACATAGGCAAGAAAGGTGAAATCTGTGTCCAGGACTCTCGTCTGATGTTACTGGTGGCTTTTGACAGTTGGCTGGAGTTTTTTCCCCAAATCTGTTTTTCACAGTCCTGATCAGCCCCTATAGATTCTCATATTCTGCTCATCTGCTTTCATCTCTACCTTGTCTTGTTCTACCAGCAGGATCTCCCTGGCAGAGGAAGCTGCATAAGCTCTCTGCTCTGTGATTTATCAGGAAGTCAGTGCTGAATGACGTAAGGCACAACCTCTTCCCCCAGAGGATCTTCATATTATCTCAAGAATTCGCAGCTTCTGCTGCAACTGACAGTCAAATCCAGAAGACCGAAATCTGAGTCCTTTTTTCCTTGGAGTTTACGTAATTTATAGATATCCAACCAACAGAAAAAACACAACAAGTACATTTTCATCTTGCTTAAATGCTCAGCAGTTAATTCCCCTGACTGGGGAGAAGAGTTACGCAAAAGCTCAGAGCTTCAGAGCGAGATAAACAATATATTCTCACCAGTTAAGAAAAGATAGCGTGGACCACCGACCAAGGAAGGGAACAGTGTTTTCCTTATTTGGCCATATCTGGGACACTGAGGCAGAAGATAAGAGGGTATTTATAGGGAAGAGGTAGAACATTTCCTCCCTCTGGAGTATAAGAAATAAAACACCTTTAAGACTAACAACATTAAGAGCAACCCCTTATTTGTATACCCAGATGTTTGAACAATGTTCATCTGGATTTGCAAAGGTGGTGAAATGAATTTTCATGTCCCGGTGAAGTTAATAGGGTTTTATTTACCTAACTCTGTGCTTCAAACCCCATCAGTTAGTTTTCCTTCTCTGAGAAAGGGTGGAATTTGATTTCAGAAGTTTTTGTGACCTTATGTATGTTTTCTTCTGCGCGGAGGGGAAACCCCTTTACTTTTAAAAATGCTTGGGGCTGATGCTTCAAGCACTGCAGTTAACAGAACGCACAGGTCTTCTACAACAAAGCAGCCAGCTCGATTTTCTCCCAGGGGTGTCATAAAAGATTTTATCCCAAATCTAGAGCTTGTTTTTTTGGTTTGGTTTGTTGGATTTTTTCTGCAAGGATCCGTGCTCAGAGGCAACTGCTTTGATTTCCTGTGATTCATATGACTTTTGCCTGAATTTCATCTTGGCAGTGACATCCGGATCGAATTGAAAATCCCATAGCTTTGTTGGAGCCTTTCCAGTGACCTGTAATCAGGTGGATACTTCTGTGAAACATTTTAAATATTTCAACAGATTCTCAGTCATGAAACTAGTGTCACAAATATCCAAGACTGTACCTTGCCCTCATACAGGAGTACTAATAACTCTCTTCCAGCTCACTAATGGGCAACTGATACAAATACAATAGGTCAGGTATTTGGAATGTTCCTGAGTACCCTCTTCACATCACAGGCACAGCTGGGCTTTGATAAAATCACATCAGCCTCTTTTTACTTCTGCATGTAGGAATTTAGCACCTGATCTTTATGAAGTGTTCTGTTTGGTGTAATCCTGACTTGTATAATTGTAATCCGTCATTCAGACTTGCAAAACAGTTTAGGGTAGGATTAGTCAAGTTAGTTGATTGTCATCTGTCAGAGGGAAGATAACTTATTTCTGTTCTGCTGTCAATCAGTAGGTGTTTGGGTTGATTTAAAGAGGGGAGCGGGTGCTCTTTATCTCCCCATCGCTGAGCTGTAGTGCCTGGGGTGAGTGGAAAGACAAAAATGCTCTTTGATTTCCTGGATTACTGCAATCTCCTGCACCACTGATCTTCTCATAGCTTTCATCTGGAAAAAGAGGTCAATAATTTATGTTGGTAGCAGAAAAGCTAGGCTGGGGTTCATTCAAAGAATTTCATGATTCTGCAGCCATTCACTAGGCTGACAGTGAGAAATCCCAGTGCAGACTTCAGGAATAATCTTTGTATTCCAGGTGTTATACATTTGGAATGATTTTTTTCTTAAAACCAGACTTTTCCTGTGGAATCTGACCAGTTTTAAAAACTCACAGTGGTGTAAATAGCACATAGGAATAAAATTTTATTTCTCCTTTAATGTGAACGTTGAGACAAAATGAAGAACAGTGAAAAGTTGACAGATTTTTTTTTTGCTGTTTCAGAGAGAATTTTCTCTGCTTACTTTCCTGTAAAGATTTAATAGCTTGCTCTGGTTTTGAGACTGGCGTAGGGGTTATCGCTAAATCCTGCCAACTCAAAGCGTTTCTCATTGCCCACCATGAAACCTACAGAAGACATTTCTCTATTAATTCCTTCTTTGATTCAAGTGGGGCTGAGGAATCATGACCAAGGGCAAAATTTGGCTTGTGGTTGTTTTGTTAGCCGTTTCTTGAGGCTGTAATGGGCAGCATTATGCCTTTGCATTGGGGAAGTGCTCTGCTGCCTTCGTATTGTTGGAGTGAACTCGATGGCTCTACACGGTTCAGTGCCAAGGAGGTTGTTAATTTTGGCTGAGCAGCTCCATTTAATCCCGACCAAGTTTGGAGCTCCCATGGAGCCTGTTTTGGCTATGCTGTCTGATTGTTTTCCTGTGCAAATACGCAGTTTTGCAGGTTATTTTGTGTTTGATCAGGAAAATGCTGTTACTGTGTGTGGCAGGCAGGTTGTCAAAGGCTTTTATTGGACTTCTTCTACAGTTAGATTTTTGGAGGTCAGGGAAAATGTAAGTTTTGTTTTGGGTTCAGTACCGATGCCGTTATGCCCCAGTGTTGGAGCTAGCACTTCAGAGGAAGGTATTTCCTGTCTGTTGTGGGGCAGCAGTCACAGGATTTAAAACCCTAGACTGGTGACACCAGACACTTGACAAAGCCTGTGTTTGACAAGGATTGTGCTTTCCACCTCAGTTCTTACAGGGTGCAGGGATCACCTCTGCCTTCGGAGGACTTGCTGTGGCTGCCTCAGCAGGACCACCACAGTGTGAGAGATATGCTCACACTGTCTGCTGCTTCTGTAGCTGGTGGTGGTGTTCAAGGGAGCCATCAGTGACCTGGTTGGGAAGAGAAGACAGTAATTTTTAGTGCTGTCAAACTTGTGCTTTTCATCAGCAGAAGTTGTCGTGAGACTTCTTTCACTGTGTGTGGTGCGTCGCCTGGCAGCCGAGAGTCAGTTGCCATAATTGAAGGGAGTCTTTTCTTTCCGAGAGGAAATCTTGCCTTTGTAAATGCCAGCTAACGTCATTTCACAGCTGGCATTAGGCCCCCTTTTGAGCATCTATTGAGGCCTTTCACATTTTAAGTAGCGTGGGTATCTTGGCTGGGTGGTTGTCCCTCCCCTCCTCCTCCTGCCTTGGGCTGAAGAAACCTGTAGAGCTTTTATGGCCATGTCACTTGTGGCAGCCCACCATCTTCATAATAGTAAGGTGGTGATCTTTGCAGAAGTTACTTCTCTTTTTGAATGACCACTTGGTTCATGAGACTTGGAGGGCTGCCGGAGGCTGCTGTGCCAGGTTATACCCTGGCTCCTGAATACTAATGAAGGCTGGTCACTCAATAAAGAGACATGGAGTGAGGAGACTCAAGAGGGGAAGAACATGGAACAGAACACAAATAAATGGAAGGAATGAAGGGTAAGGCAACACCACCCATCCCAGCTATTGTAGAAAGTCACAATAGTTTTGAAGAACTTAATTCTATCTAGGAACAGATAAGCACTTGCTAACACATTGTGGTGGGGATGAAATGTCAGAAGCTCCAGGAGAATTTGAGGAGGGCCTTTGAGTCTTCTTGTCAAATGAAAAAAATTCCTTTTTGTTAGAAATGAAGCATTAACTGCAATTGCAGGTGGACCATTCCACTTACAGAACCCTGAAGGGATAGGTAGAAAGGGTCAACCCTTGGTTATCTGCGGAGCTTTACTGTTTTCTCAGACCCACGTAGCGAGCTGGCTGCTATCAAATAATAGCAAAAAGGGAGCTGCTGAAATTGAAAAATATTATTTTGACACAGAAAATAAGTTGAAGCAAGTCAGAAGTCCAAAGGAGAGCTCTCCAAGAAGAGGTCCTGTGTTTGAGCGGTTTGTTGTTCCAGCAGATTGGGCTTTCTCTGTTTGTGAGGGTTATGTCATTGTTTGATTTGGTGTTCCTTCAAAACCAGCCAGCTGCAGCCATATGCAGCGCGTTGCCTCTGTTATCTTCTTTGTGAGATGGACAAAGCGCTTTCTTAAGATGTAAAATGTATGTGATAGAGGCGGGGGGTTGCTGTATTTTACTAAGTTAGCCCTTTTCTGCTTTCTAATGGACCAACTGCGTGTTCACAGTAGGAATTCACTCAGATCTTTAGCCAATAAAGTAGGAGTTGTTATTGCTGTCTTCCAGCAGTAGCAGCGAAGAAGCAGAGAAAAACAAACCCAACACGTCCCTTAGACTCCACTTGTCCTTTGCATCCAGCATTTCACTTCCCTGGTAGGTTACTACTAGTCTTGTTTTCCTTGCTGTAAACCAATATCATGGAAGAGGGTGGACTGAATGCACATTTATTTTAAAAAAACCTTTTTAGCAGTAAAGACTTGGTTATGTGCATTTGAGTGGTTCCACATCTACATGACAACATCAAAGGGTTATCCATGGGATCACAGACACTTGTTAAAGGATGGCATAAAGCAGAGAGACAAACCATATGATGTGAATTTTCATTTCAGGAATTTTGGAGTATCCTGCTCCGTTTGCCTGCAGTCCAGGTAAAACCATCAGGTTAACAGGTACTGGGTGTGACTAGGACATCTTTGAAACTTGTGATTAAATTCAAGCCTGAAATACAGCGATGCTGAAGCAAACCTGTCAGCTATCCTCTGCTAAGTCCCAGTGAGTTGGGACTTTTTGGATTTTTTTCATATTTGAGATTGAAAATGTAAGTTTCTGGGGTTTATGCCAGGTTTTTTTGTTTTCCTTCTTTCATTTAGGGAGCAGCTTAATTTTATGTAATTGTTAACTGCATATGATTTGGTTTTTAAAGTCAAATACTGAAGGATAGACATCAAGTAAATCATTTTAGCAGGAAGAATTAAGATAGCAACTATGGGAAGGCTCTTAGAAATTGAAAACCTGGGTGAGATGCTCATGCACGGCCATTTGTTAAGTAGATGTTTCAACAATTGAATCTTATCTTGAATTTGGTAGAGATCAATGTCATATTAATCTCTACCTTGGGCATGGGAGCTGCAGTCACATTTTATCGCTAGCGTTTTCATTAGCTCCCATGTAATTAGCAGAAATGTGAAGTACTTAGTATTAAGAAATCTTATCCAGGTATTTGTAGGCTTAATGCATGACTTTGTTTGGTGTATTATATTTTAGCATTTTGCGGTTTGACTGTTTCAAATACAAATTTTTTTCACAGTTTTTTGTATTCCAAAGGGCTTCCCCTTTGGGGAAGTGGTGCTGAGAGGAGTGGAATAAAGCACCATGTGTTCAGGGTGACACTGGATTTGAACTTTGCAGTATTACGTCTGTGAGCCAGCACATAGCCCAGCACTTTCCCCACAACCCTGCCCTGCACTGGTCTGCCTCCCTGCAAGACTGGAAAGATGCATCAAATTGGATTAGGCAGGAATCTGTCCTAGGTCTGATGTTATTCAATATTTTCATTATGGACTGGAAGGATGGAATAAAGATTGATGCTTATTAAGTTACAGTCCATATCAGGCTCTGAAGTGGTTGAGGTGTTTGGTGGCTGAGGGAGAAGGAAAGAGGGCAAGACAGGAGGAGATATCAAATGGCCTCAAAAGAAAAAGTTGAAGCCAAGAGCAAGATACTAGACTTCATCCAGTCCTTCACAAACCTGCTTTTTTAAACTATGTGTTAGTTCTACACAGGAGTCCTGGCAGGTACACTACAAACCTAAGAGTCAAATTACTCTATATACAGACGAAATCCCAAATAGTTTCTGTAAATGGTTATGGTTGCCCTTAGTTGGTGCTGCTGGGGTCCTGACTGCAGTGGGATGACCAGGGCTGCTACAGCATCTTCAGACCAATGTAAAAAAAACCATTCCAGAGAACAGCAGTAAGTGGGATGGGTCATGTGGTCGATTGCTGAGTCAAGGAAGTTTTGAGATTGTCATGATCATGGAGGTTATTTCTTTCATTGTTATTTATTTGTTTTTACAGTGGGCTAGGCAGACATCTCTGAGGAATGGTTTAGATACAGAAGATTGTGTTTCAGTGTAGGAGGATGGACTCAATGACCAGTAACATCCCCTCTAGTCCTGCTTTGTGTGACTGAGCTGCAGTGCAGCATACACAGTTTTAGGTTTGTTCTTGGGTAAGGAGTGTTCTTAATTTGTACTTCTGCAGATCTCTGGAATGAAGAAGTCATGTGTCGTTCTTAGTGTCTGCAGCTTTGACAATAGCAGGCAGTTCACAAATGATCTGAGCTGCGCCTTGGAGACAGCATTTTCTTGGGGATTGTACGTTGTGCTGTACGTGACTGATAGATGATCTTTCCTAGCATTAAAGCTGGTCACAGCCCCAATAAATCTGGAACAAATTCTGAGAGAGCATGTCATGTTATGACTGGCATGTGTGTGAGCATGGAGCTCTGCTTGAGAATTAGACTCAAAAGTTTGCAAAGTGCTGGTGCTGATGTCATTCCCTTGGAATGGGAGAGCTGTTGAAACAGTAAGTACTTTCTGTGGCCAGAAGCTAAGTCTTGAGCTGGACCTTTTTCCTCACCGCGAAGGAAAGAATGCAGAACAAACCTAAAATGTATCCCTGCAATGGGAAAATCCTAATTAGTTTAGAGCTTTTTGCTATTTCAGACCATTTACATACACAGCTGCTGTTCATGCAAACATGAAAACGATTCATGGAAACTTCAAACTTACCTTGAAAAGACAAGTGGGGCTTTTTTCCTGTTTTTTAGAGCTTTGCTTGGTGTTCAGAAATATGGTTGGAAAAATCTGAAAATTATATTTGTACTGTACGTGCAGAAAGGAGCATAGACACGGGCTGACAGAAGCATATAATAAAAGGCTTTATTTAGTTCAGCAACACTTAACATTCAAACCCTGTTGGCACCAAACAGCTCCTGGGAAATAATTTTAATTTTTTAAGAGGTGTTTACCCTTCATTGCGTTAGTGGAGTTTTAGTTATGACCCAAAACTCTGAGATGACCAAAATCCAGATGTGGTCTAGGTTTTACAGCTGTTATGAAAAGTTAGTCTGGAACATGGGATCCAAATATCCCACAGCCTTGGAATGTGAACCTAATGCTGTACTTGGGATAGCCATAATATCTCTTAGACACTGCGATCTACAGGATAACCCAGATTTTGTACTGTCCCTCAGAGGACCTCATTGAGTATTCACAAGGAATTCATCCCCACCCCCAGCTTCCTCCTCAGAGGAAGAGTTTTGCTGCAGCAGATGTGGGGACCAGATGTTGAGAGAAAAAGTTATAATGGGACAATGACCTGAAGTGTTAGCTGGGCTCTAAGTCGACATGACTGAACTTCTGTTCCCGATGGCAAAGAAAGAAAGCAGCACATGGCCGCTGCCTGTCTCTGCAGGCCCCAGTGTTAAGGACAGGTCTGACATACAGAGCTTTTATGTGTTGGTGTCAGACACTCAGCGCTCAGTTAGCTGAGGACGGGAGAGGAAGGGACAGAGATTTAGAAGCAGCTCAGTGGTCTGTGGTTGGTGAATCATGCACAGACACCCACTGCCTTCCCCAAGCAGTTGCAGGTGATTTTTCTGGGGATTAGGCACCTGTTTTACATGAAGACTTCCCCTTTTACTTCTCTTGTCTTTAATTTTGCATTTGCTGGTTTTTCACAGGGTATTAGCTATTATTCATGGAGTGGGGGGTTGGCTTGGTATCAGTGCAAGGCTCTAAGGCACGTGATGTCCTCTGTATATAGTGCAGTGATTTCGAAGCTTGTGATGAAAAGATATTCTTACTGTAGACTTTTCTGCCTTTGCTGTTCTTGTATAATGATTCACAGCATTAGCAAGTCAGCAGCATGAGATACATCAGCTCTACACACAAGAAGTGGTTGCAGTGTGGACTGTTGTGTCTGCTCAGTCTCATGTGTCTCAAACAGTGTAGCATGGGGATAGCTGCTGTCGATGGTCAGTACCTGTGCATCATCTGATAGATCTTCAGTTTTAGAAAATGTGAGGCTGTGCCCATTCGTATATGTAGTATTCATCATATTTAAATTAAATTCTTAATTTTATTGTCCCGTTCCCTCTCTGCTCAAAATCTTCAAATACGTTTCCTCTTTCTCCACTGCCAGCTCGTGTGTTTAGCTGATGACATAGATATCTGCATTATCCATATAAATACCTACATATCCTACAGTGTATCTGGTGCTCAGAGCCTTCTCTTTTGAGCAAGCTATGTATTTGGGGAGCAACTATAAAAAAATTCCTTCATAGGACTTGTCATGGAGAAGTCTGATGTCCTTTTTTCCCTTTTTATTATTTGCTGGGTATAACCAGCTCTTTTAGGTCTTAAAGTCAGTTCCTGTATTCAGAGCAGTTTGAACCTTCAGCCCTGGCTTGCAAGGGTCAGAAGACTTAGTGAATGTACAAAGCGATCATTTTTCACAGGAGAGGGAAGTGAGATTTCTGTGGGCTTCAGGGTTTATTTTCCTCTCCTGTTTAGTGTGACACAGATAGGATCCTTGCTAGAAAGCAGAGAGAGGAGAGAAAATTCAGTCCACATGTCTGGGATTTAGGGTTGAGAATGATTCACGCTTAGCTTCTGGGGGTTGTAATTAGGGGTGACATAATAACCATAAACTTTCAATAAAATAGTAGCAGCATTTTTGTTCCACTCCGTAGCTGCAGAAGCTGCTTCTGATTAGCATCCCTTCGAGATAAGCCTCCAGGACCTCCACAGTTTCCAGATCTGGATCCAGACTTCTGTGGCTCAGTCCTATTCTGTATTGTTAAAGGGAACCCTGAATTCTGAAACACCCCAAACTTTGGTAACATTCCCACTTGGATCAGCATCTCAACCTTTTCCTTAGCCATTTTAGTCCATTCTTGTAGTTTTCGCATCAATATTATCAAATGCTGGCTGTATTCTGCTGCTTTATGCACTCCATAATACACTCTGAGGGTTTTCTGCTCTGGAAAAAAACAATCACACCCTCCTTCTCTGCGGCTGAATTATTACTACTCCTTTCTTTTCCAACTGCCTGAGACTAAAAGGAATCCAGGAATGTGCGGAGCCGGAGATCTGTCATTCCCACTCCACACCAAGGTGCATTCTTGTAGGGAGCAATGGGCATTTACACTGGAGTTTTGCCATCAGCATTCAGCCAAACGTATTTTTTGGCAGCTGAGCACATGGAATTTTTAAAAAGAGGATGTACTTTCTTTAAAGCAGGTCACAGACAAAAATGAAGACACATTCTTGGGCTACAAGAAGTAGGTCAGGCTTTGGGGGAATCATTTGCGAAAGCTGGTCTGATCTTACCCGTTCTTTTCAGTATTTTTTGCTTCCTGTGCCAAATTCGTATCCTTTACAGAAGGGGTCCTGCTCGTGTTGCTTTGGGTGCAGTGCTTTTGGTGAGCTGAGCAAACTTCTTACATTAACATTTAAAAATAAAGGGGAGGAGGTACAGAAAAGACCCACAGAAAAAATATGTTCCTAGTTTTCCGTTAGAGAAAACTGTAGTGGAAAGGGAGGCCTCTCTGTGCTACCATCCAAAAGGAATAAAGCAGTTCTGTGTCACTTCATTACTCCAAGCTGATGTTTCACCTCAATACTGTATTGAGTGGGGGAGAGGGAGTAGGGGGAAGGCTGGCTCTGCTGCACAGATGATCACCGCTGCAGCACCTTCTGTGCTCAAATAATTCTCTAGCGTAAGGGAAGTATTTCACACCCTGCCCTGTGATAACACTGTGTGTAGCCCCTGCAAGAGCTGCTGTACCAGACACAAGGTTCTAGGAGGAAGGACAGAATACCGCCATTCAGACATCCTGATTTTATAACCTCCACAGTTGAAAAGTGGCTGTGAAAGTGCTTTGAGCATTATGTGATAGCAACATCTAAGGACAGGGAGCTGTAGAGTAGATGCTGGGACTTAGGACTGTCATCTTGTGCACTTTGGGAGTTTTCTCTGCACAGGACAAGGTTACTCATTCTCTCCTGTAGCTCTGTAGAATCCTTTGGGTTTCTTCCACAGCCAAGCTTTGGAAACAGAGTGGTTTTGCTCTGTGAAGACAAATGCCAGTTAATGACATAGTTATTATAATATATGTATTTATATATATAAAATATGTGTATTTGGAGATATGTATTTATATGTGATATTTATCTCTCATATAATAACACATCTGCAAATAATCTCACATTTCAGAATGGCTGCCATTACTGGATGCTTTATTCTTTTTTTTCTCTTTTAGGTATTAAGATTTTAAAAAAATATATATTCATGTGACCATATACCTTAAGAAATTAAGAGTAAAAAGCTGATGCTCTTGTGCAGCTAACGTCTTATTCTTCCTCTCTTCTCTCTACAAATTCCTGAAGACTTCCTGACATAGCTGACATTTTTGTGTAATTTTGATCATTTCTTTTTCTTCCTATTTCCACATTCTCTATTTTACAGAATTTGATTCGGAAACAAAAAGGGTTCAAGACATTCTTTCTGGAATGGAAAAACCACAGGTATGTGATCCTGAGTTACTACACATACAGAATCATAGAATGAGATAAGGAGCTTGTGTCACAACAGACTGATGATGTCTCTGAATTTTTTCCTCGGTAGATTGTTGCCACTGTATGTATCTGTTTTGCTGGGATATAATTTTGAAGCAGCTTCTGTGCTTGTGGATATCTGTGGGCTCTGCCCACTGCAGGAATAATAACCTGTTGCCTGTTTCCAGAAGACAGTTCCCGGTATTCATACCATGATGGGGAGTGATTTACACAGCTCCTACCCTTTCTCCCCAGGTTTAATTTCATTTGTCATAAACAATTTATGTCTGTAATAGTGATTAAATCAAGTTGATTCTATTATTTAATGGCAATTACTATATATTCTCCGTTTGTCTGAGCCATAAAAGCAAGTGAATTGTAATGGAATTGGATCTCCGCACAAATAACTATAATGCGGGGTGTGACCATGGTCAGGTAAGGTTATTAATAAATCTGGTTGTAAGCTCCTTGAACGTGATGTTTTTCTAGTTTGGTGTGTCAAATGAAAACCAGAAGAGTATTGTGGATATAAATGAACAGTCCAAACAAGCACTGGAGGGGAGCAGTTGTGAGGCAGACGGAGATGACTTTGCTTTGGGAGTTTTATCGCCTTTGCGCTGTCAAAGCTCGGACTTTTCTCTGTCTGGTTGGAAGGCTAGAATTAAAATGGAAAAAAAAACAGCAGCTGGAAAGCTAACCTTCAGACTAGGTTCACCAATAGCTCATGGAGGATAATACAAAGAAGTTCAGCAGTGGAAGTGTGAAGGGGTGGCTGTTCCTTGGATGCAGAAGTGGCATAGCTTGGGGAGAGGAAGGCATGAATACAGGCTGTTTTAAGTTCTGTTCCAAATAAATACAAAACCTGGCTTGTCCATACAATACCTGCCACGGGGGTGAGTTTCTGTTTGCAAGAAGGAAAGTTGCTTTGCTTTGTGTAGAAATAACTGACAGTACTAAGCTGAAGACAAGACCTTCTGGGAGATCAGAAGGGAAGAAAATGTCCTTCAAAATTAGGCTAGTTTATTGTACAAAATTAGGCTAATTTATTTATCCGTATGTTTGTAGCAGGTACTACCTGAATGTTGGTAAATGCCACAGTTAGATGCTTTTGAGATCTAGAGAGCTGACACAGAAGATGTTAGACTTACATCTGTAGAGGTGAAGAGAGAAACTATCTGAGCAGTTTGCAGGATTCTGTGCTCTGTGCAATTAGACTTATGACAACCAGAGCATTGAGACCAGTGGTGCTGAGGCCATCTGACAAGATCAGCCCTCTGAGCACCTTCTGCGGGAAACACCACAGCACATGGTATTGCTTGGAGGCTTCTTCCCTTGCCCTTGTGTGACAAAGTCTTTCTCACCTTTGCAATTAAAAAATACATACACCTCTAAAATTCTTAGTTTGTTAAAGGTCTGGGTTTGTCAGTAGATGTCAATACCTGTTGGAGAGCCATGCAACCAAACCAAAATGTAATTGTAATTTTACTCCTTTGACAGCATGAATTTTAGAAGAAACTGTTGGCTTTTTCCCCGGCCATGTTTTTATTTAAACTGAAGTAGATTTTTGATTTGTGTTATCACAGACAAAGTAAGCATTCTCTGCCTCGGGTGAGGGAAGGGAAACTTGATTCTGCATTTCCAGAGTGGCAGGGGGGCAGCGTCACCATGACTGCCACAGCTCGGAGGACATCACCTCCCACAGGGAAGTGCTGCGGGTCCACTGAGTTTGACTTTCGTGAAGGCAGGCTGCTCCTGCTGACGTGCTGTGCAGCAAAACTCATATTTAATCATCAGGATTTTTGCCTAAAATTGCAGGATTAGAGCCATAGTTTAGAAGCAAAATCTTGACCCGGTAATAACCGTGAATTCATTTGACCCCCAAGTCTTTCAAACGTTGCCCTCGAGGGAGTAAATGAATGTTGCTTGCGGTGTAGTTCTCACACATACAATAAATCCCTGAACCACACGATGCCTGTGAATGCTAACCCGGAATTTGAAAGATAATGAAAGTTGTACAGAAACATTGTTCATTACCTGAAAGACGGGAAGGACCAATGTTCATCGGTCTTGTAACCTTATTAAAATAGTACAGGACTTGGGATTCTTTCCCAGGGGCTTTCATAAAATAATTATTTACACCACCGAGTTTGGTAGTGTCGAAAGCAGGCATTTGCTGTGTAAACCAAGAAGTTTTCAGAAACTAATTAACTGTGCTTTTCACCAGACATACAAAACTCCTTGTGGGAGAATCTTTTGTTAGCGCTCAGCTAAAAGGCCAAGCGGGTTCAAAGCAAGCTCAGCAGTTCTGGGGACAGATGAGATGGGCTGGGGGAAGTAGAAAGCAGCACAAAGGTTTACCTGCCCAGCCTGCAAAGAGGTGCCCTGGTTGCTTATGTTTTGGTCGGATGGAATTGAGGCACCATTAATGAGCAATAAAGTCTTTTTTACTTTCACCTAATTATTTCTGCCTGTAAGTTCATTGATGATGTTAAGCCCACCATTGTGATGTTAGCTGTGCTGCTCCCTACCGCATGGAAAGGGCTGGTCCCGATCTGCTCCTCAATATCTTTTGAAAGGGGACTGTTTTCCCACATGTAAGGGAGCAAAGCAGCAGCTTGTTAGTCTCAGCATGTCGTAGCCCCATTTATCTATTCTTCCCTTTTTCACAGCAAAACTAGTGCCTCCTGCTCCACACAGGTAAAGTTAAGCAGTGGCTTTGGCCATTGAATCAGATGTTGAAGAGACAGACCTTTGGCTGTTGAATGTGGTACGGTACCGAGCCTGTTACTTGGTGAGCAGCAGACAGGTTTATCTCAAACCACACAAATAAACCTGATGGCAGTGCCCGTGCTGACGTGCACAGTCCTGGGCTGCTTTCCGTACCCAGGGAGAAGTGCATAGATTTGCCTTTCCTGGCTTTATCACACGGATGGTGACCCCTGACTTGCTGTGTGTGCTCCGTGCAGCGAGGAATTGTGTTTAACGATTCCTGGTGTTTATTTTTAAACCTGCACCAGCAGTTTCTGTGTACGTAACACTAGCAGGGCAGGCTGAACGCTGGGTCAGGCAGAAGTTAATGGTTTAGCTAGAGCAGCTTAGCAACTGGGTTTGGACTTTTATCTTCTGCATGGAAATGTCTGCCTGCTGGCCTCAGAATAACAGTCTGACAGTTTCTAGCCATTAGGCCGTAGGATACTTGCTCTTATTTAAGAAAGTGTTAAGACCTAACGTTTTATGGATTGCTCAAGGGTGGAGTTTTTGCCATCCACAGAATATATACGTGTGTCCTCGTGAGTAGTCATAGAGAAAAACATTTCAGTAGAACACTGGCAGAGTATCATGCCTCCAGCTCCAAGTCTGTCTGAATTTATGACAAACAATTATGCAAGTGTATTTCCATAATAAAAGAAGCTCCATGTTGATGGGCTGAGCTAGTATGGTAATAATACATCTTTTAAAAATACATTAAAAGTTATTTGGATCTTACTATCCAGTTTTCTGATGAAAATGCTATTTAAAATACATTAAGTAATATACTTAGCTGTAATATCTTTTAGCTTGAAATATCTTAGTCACAAATTCATTCACGTGTGGGCGTGTGTATCTAGATCTTTCAAAAATTCAACCTGTGTATTCAAGATTCTTATAAGCAATCTAATCCACTATTGCTATTCAGTGGTCCAAGCTTTTGAAGAAAAACAGGATTCCATAGCATCAGAAATACGTGGTGAGCAAGAAAGCGTATGAAAATTCATAGAAAGCTTAGCACATTTGTATTTATTACAAACAGAGCCTGATACTACTTTAAGCTTCGTGTCTCACAACTTGTTTCTCACGTTGAACAGAGGTTTTCTTTTTGGCAAGACTTGAGTCCGCTGCTGGAAATTAAAATCCTCAGCTTTTGAGAGCACAATACTAAGTTGAGATAAGATGTTTTGTGGTGTCACCTACTTGTCAGTCTGTTAGAAACAGATTTATGACTTGCTCAGAAGGAATCTGACCTACGGGTATCGCACACAGCAGCTGAAGTGCTCTTCAGCTGGAAGTGATATGTTTGCAGGCGAGACGTTAAATATTCTCCATTATATAAAGATATCCAGAAGCTAGTTGTAAACAAGCTGGCTGCTAATGTTTCATTGCCAAATAATTTATGAGGAAGTGTTTCAGTTGTCCCAGGAAAAGCACCTGCACCATTCAACTTACACCTTCTGAAATAACAAGGGTTTTTCCTGTATGTTAGAAAAATCTGTTAAAATGATTTTTAACGTTTTAAAAAAGCAGTGAAATCTAATGCGTAGGAGAAATGAATAAAGAATGTAAAACCTCATGCTTTAATTCCTCAATGCTGTGGAGGCTACCTAAAAAATTGTTATCTACAATTTCACTACAATTAAGGGATTAAAATACAGTCATTTCATTATGACAGCATCTTGTCCTCGGTAGCAAGTGGTGGAACCAGAGAAAACAGCTGCAAGCTGGGCCAGGGGAGGTTTAGGCTGGATATTACGAAGAGATTTTTCACTGAGAGTGTTATCAAACATTGGAACAGGGCAGCTCTGCTGGTGGGGTGTTTTGGTGCAGGGGCTTGAGGTGTTTTCTCAGTGTTTTATTAGAAGAGAGTCATCTCTCTGCCATGGAACAACTGCAGACCAAGGCAGGGCACGAAGTTAATAATTTGCAATGCCATTTTTAATTGACGGTTTGGACTTCTATTATGATTTCCCCTTATGCTTTTGAGTCGGAGTAACCTTGTAGATTTATTTGGGTTGTTTTTTTTTTATTTATTTGCAGTTCACCTATTGCAGTTTCAAATTACAAGAAGGAACAGGATGACTGAAAAAGCCATCAAGAGTTTTATTAGAGAATCTCTGTAACAAAAGCTTTGGAAAAGTAGTGGCTCACAAAGCAATCTATAGGATAAAGTCTTCATTCTGCTTCGTTCCTTTTCCCTCCTGGTAACGGAACTTGCACAGGATGGTGCAAGGCATCCTGTGCTGGATGCTCAGCGACAAGCCAGTTCTCTGCAGGAGGACATCTCCCTGTGTTCCTCATCTGTTGGAGATTAGTTTATCCCATGACTCACTATTTTTGTTTGTGTTGTTCATGAGCGTTTCTGACCCCTTTACTCTCCAGCTTTAGCTCTGAAATTCCTTTTTAGAGGAAATTGATTGTGAAGGTGCATGCAAAAAGGAAATGCTTGGAGTTTTTCTCGGAATTCAGGCTGACTGATGTTTCTTTTACAGGTTACAAATATTCAAGCACGAACAGTTTTACTTTCTTGGTCACCTCCCACTGGCCTTCTAAATGCAGATAGACACAACAACGGTTTGCCTTACACCTGTACCTACGAGGTTGCCTTATCAGATAAAGGGAGAGATGGAAAATACAAGATTATTTACAGGTAAGAGAATCATTTCTACACTGGAGTTTTTATTAGGAATAAAAACAAAGTGTACTTTTGCATGCCCATCAGTTGCCGAAAAGGACACATTTGAACCCCCATTAATTGCCTACTCCCTGTCCTGTCAGACCCCAGTGCTGGAGGAGCTTGTAAGGAGCTGACTGAGTGCACGTCACCGGTCCCTAATTGCCTTCCCATCCCGTCTCCCTGTACGTGTCATGTGTTGCATGCAATGCTCTCTCGCATTACCAATGAAAAGGTTACTTTTCCTCTTGCACTAAATGTCAAAACCTTTTGTGGACACCACACAGGCAAGAGAGCTGCCTTCCTAATGGGCTGAATTTGTGTGGACTTACAGAATTAAGAACAGTCAAGCTTGCTTTTTGAGCTAATGAGCACAAGTGTGAGGGCTTTACTGCTTCACAGCATCTAAAATGAGTGCAGGAGAGAGCACACCAGTCAGTGCCTTATATAGGCTCCCCACAAAACCCTGACTATTTGTCCCTCAGCAGCCCTCAGTAAAACTTCAGAAGGATTTCTGTGTCTCTTCTTCCAGTGGTCCTCTGAGCTCGTTCTGTGATCCAAGTACACATGGTGTTATGCTTTTCTTCTTCCCAGCTAATGATGTCTAAGAAAGAAAATGTTGAGATATAGCCTTAGCTTATTGTGAAATAGCTAATCTGTCCCAAATATCATTAAATAAAATCCAAGTGATGAAGCATCTATGGAATTACCTGTGGAGACCAAAGCATCTCCTTTCTTATGCTGTCTTATGAATAAGAGCGTTCCCCTGGGTAGGCTAGGGGCAGTTCATGGGTGATATAAAAAGAGCGTGTTAACGAGGTAAATGCTGCCTGGTTTTTTTTCCTGGTATTTACACTCTGTGAGCCAGTGTGAGCATCTGTATAGGTCAGTGTGTGCTGGTGAGCTCTTAAAATGGGAAGGACACTGCCTCGTACATCTTGTGCTTGTTGGTGTGAGAGCTGTGCATTTTCTTCTGGTTATGAAATGTTGTGCATCTGTTCTAAAGCTGCTCGTAGTAATCTGTCTCCTGCTGCTGGCCATCAGCTTAAAGTGGTACACTCCAGCACAAGCAGCAGTAGCCACTGTTACCACAGGCAAGATCTGCAATGTGTTGAGTGCATCATCTTTGCGCTGATTTCACAGGGAAAAAACACCTGCATTTGGAGAGCATCAGCCTCTGTTAAAAAAGAGGTTTGATGGATTTCTGTCAGCTCAGCAGTTATGTGCTTTTTGGTTTATTTTGTTCTCTTGATTTTGAGACATCTCCCTGCATTAGTCTGACTAGTTATTAAATATTTATATCTATAACAACAAAAATACAAGGTTTTGCTGCCCATATTTTAATAAAATGGTGAAGCAACCAAGCATTTACTCAATGTGGTCATTATTTACTAAGCACTGACCTGTACCTTAATCTTTATAGAGCTGGCAACACATTACATGGCATAGTGTTCATTTACCATCAAACAAGAAGAAAGGAAAAATAGTAGCCCTAAGTATCCTGGGTACACTTGAAATTAATAGATTATATGCTGTGGGTTTTTTCCTAAGATGTCTGAAACCCTGTGATTTTGCTTTTCTGGGTATTGAAAGAGGTCTAGGTCCAACTGTTAGAGCATTAATGAAACATCTCCATGCCATGGGCCTCACAGAGTGGGGTTCTGGAAGAGAAAGCAAATAAGTAATATAATTAGGCAAGAAATTATACTTTGTTTTCTCTGAAGTTTGGTGACTCTCACTTCTTATAAGGTCTTTTGAAACAGGGAACTTGCAGAAACAGCAGAAGTAATATATCAATTACATTACTTTCAGCTCAGTGAGGGTTGAAAAACACCGTAAGATTTATGTAAATATCGACAAAAAATAAAGGTAGCACTGAAATAAGCCCATACAGCTCGTGTACCATGTAAACTGGGATGGTGGTAACTGCTTTTTTACTGCGTTACAGCACCTCATACAGTTGTCAAGAAACATTAAGTGTCTTGGTATGTTGTTACTACTGTTTCTCTGAGGTGGGTTTGGAGTTTTTTCTTTCAAATAATACAAAGGAGTCGCTAGTCACTGGAAAATCACTAGTTGTGCTGGGTGTTGATATTCGCTTTTTTGTAACTTATTGATTTGTTTGGTTTGGGCTTTTATTTCTGCAGTGGAGAAGAATTAGAATATAACCTGAAAGACCTTAGGCCAGCAACAGATTATCATGTCAGGTGAGTTAGTGTGAACACGAATGTTGCTTAAATATAAACTCATATAAGAATAAGCATTCACGCTTTTAATCTAATATGCCTCGTAGCTCAAGAGTTTAATGGTCACCTCTGTAGATGTGTTTTCAGTAGCTTATAAGTATTTTCTAATTGATTTTAGCACTGGAAGTGCTCAGGCACAGTTGACTTGGAAATACTCCTTGCTGCATGAAGTAAAGCTGCTGATTACAGATTTGTCTGACCATAGTCTTTTCAGCATTTATTTAAAAAAAATTAATGTATTCACACTGGCCTGCCCTGTCATTTCCAGGGCATACTTCTCGTTGATTCTAAAAATGTGGTTTACACATTATTACCTGTTAACACATTCTCAGTTCTGCGCCCTGATTTTTTTAACATTGCCTTTTTTAACACATTGCACTTCTTTTAAAGGCTTTGCTTGTGACCCAAGGATTCAAATTCACATCCTGTTCATTTAGGCTCAATATCCTTTTAGGAAAAAAAACTCCTTTCACTCCTGTCTATTGTTCCCTTTTGTTTTTCCAGGCAAGGGCTAAGTTTGCCATGCTTTTTCACAGTCAGGCTGCTCCTGTTTGTGAAACTTTAAAGGGCAAACACTTTGCTTCTGGGCTCCGAAAAAGACCTGATATGTGTCTGCCTTGCTCTGTTACTACAGCTTCTTTTAGAGTCCTAAAATGAACTTTTCAAATGGAAGCACAAGATCAGAAGTAACTTCTTGTAAATGACACAGGTACGCAGGTGAGGCAGTAGTACCAGCCCCTAGCAGCTAATGGATGGCAGCAATGAGGAGGAAGTTCTAAATCCTTGCTGAGCTTGCTGCTGTAAGCAACTGACCATCACTCATAAGCCAGCTGCAAACAGCAGAGCCGTCCCCAGGCACAGTGGGGCATTGAGGTCTCGTGCAAGTTTTAGGGGCATTGTGGGTATTTGCCCTGTGTCCTGGCTGGCTTCTTGCTCCCTCCCTACAGCTCCCTTCACCATCCTGCACGTTTGCCAAATTATAAGCCATTTGTGAACATTTAGCAATAACTTCTGTTTAAAAATGTGGCTGCTAAATATAAAAGTCAGACTTAAGAAGCAGCAGAGTGTGTTTGTAGCAGAGGGAACCAACCCTGAGAAGGCTGGCTGTTTGCTTTCCACAACAGTTTTTTTCTTCACATATTAATGACTGTGAAGAAATAAATCTGTTAAGTGAAGCAATCTATGGGGCCAGGAGTTACTCAGCAGATTGCCTTGGGTCTTGCTAACCTTGGCAGCATCTCTCAGGGCTTCCTGTCCACATAGACAAGCTGCTTCCACTTGCTCCTGCCCTCTGGGTCACTCTGAACCTACATCCTGCATTTCTTCAAGCAGCAGTATTTTGGTACCTTCAGAGATGATGGGGCTCAGTGGTTCAGTGACTTGCAGAAGACATTCGTTAGGCTCGTTTTCACACAGTTGTATTCCCTGATGATCCGTGTTCTGTGCTTGGCTGTGCTGTTTCCAACAAACACACACATTCTTTGCCAGATGCAGACTCAATTATTTATTTGCGTTTGTTTTCACTCCTGACTACAAACAGGTGATGGGTAAAGCAGCACTACAGCAGTTCTTGTGAACCTCCCCTGCTAGGTTTGATTCTACGTAGGTGGCCATTGTACATAATTTACTCTTATCTACTGAAAACAAATTTAGAAATTGCCCTTTCTTGAACTCTGCATTCAAGTATACAATAGCTACAGCCAGCTCCAAGGTCATCGTCTGGTTATGATTTGAACCTTTTTTTTTGAGTAGAAGACTTCCAATTTGAACTTACGTTTCGTTGTGTGGAAAATGTTAAGGGGAAAAAAATAACATCATTAATTTTTTCAGAGAAAAGCAGCTTGTGGGAAGTGTTCAGCTATATTGTACTCACTTTCCTACATTATTTGGTATTGTTTATCACCCTCCATGCTGATATATAGAGGAATTGTCTGCAATCAAACTTGCTTTCAAGATTTTTAGTTTATCAGAGTAGTATTCCTGAGCTGTTAATGTACCTCTGTGAATTAGAGCTAAGTGTTAATGTCTGAGCTGTGTAGAAGCTTGTACCCATGGAAGCAGACCAGCAGTTTCCAGCACTCAGCATGGTACATGTGAATCAAGTGTAAACCAGACATTAAAGTTCTTACCTTTTTCTCATGACTTCATACTTTCTGTTCTATTGCAAAGAGCACAGCATGTGAAAAACTGGAAGTAGGCAAGGGAAGAGTGGTGGAAAGAAAAGATGACGGCAGCTCAGTGGTCTGTGGGAATATTTGCACATAACACTGTAATGTTCCTCTTCTGTGATTTTTTTTGTTGGTTTGTTTGCATACTTGTATCGAGTGAAGCAGATGATGGTCTGTGAGAAATCTATCATTAGTGGATGATATCATGAATGCTTTGCTAGTCGGATATTGTGGTTGAGGCAGTGCTGTCTCATCTTGTCACTGTCAGCAGATTTACAATCCATTTGAATATTGTTTCCAGGGTATATGCAATGTGCAACTCAGTAAAGGGATCCTGCTCAGAGCCAGTCAGCTTCACCACTCACAGCTCAGCACCAGAGTGTCCCTTTCCACCCAAACCCTCGCACAGGACCAAAAGCTCCTTAACCTTACAATGGAAGGTAGGTAATGCTTGGATTGGACAACAGAACGGTGAAAAATAAAATTTACTGGCAGTGAACATAATCTTTGAAAATAATTGAAAGCTGAGACTGTCATTTTCAGTAAGGGACTTGAACTTGCTGTACTCTGATAAATCCCTTCTCGTGCAGTGACTTGACTTTTCAGATGTATGTGTTTCATTACGGCCAGCTTCTTCTCGGTATTCGTTAAGACGTTGCCAAGCTATGTGCAAACCCTGAGCTTTGGTTTCACTTTAAACTGTAGTCGTTTGCCTGGGGGAGAAGACGTTTCCTCTTATGCACCAAATCACCTTGTGTTTATTTTTGCTCATAGGCACCCATTGATAATGGTTCAAAAATCACCAGCTACCTTCTGGAGTGGGATGAGGTAAGGAGTAGCTAGTTGAAATAAACACATAGCTAAATGGCACTCAGACTTTACAAGGATTTGCTGAGTAAAGAAAAATAATTAAGTACAGGAGAAAGTAGAAGTAGGCAAATGAAATCCTCATGGCATTAGGTAAAGAGTTTGAGAGGTGAAAGTGGCAGTGGTGCGGAGGGAGGAGCTTCTCATTCCATGTATTTATTTTGAGACAATGTTCTGCTTTTGTACTCTTGAAATCTAATTTTTATCAGTTACTTGATGAACTTCACTTTTTAATTAGCATTACTTACTATTTAGTGACTTGCAATGTGTCTTAGAGTTTTTTTTGTGGTCTCTTTCTTCTGGATGCTGAGTGCAGAATAAACCACTGTTTCTGCCTCAGGGGAGAAGAGTCATCATCTTGCAGGGTTCCTACAGAGAGTATATTCAGGCGTCCTTTATGTCGTGGCAGTTAGTCCCCTTCCAGACACAAAATAAGTTTTCTTCCACCGTTAGCGAGAAGCATGCTGCTGGGGAGAGTGCCAAAAACAAGATTTGCTTTGGTTCTGCTCATGATCCCTTCCTCCATCCCTTTCTGCCTCCTTTCCATTGTGCAAGTCATATTTCTGCAGAAAGCATGAGTCAGTGAATATCGTCTTTAAAGAGAAATATATGTAATGGGTGATGGAAAAGGCTTGGGCAACAGATAAAGAAAAAAATGCTGGTGAGTCAGGAAGTGAGGAGTGTGAAGGGATGTTTAGTTGTACAGTCTGAGAAACATCTCTTGAGGGGTTTAGCAGTAATATCCTGAAGTGAACATTCTGTTATTAATCGGTTTTGCTTATATCACTAGTAATGTGTTCCCAGACCATTCTGCTACATGTTGGGTGTTTGGAACCACTCTCCTTACAAACATCTTGTATCACGGCAAGCAGGGTCTGCATGAGGAATTATGGGTGTGAGCTGGAAAACAGGAGGTTCTGTATAAATCAGAAGGAACTTCTTCACAGTGAAGGTGACGGAGCCCCGGAGCGGGCTGCCCGGGGGGGTGTGGAGTCTCCTTCTCTGGAGACGTTTAAAACCCACCTGGACTTGGTCTGGGTAATCCTGCTGTGGCGGAGGGTGGGGACTGGACTGGATGATCTTTCGAGGTCCCTTCCAGTCCCTGGTGTTCTGTGATTTTGTGTGATAGACTCGGGATCAACCCAGACTAAGCAGCATGTCATTTTATCAGGTGTCTATGGAAACTGATGTAGGAGGTCTGTGGTTTTTATATTCTCTGTACTTTGATCTGACTTCCACAAACCCTTTCTTAGCATTGGTCTAGGTGATCCTGCTCTGGCAGGGGGATTGGACTAGATGATCTTTCAAGGTCCCTTCCAAT
>JAOXOE010000702.1:15194735-15212499 GCA_028565055.1 Phoeniculus purpureus | reverse complement strand
CTTTCTTAGCATTGGTCTAGGTGATCCTGCTCTGGCAGGGGGATTGGACTAGATGATCTTTCAAGGTCCCTTCCAATTCCTAGTGATTCTATGCTAAACTGAGTGAAATGAGATAGTTTCAGAATGGCTTGTTTTTCCTCTCTGCATAGTGGGAGAGGAAAGGCTGTTCAGTGAAGAAGAAAGTGGAGTGTGAGATCAGTGGAAAAGATTAAAAAGACATTTCTCCAAAAGGATGGGTCAGGATGATCTCATTCAATCTTCTGTGACACCTTATCTGTGCAGGTGGGATCTCTTGTGTGGTTTCCAGTGACATGGAGCCATAGGAACATAAGAGCACTGAGCAGTGAAATGGTGGAAACTTGAATGATTCCAGTCTGCAATAGCAAAGGAATTAACTGAGTGACTGGTCAGAAGGCAGGCTAACGGCGGCCTTTAATACAGTGCAGATACTTGTGATGGTTTTTCTGCATGAAGGCTAGTCGTGATTATGGATAGATGGAAGGCAACTTATCCTCTTAAACCCTTTACTATGAGTATGTTCCTAGAGTTTTGCCTTCAAAAAGGACTGTTCTGATATCTTCTTTCCACAGGGCAGAAGTCTGGTTTAGACTAGTTTGTGTGCCAATAGGGAAAACCAAAGGCACCCCGATTCCTTAGTCTGTCTAATTTCCTTGTGTGAGACCCCAGTGCATACCTACCCAGCAAAGATGAAAGAATTAGTGCCCATGCACTAATTAACTTGGCCCATCTCTAGTGGTTTGACATGACTCCTGACTGAAATGCTGTTGTCTGGTTGTGAAATAAATAATGCCTCTGAAATTTTTCTTGCTCTGATCTGATATGAGCAAGAAATGCTGAATTAAAACTTTCTGTTAAGCTTTATTGAAGAGGAATGCTGAAAATACAGGCTGGGTGCTCCTGTATCTTCAGGAGCCTCATCCACCTGTGATGAGGAACTTGGCAAGCTGATCCACTCACTTCTTCATGTGCCATTGCAAGTTGTGCCTCTGGCATAGGAAACCGCTGTTGGAGTTACAGCACCAAAGTACAAAGAGAATTAATTCACTTGTACCTTCACACTTGGTTGTGTAAACTCCACACAAGCAAAAGCGCTGACTTTTATTACAATGCCACACTGTGTCCTGGTGAAATCAAGAAGTAAATACATCAGGGAAGAGGAGACCGCTTGCCAGGCAACAGTGAGTGCTCTGCCAGATCTCAGCTAGAGCAACAGTCATTAGCTACAGGGCACAGAATAAAATACAAACATGGGAAAATCAGCAATCAGAAGGAAATTAAATTGTGGCTGCAAAGCAGAAGGGGTTTGCATGAGTGGTGAACAAGAAATCTACCCGATGATAAAGTTAGCAAAACACCCTAAAATGACAGGCTGCCTGAAATCGGGTCCCTTCCTAGGGGAGGACAGCATGTGAGTGAGTCCTGGTGAGCCCTCACAACACAGGAGCCATGTGCAGGTCTTGGAAAGCTGCAGCCTCCAAGTATAGAAAGAAAAGTACTGACCAGCAAGACCAAGACAGTGATCCTACCCCTGTACTCAGCCCTGGTGAGGCTGCACCTCAAATACTGGGCGCAGCTTTGGGCACTGCATTGTAGAAAGGACATCCTGGTGCTGGAGAGGGGGCAGAGAAGGGTAGCTGGTCTGATTAGGGGTCTGGAGAACTGGTCTGATGAGGAGAGGCTGAGGGATCCTGGAGCTGACGCTGGAGAAGAGGAGGCTGAGGGGAGACCTCATTGCTCTCTACAACTTGGTGAAAGGAATTTGTGGTGAGGCAGGTATTGGCCTATTCTTTCTAGTGAGAAGCAGTAGGGCAAGAGAAGATGGAGTCAAGTTGCACCATTGGAGGTTCAGATTGAATATTAGGAAAAATTCCTTCCCATAAAGAATGGTGAGGCCTTGGAATAGGCTACCCAGGGAGGTGGTAGAGGCACCACCCCTGGAGCTGTTGAAAAATTGGGTGTTCCAGGAGATGGTTTAATCGTTAGAGGTCTTAGGGCAAGATGGTTGGACTTGATCTTGAAGGTCTTTTCCAACCTTGATGATGATTCTATGATTCTGTGAAGACTGGCATCAGGCATGGGAAATGTGGGCAGTGGTGGAGCTGTTTGGACGAGCATGTCTGGCTGTATCCCAGGCACACTGGTGTGTGTCCCCAGCTCCAGTAGCCCCGTTGCACTCCTGCATGGTGGTAACGTATTTTCTCTCTCCAGGGCAATTCAGACCAGGGAAACTCCACCTTCCAGCTCTTTTTCTATGAACTTTTTTAGCCTGAACCATTTAAACTGAAAAACCCAAACTAGTCAGTTGATGACTTTGTGCCAGTATTGATTATTTAGGTTAAGCAAAAGGCTAATTGGAAAAAAATAACCTTAAAAATGCACCAAAGAGGAAAACACCGCTGTAATGAAGGATGTGATGCTTTCTTCTAATGCCAGTGTTCATCAAAATCAGTAAACTGTAACTGCATTGAAAAATGCCACTGGCACTGCTGTAAGAATCAGGCCTTTGTTACTAATTAGATGTGAAATGATCACTCTGTGATTAAGTGGTAGTAAATAAATGTTTCTCTTGTGCATATGGGTGGCGAGGGTATCCTATTCATTCTCTGTGGGAAAGTGGAGGGCTGTTCTGGAGCCGCAGACAAGGACATCCCTCTCCTGCAGTGTGCCACTGTTCTGTGTGCAACTCAAAAGCGGCTTTAATTCTCATCCCATTAGCGTCTCATTTGAGTGTGAGAGACAGATACAGTACCACGCCAACCACTTAGTGATGGTTAGTTCATAGTTAAGTTTATTTGTAGATAAATGGAGATTATTGTCTTCTGCCACCAAGTTGTAAACTTCCTAAAGCTGGCAGAGATGTGCTCACTTGTATCAGCTGATAATCTGGATCTTGTATCTCAGTGATGCTCCCCCAGAATTCGGATACAGCCTTGGCCTTGTGCTCACCTTGCTGCCCACTAGAGCTGTTCTATGGGCTGTCCTACTCCTGAGATGTGCAAGAGGGAAATCTTGGATGAAATTTGGTTTAGTGTGGATTTTACGGCTGTTTCATGGGTCTTGTTCGGTCTTTTCGGCGTAGATGCAGAAAATTCAGTCCCCTGTAGAAAAGCTTGCACAGTAAACACTTTGCAGAGGTATTAGGGCGTAATTGCTGACAGTTTGCTCCACAGCTTTTTGTCAGATTGGATGTCAGTCTGTTGCTTTTTATTGCCAATACGAACCAAAGACAGAAGTTGATGCTGGCAGGGCCCGCAGCAGATTGCCACCTTGGCTCCCAGTGATAGATCTGATGATGGCAGCTTTTATTTAGACTTTTGCAGCGAGGTCTTGTGAAGGACTGTGCTGTATGTCTGCATCCACCATACCTGCACTGGCCCAGGGCTCCTTCCGTGTTTATTTACTGTGTGTGCTGCAGGGGATGTTGTCAGCAAACCCCATGTAAAGTCTCAAAACCCTTGTTTTAATAAAAGCCACCTCCAAGGGAAACTTAAGGACCCTGTTTTAAGTGATTGTGTTGCTACATTGGGCAAAACTCTTCAAAAATGTTGAGTTTAAGGGCTGTGTAGTGTAAATTCTAATGGGTTTGTGGAGCCAGATTGCTCTTTTTTTCTTCAGGTAGGCACTGATGATCATCGCAGTGTGGGTTGTCCTCATGAAGAATAGGGGACGTAGGCAGGAGAAACCTGGGCAGATGAAGAAGTCAGGCGGCGTCTGCTCTCCCTCTGAAACTCGTGGATTAGAAATATTTGCGGAAACGATACAGTATATTTTAAGCAACTTACGAAACATTATTTAAAGGATTAGAACTTGGATGCCGAGTGTACAAAGAATAGGAGAAGGATTCTGGGAAAGCTGTAAGGCTCCTGGGTGGCAGCCAGTACCAGCCTGCCAGTTGTTCCTGTCTATAATTATGCCAGCATTAGTGCTTTCATAAATCTTGAGAGAGAAGGAGAAGAGAGACTGTTTCCAGGCTATTAATGCCAGGATAATTAGAAATATCGGCCAGCCTCTCCAATTAGTGCCAATAGAATCCAAAATACCAGCCAGTCTGAGTAATCTGAATACCAGTCGGTCTCTGAATGAGTCTGGGGAATGTACAATACCAGTTCTAGAAGAAAAATACATATAATATCAGAATCCATTCCATTACAAAGTTGAAGATAACTCAAATGTTTGGCAACCTTTGCAGTTTGAACCCGCTGCTTTAACAAGTCAGTTTCCTTGGCCCATTGCTCTCAGTTCAGGGGTTGTGCTACAGGTGAGATGTTCCCTGAATTTGCTTCTTCACCAGCCATCACTGTTTATTGACCACATGTTCAGCATAGGAAAATTATATTTATAATTTTTCTTAGTCAGAAACGAAACCTTTTCAATGGCCTTAGAAATACTGACGTGGTTGAAGAATTAGACAAAAATTAATGCAGTGCATCGGAACCTGAAAAATAAAGTTTGCACTGATATTTCACTAACCATAGGATTATTGATTAGGTTTTGTATAGTGTGGATTTTAAATACTGGGGAGAATGGTGACCATTTGTATTTGCTGTTGTCCAAAAGGAGTTTTATCATCTAGCTCTACATCCAGGGGATATTAGACCTGAAATAGTTTTCTCATTTAGGAGAGACTATTGCTTTAGGATTTGTTACCCCTTAACTTACTTGAGCCATACAATAATGTTGCAGCTAGAGCAGGTGGGTGAAGTAGAAGATTGAGTATAAAACCAAGTTCCAGAGCAAGTGCAGGACCACACTGTATAAATAAAAATAGATTGTCTGTTTGCCAGTGTGCTAAGTGTCCCTCTAGAGGCACCTCCAAATTGTTGTGCCCTGCTGGAGTTCTGCTTGGTTGTTTCTACCTTGATAAATAGATTGAGGAGATCTACTACAAACATTTTATGTCCTCCTTCTGTGTCTGTGTTGCAATCTGAGTGAAAAAAAGTGGAAACTAATAGGGGCTGGAGAATGGGCCAGGGTAAAATTTATGTTCCACTTGGGCATTTTTGAGATCTTTCACCGTGAAGTGATGTATTGAGCTTGGGCGTGTGGGAGGACAGATGGAGCCCGAGAAGGCAGCAGCAGGTGAGGCTGTTGGCCGCAGCCAGGGACACCTGTATAAATAATTTTGCTGTTAGCCTGCTTAAGCACAGAAACGTCGGATCGTCTGTCAGACTGGTGTCTATCAGGTGAAATAAGTAGCTTTTTCTCTGGACAGATGTTACTTTTACAGAGATAAAATACTAAGAATTGGAGGGACAGGTGCCAAAGACAGTAAATGGCATAGCAGAGCTCTTAAGTCAGAAGTTGCAAAGGAGTTAAAACACTGGAAACGTTTTCACTGTGAGAGCAATTAGACACTGGAATGGCGTTCCCACGGAGGTGGTGGATTCCTCAACTTGGGACAGTTTCAAGGTTCACCTTGACAGGGTGCTGAACCATCTTATTTAAACTGTATTTCTTTAGCTTAAAGGGTTGGACTGGATGATCCTTGGGGTCCCTTTCACCTTGGTATGCTATGATAACTGGAATGATCTCCTGCTCCAGTCTGAGCCCACAGATGTGTTTTGCTAGCATTTTATTCCAGTCTGCTGTTCAGTGCTTTGTAATTTAATTGTCCATTAAATTTAATGGACTTAAACAGCTTCAGCTCAGGTAGATATTTATTGTTTTTCTAGTTCAGTAGCCTTTTCTCATGAAAGATTTCAAATTGAGCATTTCCCATGTGTGTCAGAGGATGAGACCAGGTAGACTTTGTTGTCTTGAGGTCTTTGCCCTAAGCTTTTTTTTTACTGTAGGGTTAGATTGAAAAGGGTTTTGTTTTGTTTTAAATGAGGCGGAAAAGGAGAGAATTTCTGAGTGTACTTTTCCACAAGCACGCTGCTTTGTACCTGATGTACTTGAGGAAGGATTTGGGAGCTGGAGAGATGTTCCAATACCTTCTCTCGCTGCTGCCCTTCTTGGCTTTGTCAGGGCTCATCATTGATCCAAGTCACACGGATGTGAAGCTCCCATAAACCTGACCTCAGGCATCCAAGTTTCTTAACAAAGTTTTGTGCTTTCCAACAAATCCTCTTTGGTCATCGCATGCCGGACGCTCTGAGCAGCAGGATGGGTACAGAACCTGGCATGGTATATACTCCTCTGTGATGAGTGTATCTGGTTTGCCTCTGAGGGCGTGAGGCTGAGTAAAGGGTTGCATCCAGGCTTGTCTCTCGGCAGGTTGGCTGTGGGCTGGATGGTGAGGAACGAGAGCCCTCTTGTGGGATAGAGAGTTTATGAAGGACCAGGAAGGGCTTAGGTGAGATTTGACATGCGGAGGGGGAGCACTTGCGAGAAGTGTTGGTTGCAGCTTTCTTTTGACCAGGTTGATTTAGAGGATTATTCACCCTCAACTTGTATGATTTTTAGTTAATGAGTAGGGTAGATTATGCTTCACGTAGGCTGGCAGAAGCTATAGAAGCATTTGATGAAGTTCAGAGTCTGGGAAGAGGAAGAATCTACCAGCAGGCTGCGTTGACGTGTATTACTTTAGGTGGTGTGGCAATGCTGTCAGCAGCTTACATACCTTCCTTTGCACAGTGCTGGTGTACCTAATTCTGATACCATTTCACAGCTCTCTTTAGAATCAGACCTGTGTGGTTCCGTTTCACTGCTGTCAGATTACAGACTGCTCTCTTTCTAGGGAAAGAGGAACAGCGGTTTCAGAGAATGTTACTTTGGAAGCCAGAAGCATTGCAAGCTGACCAAGCTGTGTCCGGCTTTAGGTTACACCTTCCGATTAGCAGCTCAGAATGACATCGGTACTAGGTAAGTTACCCATGGTGTACTCTCTTTTGAGAAAAAGTGGTGTTGGAAAGTTTTAACTGTCAGTGACAGGGTAATTGGGAGTTTTGGGGGGGATTTGCTTGTTTGGGTTTTTTCTTTATGGTTTGGCATTAAATATCTGATCTTTGGTCTGTTACTAATGCTTCATAGTAATTTGTACATCCTAAGTGATATCATTTACCTCCAAAGGGAATCGCCATGTTACCTTCAGCACGATGAGGTTAGCTGAAGAAGATGGGCTCCTTTTTGAGGTGTTAAATAGTGCTTTGTGATCTATCTCTAATACAAAAAGAATACATCTGTTGTGTAAAAATTCCCACTAGGGACCTCTGAGAACCAAGAAAAACAAGCAAAAGGAAGCTGAGGTACAGATTTTGAAAGGCATCTTGATATATTTATTTTTCTAGTTTCAAGTAAAGCCCTTCTGTCTTTTTTTTTTCCAGCAGTACAGTCCCTTCCTTATTCCTCAGGACTGGCAGGGCTGGCCTATGGGTAGGGAGAGAAGGGTGGGAGCAAGGAACGAGGAAAGACCCATCACACCCAAGGGTCTTGCAGCATGGGTTTCAGGTTCTGTTGTTCATGCTCAAATGGGAATGAGAAGGCAGACTTGCTGCCATCCTCCAGAAGCTGCTGGGGAGCACTGGGTTAACATTTCATGCTGCTGAGGGGCAGAGGATACCTGCAGAGACATGGTGCTGCAGGGACTCTGTGCTCACGGAAGGAGAGGCCAGGAAAAGTTGAGCTGTGAAGAAGCTAAACATCCAGTGCTCTTGTATACTCCTGCATTGTCCTCCTTAGATAAACAGGATCTAATCGTTATTACAAAGACAGCAAAAGAAGCCCTAGTGGTGTATAACAGGGTGTTTTGCTGAGAGAGATTCCTGTATTATTCTCTCTTCCAAAACACAGACCTCTCAGTAACACATAGCTGCACAAGGTTTCTTTATTCCTGTGTTTTCCGTCGGGAGATGCACTGGGACTACTCATGTGTGCACAGGGGCCTTTCTGCCAACTTCTTGCAAGTTTACTTCCCTCATATTGAAATAATTATTGATCTAGAGAGAGAAAGACTTGAGCTGGAGCTGCCGAGTATAACTGGAAGGAGACTGAACTCCTAATATTGGCATCTCTGTCCTCTGCCAGAATTTTAGAATATCTTAGGACATGCTTCAATCCTCCCTCCCCACCCTTTATTTTTTTGTTCTTCTCCCTCTGTCTGTCTTTTTATATGCTATTCAGGAGGGAGTGAACCAAGAACTATATTTATGGTCAGCTGCTCTGTGTTAATCTGTGAAATAAGCACCAATGGCAGATGGCTTATTTTTATAGACAGCACTCAAAATTACGACATGGTAATGTCATCCAGCACTCCATGTTGTAAAGTGGTTTTGGTCAGTCATAATGCTCGTGGACTTACCATTTAAGATGATTTTTGTTGAGAGTTCTGATGTTGTCCTCCTGGAAATTGACCAAAATCTGTCCATTTTAAACTTTGCTCTCAAATTTCCATCATACATAATATATTCTGTATGGAGTCTTGGGAGAATTACTGCTTGACGCATCTGCCTGTTGTTTCAAGGCATTGTGTGCTGGGATTCAGAGAAGATGAGAGCATGCATCGCCTCTGCTGTTGAAGCTCTCTCTGGCTGCAGCCAGAGCTATCCAAAATAGCAACTTTATGCTCAGCTTAAAATGCAGTTTGGGCAGGGAAAGTTGGAAAGGAGCAAACCCAGACTGGTAGGTTGGAAGGCATCTGTGCCTGCACCAGACAGCTCCTTGCGTGATGCTGGTCACAACAGGGTAAATTTTTCCTGCTTTCTTTGGATGGAGGCATCTGAAACAGCGGGAGTAGATTTGCTGAAACAACTAACTTTCAGAGGTGTATCTCAAATGGAGGGTGTATTCTGAGTTTACAGAAGGTGGAAACTGTCTCAGTTCAACGGCTAAAAGTTGAACACCTGGGGCTTTATTTGCGGCGGTTTAGTTCCCCTCTGTTACATGAGATTTTCCTCCCCAGTTAACAGTAAGTTAATATTTTTAGGCAATCAAATATTTTTCCCAACATTATTGTGATGAAATCTGTAAAAATGACTGTCATGACACCTGTAATCCTGCATGTTTTCCTATTCTTCGTTCTGACATTTCCAAATGGGATGTTCGTCTTTTCCACTTGGGCAATTGTAACATCGTCTAGATGTTTTGAAAATGTGGAATATTTCTCTAAATACATGGGTGTTTGGGTTTTTTTGGTTTAGTTTAAATATTTCTCTGTGTCTCGTCCTCTGTGTGTGTGTGCAGTGGGTACAGCCAGGAGGTGGTATGCTACACTGCAGGAAATATTCCTCAGACCCCTTCTGCACCACGGCTTGTTCGAGCTGGTGTTACATGGATTGCATTGCAGTGGAATAAAGTAGAAGGATGTACGCCGGAGGAAGTGATTTCCTATACCCTGGAAATTCAGGAAGAAGATAATGTAAGTACTGTGTTGCTGTAAAATGCACTCCATCACTTAGACTGAGTTTTCATTTGTTGATTCAAAATCACCAAGAAGATTGTGGATTGCTGCTTCGGAGGGTCTTTTAGGAGTGCTGGCTATTTGGCAGTGTACGATTTGTTTTGCTCCACAGCAGAATTACAGATCCTCGGCTAAAAATCTGATCTGTTGTCCTCTGTACAACGCTTCACAGGAGTCTGTAAGGTGCAGGGCAGCTTGTCCTTAGCCAGTTGAGCCTTTGGTGGCCTCCTCAGCACTTGGGTTCTGTCACCTGGTACTTCTGTTCCCGGAATATGTTTTAGACTGTCATGACTTGTTTTGTTTTTATTTTACAGAAAAATTAGATTATTTGGATCAGTTGCAACATCCTTATAGAAGGAAATTTATTGTGGCCTTGCAGCTCAGAAGTAATAGTAGTAATTTAAAAAACACTCAGCTATAAAACCCCTTTGCTATAATTTGTGTTCTAGCTATGGACTGTCACACTGAGAGCCCTCCCTCAGATTCCTCACTCACTGGAACCTGTTTGGTTTTGGTTTTAATAGGATAGCGTGTTTCACCCGAAGTACACTGGAGAGGAGCAAGCCTGTACGGTGAAGAATCTCAGAAGAAGCACACAGTATAAATTCAGGGTAAAATCTTTTTCGTTTTCTCACTGCATAGTACTTTCTGTGTTGGGTTTTTTCCAGGTACTGTAGGGACCCTTTAGTACTACATTTGAAATTCAAATTTACTTTAGATTATGACGTAACAAGTTAACCTGTGAGAGTTGTAGTTTTACTTCTGTTGCAGGAGATGCTCATTGCTAAGCCTGTTTGAAACAGTCATGGTTCTTGGTACCATGTACTGCCAGGTGTGGTGGTCTAAAAGTGTGGCTCAGGGTCTGAGGTGCTTTCATTGCTTCCCAAAAACCTGATCAGTGGTCAGAAAACCAAACTCACTTCTACACAATGGAGCAAGCACTGTAAGTAGCCCGGTGAGCACAGCTTCCCTGCTCAGCTCAGGGGCCTGTTTTCCCTGGACATGCAGAAATTGAAACTGTCCTCTCTTGTATTTACATAGAATCATAAAATCATTAGCGACTGGAAGGGACCTCAAGAGATGATCTAGTCCAGTCTCCCTGCCAGAGCAGGACCACCCAGACCAAGTCGCACAGGAACATACCCAGGAGGATTTTAAACGTTTCCCGAGAGGGAGACTCCACAACTTCATGTGGCTGGATTTGGAGTTGGTTTTTGGCAGAGTGTGGCTCCACAAGATGGCATTGGGTCATACCATCCAAAGCACTGGGTCCTCCCAGAGATAGTGAGATGCTGTCTGTAAAGCCATCATCCACCCTGCTTCACCAAATAGAAACAGTGTCTGAAAGCATCTTCATGACATTTGTAAATAGTACAGGGAGAGCAGGATGCTGTAGGCTTGTGTTGAGGCCAAAAAATTTGCCTTCTGTAGGTCTCAGAATATTAAGGAGCAACAAAAAAACCCTGCTTCACCAAAAGACTCATTTAAATCCTTAAAAGCTACTTTGCATGTTGAATCGCAGAAACAGAATTTTTTAGGTTGGGAAATTCGTTCAAGATCATCCAGTCCAACCATTAACCCAGCTGCCCCAAGCCTCTCACTAAACCACGTCCCTGAGCTCCAGAACTACATCACTTTGAAACATATTCAGGGATGGCAATTCAACTCCCTGGGCAGCCTGTTCCAAAGCATGATGACCTTTCAATGAGGAATATATTCATCTGTAGGACAGAGGGCCTCCCAAAGCTGCATGAAGAGCTACCAAAGCATCAGAAAGTTGTCACTGTTGTCACAGTGTGCTCAGAGATGGTGCCATTTAGTTCAGTGCTATGACAGCCTCTGTGACTGTAAGAGGGAAAAGGACAGTCAGTGCTTCGCTGCAGCCCTGCTTTCAAATTAGACATTAAAAGCTGCAAATTGTTTTCATCAGATGTCTATGTTAGGAGAGAGGATAGAAATGGCTGCTCCAGAGAACAGCAGGTCTTCCCAAGTGGAAAAGTTGCTGCTAGCTCATATTTACAATTAGCAATTATAATACGTATTTTATTACTCACTTCCTTGGCAGCTGATCTCTGTCCCAGAGACCAGTATGAGCTAATCCAGCTCCCAGCAACCGCACGACAGTGGAGCCTGATCTGCTCAGTCTCCTGTCAGGATCCTTATTTCTTAGTGGAACAGCCTCCTCTCTGAAGTCAGCAGAAGGTGTTCTTGAGTAGAGATGAAGCATTTGTCTGAGACAGTTTTCTTGGTGCACATCCTGCTCGTTTCATAGGCCCTCAGTGACACGTTTTCTTGTCTGTATGTCATGCAATTTAAGCTTTTAATTGCGTGGTTACTGAATCTGAAGAAACTCACTTTAAATAGCGATCTGAAATACATCCACAACAAAAATACCTTTGTTATTGTCATGGTTTTCATCTTTAATGAGTAAAAAATGGGAAGTTGCCACGTGTCTTAAACAGCAGAGGTCTTGTCTTCAACATGTCATGATCTGCTGGTGGAAGAAGAGGAACAACCAGTGTGGTTTGTAAAGAGACAACGTGACAGTGTAATATCTGGCATTAGAATCCCACGCAGTTAGTTGGGATGTGACATGCTTTACAGTTGAATGATGTTTGTGCGATTACTGATAGAGTCTCATGTGGAACTCACAGGAAGGCAGCTACAGTAAACAGTGCTAAACTGGTTTTGGTTTGGTTTCAGCTGTTTGCTTCTAATATGGAAGGAAGAAGTTCTCCCAGTGAAGTGTTGGTCTGTACAACAAGCCCAGACAGGCCAGGACCTCCAACCAGACCTGTTATTAAGGGGCCAATAACATCTCATGGCTTCAGCGTGAAGTGGGGTAAGCCAATCCACTGTGTCAGAGTAGGGCTTTTTTGGGGCCATAATAAATTCAGACAGTTTCCTGTAAATGTGTTTGGACTGAGGACTAACATGAAGTACCTAAGTTGAATGTGTTTGGAGAGCATGACAGCTTCATTTTTTTATATTTTAAAGGCTCTTAAGTTTTTAGAATAAAAAATGTTCCTTGTATTTATTGACTAACTCGCATTTGCAGTCTGGTGCATCTTCAGGCTTTTCCCCTTCCATTTTGTGTCCCATTGCAGCATCATTCCAGCTGCTTCCTGTATCAATGAGGTGTACATTGATATGTATCAATGGAGTGAGCCTCACACTGCATCTTCTGGAATGCTCTCCCCATGCAGTTTGTCTTGTAGCATCATTATCCAGCCACCTCATTCCAACACTATGTTGAAAAACTAACATCTGAAACCCACTTCTGCTACTAGTGTAGTTAGTGTGGGGACTTTATGAAGGAGAAGGAGCGGAATCAGAAACCAGTTCTGTGATATTTTTGTTGTATTTCACTCCTAAGCTCGATCTACTGCAACTTTGCCCTCTTTTTTCAGATCCTCCACAGGATAATGGTGGTTCAGAAATCCTTAAGTATCTGTTAGAGATTTCTCAAGGAAGTCTAGAAGGTAAGTGTGAAAGAGGTTTTCTCCACTTCAGTCCATTATGGCTACAATAAGCAAGTACTGACCCTTTGGACTGTTATTGTGATCATTAAAATGCTAATGCTGCAGATGCAATTGAAACTGAGTTATATATGTGCAGAATTCCTTGTGTTGGGTTTGGGAAAGATTTTTGGGGTGGCTTTGGAGTGTTTTTTTTCAGATATGCCCTTTTTCTCCAAGACAACTGACATTTAAGGTTAGGGAGCGGAACCTGCTGTAACCTAGTGTTGTATAGGAGATTTTCTTTGCTCCTAGAGAGCAGTAAACTTCTTGCATTATACTTCTCTAAACTTAAGTGTATCTCATTTTGCAGCAAATCAGTGGGAAGTGGCATATAGTGGATCGGCTACAGAATATACCTGTACTCACTTGAAACCAGGCACTTTGTATAAACTCCGGGCATGCTGTATCAGCACTGGCGGACACAGCCAGGTAATTATTGCTTAGCAGTAAGAACTACTGGGTTTGTATTTCTCACAGACCTATTTTCTATTTTTGAGTAAAAGATTTCCACTTTAAAACAAAGGCCAGGGTTGGGTTTTTTTCCTGTAGTACAATAAAGCTGCAGCAATGGCAGTTAATCATGTGTTGCCGGCTGCTGAATTTTAGAAGACTTCTGTGTGTACCTGATGGGGTTTTGTTAAGGCAAATTGCAATTTAGTGAGATCTGTTTTCAAAACCAATCTCTCTGTGTTTATTTGATCTGGCCGCTTGCTTGAGAAAGGTCACAGGCTGTCCTGTACTGACTAAAGCAGGGCACTACAGGTGCAGTTTGTTGTAACAATTAATTACCTTTCAGGCAGATGAATAATTCTCTAAACTTCTGGGCTCCATTTTCCAGCCACTGATTTCCTGGCATCCTCTTCTTTGATTTGAAGCATTTTGGCATCTGCACTTCTGTTTCTCCTGCTTTGATTCTTTTTTTTTTTAATGGAGTACTTTAGGTCTTGTTGTTATTTTACATACAAGGACAATTAAATAAAGAACCCCACAGCATTAGCTGTCAGAGTTTTCTGTGCTACAGTTTGCAGTATGCTAATGACAGATCTTTATTGATAGCAACCGTACGTGCTTGGTAGCATCACCTGTCCTTTACTGTTTATATGCATTTCCGTTATTTGTTGTAGAAAACCAGTGCCTTGTACCATTTGCTAGTCACGCCTCAGTTTGTAATCATGCCAGAGACCAAACCTCAGCTCCTGTTCTCTTCCAGTGTTCTGAAAGTTTACCTGTCCGTACACTAAGTGTTGCACCGGGTCCCTGCCGGCCACCAAGAGTTTTAGGGAAGCCAAAGCATAAGGAAGTCCAGCTACAATGGGGTAAGCTTGGGGGCATCTCATTGCTGAGTGGCTTTGAACTTGATGGTTATTTGCTGAACTTGCCTTGGTTTTATTTCTGCTTCTAGCCCTTGTGAAGAGGTGCAGTGTATTCTGTTCACTGCGAGAACACACACAGTCCAGTGAGGTCTGCAAGTCAGAGGTGCAACTTCTCATCTAGCGTTCATCTGCATTCTAGAGCAGTGCTAGTTCTGACAAATATATCTGAACACCAGTATAAAAATTCCCATGTGCATCCAGGATGCTGTTTGGTTTCCTGGAAGATTGCACCTCTTATGGAGGAGAACTCTAGGCATTTTGAGTCTGTGGTACTGGCTTCTGCTACAACACATAAATGTTATCAGATGGGTTGTTTTTATTGAGGAAAAAAGTGACCACAACAGATACAGGCACAGAAAAAAAAATCCCACAAAGCTGTTGATTCCAAGTACAGGATTTAGATTATTTTACAGAGACTCAGAATCTCATGTCAGCAGTGTGACTAATAAAGTTCAAGTATGGCAGTGCTTCATACTTCTAGCAGGTGTTAATGAGGCTTTACTAAAAATCCTATGAATTAGTAGTAGTTTTGGAGTGTGCATGACCCTCCTCAACCTGTGTCTAGCCACAGCCAACAGCCAAGACTGGCTCAGCCACCATGTGCCTTCTGATTTGTCTCGGCACTAGTCCCATCCTTCCTCCAGCTTTTGGTGGCTTTTCTCCTACCTCACTGACCAATTTTTTTCACACATCAGCACCTTTGGTGAGTAGCTTTTGCTCATCCTCAGAAGCAGATGGTAGCCACTGTGTTCTGCTAAAAAAAGTAGCTGTACACCTCCTGGCATGGAACGCAGTTTCCCAAGGTGACAGGTCATTGCCTTGGGGGAGCTGCTGCTTTTCCATGTCACCATCTGACTTGTTGAACATTTAGGGCTGAGGGTAATTTCATTCACCTGCTTTTAATATGTCAGTCATGTACACGGATGAGATGTAGCAGGTAAGGTGGCCATCAAAGGGGAAAATCTTTGTTTGTAGTGTGTGTGTTGGTGTGTGAGCATAGGTCTGTACCTTGACATGCACACAGAGATGTGTTTCTGTGTAAAGTAAAAAAAAAATTCCTGGCACATGTCCTCATGTTCTTAATGAATTATATCGTTTCTTTGTAGATGTCTCTCCATCAGAAGGTGGCTGTCCCATCTCAGAGTACAGCGTAGAAATGACTGAACCCGAAAAAGCTGTTTCTGAAGTGTATCACGGGCCTGATCTGGAGTGCACTGTCAGCAACCTTCTTCCCGGAGCAATGTATCAGTTCAGAGTGAGAGCTCTGAATGATGGCGGGGTACGTGCTTTGGCTTTCTGACACGGGGTCTGAAATGAGTGATTCTGGAAAGCGTGTTAGTGCTGGTGATCAGAAAGATGAAGGGGAGATGGGAAAAAGAAAATAAAATGAGAAATCAAGTGCAGCAGTTTTGAATCTGGTAATTTTTTTAAAAGGAGATTTCAGGTCCCGATGTGATTTGACTGGCCAGAATCAGCTGCACCAAAATGTGCGAAATCCCTGCTAATAGTAGTATCTGCTTAAGAGGGGAGGGATCTGTTCACAGTATCACACAGAATTATTGAGGCTGGAAAAGACCATGAAGATCACCAAGTTCAGCCTATGACCTAACATCACCACAGTCACCTAGACCATGGCACTAAGGGCCACGTCCAGTCTTTTCTTAAACACCTTCAGGAATGGGGACCCCACCACCTTCCTGGACAGTCCATTTCAATGTCTGATCACCCCTTCCATGAAGAAGTGTTTCCTGATATCCAGCCTAAACCTCTTCCGCACAGCTTCAGGCCCTGCCCTCTCATCCTGTCACTGCCTGGGAGAAGACCCTGACCCCCAGCTGTCTACAACTCCCTTCAGGTAGTTATAGACAGCGATAAGGTCTCCCCTGAGTCTCCTCCAGTCTCAATAAGCTCAGCTCCCTCAATCTCTTCTCATAAGACTTCCCTTCCAGTCCCTCCCCAGCCTTGTTGCTCCTCTCAACCTGCTCCAGCACCTCACACATCTCTAGAACTGCCTCCAGTGCTCCAGGTGAGGCCTCACGAATGCCCCATACAGGGGGAGGATTACATCCCTAGTCCTGCTGGCCACGCCGTTCCTGATACAAGCCAGGATGCCACTGGCCTTCCAGGCCACCTGAGCACACTGCTGGTTCATGTTCAACCGCTTGTCAACCAGTACTCCAAACCAGTACTCCCAGGTCTCTCTCTGTCAGGCTGCTCTTCAGCCACTCCTACCCCAGTCTGTAACTGCATGGGGTTGTTGTGACCAAAGTGTAGGACCTGCGCTTGGCCCTGTTAAACCTCATCTCGTTGGCCTCTGCCCATTGACCCAGCCTGTCTGGATCTGTCTGCAGCATCTTTATCCCGTCCAGCAGATTGACGCTCCTCCTGTCATCCATGAATTTACTAAGGGGCACGTTCATTCCCCTGATCCAGGTTGTCAGTAAAGATACTCAACACCAACTGGATGCAGCACCATTCACAACCACTCTCTGTGCCTGGTCATCCAGACAGTTTTTAACCCAGTGAAGGGTGCATCCACCCAAGCCATGGGCTGCCAGCTTTTCCAGAAGGGCGCTGCGGGAGACTGTGTCAAAGGCTTTGCTCATTCCCCTTCTATTGCATTCCTTCTTTTTGTCTTAAATCTGTGTAAAAATAATTACTGAAGTACTGAAACTTCACTCAGATGTTGATGTATTTAGATGAAAGCTGAAGCTCTTTATGATTTTTTTGTTTTAATTTGGAAAAAATCCACACACTTTATAGACTGGATAATTTTTTGTTGCTACATCATTTCCTTAGAAGATGTGCCTGCCTTCTCAAAGACTTCAGACATACTATCTGATGTCAGAAATTCTACCTGATGTCCACAGACACCTGTTGAAAGATCTGTTTGAATCAGTGAGGTTTGGCTTGTTTCTGCTTGCCTCTGAGAAATCATCTTTCCAAGGGTTCATGTGCATCTTCATGTGTTTGTTCCCAGGAAATCTTGATGACAAGCATAAAGTTACTCATTTACAGGGACAAGTTCTGCTAAAACTTTACCAATTAGAAAAATATGAGGGTTGTTCACTGTTTTGTCTTTAAAGTACCCACCGTTTTATTTTTGTGAAAAATGAACTAAATACATGTGCACAGATTGGATTTGCATGCTGTGTGATGGAAACCATTGCCTACCTAGTAGCTCTGGTTATATGGTGCCTTGGTTTTAGCCCGTGCTTATTTTTTTCTTTTTTCTCCTACTTTTTAATGTTCAGAGTTTGGGGCAAAAAAACACTGTTGAAAGTTGCAAAGCATTTCTAGTCCCACCCTTTGTGAAGTGATTGGGCTGGTTTTGGGTCAGTTGGGGTTTTTTTTAATTTGCCAGATGTAAAATGGAGGGTGTTTGGAACAGGCTGCCCAGGGGCGTTGTGGAGTCTTCTTCACTGGAGCTGTTTGAAACCCGCCTGGATGTGTTCCTGTGCGACTTGGTCTAGGTGATCCTGCTGTGGCAGGGGGATTGGACTAGATGATCT
>JAOXOE010000702.1:15142771-15194635 GCA_028565055.1 Phoeniculus purpureus | reverse complement strand
GAGGATCTGCTCCATGATCTTACCAGGCACAGAGGTGAGACTGACTGGTCTGTAGTTCCCTGGCTCCTCCTTCCTACTCTTTTTGAAAATAGTAGTGATGTTTCCCCTTTTCCAGTCAGTGGCGACTTCACCAGAAGTTCCATATTTGTGGTGAGGTATATTAAATTTTAAAAGGGAAGGAAAAAATGATAATATGGGAGTATTGTCTAACAGCCTGAACTCTCTGATGAATGCTGTAGATGGCTTGTAATTTACTAAGAAACACTCTCATCTAGTTTAATTAGGTGAAATAACTGACGTATCGAGTAGATATTCCTTAGAGACCTTCAGTACAGATCATAATTTGGCATAAATGAGCATGATTCCTTTCATTTAAATAGAGCTATGCTGAGTTTATGCCAGCTGAAGATCTGGCCTAAAAGCTCTGATTGTAAATAATAAACCCACCGTGAATAATGCCTAAGTACCTCCCAGTATCTCAACTGTACTGATGCGGAGAGGGTACATGCTCCCTTCTATTACTGAGAGGTGTCCAATGAATATAAATGCCCATTTGAAAGTCTGACTGATAAAAACATTTCCTTCAGCAAGCGACAATGCCTGGCAGGAGCCCATCACCTGCAGCAGCGTGTGATCAAGTCAGCTCTAAAGAAACATCCAGCAGACTGCTTTTGTTTGCTTTCATGTAGCACTGCAGGTAGAGTGGTGAAGAACTGTAAATTGTTTTAGACCTGTTTTTATGTCAGAGAAAATAATAAATTTCCTTGTAAGAATAAAACACGTTATGTTACCTGGCAGCAGAGAGGGAGAGGCTTTTTTGTCCCCTTTGCTTTACTGCAGAGCTTTGGCATCATCCTTTGCTTTCACACAGACTTTTCCCACTGTTAATTAGGAGGAATTTGCACTTGTTGGTGTATGTCATCTTAGCTTGTAATTTGGCTTATAGTCCATGTGAGCTCACAAGGATGCAGAAGAGCTACTTGTCTACATTGCACCATCTTCTCCAGCTTGGCTAGAGTTCTTCCTCTGGTGGTTGGGTTTGTAGCAGTTAGTTGATACCTGAAACGGGCCATAACTGTGAGCCCTCTGCCCTTGCTGGCATGGGCACAGAAGAGGATTGTGATACGGGTGCACTGTAGTCCATGCTGGGTGCTATGTTTGAGAACAGCTGGAGCTGACAGGTCTCAGCTGTAAGATCCATTCATCTGTTCCCTATCGGACAGGCTCTTTTCGCTCTGCATTGTGTGCATTGATCGCATTGAGCAGTGTTCCTGAAAGAGTATGGGTGGTGAAGTTTTGTGCAGTGAGGAAAGCTGTCATCCCTAATGAGCAGAGAATGACAGCCCACATATGAATTGGTGGGAACAGTAGTTAGCTACAAAAGTAGAAGTCCTCTCAGATCATTCCCGTAAAATAAACCCCATTGTGACTGAGGGGTTGTTCACTCGTGTGTACTTGTGAAAAACAGTGGAATATGGTTCTTGGAGCATCCCTAGCCTCCTGACTTGTGCAGTGCTTTAACAGGTAAACTATGGAGAGCTAATGGAATAATTAAATAGAGTATTTCTGTGGGAAGAGTTCTGTAGTGACTGTCAAGTCCAACTACCTGATCAGCTGATCAAAAGCTGAAGCATGTTAAGGTTAAGAGCATCGTTAAACACTGACACACTTGAAGCATTGACTATCTCTGTAAGATACCAGTCTCTGGTGAAAAAATTACAGCAAATAAATGGTGTAGAAGACTGGTTTGGAGTCTGCTGTGGTTTGAAAGGTTTGTAGGAAGGTTCCATGGCATCCCCTCTATTGAGAGAAGAGGCAGTGCCTGACTTGGACGAAGGGGCTGTGGTGGAAACAGGGATGACTCAGTTTACCTCTGTCATATCCTTAGCCTTTCAGAAGACACGTCACTGTATTCCCTGAGACATCTGAAATTTAACAGCTTTATACTGACATCTCTCAACTTAGTTATTACAGTTTCCCTTCTTAGGTGAAAATGAGCATGTAGTTTGCTTATCGTAACGTTGCTTACCATTGAGGTTTAAAACAGGAGGATTCTTTAGGTTCTGTTGAAACATTTTCACAAACAGAAATACAAATACGAGCAAATTCTTTCTAAAAAAGAAAATCTTCAGTAAGACCTTTTCTGACCCTGAATAGCTTTAATGGCCTTTTATAAGGATTAATCTCCAGTTCTGTGTGGTGATAGTCACCCAGTGCTCTTGGATGTGTCCCAGTCATTAAGAATTGTTTTTAACTTCTCCATGCTGTAACAAGTTGTAACAGGCTAGTCCTTGGAGACTAAGTGTTTCCTTGATTACAGGACCTGTGAAGCAAAATACTTGGAAATCTCCTGACAACTGATTAATGTAGGGACTTGAGAAGGTGTGCATGTCAGAAACGTTCCTGCTTTAGCTCTCATTTGCTCCTCCATCTGTGACATTTAGGAAGATCAAATTAGCATCTCTTGTCCTTTGAATTATATGGAGCACTAAGTGGAAATGAAGAAAAATCTGTTTCTAGAAAGCACAGTAGCTGGGAACTGCAGTTGAGTGTAGTTACGTTAATGTAGAGAGGATGATAAAATTAGTTTCTGTTTTAAATAAGCCATCAGTTATGACTTCATTTCCCAGCTCTAGTAATGTCCACAAAGTCATGTTAAATCAAATGGCACTATTTTCTTGAATGCTGTGGATTTTTCCTCTCCAAATGAAACAAATGAACCTAATTATAGTAATGCTTTCGATTTATTTTTACCCCCGTACTGGCAATTAGTGTTTAGTTGTTCCTACAACTAATTATACTTCTTAGTGTCTTACAATATCCAGTCTGAAAGAGAGAATTAGCAAGTACATTATTAGCAGGTTATTTATCAATTGGCTTGTGCTTCTTTTAGGTGAATATATGGTGCAGTTGAGATCAATTCTGTGGGTTTTGTATGTATACAGAATCCAAACAAAAATGTCTGCATTTATATTTTAAAGGAGCATCGTTGCTAATGTTGGCTAAGAAGCAACTTAAATGTATTATTTAAAATATCAGTGGAGGATCACTGACAATTCTTAATAACTGCTCTTGTAAGTTAATTGTAAAAGATGGTGCTTACTGGCATTTTAAACTGCAGTTGCTTTTGTGATAGATATTTACTGAATGAATGAGTTATAACCCCTTACCACTGAGTAAATTGTAGTATTTCACTTCGTATAATACGAAAGTTTATTTATGTCAATTTAAACTACTTAAAAGTCCCTTGCCAAGCCATATGTGTTTGCCATTTAAGGCATTACTATTCTTCAATTTAAATGAAAAATCAATCACCAAACAGAACTTGCCTAATGACTATAAATATTAGTTGGGCACACTCATTCATTGCGCACACATTTGGCTGGGGCATGTAGTCACATACATCAATATATTCTTGGAAACTCCTGACAACTCCAAAGGCGGCGTATCATTTGTAAACAAATCACATGATCCGTGAATTGGTTTCTTCTGCCTCAGGGATTTTACTTGAACTTAAGTACTTATTTCAGGGAGCATCACCCCTCATTGTCCCAGGAATATCTGTTATCATGGTGCAAGAGGACCATGAAGACATAGGGCATCTAAGCTATAAGCTTAATAGGCTCTCAGATGCCTTTTGATGGCTGAGGTTGTCTTTCCTTACTCCTCTTGGGTAGTTTATGAACAGAATTTTTCAGGCCTTGAGTATGAACATGGGACACCATGCAAGATGGTCCTGGTACACAAGGGAGATAAGTGCCTGGTAGCCCAGATGGTGGTAATTCTCATGGTAGTACTGCTTGTTTTAATTGTATGGTAAGCTATTCCACTGTTTTTAGAAAGCCCATAAGAGAGGAAAACATATCTTAACATTCTATGCCATATTTGCTAAGGTAAAAGGAACCAAAAACCACTGGTCATGAGGTAGTTTCCAAGGAAAATTAAAACGTGCTTTGACCAGTAAAGCCAGTGCAGAAATGCAGATGAGATTCACTCTTCTGCAGCTCCCAGTTCTGTCATCTTCACCCAGTGGTGCTGGAAACTTTTTCTCCCTAAGCATGCCAAAATTGTATATAGCAGAAGAAATTACTTTCCCTTCCTTCCAGCAGTTTCTGTGACCTAGTTACTCCTTGAACAATTATAACAGAGAACAGAGAGCACAAAATTCAACTGGAGACCATCTTCCACAATGTCCGGTGCACTTTCCCTGCTGTAGCTTCAATGCCCTCCCTGATGGTTTGGTCTAAGCATCAGTCTTTGCAGAGTGATTATGGCCAAGTACAGGCCCTGTGAGCCAGGCAGTGGTCGTGTGCATGAGCCTCCGCAGGTATGATTGCTCTGCATTAGCACGAAGGCAGACAGAACAGAAACACAGAGATGAATTGCTAAGTGTGCTGCCTTTGCCTAATGACTAGCATAATCATCATCTGGCTTCTGCAAGTTTCAAGCAGTCTAATTAAAAAATTGTTTACACTCATGATTTGATCAAGACAATTTACACCCATTTTAGCAGCAATTACTGACATGTATCAGGCCTACTGGCTTGTGAAATTCTATTAAAATACAAAATTAGATAGATTAACGTATCCTTGCAGAAACCTGCAGGAAACATCATTTATTTTATTGAATAAAACAACAATGAAAGGAAATCACGAATGAGCGCTAAGACATACGGCTTGGGGTAGTTTACTCTGCAAGCCTGGCTAAATGGGAAGTTAACATTCAGAGAAGTCTTTTGTGTAGTTTGTCTTCATATTATCGCATTGTGTGGATAAATATTGCTATTAGCAGTAATGATATTTATATTAAAAGCATTCTGATCAGATACTTGGGGCTTTGCCGTGAGCGCTGTGCAAATGAAAAAGAAGAGGAAGGGCTGTTCCAAGCGTAGAAAGCTTATCTTGTTATTGGATTTCAGCTTCGTTCCTAGAAACAGGAGTAAGACAACAAATTTTGGTGGATTAGAATTAACTGTAAGTGCATCATCTTCTGAGACAAAGTGAGGAGTGAGAAAACAATGTTAAATAGTTGAGATGTTTCAGCTATTAGGAATCTAGCGAGACACAGAATTAGATGCTATTCCATGCATAAATTCAAAGAATCCCTGGTTTGATGGGGAACTCGTAGTTAACTACATAGAAGTGGACCAACTTTCTTTTGTTTCTGTTGATCTCGTTCTTTCTGACTGTACAGTCTCAAGAGGCCATTGGATGTTCTCACTAGTTTCTCCCAGATCTTTCTTCCAGTTGCTATTGGTTCACATAAAGTTGTGCTCCTCAATATTTGCCTTACTTTGTGTTGCTTGGCCTCTTGCGAGGCTGCACACAGGAATCATCTGGCAGGCACTTTGCAGACCTGTTTTCCAGTCTTCTTGAGTGTGCCCAGAGCTCCTTCTAAACCCAGTCATTTTTCTTGGGATGAGGGAACTTCTGTAAGTTAAGACATCTCCATTTTCAATAATGTCAGGGATCTGACAAGTGACTGTGCTAAATATGAATTAAAAGCTCAAGTTCAGCAGCAGAAGATGATTTAGTAGAAGAATTTAAAATCAATGATGGGCTGCAGGTACTCTTTGTTTAGCCTGCAAACATGGTAGGTAAAGTGAGGAAGACCAAACTCTTTCCATCTCACTGCTGTCACTTCTCTTCCTGACTTTGACCCTGCTTTGCACTGAGTTCTCACCTTGCAACAGTTTAATGAGAAGACCCTTGATGCACAAATCTGGGAGGAGTGGCCAACACCCCAGCAGGCTGTGCTGCCATTCAGCAGGACCTGGATAGGCTGGAGAGCTGGGAAGGAAGAAATTGAATGAAATTTAACAAGGGCAAGTGTAGAGTCTGGCATCTGGACGAGAACAACCCCAGGTACTGTATAGGTTGGGGAGTGACCTGTTGGAGAGCACTGATGTTCTGTGATTCTGTGAAAGGGACCTGGGGGTCCTGGTGGACAGCAGGATGACCATGAGCCAGCAATGTGCCTTTGTGGCCAAGAAGGCCAGTGGCATTCTTGGGTGAATGAGAAGCGGAATGGTTAGCAGATCGAGAAAGGTTCTCCCCCTTCTCTAGTCTGCCCTGGTGAGACTGTATCTGGAATATTGTGTCTAGTTCTGGGGCCCTCAGTTCAAGAGGGACACAGGACTGCTGGAGAGAGTCCAGCACAGAGCCACAAAGATGTGAAAGAAGAGGAACACCTCCCTGATGGGGAAAGTCTGAGGGAGCTGTGTCTCTTTAGCTTGGAAAAGAAGAGCCTGAGGGGTGACCTCATTAATGTCTGTAAATATGTGAAGGGTGGGTGTCAGGAGAATGGGGCCAGGCTCTGCTCAGTGTCATCTAGTGATAGGACAAGGGGCAGTGGGTGTAAGCTGGAACATAGGAGATTCCATATAAATATCAGAAGGAACTTCTTCACAGTGAGGGTGGCAGAGCACTGAAATGGGCTGCCCAGGGGAGTTGTGGAGTCTCTAGATGATCTTTCGAGGTCCCTTCCAATCCCTAATGATTCTATGATTCTATCTCTAACCAAGTAATGAACAAGATACGTTGTAAACTTTCCAAAAGGTATCTTGTAGAAAGCAGGTCTTGAGATGAGAGGGGCCAAGGCATCCCATGTGTTGTTTGGTCCATAGAGACTGGAAGTCAGGCTTGGGGGAGGTTAGGAGAGCCAAAAACTCTTATGTGACCCTCTGCACAGGTGTTTGTCTTCCCTCAGCACCTATCTGCAAATGGAGGTGCCCAAGAGTGACTGGAAGAGGTGCCCCAAAGCTGAGACAATTGAGTCAGCCTGTATCTGGTTATAGGAGCTCTGTTGGATGTGGGGATGAGCGATGCTGTAGATGCCAAGTTTTTCTCTTTGAGCTGAACAGTTTAAAACATGGCAAAACAGGAAGAAAAACAACCCTTTTGCTTTGACTTTACTCCTGTGTTTCTGAATTAGGGGTTGTTTTGAAGTGTTGCTTTCCTTGGTGCCATCTCATAGTATGAGGAAAGACAGTCACATAAAACTGAGTGTTTGTTAATGTCCTTTAAACAAAACAGGGGAATAGCCTAAAAAAGTAGGTGGGGGCTATAATTGTGCCAATAACAGGGATGTTGTGATAATACTATTAAAAGAGCTGTTGGTTTGTGAAACTCATGTACTTTTAGTTTCTAATTGTGCAGTTGCCCGTCTCCGAAACATCAGGTCCTCAGGTCAGGCCAGTGCTGTGTTAATGATTCCTCATCAGCCAAAGCTGTAGCAGATGGCCATGTTTCCCTGTGAGGCAGTGAGGGAATCGTTCAGATGCCTGTTGCAGCCTTTGTACCTCAGCTCAAGATCACTGTCTTATTTAGTGCCGTAATGTAGATTTTCTTTCAAATTAAATCATTGTAAGGACAAGGGGGTCACTAAAATATAAACAAAACCCAAGGGTTGGAAAGGGAACCTGCTGATTAGAATGTGCTGAGCACTAATGAGCAGAGGCAGAGCCAGTACATTGATACTGTTCAGCTGGCCTGGAAGTGACTAAAGTGGAGAAACAAAATAGCCGCGACATGGAAAATGTTTCCGAGAAGATCTTCATTGAGAGTAAAAAGGTATTGATGAAAAACTAACAGCAGTGGTGTCTCCCAAACAGTCGTTCTAGGACATTGTGTTCTCTCTCCTCCACTGTGTGTAAGTAAATTAATAATCCGTGACTGACGTGAAAAGGTCTGGGAAGAGGAGAACTAGGATCACTCCAGTGAGATGAGGCAGAAGTAGCCTCCATCCCTGGAGAAAGTTGCTTTCTTTTCATTTTCTGCTGTTAATTTAGCAGGGAGGAAAGGCAGCACTGCAACCTGTGCGATTTGAATAGCACAGATTTATTTGTGCACGGTGCAAACTTTAAAAAAACAGAAATGCAGCTGTATCGAGAATGCCACGAACCCACAGAGGTGGCCTTTTTTTGAAGACAGGGTTCCAGTTTAAGGTGTGGAGCCTACTGTCTTCCTAATTCAATTTGGAAAACCTCCGAGAACTGAAAATATCTTGGTGCTTATTGAACACACTTAAGAAATTTACATGAAAGCAAGTGAGAGAGTGAACTCTTGGTTGAGAGATGCTTGAGCACAGTTTCTTTTGGTTTGGTCTATCTTGGAAAGAAAGAGTGAGGAAATAAGAAATCAAAATGTAAATGCTTCTATTTCCGTAAGTGTGTTCCTGTATAGGAACAGGAGCACTTTAGGCTTGTTTAAAACACTTGTGTCCCCATTCCATCTCCACATTTTTACCAGTACAACTGTTATGTTAAAACATTGGACAGCTAGAGAACCTCACCAGGGTAACACTGTTCTACTGAGAGAGGTCTTTTAGCCTCTGCAAGTTCTCAAGTCGAGTTAACCTTCTAGCCCTATAATTATCTGTGCTGAAAGACCAGCATGGTGGGGGAGTTGGGAAAGGCTTAGCTCCCGCTCCTCCTAGGTATATCTTCACTGAAAACATCGGCATGTTAGTATTTGGGTGTGAATTTCTTTGAGGTTTAAACTAAATTTTTCAACACTGCAGCTGAAAGCTCCATTTCGATCAAAGAGACAAGAAGTAGCCGTTTATCAAACTGCAGTTGTGTCTAACCATGTGGCTTGCTCCTCAGCTCCAGCCTAGATGAAGCACAGTAGACAATGTCAGGCTTGCCTAGAAGGCAACATTATGTAGATCTCATCTTTAAATGGGCCTTTAAAATTAAATTTAGAATCGCATCTAAGCCTTTCAATCTAAAAAATGAGCTTGCAAGAATGTGAACAAATTCTTTCTTTAGACAGTTTTTAATGCATGCAGACATCACAGCAGCAATGTGCAGTATCGCGCTGCTCAGTTCAACATTGTGGACCTTCAGCAGAAAGGCCAGGAGGCAGAAAAAAAGGTATTGGGGTATATTGCTCCAAGTCTGTAGCCATGTACCTCAAATAACTCTTTTTAAAAATAACAGAAATTGTTATGGAGGAGTATAAAGTACTAGGTTTAGTTATAAAGGTCTAGGTGATCCTGCTGTGGCATCTTTCGAGATGATCTTTCGAGATCCCTTCCAATCCCTAACGATTCTATGATTCTGTGATTCTACCTGTGATAGGCTCGAGGAAACGAGTACGTTAACATCAAAAAAACCACTCATATTTTGAAGTCTGCATGTTTCTAGCGTCATGATCTGCATCTTCAAGCACAATTGCAAAGCTTTGTGGTTGTAGCAAAGCCTAAGAACAGTTGAATTTGATTGATGATAATAATAAGCTTTTCTACTTCCAAAATTGGAAGGTTTCTTTCTTCAAAGATGGTCAAATTTCAGAAGTCTTAATGTGGTTCCATGACAGTCGGGTGAGTTGGACATGGCTGCAAGCTTTTCCATAATGGCTTTTGCTTTTATTATTGGTGCATATGAGACAGGAAAGTAAAAAGGGGTCAAGATGGAAACTGGATCGGGAGTATTGGTCCAGTTCCCAAATGACAGGAGAGGCTCAAAGTGTTTTTCCAGTGTTGTGAGACATTAGTTATGTTCAGAAAGTGAAAGTGTAATTCGAAGACTCTCATTGGGATCTACCATATAAATATGCCTAGCGGTAGGGCACTACAAATCCAAACAGGGGTATGGCTCTGCTTGCCTGTTAGCTGCTAAGCTGTACGTACCTTCCCTTGATTCCCTGGCTCCATGGGTGATTACAAAGAGGGCATTGGTCTAAAATACTGCACTGCATCTTTTTTGCTGTCTGCTCCCCTGGGATCAGGGTCAGACAAGTCTCTGCATTTCTCTGAGTACTGCAGTGATTTGTGAGCCGGCTGCCTGATTGAGCTACAAGAAGCATAGAAGAGGAGAGACACAGTAGTCTTGTCTCTTCAGACTTAACGCTGTTCCAACTTAGTGTGCTTCGTTCATCACACAGTAGATCCCAAGAAATTCAGTTCCGTGGGAACAGGTCTGTTGGAGTGTTTTGACATGCGCCATCGCTGCTCACGTGAGCCTCAGAAAGGTGGGCTACCAGGCAGTCCTTAAACTCTCTAAGCATAGGGTTAAAAAGCACAACCTGTTCTTTGGAAATTGGCTCTAAAATCTCTTAAAAATACTTCTGGGGGTAGGTCTTTAGTTTTCAGTCAGGGTGAGAGGCTCACTAAAACTCGGTGGGGGGTAGTAAGTCACATTAGTCCTCAGAGTACATTTCCAGCAATTTAGATAACCCGAACATTTCTTTTTATTACAGATGATTCTTGATCTCTGTGTTTGTACTTCTGTGGGTTTCAGTCAAAATGTAGTATCAATTGATTCCTGTCCCTGAGAGCTAATGATAGACCCAGTTTCTTTGAAATGCTCAAATTGGTTATGCTGCGTATCGCATGCAAAGCCAAAGGATAAAGATAGTGCCTGCGTAGGAAGGCCACAAACAGATCTCTTCACTGGCTTCCTGGTGATGTAAAATCTGCTGAAATGGTTGAGATATTTGAAGAAGTTTAGTAAATCATCACAAACACTGTGTGATCCTACATGGTGAACTTCATGTTCTCCTCATACTAAATAATGCAAGTAAGACCTTGTTCCCCAGTGGAAGCCAAGTGGGTTGATGTGAGATGCTGGGTGCTTCCCCTTTACTTACCTCATCCCCATTCTGCTCAGCGTGCAGGGGGCAGGATCACAGTTAGAAATTGCCAGCTAACGTGTGACTGTTGCGGAAAAAGCATTTACAATTGGAAAAACAAGTCGACTTCCTTCTGGCAAGTGTACTTGTGTATTATTTTTAAGATTAAGTGACACTGATTTTGTTCTGCATCATTACGTTGCTGGACAAGTTTGCATGTGCCAGTGTTTGGCCTTGACAATGGAAGTACATTTGGAAAGTCACTTCCTTAGGGTTCTCAGCCTGCTCTTGAGATGTCCCTCAGAGTTCCTAAGCTGGCTTCCTCTTCCATGCTCCGTATCACACTTGTTGTATCTGTGGTTCACCTGTGCCTTTCCACTCAGAGACCACCGTGTGTTCCCTCTGAATCTTGTTTGACTGCCTTCAGTCTCAGCTCTTCAAAACTGTAATGTGGGATATTATTACACAATCCATGTATTCTGATTATTTAAATCAGTTACTCTGGCTTAAGGAAGGTGGTGAGTGTAAGATGTGACCCTCAAATCTCATTGTGCAAATAAAGTCCAGATCAAGCAATAGGAAGATGAAAACACTCATCTTGTTTTAACCAGCAGCACATACTGTGTGTTGAAGCAGAACACAGGTTGGGTCCATGGTTACTAGTTAGTAGGAGAAGCATCAGCTGATGTTGTGCCTGATAATTCCCATCACCATTTTGCAAGGTAAGTATCAGTTGCAAGAGGAGCAATGAACTTCTGTTTTCCCTGGCCTGCTAATCATTGTTAGTGTGTTAATGACATGCCATTTGTATGCTTTTAACAGCTCTGCAGAGCTGGTTTTCACAACATGGATACCTTGTGCTGATGCCTGTGATAGCCACAAGCATCAGTCCCACTCCACTCTGACTGCATGTCCTCATTTTTATTGTTTCCAGGTTTATTCCGATCTACAGGGGACCAAGTCATACATACAAGATACAAAGGCTGACGGAGTCCACTTGTTACTCGTTCAGAATACAGGCAGTCAATGACGCTGGGGAGGGACCTTTCTCAGAAATATGTACCTTCTGCACAACCAAGTCTGTCCCACCTGCAGTCAAAGGTATGTGATTGGTGTCTCTTTTTTTAATATACATGTAAGTAACGTAATTATTTAAGGAATTGGTAAGTATACAGTGACTTTGTAAGTGTTCATGTCAGTCTGCAGGAACACGTGGAAACATGAGTTTGTGCTGCTTGTATGTGTCTGTGAATTGTGAAGTCTTACTATAATGGGAGGCTGAATTGTCACCCAAAAAAATCACACAAACAATATAAAAGTAGTACCAGCCACTGCTGCTACACATGACCTGTTTAAAATGAGCAGCTAACAATAATGTTTACCAGGGGATTGCTCGAGGTTTCTTGTTTTTCAGTTGTGTGGATGATGTTTAGCACAGACCTTCAGAGTTTGTTTTGCCTTAAATGTATAAAATCGATTGATAGGTCACATACCAAAAGCAGTGGCTTTAGAACTTGCTTAGCATGTGTTCCACTAGAAGAAAAAAAGAGCTAAGTAAATGAAGGTTTATAATGAAACATCTTTTACTCTTTGTTAATTTTGGCCTAAGTAATGTTCTTCCTTCCAAGGAGAACCGTTACACAGGCAGCAGATTGGCTGTGTTGGCTGTCAGATAAAGTGAGCTGAAACCAGATGCACCTTTTTGTCTGTGTGATCAAGACTCCTTTGTCAAGCAGTGCCATTTACTGGGAGAAACAGCGACTGTTATTTGTCAGAAAGGTTTCATTTGCCTCACTGTGTTTCAAATTTGGCTCTGGTGATTTTGACACTGTTCAGCGATTTAGAAGAGAAGAGAACACTGCTGAGGAGTCATTTCCCTGGACCTTTGGTTAGCTGTTCTGCATCACTCCCAAGATGAACAACACTCTAGAGTGCAGAGAGAACCCTGGGAGACTAGGTTCTCTATCCTTAAATCAGGGTATGTGAGGATCATTGAATGGTTTGGGTTGGAAGGGACCTTAAAGATCATCTAGTTCCAACTCCCCCAGCATAGGCACCTCCCACTAGACCAGGGTCCTCAAGGCCCCATCCAACCTTCACAGAATCACAGAATCATCATGACTGAAAAGGACCCCCCAACACTTCCAAGGAGGGGCCATCCACAGCTTCCCTGGAAACCTGTTCCAATGCCTCCTTACCCTCGCCTTAAAGAATTTCCTCCTAAGATCTGGTCTAAATCAATCTATCGTCCCACCTTCATTTCCAACTGAATATCCCCTGGGTTGTAGCATTAGTTTCAGCACTGCTTCTGGAAGAAGATGCCTGTTTGTCTTTGTTGTAAGTTTGAGGGTGACTCTGTTAACCCACATTGAATCATCGTGATCCACTCCATTACTCAGCTCAAAGATAACTGTGATGCTGTTGCTTCTCTTAGCTGCACTACGTGGATGGAACTGGCACGGGGATGCTGGCCCGAGCTGTAGTCGCATTTTTATTTCATTGGATAGAAATCCATTTTGTTCATTTCGGAGCTCACCTAGGTTTTTGTTTTGAACTCCTGCCTGCCTGTTTAGTTCCTGTTAAATATGACTCACACTCTCAACTGAATATCAAGCAGTTCAGATGTGGTGCAAATAGCAGGTCGTGTGTGGGCTGGGACCGCAGGTACCTGACGAAACACTGACTGTGACAGAGAAAAGGGCAACAATAAAGGCTGCGTTAGTGAACGCTGCCCTGGGGGTTGGTACTGCTGTGAGGAAAGGAGATCTCTTGATGCAAAACTGTGGCATTGATTCCCTTCCATCTCTCTGGAGCAATACAAAGGAATGTATGCTGTAAACTTAGGACAGTTCTTCATGTGCCAGCAGCACATGTTGATTCTCCTATAAAGTATCCTAATGAGTGTCCTCGTTTAGTGACATCAACCCTAAGCCAGCATTCTTGGTAATGGCAATGTTTTCTAAGTGTCAGACAAAAATCTCTGTGTATTGGGGTGAGGGACAGGAGGAGGGAAAAGAATTGACAATGTTGTTGTCAGCTGAGATTAAGGCGTCTGTTACCAGTCTCTCACCACTGGCAGATGTGCAGAGAGAGACACAAATAGATATTGATTACATTTGGGTCCGTGCATGATTCATGTGCTCCCCTTGGATCGTAACCACTCAGTTTAGAATTCACGTAATGTGTGCAGCAGCAGTGGCTTGTGTTTCTTTGATAGGCTCTTGCCGTCTGGTTTCGTAGAGCTGGGAATCTAGATCGCCTTTAACGCACTCATGTCCTTGCACGTGCACGTGTTAACCACTTGGTAAAGTGTTCAGCACTGGTGTTTCTCCCAACTTCAGGTTTTTGGTCGTGTCCCTGCTTCTTCTGCCTGATAAGGGGTTTAGTGGACCTTGGATGCTGTTGTGGTTGTTTTGATGCCTTCCAGTGGCAAATACTTCATTGTGCACATTGACATGGTGCTGCTGTTTGTGCTCAGTCTTGCTCACCTGCTAGCCTGCCATCAGGCATCTCTTGGCTTTCAGCTGGTGAGGGATCCTCTCCCAAGGACAGCAGGATTGTAACGGTTGAAAAATTCAATGTCGCTAGAGTCCTAGTGGAAGAACCAGTCTAAGCCTGTCTGGAAATAGCAGGTCTAATCATCTGTCAGGCTCAGAATTGGGTACAAGTCCTCTTAAAAATTATATTTGTACTTTTGACACTCAAAAATCTGGACTTCAGCAGAGAAGGTAATTTAGCTTCCTTTCTCACATTCCTTCTGTTTTTCCTGAAGGAAGGGTGTGATATTATTACTCTCTCTCAGTGGTGTGTAACACAGGAGGAGTGCCCAGGCATCTCCACTGGCACGAGGTGTTTGCTCACAGCTCCACGAACTTACAGCTTTTATTAATGCTGGTGCACTTTGTGCGCTGGTTTCTGCTTGGAAAAGATCAGTGCACAGCACTGCAATTGAATTTGTGAGGTTCAGAGTTTTCTATCATGTTTGCTCCCCCTTTCTGGCAGCTCACACAGCTGACAGATGAGAGATGCTCTGGAAGCTTACTCTCCTTTTGCTGGGTCTTACAGCAAACTTGGTAGCAGCTTGGTGATACCACTCAATGTCACCCAGTTTTCTGTGGGTGCTGTTTGTTATTGTTGAGTACCACAAGAAGTTTGAACTGCTTAATCAAGCAAGACTGTCCTGAAATAAATGAGACTTTTGGGTGACTTAGAAGTTTTACCTCTGTCACAGAATAGTTTGGGTTGAGAGGGACCTCAAGGACCGTGTCGCTCTAACCCCGATGGCAGTTTGATTTTTTTTGTTTGTCTGTTTTTGGCCTCATAAATACAGTAGCAGTTTTGTGCTACTGAGCCAAGTGATGTTCCAGAGTTCTGCTGTGTAATCCTCTTGTATATCTTACAGTACGTGTACAGTAAGTAAGATTTCAATGCCATCTTTGTGTTTCATGTTAATCCATTTCATTGTATTGCAGCCCCTCGAGTGTCACAGTTGGGAGGAAATGCCTGTGAAATTACCTGGGAAATGGTCCCACCCATGAAGGGAGATCCTGTTAGTTATATTCTGCAGGTACTGGTTGGAAGAGAATCTGAATACAAGCAGGTAGGAAAATGGTCTTGCTTTAATATTATTGAATTAATGATGTAATGAAAGTGGTTTTGAACGTTCGCTGTACTGCTTCTTTCTGCCATGTTGAATTACAGCCTCTGATGCTGTGTCAGGTGAACTTTGGTAAAGACTGGATCAAAATTAAGGGCTGTAATAGATCTTTTTCACCCCGAGGGAGTCTCTAGAACATCATTATCTTACTGGAGCGAGTTGCACTCTGTCCATAGTTAATCATTATTTCTTGTGGAGCTAACCCTTGGGAAGTTACCATTCAGTCCACCCATGCTTTCTTCTCAACTGCCCGGTGCTGTCTGTCATCTCAAGATGAGTTGAAGTGGGTAGATTACTCTCCCCATTCACTAAGCCATTTTCAAGACCCTCCATCAAGAATTTCAGTCAAGTACAACTTTTAATTGGTTTGTTCACCCATCCCATTCCTGCTTCAGGGTCACCACATCCTTTGTCCTGCACTGTGGAAACAATGAACTGTGGCAGATCCTTCTTTCCTTGTCTGTCTTGATTAGGGACCATAAGTGGAAACTTCCGTAGAGTACCTGAAACAGAAGGGCTCATTCACAGCAGGATCATTTATTTCATCTCTCACACCTTTGATGGTGTGATTTTCTGTGCACTTCATCTGTGCTCAGGCTTCTTCCTGTCCTTTCTTTGTCATATGAATTCCAAATAACTGCAAATTAGTGAATGAGGTGTATTAAACCTTCATTAATAAGACAATACTTAATTTGCAACTGTGTCTTCCCCCCCCTTCAGCTTATTTTGAGCATTACCATGAGTTCATGAGCTATGCAAAATAGGACATAAATGCAGGAGGATTCAGTGTGTGGGTGCTGCAGACTCGGAAACGTAACTGTTGGTTTTGTCAGGAAACATTTTTGGTGCTGGTGTAGGTAATAAAATCTCTGTGTACTGTGTTGGCCCCGTAACGTCAGTGGTAAGTGGATAAGTAGCTGTTGCCCAATCTACAAAATAGCCTTGATGGACGACCTCCCCATAGAGCTACAGCAAGTATCATTTCACTGCTTAAAATGTTCTAGGTGGCCTTGGGGACAACTGAACTTGGTTTCGTGTGCCGCTCAGCTAGGTAATGGCTTAATCCTCGCAGTTAAGAAATTGTAATGTGAAAAAATAGCAATAAAAGGAAAGAAAAAGACTAGCTTTAGGGTCTTACGTTGAGAATTGTCTGAAGAACTGGGTTTGCAGGAGCTCCCTAAAAATGCATTAAAAAATACTCAGTACCTTTTCTCCTGTTTCTGGAGCAGAGTGTTCTTTTTTTCTGTATTTGTACGGTTTGTCTATTCAGATACTTCACAAAAAGGATCTATGACAGTTCTTTTCAAGAAATCAGGTTTTCCTTGGTTACATCTCAGGGTGTGAATCATGGTGGATTGCAGGAATTACAGGCTTGGATTTGTCTTTCTCCTGCAGAAATGTCCATCTAGCAAAGCTTCCTCAGTCAGAACTTTGCTTTAATGTGTGTCAGAATTGTCGCCAGCTTTGCATAGTTTTAATCTGGGCTTACAGGAATGGTCTGGGTTGTGCAGCACTAACAAAATGAAGTTGGGGTAGCGCTCACAGCCTGAAGTTTTAGTTTCCCAATTGAGTTGCTCTGGGGATCAAATCGCTGAGGAGCCAACTCTTCGTAAGAGCCGACTGTAGGAAATGAGAGCTGTGTTTGAAAGCTTCTTTATCCTTAAAATGTTTGCCAGTGAGGCAAAATGTTCTACCTTTGAAGTTTCCAAGAATTTGAGGCAGTTGTGTTTCATCAGCTGCCACGTTTCTGCTGGGAGAAAAGTGTCCCCAAATGCTTTGCAAAAGAAGACATCTGGGTGGGATACACTGAGCGTGTAAAACAAAAATTCCCCCAGTAATGCAGTGGGAACCTGCTCAGGTCTATACAGAGGTGGATATCTGGAGAACCCAGTTGATCTTACTGACCCCTGGTTTTTCTTTAATTCATAGTCTGTAAACACAGTCTCTGAAATGCGCTCAGTGTGCCGCTGATCTGTGTAAAGCTCTCATCAGCTAAAAGTTGGGTTTACTTCTCTGTTTTAAACAGTAAGTCAAAGCCACTTGTTCTGGTTGCACAGCAAAAGACAACATACTAGTCTGGTACACGTTGGCATTTATTATTAGATTGAAACGTGCCCCTGATTTTTGACTTTTGTACCACCACAGAAAATAGGGGCTTATTAGTTATTAAATAATTATTAAATAATAAAACGGACTCAAGTCATGCCAAGGGAAGTTTAGAAAAACTTCTTCACTGGCAGGTATTGGAACGTTGGTATTCACTGGTCAGGGATTGGAACAGGCTGCTCAGGAAAGGGTGGAGTCACTGTCCCTGAAAGCGTTCAGGTGTGTCCCTAGGGCACATGGCTTAGTGGGCATTGTGGGGATGGGCTGATGGTTGGACTTGGAGGATCTTTCCAGCCTTAATGATTCTATGATTCTGTGAAATGCACTGGCCATTGCAATAACCAGGTGAAGTTACCTTACACTTTCCAGGGTGTTGCTAATAGGGAATTGCAGCTGTCATTTTTATTATGTGGAAAAAAAACACCAAAGGGGTGGGTTGGAATTATTTCATGACTTTGGTGAAATTGTGAAATGCTTTATTTCTCAAAGAATTTCTCAAAGAGAAATTATTTAATGACGTTGGAGCAACTGAGAATTTGGGAATTGCCTACAGGAATTCTCTGAGCCTGTCTGGCTCGGTCAGTGGGATTGAACGGCGTAAGAGGCTTCAGCAGCGGTTTATTACCTGTGATGATATTTTCATTGAGGGAGCCAGGCAAAAAGTTGATAATGGTTTTATTATATTCTCAGGTGCCTGAACAGAAAAGCTGTTTTTAGGAACTGGAAGTGATGTTTGATAGCCACTTGCTGTGACTCGATGGCCACCAAAGCAGAATCATAGAATGGCCAGGACACTATGTGCTATGTATAAAAAATTGCTGCTTTTATACACTTACGTTTGAGTACTTACTTGTTTAGCACATTATTTCGATTAGATCTTAGGAGGAAGTTCTTTACAGTGAGGGTGTGGAGGCACTGAAACCAATTGTCCAGGGAAGTTGTGAATGCCCCCTCCCTAGAAGTGTTCAAGGCCAGGCTGGATGGGCCCCTGAGCACCCTGATCTAGTGGCAGGTGTCCCTGCCCATGTCAGGGGGGTTGGAGCTGGGCGATCTTTAAGGTCCTTTCCAACCCAGACCGTTCTATGGCTCTGTGATGTAAAGACCTTATACGGAATTGTCACTTTGGTTTTCTCTGTCGTGAAGTCCATTCACAGAGTGTAAGTGCGTCGGTGTATCTTTTGCACTGGGGGCTTCCAGTCCGGCTTAGCCTGGTCCTACGGATTCTGTTGCAGGCAAAATTGAGCTGCAGCCTGGAGTGCCTCCAAGGAGTTGGATGCAGCCAGTTGTGGAGGATCCAGAGTCTACAGTCAAAAAGAAATGACAATTAGCTGAGCTCTAGTGTGGGAATGGTTTTGTCTTTGTCATTAGTGAACATTAGTTCATGCAATCACTGTACTTTGCACTGTTCTTCCAACTTTCTGTAAAGAAGTGCTTTTCTCTCCCTTGACCATCTGGCCTTTTTCAGAGAAGTCCTGTCGAGTGTCTGGCCTGAGTGAACTTGGTCGTCTCTATTTATTAGATTCTAGTGAAGATACAGGTCTTTGATTTAGCCAGACAGCCTCCAGTTACACTGGTGTTCACCACTCTGACGGAACAAAACAAGTGAAAAACCAATTAACTGGGCAGGGTGTTTCAGCGCAAAGACAGGCTGTGTGTGTCCCATCTCTGGTTACACGTAGCTCATGAAGCTGAGGTCGTAAAATGTTCATTAAATGTCGTTGGTTGGGTTTTACAGGGGTTTTATTTTGTTTTAGAAGTGGTCATACATGGACCTGTTGGAGACTGTCTAGAGGAGGCCACAAAAATGATCAGAGGGCTGAGGACAGGCTGAGGGAGGGAGGCTTGTCCAGCCTGGAGAAGAGAAGGTTCCAGGGAGACTTTATTGCACCTTTCACTAGGTAAAAGGGGCTGATAAGAAAGACAGAGAAAGACTTTTAAACAGAGTTTGCAGTGACAGGACAAGGGCTGATGATTTTAAACAGAAATAAGGGAGATTAGGTTAGATGTCAGAAAGAAATTACTCCCTGTGAAGATGATGAGGCTCTGGAACAGGTTGCTCAGAGAGGTTGTTCATTCCTCAGCCCTGGAAGTGTAATGGCCAGATGTTTTGAGCAACGGGAGTGGAAGAAGCTCCCAGATCTTAAAGGTCCTTTTTAGCCCAGACCATTCCATCTTGGTTGCAAAGGTTTGTTTATGGTAATGGCATGTAGAGCTCGTGTGATCATACATTTTGAAAGGAAACGAATAATTGCAGCAGCACCAGAAAACGTTTCCAGCTTGCAGGTGTTGTGTAAGGATAGATGCTTAGTTACCATGTCTCAGTGGATAAAGAAACAGGACCTGGGTGAGTCCTCCGAGTGGAAGCATCCTGACTGAGGTCCTGCGAAGAACACACCCTTTTTGATTACTTGCTGAACCTACGTTTACGTGTTAAATGCATGCAACACTTCTTCGCGTGATTGTCTGTATTTGGGGTTAAAGTCAAGTATTAGCCGCCTTCAGGATGTAGCACTGATCATGGAGTAGATGGAGGACAGTTGCCCAGGTGGGTTCGGAATTGCCATTGGAAAACAGAGTGTCACAGGTGTTCCTGGGGTGAGCTGTTCCTTGCAAGTGCAAGCTTCAACCTTAGCCTTATCTCTGTGGACCACCACAGCACCTGCAGCTTTGTTTTCCTTACGGGTACTGTATTACTGTAACTGAATGATCAACTTCTCACTGGCTTTGGGAAGACAAGCAAAGACGACAAGAGAAGCAGCAGTGCTGCGCTGTGCTTAATCGCAGAGCATTATGGTGTAAGCTGCTTGTATTCCTGTCACTTGAGCCAGGGTGAACTTCCTACGAAGGCTGAGCACACCTGAAGAAGGCAACTGTGACCAAACATGGCTTCTTGATTTGTGCCTTGGGGCCAAGAAACACGAGCCAGCCAGAGGACTTCTGCTTACTCTGGAAACCCAGAGTTGCCGTCAACTGGAAAAACTGCGGAAGTTTAAAAGGAGGAGAGAGAGTGAATGAAAGAAAACCTTGAATGCTTTGCCCCAGACCACCTCAAGAAGTTAGTGACAGGCTTTTGAACTGCAGGATGATTCTCAGGAGCAAGCATGGGCAGGAAAGCTGGATCCTTAAGCGGTGTTTAGCTGAGCACATATCTTCTTCTTCCTTCAGAGTAACACAGAGGAAGTCCTCCATCAGCCTGATTTCCCTCTTGTTACCCTTTTCTAAGTGAAGTTCTTACCTCAGGGAGGGCAGAACTTCTGCTCACACAGCAAGGGGAAGGAAACTGGCTAAATGAGCAGAGGAAGATATATGTGAAGCTCGGGATGTTCTTTTCTAGCAGACACAGGCTGTGTGCGACACACTTTTCATTTCACAAAATGCTGGTTTCAACAACCCTCCATTATATGAATTGTCGACTGGTTATTCATTTGCAGAGTCCGTAGATGTTTCCGGTGGTCTTTTTCCAGCTAAGTGACAAAAAGCTGTCTCTCAGACACTCCGCTCTCTCTCATTTTTCTCCTCGCGTGACTCATGCTCTCGGATCCATGCAGTACCTACATTTGATTGACATAAATACGGGGTGGGTTCGGGTCGCTACTGAACCAAACACAGTGCAACCAAGAGGGGCTTTTTCGTACCTTACTTTGTTGTTTCCACAATTCTGAAAGTGTGATTTCTGTCGAGGCTGCTGACTCCTGAGAGAAGTGTGAGACACAGGGCATTAAAGTAATTTTTAAACACTTCTGCAGTAGTGCAGGGAATGTCTTCCATAGCCTCTGCTTGCAGGTTCTCTTCCTTTTGGGGCCAAGTACGGTGCTTATAAACATGTTTTAGCCACGGGTTAGTCACGTTTGAAGAGTACAGGAAGAGGTTTGTGCTGTTTATCGCCCCACAGAAGATGAGTGTCTTACAGTTGTCTTGTCTGAAGTCTTGTCTGCCCTTGCAGACCTTTCGAGGTCCCTTCCAGTCCCTTACGATACTATGACTGTGTTGAACACTCTGTACTGAGACCTCTCACGGTTTGATATCTCTTACACAGTCCTCCAAGTGCCTCTGTTTTTTCTAAAACCTCCCTTGACCTAGCAAGTTCCTTCCCTTGAGAGCTGCGCGAGCGTTTCCAGAAGGGGCTTACACTTGACTGCGCTTTCTGGCTCAAATCCTTGCAAGTGCTGTGACTTTCTGCAATTGTTTGATGCTGTGGAAGGAGGAGGAGGTTGTCTTACTCCCTGTATTTGACTGTGCTTGCTGTTGTGTTTTGAAGGTGTACAAGGGAGAAGAGACCACGTTCCACATCTCAGGCCTTCAAATCAACACAGACTATCGGTTTCGCGTCTGTGTCTGCCGCCGGTGCTTGGATACCTCACAGGAACTTAGTGGACCTTTCAGCCCCTCTGTTGCCTTTATGCTTCAGCGAAATGAGATCATGCCTGCGGGAGAAATGGGGAGCCTCGATGATCCTAAGATGAAGAGCATGATCCCTACTGATGAACAGTTTGCAGCCCTCATTGTTCTTGGCTTCGCAAGTTTGTCAATTATATTCGCCTGTATATTACAGTACTTCTTTATGAAGTAGAAAGCTCAGTGAAAGTTGGAGATACAAATTTAACTAATGCTACGCATTATAATCCACACATTTATTCAGATAGTCCTTTTTTTAAAGAAACTCCTTTTGTTCTACCATGCATTTTATATACTTCTCTTGTTTTTACGGTTCTAGCTTGAAGAAAGATAAATCAGTGTTTTGATGCACCTTTTTGAAATTCAAAACTAGGAAGTGGTCAAACTGGAGAAACAAGCAAACCAGATACCAAAAGCAAGATATTTTTTGTGGTGTTGTTTTTCCTTCACAGTTTCAAAATGGTCACCAATTTGCCTTTTCAACGGTGTTTTGGGTTCTTCACTGAAGTTCGTGCGGTCTCTTATCTTATCTTACTATTTAGGAAATCTTAATCATGAGTCATGTTTTGTCTCTTCTTGTTCCTTCTGAACAGTAGTCACAAGTGTGTGTGTAGTGGTCAGGCTAGAGTACTGTGTTTAGTCAGCAGTACCAGGTTTTCCTCGAACAGTATTAGCGATGTTGCCTATCAGTTACTCACTACGTTTGCCCCGTTTTTTTGTCAGGATAAAGTGTAAGTTGTTCCTTTAATAACCGTTTAGCGCATTTAAATCAGAACAGTATCCTGCAGTCAGAAACCCTTCTTAATTATCTGTTATTTTTACAGCTACAACACTATAAACTGCCTGTATAAGAAGTCAAGTAACCAAACTGCGTATAAATTATGAAGCATTATAGACTTTTTTCTTTTTTTACCATTTTGATTCCCAGCAGTAATTTTAAGTAAGAGGGCATTGTGCAATAGTTAGTTATTCCCATGTTCAGCTATTTAAAAGCTGCTTTAACTTGTCTGTTGGTCACTGTATGTAACTACTCCTAATCTAATCCTAGATATTATTCTATTATGTTCAGCCTGATTTATATGATTGGAGCTGGTGACAGCTTACTGCCTCTACTGAATTAGGTGAGATTTACACTCAACAGAAGCAAACTTTACTGTCAGTTGATTTTCATTTCATTTTTTAGTAATCATTTTTTTGGAGGGGCTTCCATTTTATGGAACTTTCTTGGAGCTATCGGAAATCAGATCTGTTTATTTGAAATCAATGGCTGGGTGTCTACACTCTTCGTACCACAGGGCTGATTGAAAAAACTTGGTACATGGCAAAATTCAGACGAGAGTCCTGCAGAGGGTTCATCCTTGCTCTGATGGCAGCGCGTCCCGCGGCTCCTGCCTGCCCCTTCCCAGACACATTTTAGTCCATCACGATACTAGATTTTTAACACTCGAGTCATTGGGTTATTTATATCAAGTCAACATTGTGCGAGTACCTCAGGGACATAAATGAGCTGGAGGTGCAAACAGATTCCAAAAGGGTGCAACAGACACAGCGTATTTCCCTGCCTCTCGTTTTTTGTATATTTTTGCGACTCGGTTTTGCTTTTGTCCTCGCTGTTTCGTGCTGTCTCCATCGTCTAAGACTCAGTGTCCTGTACTAGCATCATAGTCCCTTAACCAAAGTAATGGGGAGAAAAAAAAAAGAGAGACAAACCAACATTATTTTTGTTGTAGGTTTATTTATACTATATACTGCATACAGTACTTTAAATACCAATTACAGTGCAATCTTTTATTTATTGTAAAAGAAAAAATAAAAAATAAAAAGTGTACTTATGTACTAATCCCCCTCCTTCCCGCCCTCCTTCCCCGTAGCATGTTATACTTTGTCTGTTTTATACCGTCGTACTTTAGGTCAACTTTTTACCTGGCAGCATTCCTAATATTATTAATCTTCTTGCATTTTCTTGTGTTTTTGAAGATGGGAGCATCTAGAACGTTAAATGCCAAAAAACCCCCACAGACCCCATTATCAGCGATTCAAACGTTTACATGTATCCAAAAACCCATAATCATCTCTGGAAGGAAAGTTACTCTGTGTGCCTCTCTAGATGTAGCAGATACTAGAAATGTTCTGTATTTTGTTATTGACTATAATTAGGTTAATTTAGCCTTGCAGACTAATGGCATTGAGCTAAATATATATTTGTTTTTTGGGTTTCTTTTGCCAAAGTTATGGCAGATTTTATTTGCATCTTATTTAAATTTATTTGTGATACGAAACTTTGTGACCTTGCATCTGTGTTTTGTGAGCAAAGCATACACAGCCGATTGCAGTGGAGGGGAAGGGGGAGTGTTTTTTCGAACGACAAGAAGAGCTCTGGTTTGGAAGCCCCGAAGTTTGAATAGATTCCCTTTTGGTTTTTTTATGTTTGGGAGATTGTTTCAGCAGTGCTGCTATGAAATCCGAGCTTGACACCTTTGTAAAAAAAACTGCTTTAATAAAAAAGCCCCACAACTCATCCACCTGCTTCAGATGATTTGATCAGTTTTGGAAGTTTGAAACACAAATGATGCTAAAAGCAGTGAGCAGAGGAAAGCAGAGGAGCAGAGAAAAGCATTGAAGCATTTCTGTCACTGCTGATAGGTTTGGCGTCCCATCTCATCACGCTAACAAGAGTGCCCCAGTCCAGCCTCGAGGATTTCACAATTCTGTAGGAGTTGGGACAAGCCCTAAATAAATTAATTTGACATTCTTTTAGTCTGTATTTTCTGCCATAGTGATCCGATTGTCATTCCCTTGTTAACAACAAAAGGGAGCATCCCAGAAGGTAAAGCATCGCTGTTCCGGTCACCTCGACCCAGGAGCTCTGCTCTCACAGAAACCATCAACAGCAACAGCAACAAAAAAAAGGTAGAATGAAACACTATTTAAAACCCCTAAGGAAGGAGAGAGATGTTTTTTATATTGTTCTACCTTTTTCTTTATGGACTTGAAATGTTTTCTAATCCTGTCGGTCAACTCTAGTAACTCAGTATTCAGTGTCACGATTGAGAAGTGCCCTAACTGAATGTGTTTGAACCTTATCCTTGCACAGTTCTTTAAATTGAAAGAAGATAAAAATAAGATGTTTTTACCTCACTGTGGGAACATACATTCCAAGCTTTTCAACTTTAAAAAAAGCAAACAAAAAATAATCATAAGTTTTCTTGTATTGTAAATTTTAGACTATTTCATATGCATTGTATTAAAACTGCCGTATCAATTTTAATGTATAGATTTTGCAAATACTACACTATGTATGTAAGACTTAACTGTATCTGTAGTGTATATGTAATATATTTATGCCCAATAAATGTTTTAATTCTTTCTGATACAACCAGGAGGTTTCTTAATTGAAAAACCCTGTCTTCACGCGGCACCTTTCTGTCGGGTCAGCCTGAAGGAGGAAGGGAGGGAGAGCCCTGACCAACTCGGGATGTTTGTGGTTTGCAGTTGGCATTATTTGCTGTTACTCATGAAGGGTTTGCCAGTTGTCCTGGTTTAGATTACTTTGTGCCAGTTTGGATTTCTGAGGGTTGTCAAAAACACAACAGAGAACCAGGGACAATGTTATAGTAAAGAAAGAGTAACAAGTTTTCACAACAGAGAGTAAAGAAAGGGTTGAGAAACAAGACAGCTCAGCTGCTTGCTGAGCTTTTCCTTCCACCCCCACTTAGACCCCTGTTTTGATTTGGAAACCCTGCAGTTGCCTAAGGCTGTGAAAATGCTTCGAAGATGCCGATCTTCTGAGACACCTAGAGAGGAAAACCTAGAGAGGGATGGAAGATTCTACTTCAGCAGGTCCACGTGGCAGCAAAGCAGTTTCACTGCAGTGAGCTGGAAGCCAGAGAGAGGCTTCCACATTCCAGAGTTTTTACAGAATTAAGGAAAGGGGTATCCTGCTATCACGTGTGAAAAGAGTCAGAGGTCATCCCACGGCACTGGTGCAATTCAGCAGTTTGTGGGATAATCTTCTCTGAGCTAAATGCACGGCAGGTTGCTTGTCCCCACCTTGAGAAAGCTGAAGCTCAGTCCATCTCTTCCCTGCACCAAGCACCTGAAGGTGACTGAAGCACCTTCGAGGTGAATTCCAAATTCCTAGTAGCGTGACCTGGTTTCTGTGGCTCCAATCTCATCCTGAGGCAGTTGCGGTTTTCGCCCTGGGGCCGTCCAGCTTTGATCGTCCTCGGCTTCTCAAAGGGAATTTGCGCCTGTTGGCAGGGCTGGTGTGCAGTGAGCAAAACTTCACGGAGGTGATCTCTGCGTCAGGCTGCTGCAGTGCCTTAATCACTTTAAATAGCTCATGTGGAAATTTAAGGTAAAGAAATACCCCGATTTGTAATCTCTCTGTAATCAAACCTTGAAATATTGGAACTTTTCACTTCCTTGTTAATGATACGCAATAAATTCAATTACTCATCGTAAAGGATTAGTCTGGTCCGTGTGCGTGTTTCTTGGCAAACACATCATTGTTTGCTTTTTAAACAGCTTCATCAAATCTCTGCATAAATAGCCCGTTTGGATTTGTTTGCTTTTTTTGATTACTGCCATTTACGATGTGAGTGGGGTTTTCCTGAGGAAGCCGCCTGCCTTTCTCTCTTGGTTACTCAGGTTTTCTTGCTCTCATTTAAGCAGTGTTTGCCAAAACACTCTCTCTGACAAAATGTTTCTAACTGTGTCTGTAGAACAGTAGTCAGCACCTTGGTACCTGCAGAGGTCCTTCATTTTCTGTAGCCCTTGTTTTGTGTGGGCGTCTGCAGAGGTGATGGAGGATGCTTTAGGTGGTTGAATTCCGTGGGAGTGAAGGAAGATTCAGGTATTTGCTGTTTGAGCTCCGAATGTTGTCTTCTGATGTTATACCCCACAGGTTTGGTACAGAGGTGCTGGGTCTCTTCTCCACACCCAAACTAGTTGGAAGTGGGTAAATAGCACCAAGTTTCCAGTGGATTTTGTTTTACAAGATCCAGAGCAAGTTGTAACCAGGCTTGGCCAGTATTGTGTTGACATCTCTTGTCTGCTCCTACTTGTTGAGGGAGAAGTATCTGCTTTGAAAAGTTTTCCAACAGAGCAGGGGCTCCTGTTTCAGGTATTTCTGTGACCTTACAGAAACCCCCAGGCTGGGGCAGCAGTTGGATGTGGACGTGGTCCACAGCACACCTCGCAGTCTGAGCAATCTCCGGGTCTGCCTGCAGTGACACGTGGTCACCAGGTCGGTGGCTGCTGTTTCTATAGCAGCAGCAATTCTCTCTTCTCAGTAATCAAAGCGCCCGTTCAGAACCAAAACGGGTAGAATTTGTTTTTCTCTTGACTTCATTCAGCATTGCCAGTTCGCAGTGTGTTTGTTTTGCTGCAGGACAACTGAGCCCCTTTTAAGAGGGGCTCTCTGTGTGAGAGACGAGAGTATCGAAGCAAGATACAGCACAATCTGAGCCACCCACTGCCCGGGACATGCAAGAAAACCAACAGCATCTGCAGGTAGTGTCAGTCCATGTTGTTCACCTCCTGCAGAGATTTTCCTGCCAGACTCAAGTCTTCAGATTTTAGGAGATGCTCAGATTCCACTACTATAAATAGCTCTGGCTTGCAGGAAGGCAGATCTTAACTCCAGCCTTTGTGTCAGGGTACCAAGGCTCTCCTGCCTGTCTCTCCCTTCTTGAAGCATAGCAGAGATACTTGAAAATACCCCAGAAAATGCAATGCTTTGGGTGCTATAGAGACCCATCTGCCAGGGCATCAGCATGGCCTGCGGTCTTCGGTGGGGGATTGGCTGGGTTACCTCAGCTCTCCTATCACCCATAGCTTTGCAGCTGGAGAGTTGTTTCCTGGGGAATGCAGCTCTTGCTGTCTGGATGGAGGGCCCTACAACCTTTCACACAGAGCTTGTGGTGGTGGTGGGATCTCAGCATTTTCTCATCAGTATCAACGAAGAATCGCTGTTGTGCTTGGCATCTGTGGCGGAAACGGCTCCTCCTTCCGTATGGTGCAGGGAATAGGGTAGGGGGAAGGTCCATCGGGACTGTGGGTTGTGGGTCAGTGAGAGGAAGCAGCTTCAGCCTGTGCCCATCTCTAACACAAATCACTGCTCAGCAGCCCCAGTGTAATTTTTTTGTCCCTTTGCTGAAGCTGAAGGTTGCAGATGATCAGTGGGAGTTAAACTGGTAGAAAGTGGTAGGATGAGTCCTGACACTGAAGTGCTCAGCTCCTACTGGAGATAGACCGAGATCTTTCTGCTTGCCCATGTGCTTGTTCAAGATTAAACAAGTGATGCAAAAAGAGACCAGTTCATGGTTTTAAAGAAGTATTTAGATTCTGCCTAGTCTTCACCCCTTCATACCAAGCCTAGATGGACCCTTCCAGATCTCAGCAAAGTTTGAGCAGTTTATGCACTGGGGAGATGGAATGGGTTTTTCTGATATGAACCAGAGGAGTTTGTGAGACCTGTGTGCACCCAAGGTGCAGAATAGTTACAGAGGGAAAAGTTGCAGAGAGACTGGGTAAATTTATACTGTGATGTATAAATTTACATTTCCTGTGCAAAGCTTTTTCCACAATTACAGAATTATGTCAGAATTCGTGGTGGATTGTGATTTATTGAGGTGGTGTCAAATTATATTCTCAGTCCTTAATATTCACCCGCCTCGCAGTGAAGATATGAATGTGACGATATAAATGCCATCCCTAATTCATCTCAGGAACGAGAGCCACAAGCAGGCAGAGAGGAGGATATGAGGGCTTTGCTTCAATGGTGTTACGGCTGAGCAGCAAAAGCCAGCTGAGATGTCTTGAAGGAGCTGTTTCATCAGCACTGCATTTGTTAAGTTCTAAACTGTTGCTTCTGTTCCTGCTCTCAACAATTGCTCTCACAACGCTCGGAGTCCTGCCTGTGTGAAATCAAGAGAAAAGAGGTTTCGCGAGACGCTTTCCAGCGCAGCGGAGCAGCCCGCTGCCTGCTGCGGCTGAGGAGAATTCGCTGCCATCAGCTCGAGTGGTTGTGTTTATTGTACTAATTGCTGGCGTAGATGGCATCGCTGCCGTCCAGCCTATTCTTAGGCTAACAAATAACCGCCGGGGTCGGTGTGCTCAGGGGATGGCATCTCTTGGTAACTTCATCAGCTCGCCTCGCTTGCTGTCGCGGGAAAGCTGTTATTCGCTGCAAACCAAATGGAGCAAGCGGTAGGGTTCAGGAGTCTTGTGAGGATTGATACGGGAATTGAGTTGAGAAATTCACCGTAACCCAGTGCGAGTTACTGAGTTTATTGATTTGGAATAATTCGGAAGCCACTTCCACAAAAAGCAGGGGCTGGGTGCTCACGGGGGTTTGCTGTAGGCACTTGGTTTGGTGTCAGGCGTACCTCTAAACTTGTGGGTGAGCTTGGTGCTTGAGCTGTGACTTTGCCTTCTCTACAGTGTGGGCTCGGGTGCTTCTTTGGCACAAGGTCTGTGTCCTTCTTCTTTAAAGTGCGACATGACTGAATTGGGCATTTTGAAATCCAAAGTGTCCCAGCTGCACTAACCTCTGGCTGTTCTCTGAATTAAACCCAGCGATGGTGCAGAGCCCTTCCTCCAGCCCATGTCAGCCCACCTGGCAGGAGGAGCTGCAGGGCTCGCCACAGCCTGTGGCAATGGCACCCCTCCAGCTACATGGCCAACCCCAAACCACACCGTGAGGTGGGAGACCGGGCACGAGGCACTGCAAAGCCTGGAGAGAGAGCACGTAAGTGTGGTGCCCTCGTGGTTTTTGACTCTGCAGCAACAGAAGCTGGTGCAAGGTGATGCTTGAATCTCACCCCTGGGTGTGTTTAAGTTGTGTAGATCTGGAGCTTAGAGACAGGGTTTAGTGCTGGGCTTGAGACAGCTGGGTTAGTGGTTGGACTTGATGATCTTAAAGGTCTTCTCCAGCCCAAAAAATTCAGCTGCTCTGTGAGCAGCACCAGCGACTCTTTTGCAGTGTAGCTTTTAGTGAGAAAGAGACCACTGCGGTGATCGGGCTGTATCGGAACTGGTGTGCCACCAGCTGCGTCATCCAGGGGATCTTCCAGGAAGCACCTGCATGTGCAGGAGTCTGGGGATGGGTGTGAGTGGTCATTTGCAGACACAAATCCCAGTGTGGGTGTTGCCTCAACCACTCTTTCACTTCATGGTTACTGGTGACCAGGAGGCAGAAGCAAGGCTCTGGCAGCACAGTCTGTGTTTCCTCACTCAGGGTCCCATTGGCTGAGCTCTCCAGAGGCTGCGGTGTCAGCCACAGGTTCTTATTTCCCTTATAACTCCTATCTTGAGCTCCTGTGCTGAGCAGAACAGCTGAGAAACAGAAGTGATGCTCAGAGTTGCCCACAGCAGCCCAAGGAGTGACCCACAGAAGGAGGTGAACGGATCCCCACCCCCTTGATCCAAGGCAGTGTGGGTTGAATGAGAGCTTGGAAAGCCAAGTGCTTGAATTCCCTTGTGGTGAAGTTGGACTGCTGTTCATTAATGCTCATTAAAAGTTGTGAGGGTGGAAGCTACTCACGGTGCTTTCAGGTGAAGAGGGTCATTCAGGGGGTGTGGAAGTAACAACACGGGGTCCTGAGCAACCTGGTAGAGGTGTCCCTGCCCATGACAGGGGGGTTGGAACTGGATGGTCTCTCCGGTCCCTTCCAGCTAAACCAGTCTGTGATTCTATGAGATGAACAGTTAGACGGGAGGGTTACAGTGAACATTAAATTCGCTTCTCAAGATGGAATTTACCTTCTGAAGGCCACAGGGTTTTTGCAAATGATACCAACTGTGTGGAAATCCATCAGGAAACACCAAGTGTGGGACCAGCTGCCTTCAGACCTGCAAAGGGACCATCAGTAGCCACTGCAGCCACCCTCCATTCTACCTCCCCTCACCTCACCCTTGCCCATCAGCTGTTGAGGAGTGAACACCCACGTCCAGCAGATCCATGATGGAGAAGATGCTCTCCTGGATATTTAGGTACCCAACAGCTGCTGCTTTAAGTTTTGGCACAAACTTACACAACTGCTGAGTATCTGTCAACCCAAAATTGACAGGTAAGAGCCATTTTTCCAGCGTGTTTTATTTTTGGCAAGACGTACAATAGGACGTGATTGTCTGTGCACGCGTGGCTCCATCAAAGGTACTTTTCGAAAATGAATGAAGCCTTCTGGTAAGGTGCTTTTGACCTACTTCATCACCAATTTAACATGTGGCCAAGAAATAAAACGCAGACCAATAGTTCCTGTTTATTTGTGAAGCTGTGACACAGAATGTAGAGTCAGAGAAGCTTTTAGAACTTGGGTTGTTTGATGAACGAGCCTTCAGTTGTGTCCTGCGAGGGCTGCTCACGCGCAGGTCAGTGAGAACCCGGCAACATTTTGACTCCTAAAGCCCCTAAACATCTTTTTTTTCAGTGAGAACTGGCAAAGTTTGTCCCTACAGGGAAGGGTTTCCAGCGTAGAAGCCTGGCAAGAGGAGCATCGCTCACTGAGACAGATTCCTGATGCCTGTCTTGGAGTGGGCTCAGTTAACCATTCTTGGGTAAAAAATGATGTTGGAGTCCTGCTTGCATGTTTTTTCTCAATGGCAGTTACTCCTGACAAGACAGGCAGTACCTCCTGAGGCCAGCAGTGCTGGGAGCATCCGTCAGTGCCACAGGGAAGGAACAGAAATCCCTCTGCAGGCGTCTGGTGATAGTTGGTTTTGTGATGCAAAAATGAAGGGTACCCAGGTGATTTTTACTTTCTTCCCCCATATCAAAGCTGTTCGTTAGGAACCGGTACCCCCTGGAAGAAGCAGACTCTGGCCCCCCACTCTGGAATCAGTGTTTGCCAGGCAGGGACGTCCTTCCTCCCAATGAGCAGCCAGTCCCCCTCTTTCTGACCCCAGACCAAATGTTTTACGTTCTGTTCTACACACGAAGTTGTGGCCTCGCACAAGCGATGATTCTGTGGCACGGTTAAGAGTTAGTCTCTCCTGGTGAAGCGTTAGGAGAAATGAAATCAGTGCTGTGGCGCTTAGGCGCAGAAATTAGCGGCGTCTGTGCAGGGCTTCAGTGGCCTTTCACGCTGCAGTTACGTTGGTTTTTAAAGCTGTAAACCAAAACCCACCAACAAAACCAAAACAATCCCCATAGCACAGTTCTGGGGAGAAGCCCCCAGACCGAACCATGCGGCTTCTCCTCTGTGTAAAAGCCTCTGCGGGACTGTTCTGGCCACACAGAGTTGCTTTCCAGAACTGAGACGCAAGTTCTACTTGCAGGGAATCATACCTTGAGCCCATTAGGTCTGTAGGTGACACTGTTACCCTTTCCATCCCCACCCCGACCTTGCCCTTCCTCTGCCCTTCCCGCAGTGCCTGGGGCCCTGCCCAGTCCCACACGCAGCAAGGACAGATGAGGAGAGGAGCACAGCAGCAGTGAGGGAACCTGCCAGAGAGCTGCTTCTCCAGCCTGCGTGTGGTCACACCAGATCCTCCACCAACAACGACCCGGGGGGGGTTATAAAGGGTCTCATCACTTTATTTCTTTTTCAGTTCACATTTAACACCACAGACACAGCGGAGATTTGAAACGCTTACACGACTCCAGGTGTGCGAACAGTCTATCTACACAGACACGGTATGAGCGAGCTCGCATCTACAGAACCTTCGCAAGATGCCCAAATCTCGTTTCCCTGAGTTGCGTGACATCTGCCATCAGATCAGTTCATCAGTCAACAAGCAAGAGAACAAAACGGACAACAGGGTGAATGTGGTCAGCGATGGAGCAGATGATCCTGCAGCACTGCTGCTCGTTTGTCCCTTAATTTATGGGTTCGCACCCGTCACACCTGAGCTTACTGCAAGTGCTGCAAGCCAGGCTCAGGGACCCACCGAGGAGCAGCGAGCGGCCCCCCAGCCCTGGCAAAGTGCTGGATACAAAAGACACAGTATGGCCAGATTCTCTTCTGGGTTGTCCCTGAGCAGCACCATCAGCTAAAGGTGGAACAGGCAGGGAATGGCCCATTGGCATCACGGGAGGCCAAAGGCAGCAGGGCTCTTGCTAACAGACAGCTTGTTAGGGAGAATCAGCCATGGACCAGCCGCTAATAAACACTAGAACAAAATAAGTAGAAAGCTGCTACTGCACATGCAGGCTGCAAGCGCTGTTAGCTGGAGCACATCATCTACGTGTCCGTGCGGTGACAGATGCAATAGGAGGCATGAGCAGAACGGGTGGAAAGGTCCCTGGTTTGCCTTTTAATGGCATATTTGAGTTGTAAAAGTCAAGTGAAGTGAAGAGTTCTGCGGATCAGAACGTGCCTGCCCGTGTCTGTCAATACAGATTTTCCTATTACTTTGTCAGGTCATGTCGGTTGAAAGAAAGTTTCTCAATTTAAACCAGCAGAAAACCAGTACAGCTGCACGCTGGGCTTTGCAGGGGGGTCGTGGTGTGGGTAACTGGCTCTGAGCAGAAAGAGGTGGTGGTTCACAGGCAGAAGACCTGTCCTCAGCAAACTCTGGGGGTGCAGTGGTTGCAGCACAGGGACAGATAGCCACAGACTCATTACAAACACTGAAACAGCTAAACCCGTCCAAGCTCAACCACATCACATCATTCACAGCCAAGCTGAACACAACAAGCTGAACACAAGATGACACGGACAGTGAAATAAAAGTTAGAAGTATCTGTGGCTTTGGTGGGAGATTGCATTCCATGTTTCTACAGCATCACTGCAGTCCGAAGTCAGCACTGGCCTTGTCCCACTGACACATCTTAAAAAGAAATCCTTCGGTCGTGTGCTCAGCCCCTTCGGAGAAGGTGTTTGTTTTCATTTCCTCTACTCGGACACGACACAAAGGTCGTTTATTTTTAGCATGCTTCGAAATTCTCCGTTTTATTTCTCCTTTCCATTTTCTTCACGCGGAGAAAAGTGTTTATTTAAAAATCAACACTGTGAAAAGTACCAAATTCCACGTCTGCTGCCCCAAAAAAGGCGATTTTCTCTCTCTCTGGTCTGGTTCTATGAGAGCAAAACTCTTAGCAAAACTAAATTGAACTCTGGAAAAAACTCTGCTTGAATTCGCTGCTACTGAGGTCAGACAACTCTCAAGTGACCTGGGCTGTGTTTGCCTGTGCAGGATGGTAAAGCCCTGGCTCTCCTGCTGAAGTCAGCGCTAAAAAATCACTCGGGCTAAAGCAGCAGGAAATGGTGCTTGAGCTTTGCCAGATTCTGCGACCGTGATTCTCCTTTTACAGCCTCGAAGCTCAGTTTTGTTTCTTTTGCTTCTTTAACTGCCGACTTCACATCTTGCAGCAGATCTGGATGATGACCAAAGTCCAGCGCAAACATTTCGGTTTGTGTTCCTGGTCCTCCCTCTCCTTCGTCGCGGCTTTCTGGGAACGGTGGGCGAGTGATGCTCCGGCACTAGGAGCCCCCTGTCATGTGCCAGTGCTCAGCTCTGTCCAAATGCGTGAACTCTCTTGCTTCGTGCTGGAGAGTCTTTTCTTTGGAAGGGGTTTGAGCCCAAACAGACGGCAAGCGGCGACTCGGTACTTCTTCGACATGATGTTGTAGAGGATGGGGTTGATGGCTGCGCTAAGGTAGAAGAGGACAAAGGACACCAAGTTGCAGTACTGGCTGATCACTGCTATCTCCCAGGATCCAGCTTCGAAGGATTTGGAAAACAAATATCGTCCTACGTGAAAAGGCAACCAGCAGAGTATGAAAGCAAATACCACCACAGCTGAAATAAAAACAGGATAAGAAGTTAAGTATGAGAATTACCATGGGGGTGGTTAAAATCCTGCTTTTGACATCCTGCTTTTAAAGTCTTGGTTTCAAAATTCTGGGTTTAAAGTTTTGGGTTTTAAATCCTGTTTTTAGAATCCTGGGTTTTTTTAAATTCTACCTTTAAAATTCTGCTTTTTAGAAGAGAACTTTGAAACACCATTTAGAAGAGAACTTTAAAACAGACTTCTAGGTTCTACTGAACAACTGAAGTTGTGAAGTGTGACAATGCATCCCAGAAGTTCTCAGTTTTGTGTCTCCCAGGACGTTCTCTGAGGGTGTAAGTCAGCAATGCTCCAGGCACGCTGTGGCTGTATCTGAGCAGGCTGCACAGCTAACCCGATGCAGCTTAGTTCTGACCTATAGACCCTCTGTTTTCATGAGCAGAGAAATGAGGGGTCAAAGCAGTGACAGAAAAAAGTGAAACCCTCATCTGCAGGGTTTACCAAACACAAGTTACCTGTACTGTGAGGCGCTCAACGCTGGATTGTAACGTAGAGCGTGATCACTGGGAGGCAAAGTTATTTAAGACAATGAAAATTCTTCGAGGCAAAGGGCCCCAACTACAAGAAGCCACCAGAAGGAGAACTTGTACTGCACCTGTGCCCAGGTAAAAGCAGCAGAGAGGTGGCACCCCTCCAGTCTGTCCATTTTGTGGAACGTGAGTTACTCCAAGAAGAGTAATAGAAGAGTGAACGTGCAACAGAGAACCGGCGTCACTGGAGTCGCACGGGGTATCTGTAATGCCGCCGTGGTTGTACTCAAAGGCAACTCTAAAGTTTGCAGAATGACACGAATTCGTGTTTCTTTCGCCACTGGCCCATCTGAATTCCCATCCCAGAGAAGAGGAAACCTGTTCTGTTCGTTTCCTGTGGATCTCTGGATCTCTGTAATGTTTCCTATGCTTTCAAGTGCAGCTATTCATACACCAGAGAGAGAAAAAACAGAGAACTCGAGCAAGGTGGGTCGTTTTTTTACATTCCTTGTCAGTTTTTACCAGATAACCTGTTCTCTCATGTTAGCCATCCTGCTTTCTCATGGAAAGTCACAGCAGATGATGCAATTAAGGAGGTTAAGGAGGTGTTTGTGGGCACCTTCCCCTCCAAACTTCCTGAACCAAGTTTAAATGGACACTGGTACAGAACTCAGAGGGGACTCTAAAGCACAGAGCTGAGGTTCAGAGTACGTTTGCCAGCTCTGCATCTTCTTGAGCCAATCACCTCCATTTTTACCTCAGTATGGTCACTTCCAGAGCTCAGATAATATTTCCCCAGCTCACAAGCAGAGTTTGGTCTGTGTAATAAATACTACCACGATGGTCATTACAAACAGAATGCCCACCCCTAGTCAGGCCTCTGAGAGCTTGATCTCCACGCGTGCAGAATTGCGTTGAATTCAGTGGGAGCAGGGCACGACAGCGCCTTTGAGAGCCAGACTGTATGCATTTAGGTGTTTAATTACAGACCCAGAAACATAACTTTTCTCTACAATTAAAAGTGTTGATGCTAATCCCATCTACCTGATGGTTCATGACTTGCTAAAGTCTCAGTAAGTGCCTTCTAAATTATAAGCAGAACGTTAAACCCAGGGAGAGCAGACTGCACTGAGCATCTGCCAGTACTGAGAGCCCTCACCAACTTCCTTTCATTCTGTCAGGCTGCTATCATTTAGACAACATTGGCTCTCTGTCAGAGGACAGCCTTGCCACTGTCTTGCTGCTCTCAGACCTTGTAAACAGAAAATAAATGTATCTGAAATATTGTAATGCTTGTGGCAACACTTCAGGGCAGAAATAAACTGCCATTACTACAAAATTCTTTATAGTTTTATAGCTTAATATCTGCATTTTTATATGCAGTTATGTAGATTTACATATGCAGCAGCACCACCGTCGCAGCGCTGTGTGTTACTCAATCCTAAGTACAGATTCACAGTCCTGACACCCTGGAAGTGTTAATGATAAATGACTCCGAAGGTCACGCTTACTGGACTGAGGGGATTCTACTGGCGGTAAAACGCGTCTGAAAGGGCACGAAGAATGCCACGGGTTTTATTATTCTTCCTGCTGTTGCACAGTAATAAAGTAGGACGTGAACAAAAACTCACTTAGGCTCCTGTTTCATAATTAAGGTAGTTAGGACACGGTGCCACCTCTTTGTCTAGCTCGTTAGCCCAGCACTTCAACCTAGCAGAAATGAGTACAGCAGAGCTGCTGCCTGTGAAACCTTTCCCGTACAAAGCATCTCGTCCCCACTGAAATCCATGGGATGATTTGCACTGCAGAGGACTCTCCGCCTGGGTGCAAGTATGTGGCAGCAGCAGGATTCTGCAGGTTTCAGCCAGTACACTGCACAACTTTGGGGGGTTTGTGCATCAAATGTGATTTCATATGTTAACATCTGCGTTCCCATGTGCCATCGCTGTTGCGTGAACCACTCGGCACTGTGTACACACAGGGTGAGCAATGACAATGTCTGTCACCCTGATCCTGTTTTCTTCAAGTCAGTGAGGATTTACGAGATCACAGACCTCAGAGAAGACACAATGCTCCCTGTTCAGCACGTCCTGCTGCTCTGCTCGTATAAAAATGCTAATTGGTTTTCACCAGCTTCCACAGCCTTGCTAGTAAATAACCCCAATTTCCCTAAACCTCAGTACTGTTCCCATATGAAGCTAGGTGCAGACTGCATCCTGCTTGCTTAGTCTGCAGCTCAACTTTGTGGTCTGAGAACGGTTCAGTATCGTTTAAAAACCCAATAAACTCTCCTTCTGTAAATAATGTGGGTATCCACAGCCAAAGAGTGTTCCAACATCTTCAGGGCACCGGCTAATAGTAACTGTCAGATTTGTCCTTGTCAGGGATTGTTATCACATTTGTGTGACTGTTTGAGCATCCCCTGCTCAAACCAGTTAGAAATAAATCTAAGGAAGGAGGAGAGTTGGTCTGTGAATACCTTACAGGAAATATTTCCACCAAATGCTTTCTTTCCTTTGGGAGCAACTCTAGTGAATTACCAGAGCTCTCAGTCTTTCTCTCCCCCCTCCCTCTCTCTCACACACACACACACAAGCTCACCACCCATCCTTTGGAAAGCCAGAGCGAGAAGAGCCGTACCTAACATTTTCACAGTTTGCTTGTTGTTCTTATCCCTGATGACAGTGTTTGGACCGATGTTCTTTCTCTTTCGCCTCCAGAGCTTCCTCCCAATGAGGCTGTACAGCACAGTCAGGCAGAACACAGGCAGGAAAAAGAAGATGCTGGAGGTCCAGACCATGATAGTGAGGAGCCCCGAGCGGATGGCGTACTCTGTGGCTCGGCACTCGTTGGTGCTCAGGGGATTCGTGCCATTCTCATGCTCGACCCCCACCAAGACAAAGATGGGTCCAGCACTAATAAAGGAGATGGCCCAGAGAAAGAAGATGACCAGCTTGACCTTCCCCTTGGTGATGATCACCTTAGCTCGGAGGGGGAAGCAGATGGCGACGTACCGCTCCACGCTGAGGGCGGTGATGTTCAGGATGGTGGAGTAGGTGCAGCTCTCGCTGACGAACTGGAAGAGCTTGCAGAGGAGATCCCCGAAGTTCCAGGGCCGGTACTGCCAGAGCCGAAAGAGGTCCAGGGGCATGCAGAGGAAGATGAGCAGGTCGGAGAAGGCCATGCTGGACAGGTAGAAGTTGGTGGTGGTCCTCATGTCCCGGAACCTCGACACCACCAGCATGGTCATGAGGTTGCCGATGATCCCGATGACAAAGAGGACAACGCAGGCGACGGTGATGCCGGTGAGCACGGGCACGGGGAAAAGGTGCAGCGGGGGCTCCGTTCCCGTCCGGTTCTCCGCGCCGCGGCCGCCCGCGCTCCCCTCCCGCATCCTGCCGCCGCGGGCTGCGCATCCCCCCCTGCGCGCCCGCGGAGCCGCCTCCGCGCCCTCCGCCGCGCTGCCCGGGCAGGTGCCGAAGGCGGTGAGGGAAGAGCAGCCCCCGCTCCGCCTCTCGCCGGGCTCCGCCGCTCCCCCCGGCCCCGCGGAGGGTTGGGCACTCGCCGCCGCGTCACAGGAGACGGGGGCGCGCTGGCTCCGCGGGTGCGGAGCGGCTCCGTGCCCCTCGGCGCTGCCCACAGCGTAGAGCCCACCCGGCCGCGAAATCCGCCCCCGCAGCACCCCCCAAAGTTTGTTCCGAGGCTCCAGCGCTGCCCCCGTCCCGGGGCAGCCCACCCGGCTCCCACTTGTCGCAGCTCTTTGAATTCCTCGTTACCGGTAGCGCCGGTGCTGCGCGGGGTCCTGCGGGGCACGTGGAGATTGTTCCTGTCCGATCTCCTCCAAGGGATCCCGCTCTAGCCAGGGGTGTTGGACTGGGTGATCCTCTGGAGGCCCTTTCCAGCCCTCACCAGTCTGGGATTCCATGTAGCGATGAGTGTAGAAACCCAGGGACGGCTGCAATCTCTGTCTTCTCGTTTTGTATCTTTGCTCTGCCCTTGGATCTTGGCAGGAGATTGCTGGGGCTCCAGTTCAGTGAAGCCGCAGTAATCACCCTCTTCTATATGATTTAGCCACTCATAAATTTCCGTTCAGCACATTTCTGCTGCCCTTCACAGACACCTACACGGTAACTCAGTGTTTCCCCTAGTGCAGACTCCTGCTGCTGCTAAAGGATAATGTACCTGAGAAGAAATAGTGTGGAAGCAGCGCAAGGTGAGAGCAGGGACAGCAAAGGCACCCCCAGCACACCTGTAAAAATTCTCTCCTCCTCTCCATCTTCTCTTCTAAAAGTGTCAGGGAGTGTGTTGTACTGCACAACATTCTTTCACTCCCAGCTTTCCATCTAGAAGGGCCCTTGTAGCCCTTCCTTGTACCCCATCGCTCAGGTGGCAACTCATGTCCTGGATCCACGTGGACATCCACCTGCATTCAGCTGCTGAGCAGTTTGATGCTTGATTTGCAGGGCACACTCACATGTGTGTGCCAGCTGGCATTGCCATCTCATAGCTGCAGAGCTTTATTTAGGGACAGGGCACAGGGGTGGTGTCACACAACACCACGTTCCTCTGCCTGTGCCTTAGCCTGTGCCTCCTCTCTGTAATTTGCTTTCAGTAATAATGCAGGCATTAGCCCTAGTGCTTTCTCCGTGTCATCATGTGGATGATGTATTTTTGCAGTTTCACTGGAACCAGTATTCATCACTCCTGCTCTTGAACTGTGAGACAGTTTTGCAGCGAGTCGCTCAACAGTTGCTAAACTTTATGGGGGATGGCTACGCATTAATTGCAGTTGAAAAGAAGGAAAAGCCGATGAGCTCCTCACTTTGTTTGTCCAGCTGCTTATATAATTGTTTTATATGTTTCTGAAGATAAATGATGGGCTTTAGGCCACGAAGGTACAGTTACTCACGGTACAATGTTGTGTCTGATCTAATTTCGATGAGGTCGCGTTATATTATGGAGGAACTAGTAACTGCCTCTGTATTTAGGCTGCCAAAAACTTTGTGTTATTATAAAGAATTATTTCCTTTTTTTTCCTTGTTAAATTCTCAGACCAGTAGCATTAGCTGCAGGATGTTGATATTTGGCAGAGAAAATGGCCTGAAGCTATAAATGGGGCTTTTCTGTGTAGAGAAGATCCTTCATTCTCATGAAGTTCTTCCAGTTTCGGTGAGCTGTATCTTGTCAAAAATGACCAACCCCCTTTCCCTGGGGAAAGAAAAGCTTTCTCTTATTTATCTTTTCAGGGAAAGAGAAAATTCTGTGTTAAAATAATACTTGAGCTGAGGTGTGTGTGGCAAAATCCACAAGTAAGATAGCACCAGATTTATATGCCTGGACACCTTGGTCATGTAATGGAACGAATGAACACTTAATTCACCAAGAGTTTGATGTGTTGAGTGATGGGCTGCTCAGATCAGAAATGGTGACTGTGATTTGAAACCAGCAACACCAATGCCTTTCTTGGTATCATGAGTCAGGGGCTTCTCTGGCTGCTTTTCCTTCATGGGGACTGGGACAGAAAAATGTCAGCTGAGGGAAGAAAAGCAGGTCTGGTTTGCTGATTCTTTCACTTTTCTTTGGCAAGCCCAGGGCAAATGTTTATGGGATCTAAAGAACTGACACCCCACAAACTTTGCACCATAATTCCTGCCTCCGCTTTGCATGTGCTGAAGGTCAGTGGTGAAGGTAATGGGGAGATACAAAAGGCATGAGAGATGATGGCTTTAGGCTCCAGGAAGTAATCTGTTGGCCTTCACCTGCAAGGACAGTATTTCCATGTTGCCTTAACAACCACAGAAAAGATTGAAACCACTGATGTTACTGGGAGGAGAGGAATTGAGAGAAAGAGGCAAAAGTTAAGCACTTTGAAATTCACAGTTTTATCCACTAACTGGATGTATGAACAAAAAAGACATTTAAAAAGGGTTTTAAAATCGTAATGGAATTTCATGGAGCTCTTAAAATACTGCTGCTGCTCCTCACTAGCTTTAGGGCTGTGCTGAGCACTGAGATAGGGTAGAAGAGAGTTTCTAGTTAAGGAGTTTTGAGATCTTCTGTTCCGTTCTTCCAATTTTCTTCTCAAACAGTAAAGTTTTTATTCCTGTTTATATCATTGTTTGTTGTCATGGACAGCTCTGAAGGCTTTGAGTATAGCATGATTATGGCTTTATTGTGGAGAGACGAAGGAACTGGAAAACAGACTTCTAGGCAAAGATCAACACAGAACCACTGCAGAATGGCTCAGGTTGGAAGGGACCTTAGAGATCATCTGCTCCAATCTCCCTGCCATAGGCAGTGACGCCTCTCAACCACACTTGGTTGCACAAGGCCTCATCCAACCTCACCCTGAACACCTCCAGGGAAGAGGCAGCCACAGTCCTTCTGGGCAATTGATTCCAGAGTCTCTCCACCCTTGTACTGAAGATCTACTTCCTGAGATCTAGTCTAAACCTACTCTTCTTCAGTTTTAAAACATTTCCTCTTGTCTTACTGCTAGATCCCTCTCCAGCCTTCCTGTAGGTTCTCTTCAGATATTGAAAGGCAGCTATAAGTCTGTTGGTGTGAATGAGAACACTCACAATGCTAAATGTAAATGCTGAGCCATAACAGAGATGCCGTTGGCCGTGTTCCTTGCCTTTGGACCTACAGAAGCCTTTTACATTACTCTCTCCATTCAGCTGCATCACAGGCAGCTTCAACTTGCCTTTGTGGAAATACATTTTTCATGAGTTTGTCAGCAGCTGCGTGTAAAACCAGAAAAGCACCAACTAATGAGTAATGAAATTAGTTTAACTGTCTATGACACTGCAGTAACAGAAGGAGCAGGGGGAAATGTTAACATTTGTTTAATGATGATGAAAAGATCCATTTAATGATAATTCTGCGATGACGATAACGGGTCGGCTGTCCTAAGCATTTAGTTGTTTATCCCAGGGAGAAGTAACTATTACACTTGTCTTAATAAATGCTCTCACTGCTCCCTTGTGCTTCTACTCGCTCTAATATTCACACAGAATTGTGTCAAGAAGCACTCTGTATGCCACACCACATGGGGAATATGAAGGGCCAAAGGCACAGCTCATCTTTACCCAAAGACTGTCACTAATTTTCTGATTAGGGAAAATTTCTGATTTCTAATTTCACTACTTTTCTGATCTCCAGAGACAAAACAAGGCTTGCTAGAAACATCTCTTAATTTTCACGTTGAAAGCAGTGAGAATATGACCAAGAAGGAAAGCTGAAGCTCTTGGTATTATCAATTTATACTGGAGTTCCCATGGAATGGGTAAGTAATTTTAAAAAAGCTTTTTCTTTTTATTAGGCTATCCTTAACCTTTCATAAACCTGGAAGCCTGGTAGTGGCTGAAGACCTGCTTCACTTGTGTGAGGCTTGTGCTCTCTTACTTCACCAGCTGTGCTCTTACCAGACAATTGCCAGCTCCTTTCTTTGCGTACCCAGCTCCTGAAAATCACTAATTAGTTGTGCTGGCCATCCGTCCTTTATGGAAGAGATTCCAGCATCTTGGTTTTGCTTAAAGTAGCACCCAGCAGCCAAACACAACTCATTCTCACACAAATCTGCTTTTAGCATCATACCTTTTTGGGGGAAAAAGAAATCAATCTGCTTGTATGGTCTTTAACAGCCAGAGACTTTGGCCCTCTGTTGTCCTTTGTTGAAGGCTACAGCAAGATGAAGCCAAAACACAGCAAGAAAGCAGAGTAGTGTCAGTAAAGCCCTTTTTGTGTTGCCTCTGAATTAATTTATCTATGAAGACAGAATCTGTGGGTCAGAGAGGTGGTCTGGATGTGTAGTTCAGTATGTGATATGTCCATGAGCACGTGTCTGTGCTCTTATGACCTATCTTGGGATATACGGTCTATAAAAAGCCTCTATACAACCTCCAGCAGGAGACAGATCTCCTGACCCTCTTAGTTGCTGTCTGCTTCAGGAGCGAGGATCAAGCTCACTCTGGCTTTTGTTTCTTCTCTTCAGGTTCTCCAGGACGATGACTAAAACCAGCATTTCTCTGCACTCCCTGAATGAAACGTTGAACAGGTCATTAAAGGGTTGTGATAGCACAGCACTGAGGGAAAGGGAAGGAGGGGTGTAGGGGGCTGGGTCCAGGGAGAGGAGACAAGACCATCTGTTAGTGTGAGAAACTTATGCTACTTAGGAAATGTTTGTGGGCAGTGGAGAGGCTGTGAAAATGCGTTGTGTGTATGTGGGAAGGGAATGGTTCATGGGCAGAATTCTGTCTGTCCTTTACTTGTTGAGCAGGAGAGGGAGGATAGAGCCACAGGCTGCACCTTTCTGTGAGCAGTGTTCTGGCCAGCCTGCCAACTGCTAGTCCTGGCTGTTCGCTGCAAAATCTGTGCAATTTCTCCATCAGCAAAGATCTGTAACTGCATGAAGAACTACTGGGACATTATGAGTAACGGGAAATCAGTGCTTGTACTCCACTGCTGTTGTAAAAGCAAGATGTGGGATGAACTTGTGAATTTGGGATAATGTCTCAGTCAGTTCAAAGATGGGAAGAAAGTGCATACGGTTAACAAAAAAAAGACCGACCAAACCCAAACCCAGGTCTTTCTTTTAAAGAAAGAAATCCCACTGTTGCAGAGGAATTGGGACATAGGTGATGATGATTCACTCTGTTTTCAAAGCCTGTATGCAGAAGAGGAACACTTGACCAACAGGTTCATTGCCCTCATGTAAAATAATCTGGCCTAAGATGCCCCTGCTGGCACCAGCCCACATGTTCAGCTGCAGGGCAACAGTTGCTGACGGACATGTCTGTAAACAGCTGGGCAAACAACCATGGGATCAAATGTAAGCCACAAGAATGGCTCTTCAGGAAAAAAAAAAGAGGGAGGAGGACCTGAAACTCTACCCACAGATAGAGAGAGGCAAGACTGCTCCTTCTCAGTCGATTTTCACATATGGGTTTTCATATATTACCTTTAAAGGTACTGTGCAAACAGTATCAAACAAGATATTTTTAAGTCAGCTGAGTTGTTGTACATAGAACTCTAGTGCATCTGTAGTAGAAATGATTAATGTCTGTTCAGAGCATCACAGCTGGCAGACTGCAGAGGTCCTTGAAGTAAGTGCAGAGGAAGAGTTCCAGGTAAGTGTGGGGCTCTGCCGTGATTCTACGATATCATTCCATGGGCTGGAAAATAAAACCAATGTAGCAGATCTGAAATAATGAAAAATGTAAGTTTGAGTTAATGCCTCTGCGGGAAAAATAATGTTACACCTACAGACATGCTTTCAGAAAAGCGGGACTGCTGCTGCTTCCACCGCAGAGCTTCCAAGCGTGTCTGCGCTGACGAGAAGACGAGAGCTTCCAAAGCTTTCCGGTAGAGCCTGGGGATGCGGTTTGTGCAGACACTAGGCAGACACTAGAGGTCACTAACTCAACGGCAACATCACTCAGGTTAAGGAAAAGCTGCCTAAATGTTGTGATTGAAATTAAAGCAGGTGGTTTAATCCATCCTTCCTCGTTTCATTCAGAATTTGGCTCGAAGGACAGCAGGGTAGATTCTATCAGAATTTACAGAACGAGGCAGAAGATCAGTCATGGGCATCAGTCATGCCGTGGTGCAGCCAAGCACAGCTTTTAAGAACCAAAACTAGCAAGTGCTGAAATGTCTGCTACAGATGTTCAGAAATACAGGAGTGATTTACAGATGGACAGTACAGACCATATCCAAAAAGTGCTGGACAGACAAAACTGGCCAAATACTAAAGCATTCGACTAACGGCGGCTCAAAAGCCACTGCAGAACCGACAGTAGTGTTGAAAAGATCTTTATTACTGTTATTTGTAGAGGAGAGCTTGTGAGGCTGGGCCACTCGCAGGACTTTTCTGTTTACCTCGATAAAAGCTGCAAATCAGGGAGCAGTTCACAGGCAAGCGTCTCCCGCAAGCTGGCACTCACCAGCCGCCGCGCAAACCCTGAAGAATAAACATTTCTGACAAATCCCCTCTCTCTGGAAGGGAGTTTGCACTGTGTTCACTCCTCAACCTCTTACTATTGGGCTTTCTGCACTATCGCATTGTATTAACAATCTGATAAGACTCTTGTTTTTGCTTGTGCAACTCTAGATATGAGGCAGATCAGAAACATGTACACCAAATAACCACCCACCTCAGCTTCCACACTTGATCTCTCCGTGCGGGCAGACTCAACCCCGTTACAACACAGCAGCTCTCCTGAACTGCTTAGCATTTCTACATCATACAAGGTGAATTTTCCAATTAAAGTTCTATTGTAGTCCAGAAACTCTCTTGGCAAGCATGCATACATCAACGCATTTAAATGGGTGACATCCCTCCCCTGCCAAAAACACAGCGGTCCAGGAATTACTGCAACATGAGGGGTGATTATTGGTTGAAATCCACACCCAGTAAGACTTGTGACCAGTTTTAAAGTCTCTGTTGTGACCCAGCAGGAGACAGGAGACTCTGAGGAATAAAAATCTTGCTTATTAAAAGTAACAGCAGTGCTACCAAAGTGAGATCAGGATGCACGCAGGATGTAAGGGAGGACTCCTAGCTTCAGGAAACAACAGAAAATCATTAGACAAGGATTTGCCAGACAGAGAGTGAATTAAGGTCAAAGAGACTTATAAAAATACGACACTATTAATGCCTTTTTACTTTCTCCTTATCCCAGACATCTACAGGCAAAAGTCAAAGCAGAAGAGGAAGGCAAGTGGGAGGAGGGGGGAGGCTACTGCTAGTGAAGCAATAGGGTTCTTGGGCCTTGTCTTTAAATTACAGGCTTTGAAATACCACAGATTATGCACTGAAGAAGGAAAAACAAATAGTAAATTATTTAATTGGCTGTTTATACGATCTAAAGTTAACCTCTGTTTGTTTGGAGGGGTTCTTTGTGGGTGCTTTTTTCTTGCACGTGTGCGTGTGCGTGCGTGTGCGTGCGTGTGTGTGTGTACCATCTCAACTGAAAGCTACTATCTTCAGAAAAGAAGTTCAGACAAAGATAAACAAAATAAGGCCACAATAAAAAAGGTACAGACCTTAAAACAGGTAGATCACAATTCAGAATCCAGTCCCCTAAACACTAGTGCACTAATTACAGCAATAGAAGCAGTAGGGCAAACCAGGGATGAAGAAAGGTGGGCTAAAGGAAAGGAAGTCGAGTCCTGCCCATAATAAAATTGAGCAATAGTGCAGATTTCATTCAACTGATACAGCTTGAGGTTCTGCCAGTAAAATGCAAAGAAAATTCACAAAAATATGTGCCCAGTAGCTGAAGCTCTGATGGTAAATCTCTTGTCAGGTAGATAGTACCAAAGTATTTGTTCAGTATTTAGGAAAGAACTTTGATATTAACACACATTGACATAAATCAGGTAACTCGGGGAAACTTCCAATCAGGTAACTCAGGTCCCTTCCAATCCCTAATGATTCTATGATTCTATGAAAACCACTCCTGGAACAACAGAAGCACAGTGTACCCTACTTCTCCAGTAAAGAGCTGCATACATAAATATTTGCATTCCCTCATACTTTGTCCCTAAACACAGCAAGTTATTTTAAATCAGGCAGTTTTCTTAAGCAAAAGTAGGGTAGAGTAGTTCAAAAACTTGTCCCGTCCTTAAAATTATAATTGAAGAGAGTACTTTTTTTTTAAATCTATTTTTTATTTTATTCTCTTTCATTGAAGATAAACAGAACAGATATTAAGTGATTAAAATAAAAACCAGCTAATAAATACCAGCTGTTTTCGGGTAGTTTTCTTCTGGCTGTTTCACCAATATCACTGTTATCACACAGCTGCTCTATGAAAGGACTCTCCGATAAAAATGGAGCAAGATGAGCTGGTGGGAGGGGGGGGAAAGCATTCCGGGTAGCTTGTTTATCATTTGGGTCATTTTTAGTTCGGGGAGGAATGAGAAGTTCTGTTCAATGTCAAATGAAAATGGCTCAAGAGGTCAAGACACTACAAGTAAAAGCATAAGTCGCTCCAAAATGTATTAGAGGAAAAAAACCGGTGCCACTGATGTTAATGCGAATGGCTCAGACCTGAAGACAGATCTAAATACAAATCTTGCATCTGTATTTACAAGCTGTATTTACATCTGCACCACGGAAGGGTCAAAAAGACCTGGGCCTTTTAAAAAACCCTGATTCTCTAGTGGTGAATGTTCTCACATAGCTTGGGAAGAAGCTTCAGAATGGTATCTGGAGATGTTCACAGTGCAGCCTGTTAGCCATTGTGACAGGAAGCACTACTGGAGGTACCCAAGTCCTTATAAAATGTCCTTGTTTTTCCATCTTTCAGAGTAGAAACCAAGCTGCAGACCTTGGAGGCTCAGTTCACAGACCTGGACTCAAGCTTGCAGAAACTGGCTCAGAATTTTGATCTGCAAGCTGAGGCGCTGGAGAAGGAAGTGAGCCAGGGCACCCTGTGGTTGTGGGCACTGGAGGAGAGGTGAGCACAGACAGTGACACTGGTGTGACTGTGCACACACTCCAATGCAGGCTGTACGACCACACAGATGTATTTACCTTTCCCAGCCAGAACTGCTATTTGCTGCATAAAGGTGCAGTATGAGGGAAAAGTATGGTTCCCTCAGTACTTTTTTTCTTTATAAATCAAAACCAACCACACAATCTCTGAAATATTTATGTGGTTTAAAAACAGCCCTACTGCCTCCAGGGCAATGGGGACATCAAGCCTGTTGGCATAACTCTGTTCCAGAGTGAGAGCTAGAAAAAAACCCCATCAACGCTATTTCATTATATGATTAAATAAGGCCAGAAGATTCACATTGTCAGCAGCCAAGCTCAGCTTCGTTTATGTGTACATTTAGTCTTTTAGCACTAGTGAGGTTGTACCTCAAATATTGTGTTAAATTCTGGGACTCTGAAATGCTGAGAAATAAAGCTGACACATGGATGAAGCTCACAACTAGGTGACAGGACCAAGGCTTACCAGGTGCCTCCTACCATAGTCAAGGGCAGGACTGGGTTGGCCTCTGTGTTTGCCACCACAAAGAACCTTTAGCTCTGCTGCTGGCTGCAACCCAGGAGGCACTGAGCAGCAGGGACACATGCCATACCAGACCTTGATATGAGGTATGAGAGATGGCCCCCTGTGTTGTAAGAGAGACATTCAGGAGGGAAGGCCAGGCTCAAAAGAAGCTCTTGAAGATCCTTAACAGCCCTGAGTGACCATACCTGGTGCCCCCTCAGTGTAAAAGCAGCCCATTTGCAGAAAGAGGTGGGAGGCTGACTGTGTTTTGTTAGAAGTTCCTTGTTATTGGAGCGGCCCCTGACTTTCTTGCTCTCTTGCAATTGAAGCTTCCTGGGACATGAGGTATTGGACTAAGGTGAGAAACTGAGTCATGCATTTCTCACCTGTTCTCCTTGCTGGTCTCTCTGTGGTAATGGCAGAACATGGGCTGTCGTTGATTTCCCTGTTCTTGAAATTTTGGATCTGTTTGCTTTCTATTGCACCTGCAACAAGAGGGTTTATTCCATTTGCTTCCTCTGTTGCCAGCTCTGCTATTTCATTTTTGCACCCTGTAGAGCTAGATAATAAAATATACCTGTGTTTTCTGCAGATGGCTGCATCGCTTTTGTTAGGTTATGTAAATGGCGAAACAGCCCCTCACTACAAGAAGGTATAGGACTGGAGTGTGTCCAGGGAAGAGCAGTGAAGTTGGTGAAGAATCTATAGCACAGGTCCTAGGAGGAGCCCTTGAGAGACCTGGATTTGTTTAGCCTAGAGAAAAGGAGGATGAGGGGACACCTTCTGTGAGTACCTAAGAGGAGATTGGACAAAGAAGGGATGACCTCTTGTTTCTGAAGGCAAGCAACAGCACCAGTGAAAATGGCTGCAAGCCACACCAGGGGAGGTTTAGGCTGAAATTCTTCACCAAGTCGGTACTCAAACATTGGAATAGACTGCCCAGGGCAGTGATGGAGTCACCATCCCTGGAGGGATTTAAAAGGCAGATAAAGGTAGCGCAGCAAGACATGGCTTAGGGGTGACCTGGCAGTGCTGGGCTGAAGGTTGGACCTAATGGTCTTAAAGGTCTCTTCCAACCAAAGAGATTCTGTGAAGACACTCCATCACTGAGGTGTTCAGGGGCAGCTAGGACAGGGCTTTAAGCAACCTGGTCTAGTGAGAGGCAGGGGAGGTTGGAACTGGATGATCTTTAAGAACCCTTCAGACCCACACCGAGTTCTATGACTCTATGAGGACTCTGGAAGCAGCTCTTGCTTTCCGCACGCCGGGAACAGCCGTCGCTTCTCTGAATCAGCTGCCATCGAGTGTCGCCGGTGTCTGTTTACGTCTGGGATGGCTGTTCCTGCACCAGAAGTGCGGCGGGGCGGGGATGCGAAGGACCCGTATTTGCCCCGGCGGGCTCGGGTCACCCGCGCGCCTGTTTCCGCAGCCCCGCCCTGCTGAGTCCCGCGCGCGCTATCTCGACAGGCCCGGCCCAGGGGCGGAGCTCCAGGCGTCCCGGCGCAGCACTGGATGGGGCGGGGCGAGCGGCGGTGGCGCAGCGGCAGCCATTGCGGGCGGAGGAGGTCCTGCTCGGCAACGCACCAGACGGTCCCAGTTTATCACCGCGGAGCTGCAGTCCGGTGGGTGCTGACCCGTCGTTTCGACCGCTCTGGGTTGGGGCAGGGGCTGGGGCTCGAGCCGGGGCTCGTTAGTGTCGCCAGGCCGCGCCCGGCCTGGCCCTGCCTTATGCCGCCGACTTGGCTGTGGCGATGGAGCCGCGGCCATGGGACTGCCTCGCTCCCCTTCCCTCCCTTTCTCCCAGAGGATTGCTGAGCGCTGTTTTTTCTGTCTCTGTAGAAATGGAAAGCACCCCGGCACAGGTATACACGAATTTACTGGGTCTTTTAAACAAACTACCTGTAAAACTGGGTGTTTCCGTGTTATCTAGCATGCTTTTAAAATAATAAAGGATTTGTTTTCTCAACAAAAGAAGAGCAGAAACAATAAAATTCAACTTCAAGCGTGTTTGTCTCCATGTCGAGTTCATGTGTGACTGAAATTGCAGCCTTTCTCTCATGAGTACAGGCTGGTTTTAAGAAGCTTGTCAGAAAGCTCTCGAGTTCCTGTAACTTCAGTACTCAGCCTTTCAGCTGGATGTATGGCTTTATTTTCTGTTCCGTGGTGCATCTGGGTCAGGTGGAAAAACCTGGCCAGGATAGAAAGGTTGGGTGATCACCATTTTAAGCCATACAAGAAGCTGCAGAAGTGTTGAACACGTTGGTTAGTTCTTTGCTTGTATTAACAAGAAGTATTTTGACTTTTATTATTCCCAGCTTAAGCAACTAAATATGGAGGAACTTCCTCGCTTCTGATGCATAGGGATGTTGTATTTCACCTTCAGAATACTCTGGAACCAAGTCTGTACCCAGAGGCAGCTTTTGAATCCTGCACATATACTGGAAAATTGTCTAAACAGAAGGTTAAGGTAACTGTGGTAACCTTTCCCCTAGTTATAAGCATAGCTGATCACTAATAGAGTAAATGCTGGAATCATGTTTTAATCGTGTTTTCCCCTGTCTCCTTACCTGCATCTTGCCATTCCCAAGGCACCTCATACAATTCAGGAAAGTGCAGTAGGAAATTCTGCTATAATTTGTGACTTCTGGAAAGACCCATGTCTTTCTCTGGAAGTGGAGAATTAAGTAACCGCTTAAGCAGTCTTCTAAATCCAGTAATTTTTTTGTAAAATAGCTATAAAACCCTTGAGCATCTCCTTTTATATTAATTACAGCAAATAAAATACAGACTTCATTTTGCTTTCAGGTACTGGTGTGGTACTGGTCTTGTTCCTTCACTTCAAGTTGGTACTTCAAGCCAGTATGTCGAAGCAGTCGAAGCAATCGAAGACTCTGCTTTCCTTGTCTGACTGCCTCTGCCAAATTTGCATGGAGATCTTTGTGGAGCCTGTGACGCTTCCATGCAACCATACCCTCTGTCATTCTTGTTTCCAGCTGACAGTTGAAAAAGCTAGTCTTTATTGCCCTTTTTGTCGTCGTCGAGTCTCTACCTGGGCACGATCTAATGCCCGCAGAAATAGTCTTATCAACTGGAAGCTCTGGGAAGAGATTCAGAAGAGTTACCCTAAGGAGTGTGAGCGTAGGATTAACGGGCAGGATTTGGAAGAGGAAAGTAAGTAAAGTGTTTCTTGTCCTGGAATGTCTCTTGCTTTACCTGAGTAATGACTGTTGATGGACTTTGGATGTTGTGAAATAGGAAACTGTGTAGGCAGGCTGGTGTACTGCTCAAAAATGCAGTGCCAGAACTCCACTGTGAAAGGAGTCTGCAAGGCATTTGTAGTACAGAGGGTAAATCATATTATGTGATCGTTTCAGTGGATGTTTGGTCATGCATTTTGTACAAGGCATTGGTGTGTACCTGTGTGGCCTGGTAAGGCCAGCAATTCCTTACTGGTACGACTTCAGCTGTAATATCTGTAAGTGAAATAATTGTATGTGTGTTTATCATTGTAAAGTAAGTAAAATGGCTATTCTATTTTTTCAACTGCTAAATGCTGTTAGTTTTTGTTTGGTTAGAAATTCCAGGTTTTTAGTCTACTCAGGAGTCTCTGAGTCAGTCTCAGTCTTTTGTGCCAGACTGTTTTCAGTTTTGCCCAGTGACAGAACAAGGGGCATTGGGCACAAGCTGGAAGACAAGAAGTTTAATTTAGAAGTAAGGAAAAACTTATTTACAGTGCAAGTCGCAAAGCCCTGGGACAGGATGTCCAGGGATGTTTTGGAATGTCCTTCTCTGGAGATACTGAAATACCTCCTGGATGTAGTCCTGTGCAATGTGCTTTAGGCAGTCCTGTTCTGGC
>JAOXOE010000702.1:15126730-15142671 GCA_028565055.1 Phoeniculus purpureus | reverse complement strand
GTGTGCCAGGAGGGTTCTCAGCACCTGGGGTTGTTCCTAGCCACCGAGAGTGTGCAGAGCCTTCTGCAGTCATCTGTGTGCCAGGAGGGTTCTCAGCACCTGGGGTTGTTCCTAGCCACCGAGAGTGTGCAGAGCCTTCTGCAGTCATCTGTTTACAGCCCAAAGAGTGGGGGCACCGAGAGACATCAGCCCCTTGCAGCACCCCCCCTGCTTTTCCTTGGCAGTGCCAGCACAGCTCATCTGTGAATGGAGTGTTGGAATAAGACCTGAAAAAGACCCTCTATATTGAGTTTCAAATACAGAAGGTCCTGTGACTACCTTTAAAAGCAGCTCTCCAGACACGAGACGTGGGGCTGCGGTGGAGAAGGCTCGGGAGGGATGTTTAGAAACGGCTGGCTGAGGTGAAAAGGCTTCTCTGAAGTGAAGCTGCACAAAGCTGACATGCTCGTTGCTGACAGGACTCCTCCAGATTGTGCAACTATAATTAGTCGCCAGCCTTTGTCTGGCAGCAACTAGTGGGAAACGGTGACAAGAGAAGGCTCCCAGTCTGCATTGAATCATCCCCGGGATACAATGAGGGCGCTTGTGCATCTTTCGCTCGTCCCTAATGAGACCCGTTAATTGCCACAACCTCCTGAGTGTGTTAGAGCAGCCCGTGGCTAGCGAAGGAGAAGGGCTGCAGCATCGCTACAGCTCCTCTGCAGGCAGCAACGGAGAGAAGAAAGCTGCTGCCTCGGTTCCAGCCACCCGACACAGCTTTTATTGAGCCTAAAGCATCCAGCCAAGGAGGGAGAGAGAAGAGGGTTTGTCCTAAGCTATGGTCGGGCTACTAAATCTGCAGGGCAGGTGGAAGAGGGAATCAAAGGAACACAGTGTGGGGGGAAAAGGCTGGTGCAAGGAGCAGCTCTCCCTTGCCTGAGGCTTGCTCGCCTCAGGACTAGCCTTCCCCGTGAGGTTCAGATTGTCTGCCACGGTTTGCCCATGGACTGGATGTGCTCCTTGGCTTTCAGCCGCAGGGCAGCGATGCTGGTGTTGCGTGGGTCTGCCTCGTCCAAGGGCAACTTGTCCACAAAGGTGGCCCCGCATTGGTAAGGTGGTGGCCCCAGAGCCCCCAGTGGCTGCAGCGTGTGGGTCACTGCTGGAGAGTTCAGGAAAGGTGGTGGCGTGTAGCTGCTGGGCAAGCTCTGAGGTGAGGCCACGAAGCCCGGGAGGCTTTGCAAGGCTGTGCCACTGGGCACGGGAGGGCTAAGCCACGTCTCCAGGGGCAAGTTGCTGCTGAGAGGACCCATGGGGGTTGCTTGGGGTGAGCGGTTGAAGGAGAGGATGGGCGAGTCCTGCAGCTTCATGGAGGTCACCTCCAGCTTCTCCTGCCGCCTCCACTTGGCCCGTCGGTTCTGAAACCACACCTGCGAACACAGCGGTGTCAGCTGGGTGCTGTGGAGCTACTGAAACCCGACAGAAGCCCACGGCACTGCCCACTAGCCATCTGCTAGCCACCCCGCAGCCCGGCACGCAGCAGCTTCAGCTGCTCCTCAAATGGAAAACGGCCCCGGGGTCCTGGGGCTACCGGGGGGTCGGGGCGAGCGTTTACCTGCACTCGGACCTCGGGGAGGTTGACCTTCATGGCCAGCTCCTCGCGGCTGTACACGTCGGGGTAGTGGGACTTCTCGAAGGCGCGTTCCAGCTCGTGGAGCTGGTAGGTGGTGAAGGTGGTGCGGTTCCGGCGGTGCTTCTTCTTGGGCTGCTCCTCATCCGACGGCTTCCCCTCACCGCTGCTGCCGGAGGGTAGCTCAGGGCTGGCGCCGTCGGGGCAGAACGGCTCTGCGAGGGGAAGACAGGCGGGTTATGGGAAGGGAGGGCGATCTGCACCCCGGGGCCGGCTCGAAGGCGCGGACGAGAGGCCGCTCGCTCGCTCGCCCACCCGCGATCCCGCGCTCACCCTGGAAGCGCTCGGCGCGGCCCCGGTGCTCGAGCGGTGGCGACTCTCCGGGCACCTTGGCGAGACAGTGCCGGGACCCCCGTCTCTCGGCTTCCTTGGCTCCACCGGCGCTGCCGTCGGGTGAGAAGGGGTTTAGCAGCCCGTCCTCTTTGGGGAACCCCAGGATGGCCTCGATGCTGTGTAGCCTCGACGGGTTGCCACCGGGGCTCCGAGCCGACAGCGAGAAGGCGCCCTCGGCCATGGCGAGCGGGACGCCGGGCGGGTGCATGGGGCGACCGGCCCGACGGCTGCGGTCCCGCCCGCTCCCGGGGCGGCTCTGAGCCGGCACCGCCCGCCGCGCTGCCTCCTTCGGGTGGAGGAGGAGTAGTGCCAGGACTAGGGGGGGCGAGTGGACACTGGCCAGGGAGGCAGGGCAACCCCCTCCTTCCAGCGCTCCGCCCCGCCGGGGGCCGGCTCAGCCCGGGCACCCCGTCGAGCAGAGTCCCGGAGCTCCAGTACGCGGTAACCCTCGACAGCAGCCGCTAGCCCAGCCGGTTGGCTCGGGGAAAGAGGCTTCTTGGAGGCGCCGGGCTGGGGCCACCCCATGGGCGAGGGGCCGGCGACCACCACGCACAGAGCGAGAAGCGCAGCCGCCTGGTTGCCTTCAGAGCCAAGGGGCTAGCCCCAGCAACTCAGTGCCGTAGGAGGGGACTCCGGGCAATCAGCCGGGGGCTATTGTGCTCCTTTAATCTACATCTGAGTTTCCCAAGAGCTCTATTAGTGAGGATGAATGAACTCGCTGATGTCCCTAATTACTTCTGATTTGGAGCTGGGGGGTTTTCTGGGGCTCCCAACGGGCACAAACCACCCCCTGGCCCTTCCCAAGCCCCTCGGGGCTAGCTAGAGAATTGTTTTGCCAAAACCCCTGGGCGAGGTGAGACCCTAACCCCGCTTCAGCTCAGCGCTGCTCTGGAAAGCAGGTTCCTAGAGGATAGAACTGAGTTTAGGCTGGCAGAGGGAGGTACCTGGTGGTGGGTACCTGCGAGTGGGTCACAGCTTTGTGGGTGCTCAGCAGGGCTGCAAAAGAGCTCCCACGGTTGGGCTCCGCCACCCCTCTGGAGCTGAGGTTGGGGCTCTGAGGAGATATTAATGCAATCCTTCTTTACTTGTTTTCCAATTAGCCTAATTGAATTCAGATTGCTTCAAAGTGGCTACCAGAGACATTGAGCTTGATGGGATGACGGCCTTGAGCTCCAGCGATCCTATTAGCTATAAGACCCCAGATCCCAGGTAGACTTCCATCCAGCAGTAGCTTCCACGTGATCCAACACTTTAAGCTGCTCAGTGCAAGCCCCTGGGGAAAGATCTCCTTGCTTTTCCCTAGGAGCACAGGCTGCTCGCTCTGCTCCGGGCTCCTGCACGCTCTGTCCCTGGCATCTAGGCAGCAGCATGCCCTGAGTGGCCTGTGGGCTCCCACAGCCTTGTAGCTGGGGTCTGAGGGCAGGGAGAGCGTCTGCTGGAGGGATGAGCCATGCAGGTGCTGGTAGAGAGCAGGGCAGCCACCTCCAGCTCAGTGGGCTCAGCCTCCTGGTGAGGGCAGGATGGATCTGGAGCTGGGCCATCACACCACTGCCCTGTGCAGGGGCTCTGGGGAGGATTTGAGGCATTAGTGCCAGTCCCTTGTGGGGCTGAGCCTTTATGATGTCCCACCATGAGCTCCAGGGATGGTGCAAACCCTTGGCTGAGCCTCACTATGTCCCACCATGAGCTCCAGGGACGGTGCAAACCCTTGGCTGAGCCTCACTATGTCCCACCACCAGCTCCAGGGATGGTGCAAACCCTTGGCTGAGCCTCACTATGTCCCACCACCAGCTCCAGGGACGGTGCAAACCCTTGGCTGAGCCCCACTATGTCCCACCACCAGCTCCAGGGACGGTGCAAGCCCTTAGGGACATTCCACCTCTCTGTGGGTGATACCTCCTGCAACGTAGCCCAGCTCTGCTGCTCAGGCTGAGGGTCTTTAAGTCTCTGGCTCTAAAGATGCTACCCCCAGGCAGCCCACTCGCCTCTCCACAGCAGCCCATTGTGTCTGTAGCGAGTGCTGGGGCTGGGAAGCAACCCACACCCCGGACACGACGACGGGTGCCACAGCAGCCACTTGCCAGCCCCACTGTGGGTTTGGAATCTCACTAGTTGGTGATTCTGATGGTCCTTTCTTCTCTGCCTCTGTAAATGCTGAGGAGTTTAATCAGCACCAGCGCTCTGAGGATGGATCTTCTCCACTAAAGAAAGGGATGGGAGAGGAAGGTGAGGGATGAGGAGGAAGAGGCAGAAGAGGAAGGATGGAAAGAGCCCAAGCCCATCGTGTGCATTTATTTGTTTAGCATCAGCTGGATGGTGGCAGAGGAGCCTCCCAACCCTGCGAGGAGGTGCTGTGCATCTGCACATCTCATTTGTGGGCTGCAGATCTTCCCAAGACTTCAACCTGAGCCCCTCAGGAGCAGCGTGAGGGCTGTACAGCTTGAGGGGGGGTTACCAGGCACAGCGACGACTACAGCTAGGAGCTGTGTGGAGATGCACTAAGGTTCCCTTCTGGCTTCACTGCAGGGCTGGTGGAGGTGACCTCTGCCTCTGGTTGCTCTGGTAGCTCCTGAGGCTGCAGGGAGTAGCTGTCACTCCGCCAGCCTGCTGCTCTTGTGCAGCTCCTGCCCCTTCTACATCACAGAACACTTCTGCTCAGCTGCCTGTTTCATCTCCGTGAAGGTGGCTTGTGCCTTCTCCTTGATGGCATCCATGTCCATGTTCTGGATGTTCTGCAGCTGCCCCAGGATCGAGTCTTTGTCCTCTTCCTCCACCTGATCCTCTGCTACCATCTTCTGCAGGTCTTCTGGCAACCCCACGTCGTCTCCAGCCATCTGGATTTGGTTCTCATCCAGTTCACTCTGAGGCAAAGAGCAGAAAACAAGAAGAGCCCAAGAGAAGTTGGTTCTGCTGCCCCAGGACCTGACTGGGAGGCTCCTTTGTGTTTGCTTCAGGGGGGGAACTGAACCTAGAACCCTTGTGTGGTTGCCACCCCCTGTTCATTTGTGGGTGGGCTGTGGCTGGCCAGACACCTGCTACCAGGCAGGGGCAGGACTGGGTTGGCCACCAAGGAGAACCTCTAGCTCCACTGCTGGCTGCACCCCCAGTAGGTGCTGAGTGGTGGGGACAGGGACCTGCCAGACCTTGACAGCAGCGATGGCCCCTGTGCTGGAAGAAGCACTGGGATGGGCTGCCCAGGGAGGGGGTTGAGTGGCCACCACCCCTGGATGTGTTTGAAGATCATCTGGATGAGGGATCTGGTTTGGGGGTGAACACGGCAAGTGGAGTAGATGGTTGGACTCGATGATCCCAGGGGGCTTTTCCAACCAGAGCGATTCTGTGCTTGTCTGAAGGCCATCCAGGAGGGAGGGCTGAGCTCATGAGAAGCTCTGGAGGGTCTTTCACAGCCCTCAGTAGCCACCCCAGTGCCCCCTCGCAGCATAACAGCACGCAGCTGCTGCTCTGGCTGCAGGTGGGGGGCACCTTGCAAGGCTTCCTGGTAGGACCTTGAGCATCTCCTGCAACTGGAGCTGCTGGGACAGGATGGTGCAGAGCAGGGGAAGGAGCTGAGCTGTGCCTTCCAAAGGTTCTGCAGCAGGAATGAGGAGCTGGAGGCTGCAACAAACCCCCTCCTGTGCCCTACCCACACGAGGGCACCTATGTGGGGTTGGCTGAGCTCCTGCGGTGCCTTCCCTGCGCTCAGACAGCCGGGGCAGCTCCAGGGGCGATGCAGTTCGACGGGTGAGGCAGCAGAGGGCCCTTTGGCAGCTGCCAGAGCCCCATCGCACCCGCTCTGCTGGGGGAGCAGACCCTGCACAGACCCTCTCTGAGGCTGGGGGACTTCATTACAGTGGGAATCTCAGACAAGCTCAAAAATCACACAACTTGCATAAAACTCCAATCACAAGTCTTGGCAGCTGCTGGGAAGACTTTTTGCTTTCAGTAGTTCTTCAGGTTGCAGCGAAGGTGATGCCTGCAGCCCTCAGGTTGATGCCTGGTGATTTAGGTGCCCTGGGGCATCACTGACTTGCCCACTGAGTGTATTTTGCAGCGTGGAACTCCCTGTTGGCTGCTAATTGCATCACTGCTGCTTGGTTACTACAGAGTGGCAAGGGTAGTCCCTAGGACCGTGGTCCCAGAACATGGTCACACCACTCAAGGGGGGGGTTTCCTTCAGCTCTGACTTCGTAGGGAGGAGCTGCGCGAGTCTTTCTGTTCGCTTCCATTTGCAGAGCCATGTGGGCCACCAGCTCGTTTGACACTCGGCTGCTGGGCTGGATTATGAGCCACAGACTTACCTTAGGGAGTCTGTACTTCTCTCTCAGGTGAACCCTCAGACAGGCTCGCTCTGCTTTCTTCTGGGCAAACGCTGCGTCTCTTTCCATCCTGGAAGCGAGAGAGAGTGTCTCTGCAAGCCAACAGTGACATGCTGCCCTTACACTGGGGCTGCCTGGCTGCACAGGCAGGGGCTGAAGGTGGTCCCAAGCTTCCTGATGCTAAAGGACTGCACTCCCTGAACCCCAAAGCTTGTTCTCAAAGCAGTTCCCTGCAAGGACTGAAGGATGAAGCTGCCTGCGTGGAGTTTGTGCTCACACTCGCTGCTGCTGGTCGCTCAGGCAGACTTGAGCTTGTCCTGGCATCCTGGGAAGAGCTGTCAGAGCTCAGCCAGCATCTCACCATCACCTGGGTCCTGCTGTCTGCCTTCACACTCGTGAGCACAGAGCTGTCCTAGAGGAGATCTGTGACAGAACAGCTGGAGAAACTGGTCTCCCTTAACCTCCTGCGATGCTGGGCGACTGCTACACGTTTCATGCCCCTGCTCCAGTTCCTCAGCGCAGGTCCGTGCACGCTCGAGAACCTCACAGACACAATTCTGCTTCCAAGCATCTTCCCTCCTTCTGGAGCCCTGTCTTGCTGCTCAGCCTCGACAGGGCAGCTCGTCGCTGTCTGAGCCAGCCCTCGGCAAAACGTTCGGAGCTTTACTCCGGCAGCGAGTTGCGATGGAGGCAGCTGCTGCTAAATACAGACCTGGGTTGCTTCGAGCTGCGGCAGTCATTAACCTTTTACCTATAAGCATCTTAGGCAGAGGATTTGCACAACCCTTACGCAACTGACCGTGAGCGGGGCAGCTGCAGCGGAGGTTGAGAGGTCGAGGGCTTTGTTTATAAGGGTTTGATCGGAGCGCCTGTACGTCGAGCCTTGCGTTTTACCTCCGCTCTGCTACGTGAAGGTGGTAAAGGCTGTAGGTGTTGGTGCAGCAGAGCTGTGCAGGAGCTCAGAAGGGCAAAGGCAGCTGCAGAGAACAACCCTGGCACCGTTCTGGGTGCGCAGAGCCCGCTTAACGCAGCGCTTTGCACCCGCGACAGACGTGGGCACAGCAAAGGTGCATCGGAAGGGGATCGAGCTCTAGGAGAGGAAACAGCCTCCAGGTTCGAATTGCTCCTGTGCTAGGTGCCTGTGGAACACCTCAGCAGGCAAAGTGACTCCAGCTCGGAGTGGTGACAGCAGAACGGAGTAGGAGAGCACCACAGGATGAGGCAGGGGGAAAGGAGCACACGGGTGGGGGAGCTGAGGTGTCTCTAGCAAAGACTTAGCTGCTTGAGGGAAAAGGAGGAGAGCTGCACGCTGGGCTCTTCCTCAGGTCACTTGAATCTGCCTGCAGCCCTGTACTGATAATAAGGGAACAGGTACTCACTTCTCCTCAACCATCTGCTTTTGATACTCCTCATACTCCTCTCTGGTCATCCCTGCAGCTGCTGCTGGATCAGAAGGACTGCTTTCTTCTTTGCTTTCTTCCCCTCCGCCTCCAAGTCCCAAATTCTTCACCTGGTTGCTCAACATGCTTTTCATGAGGAAAGCCATCGTCTCAGAAGAAAGGAGCCACCAGCCACCAGCTCCGAGGCAGCCAGAGCAAACGAAACCTCGTCCAAAGCTACCGCTGTGGGCAGGAGAGTTTCCGCAGCCACATCAGCTCTTCAAGGGCACAGTGCTAGTGAAATGTGAATGCCAAAACCAGTTTGTCAGCCATAATCTGGATTAAAGAGCGGACTCCTTAATATCTGGAGGCAGATGGGTCAGATTACTCCAACAAACCCAACGTTAGATGAAGCCACCTACTTTTTATAGCAATTCCTTAAGCTAATTGTGCTCTCTCACACAAGCCAGTGACGGTGGGCTACGGCCACGCGACCTCCAGGCTTGTGATTCTCAGGTTTGCAAAGACCAACACGCTCCCTTGAAGCCTGCACTGAGCAAAAAGCCCTCAGTCTTGTCTGTTGGACAGAAAGGACATTGAAGGGTCTGCTTCTTGTAGGATGGGTGAACGGGGGCATCGCTGCGGTCTCAGCAGCAAATGACCTCTTCCTGCTCTTCGCTCCTGAGGGCTTGTGTAAACCCTGCTGCAGGCTGCTTCCATCTAGATGCTCCCTTCGATGGGTGCTGTGCACAACCCCTGGAGCTTTCCACCTCAGCCACCAGCCACAGATGAATCTGATGCTCCCTAGGCTGCAGCACAGCCCTGCTCTCCTGGGGTGTGGGGGGGCTCAGACAGGTCCTCATCAGTCAAACCTTGATCTTGTCCTTAGCCTCACCAGGTCTAGTCAGGTTGCAGGACCTGATGCTCAGATTAGAGATGGTTTTGGGAAAGCAAAGAATCTGCTGGGTCTCAACAGCTCATGGTTTGGGGCATCTCCCCTGCTGCAGCTGCTTGCCCTGAGGAACTGTGGGTTTGAGTAGCCAAATGATTCTCACTGATTTCAGGGTTCTCGTTTGCCTTGATGCCTCTCGTTTGCCTCATTCAAGCAGCCCTGTGACTATCAAACCCCCAAAAGCACGTGGGACGCTCCGTACCCTTGGGCTGGTTGCAGAGGGGAACTTCACATCTCCCTTGGAACTGGGGTTGAGCTCAGACACGCCAACTCCACGCCGAACAGCACCCCTTTGCCACGTGGCAGCACTCGTCCTGGATGAAGTGGCTTTTGTGGCCACCGGGCACTTCCTGAGCCGGGTGTGAGTTTGAGCTTTGCGCATCGGACGCGCCGCCCCGTGGCAGAGGCTGTTTGCTCCAGGGAGCTCTCTGTGCTGCGGGTCTGCGTGCAGGTGGGATGAGCATGACCCTTGCTGCTGCAGCTCTGTGGAGCTGGACCGTCTGCTGGGCACTGCCCTGCTCCACTTGGGGGTACACTGATGCCATCTTGCAGCCTGGAGACAATATGGGAAGGAGAGATGGTTCCCATCTGCAGCCTCTTTGCCTTCTGAGAACTCACTTGCTTTGCTGGTGCTCGAGAAGTTCTGCCAAGAGCCCTAACCTAGAATCTCTTCCAGGACTATCTTGGGACGAGCGATCTGCTGAGCAGCGGTGGCAGCCCCGTGACCCAGAGCAGGAGCCTCTCTCCAGGAGCTGATTTTGTAGAAGGAAAAGGGAAAATGAAAAGGGTTGTGCCTAGGAGTGAAGCACTGCTCCAAGAGCAAGATCCTGAAGTCATGTCCAAAACAACCCCTGGCTCACGTGGCTGACTTGACCCACACTGCTCAGAGTGAGGCAGGAAAACCTGAGGGGAGAAGGCACCCAGTCAGCTGACGTGAGTCTAGAACTAGACTACAGAGAAAGCAGGAACTAGTGACAACCTTTGGAAGATGCTGAGGCAGAGCAACCAGGGGAGAGCAGGTTGAGGTGAACCTGAGGAGCTCCAGAAATCTTTAGTGCCAAACACCGGGGAACTTTGTGTATGACCACAACCAGCAGGCAACTCTGCTTCCTCCTGAGCCCCTTAAAAGCTGGCAGGTGACTTTGCATTTGAGCCTGAGCGGCTGACAGTCAAGGATAACCCCCAACACAAGCTGCTGGGCTCTGTTTTTGGTTAGAGCCACCCTTGTGTTGGACTGGAGCAGAGAGGATACAACCCCTTCATGCAGAATGAGGCTGGATGTGGTGTCTTCTTCTTCCAACCAGCGGCAGCCACCGCTCTTCAGCACAGGCAGTGCCGCCGTCCCTGAAGGCTGGTAACGCTCCGCTATCGAGCGGGACCAAACCCAGATCTCAGAGCATTCAACACAGCACAAAGAAAGGCTCCAGCTACACTTGTGTGGCTCTAACAGAGGCCACCAAACTGAAAGGAAAGACCTTTACTAAAAATACGCCTCTTTATTCAATTAAGGTTCTCGCTGAACCCGAGTGTCACTTCACAGCAGTCAGAAACAAACATGGAAGTGCCGGCCGTGGGGATTCCAGAAGACCAGCAGGCTGTCCTCAGTGTTTCCAAGGTGTCACCTTCCCCTGGTTCTTGAAATCTTGGTGAGAATCAAATCACACGATCGGTGTTGGAAGAAGCTTCTGGTAGCCACTCGCTGTAGGCGACGACACTGGCCGTCAGTGTTCCTGAAGATCAGGAAAAAGGCTGGGTAGGGCAGCTGGGAGCTTTTCCTTTGATCCAGTGAGAGATGAGGCAACTGTGGAGGTTCCAGGGAGAGACGACTGCAACGAAGCATGAAGCAAAGTTACCCCTGTTTGGACGTCGTCACGCTGGAGATCTGCTCCCTAAACGTTTCCTAACTGCACACGGGGGGAGACGTCACATCTGTCAGCTGCGTGAGCCTCCTACTGAAGACACAGTTACAGGTTCCAGTTTTGCCCTAAGTGCCACCACCAGATCCTCTTCTAACAAAGCCACGGGCTGCTCCGGCTCCGAGCCAAGGCACGGACAGCTAAATTCACTGTAATGCAAAACACAGGCTCCCAACTTGCACCTTGGGGCTGCTCCTCAGCTGGGCAGACACAGGGGGTCGACTTAGCGGCCACGAGCCTTTCTGTACACAAAGCCTGCTGTGAGAGACCTGTCTGCAGGGGGCTGCCCTCACGCAGGCAGGCTTCGGAGGGAACGAAGCGTGACCGAAAGGAGGACACTGCGCAGCTCCAGAGCGATCTAAGGGAATCGATCGATCTGCTTACAAGAGTCGTACTCAGGCTCAAGGCACCTGTAAAGAGTTGCTGGTGGTGCCAGAACTGAATGGATCAGGTCCTGTGGGCTGTGCTGGCAAAGGTTTGCTCATCGATTCGCTTGTACTGCTCCAGCAAGGCTACTCTGAGGCAGGAGTCTCTCCAGTGAGCACAGCAGAAGCTACTCCAATTTAGAAGTCTAGTAACAAGCTAAACCGCTCACAACGTGCCGGTTTACCGGTGTAGCGCGGCCACCCGCCGCTGGGACCCAGCAACACCCGACACCGCACAGCCTGATCGCTTCTCCGGACCGACAGGCACGAGGCTGAAGCGCTCCTCGTCACAGTTACACGCCGACCCTGTGCTAGATTCTAGGTCGCTCCTAAGACAACCAGCTCAACGGTGAAACATCCCGATGCTGTTGTGTGCTTTGGGGGATGTTAAACACCCCCCGAGGCAAGGACAGAGTTACCACAACTCTGCAAATGAGGCAGAATTCATTCAACTTCACATCCTGGACTTGGGTGATCCTGAAGCAAATGGTCACCTGATAAACAGTGTCGACCCCACGTGGCCACAGATGATCTCTCGAGGTCCCTTCCAATCCCTAACGGTTCTCTGAGTCTATGAACGTAGCATTTGCTGACAAGGAAGTCAGCTGAACCCAAGCCCCTGGAGAAGGTCTGCGGTCTTGCCCCACCTAGCAGCTGCTCCTGTGCTCCTAGTCTGTCTGAAACGTTATCAATCCACAGGAGACCTCGTTTGGCTTCAATAATCTATGATCACAGAATCATCACAGCTGGAAAGGACCTCCAGGGTCATCGAGTTCAAGCTTCATCTTATTATCTAGCTGCTACCAAAGTCCATCACAACGCTAGTTTGCACAAGCAAAACCTCCTGTGCAGACACACCGCTCTCAGGTACGTACAAAAGGAACGGGTCATCAAAAGAACTTTTTGGCTGCTGCTTCTTGCTGACTTCTGAAAGGAAAAGCAGAGGAGAATTCATTAAGCACTCAGGAGTAAAGGCCACTGACTGGTTTACACGAAGACTCGCTTCATCTTTGTGGCTGAAAGGGTTCTGCTGGTTTAGGGCAACCAGCATCACTTGGGCCACACCACCAGGGCACCAGTCTCTTCAAGGTGCTGGTGGCATCGCTGCAGTTTTAGCTTGGCATCAGACACAGAAGGAAGCAAAACCTTCTTGGTGAAACCCCAAAAGGTCCCCACGGACTGGTTGTTAAAAACAACTGAACTTTTCTGCCGCTTCTTGGGGTCTGACTGGTGTGAAGATCACAGTGGAAATGTGAGAATCAGCAGGGATGGGATTTACTCGGCACGAGACAGATGTCCCTTTCCCCCAGCACAGGATGTATCTGTCTCCTCAGTGGATATAGGTACTGTGGACCAACCATGCACAGATGCCAGCGTTACAGAGGCATCAGAAAGAAGTGAGGTGGACCAGCTCCACCTTTGTCCTGGAAGCCAGGTGGTGGCACAACAGGCTGCGCTTTGAAAGGCAGCAGACACCCAATAACCGGGGTGGGAGAAGGGAACGAGCTTCGTTGTGACAGACGTTCCCAACGGAGCCTGTAACAGTGGTAAAACCTTTTCTTGGAGGTTTCCAAGACCTGAGCAGTGCAAACACAAAGCAAAGCTGAATTCAGCCTCAACCCTGCTGTGAGCAGGCTGAACTAGAGACTTCCCAAGGCCTCTTCCAACCCGAATGACTCCTTGATTTAAAGATTAACAGGACCACAGAATCATTAGGGATTGGAAGGGACCTTGATAGATCATCTAGTGCAATCCCCCAGCCACAGCAGATGACCCAGACCCCACAGGAGCACATCCAGGCACGGCTTGCAAGTCACCTTCTAGCAGCACTTGCCCCGCTGTCGTTAAACCGACGGCACGCTCACCTGTACACGACGTAGCCGACGAATAACAGCGTCTGCGCCGCTACGAAGATGAAGAAGTGCACCGTAGACAAGCAGGATGGAAACGGGGGCAAGTCTGGGCACTTTGATTTCTCACTGGATGGCTAAAACCCAAGAGAGACACGTTGGAGGGGAAAACACAAACGAGCCGTGAGGATGTGAATCCAGAAGACCCCGAGCCACACGTGTGCAACAGGACCTAAACCCCTGACCGCTGTCTGATGGAAGAGATACTGTCCTGAAAAGCCTCCCTCGTGCTCCCCATCTGACTTTCCCCTTTATGTTTCTTAGAGAAACTGCTTGATGTCAGTGTGAGAGGAAAGAAGAACTCAGCAGAGGAATCAAGACCCTTCTACGGGACCGTGAGCGACCTCCACGAGCCTTAAGGTGCTCCTGAACGTGAGCACGGTCACCTTTCACACCTGGAGACCTGAAGTGGGTCCTGCCCAAGTGTGCCCTGAGTAAAGCTCTCCCTTCTGCGCAGGAGCAACAGAGCATCTCTCCTGTGTACAGAGCAGGGGGCCAAACACACAACAACCTCATTGCCTGACCTCGTCTCCACGGGAAACTGGACTAAAAATCCTGCTCTCCGGGCAAACCTTCCCATGGAGACGCAGATCACATTGTGCAGCAGCGTAACGAAGGGTTAAGCGCTGCGTCAGCTGCACGCTGGCTCATCCTGGCTGCTCACTCCCAGACCGCCGTCGTGAAGTTACCGCCTGTCTTTGCATCAAGTGCTCGAGGTCCCTCTTCACCGCGTGAAGGTGTTCTTTGACGTCACTGAAGTGTTGCGCCGTCTCGTAGACCCCCGCGGCAGAGCCGGTCTGCTGAGCTCCGCTGATCAGCCTCAGAGTATCAGCTATGGAACTTCTGAAACGAGACATAAACCCAGAACATCTTCCAGCAGGGAGCAGCTTTCCTCCAACCAGCACTTGGGCTGTGCTGCTTCAGCCCCTGACAGCATCTAGGTGATGAAGTCTGCAGCGAGCGCTGCTCCTGCCAAGGCTCGAGGGGAAGCGGAGTTTAACGGCAGCGTCGAAGAAGCCCAAAAGCTGTGTGGCAAACGAGTGAATAAATAAATGCAGCCACGTAAGAAACAACGAGGCGGCTTTAGGGAGACGGGAAGGTTTGGAGTTCACGCTTCTCGTTTAGATGAGCAACTCATCTCCACGCTCAACGTCGCCTCGCGGGGAATTCGTTCGGCTTCTACCACAAATCAAATTAAATCTGTACAAAGCTGAGGTTCTGGAAGTGGTTTTGTTCGAGGTAACTGGTCAATGAGAGGCAAAACCCCTTAATCTCTCGCCGCTGCGTTCGTGTAGATTCTCCCCTCCTGTGATGGGTCTTTCCAGTCGTAAAGAGGATTATTCTACAGCGACAAATATTCCTCACGTGAACGATAATCTCTTCAGAGTCATCAATTGTGATGTCTTGGGATTTCTTTTTCATTTACTTAAGACTTCGCAGCTCTGGCCTCTCTACGGCGGTCAGCAACGGACCGCGGCGCACAGGGGTGGTTTTGGTCAGGAGGGATCATCCTCCCACCCAGCTGCCTGGCTGAGGGCAGCGACTTGATTCTCTGTGTCAGGCTCCAACGAGCACACGCGTCGCCAAGATGTTACGCGACATCCTTCTGTTCGTTACGGGGCGATTTGCACCTACCTGCGCTGGGAATTTGCAGCAGACCAGCAGTTTTAGAAGCAAATTGTTCACTGGAAGAGGGATAACCCTTAAATAACCCACAGGAACCCCCCCAGCCACCGCTCTGACCCGCGCTGAATACGCGACGACAGCAACGCGGACGGTAACGCGCCGCTCCTCCTGCCCTGCCAGCTGCACCGCAAGCGCGACGCTCCTTCTGTCCCTCCCAACACCTCCACCCCTGCACGAGCAACAGCACCTCAGCCTGACCCCAGAGTGAGCCACTCCTTGCAAAAAGCAGGACAACCTCCCTCAACAGACGCGGTCGGCATCGCGTTTAATTCCCACCTCCCGCCGCCGTCCTGCGAGTTGCTGTTCCACAAGGCTCTGCTGTAATCAGGCGATTAAGAAAGCCCCAAATCTTGGCAAGAAAATTACTCAGCCCCTAAGCCCTTCCCCTCCGGGACGAGCGGCAATGCAATTGCTATCTACAGACAAAACATTTCTCTAATCGAAGACAAACACTAAGAGGATGGTAGGCGAGCCCGCGCCTCGTAAGTCGTCGCGGAAAGGGGCAGCCTGGCCGATGTGAAATCTAATTTGCTCGCAAGGTATAAAGATTTGTCAAGAATATTAAACATTAAAGCCTTCACGGAGGAACGAGGGCAAAAATGGAAGCGCTTCTAATCTTCGTTCTCCAAGAAAACCTGACCTACTTAGACAAATGGCAGGAGCTGCCCTTAACCTAAGGCAGGAAAAAGACCACAAGGGCGGGAGTTGCTCTTCTTTGTTCGAGCCCGAAGGAAGGAGTGGATTTTTAACCACTACATCAAGAGTTGAACCGAATTAAAGCCATTGCTGCTGAAGACAGCAACTGTAGAACGTGTTGGAAACAAAGACGGGGTGGTCTCTAGTCTATTGTAGCTGGCCAGGACCTTCAAGACAGGATTTTTCCATGTGTTTGGTAAAACAGCTTGAAAAAGTCCAGGATGCCTTGGTCTAGGGGATCCTGCTGTGGCAGGGGGGCTGGATGATCTTTGGAGGTCCCTTCCAACCCCTAATGACTGGATCTAGGGGATCCTGCTCTGGCAGAGGGACTGGATAATCTTTTGAGGTCCCTTCCAATCCCTAATGACTGGATCTAGGGGGTCCTGCTGTGGCAGAGGGACTGGATGATCTTTGGAGGTCCCTTCCAACCCCTAATGACTGGGTCTAGGGGATCCTGCTCTGGCAGAGGGACTGGATGATCTTTGGAGGTCCCTTCCAATCCCTAATGACTGGGTCTAGGGGATCCTGCTGTGGCAGGGGGGCTGGATGATCTTTGGAGGTCCCTTCCAATCCCTAATGACTGGATCTAGGGGATCCTGCTCTGGCAGAGGGACTGGATGATCTTTGGAGGTCCCTTCCAATCCCTAATGACTGGGTCTAGG
>JAOXOE010000702.1:15111451-15126630 GCA_028565055.1 Phoeniculus purpureus | reverse complement strand
TCCTGTGTGACTTAGTCTAGGTGATCCTGCTGTGGTGGGGGGATTGGACTAGATGATCTTTTGAGGTCCCTTCCAATGCCTAATGATTCTATGACAGCACAGCTACGCGTGGAAATCCTAAAGCAGAGGCACTGAGCATGACCTCAGAGGAAACATCATCATCCTGCGCTACGCACAAGACGCACAGCTCACTGTGTGTAAAGAGCTCACCGGTTCCTTGCCAGGCTCAGTCAGCTGGAAGGTCAGAAAAGACAGGACATCATGATCATCTGTGGAAGCAGACAAAACAAAGCCCTGCTGTTAATTGCTCCTGATGCACATCACAAATACTGGTGCCCCCACTGGTCAATCTTGCCCTTGCTAGGAATCTCCCCAAGATATTTGCAGTCTCGTTCCCCACTGCTAAGTAGACAATTGGAAGTCCTCCTGCTCTATCCAGAAGGCCTAAGCACGTTGGAAGTGTGGGAAGGAGAGCAGATGAACTGCTAAATAGACAATTGGAAGTCCTCCTGCTCTATCCAGAAGGCCTAAGCACGTTGGAAGTGTGGGAAGGAGAGCAGATGAGTCCTCCTGCTCTACCCACCTGCAAGTCCCCCTGTGGCTGCAGAGATCCCAAAATACCCTCGTGACGGCAACGTCATATCCTCCACCTTGGCACAAAACTCGTAGTCGTCTTTATCCGGAGTGAAGCCGTTGTTAATCAGCACCTGGAAGGAGCAAAGCTGTTCTGAGCACACAACCCCTCCGTGTTAATCGCTGTCGTCACGGTCGCAGATCCAACAAAGCAAACCGCTGGGTGACTCCGAAATTGATGCCGGAGTCTGAGTCTTCGTTTGGGAGGAGCAGAGAGCTTTCACCATTACAGCACAGTACAAGGTCCACCCTCTTTTAGGTGTCTACATGTTTGCTTTTAGAGAAACTTTGACTAAGCAGTGACAGCTGTGTGCTGTGCAGCTAACAGCGCTTCTTCAGAAGGAATCCCAAGCCAAGACGCAGACACGTCGTAGCTGAGAACCCTTTAAGACTCCCTCACACCAGCGTTCTTCTATCTTCCTCAATGCTCACTCTTGGAGGTGGGACAGCCCCAGGAGCAAATTTAAATCTACTGTCAAAGAGGGAGCTTCAGCTTTTCAGGCTCATGTCAAGAACCTCTCACAATCAGCTACAAAGACTTCTGCAATGTGCAGATCAGTGTCAAGTCCAAGTCGAGGAGCTGCTCAGCCACTTAGAAGCTGAGGAATAAATCTTGGCTGTGGGACACCTCTACAGGCAAGTCAACAGCAACAGAAGGGTCTGAGCACAAGTGACTCCTAATGAGTATCTGCTGAGTGAGCTCAGGACACCACAGATGTGCCAACGTACCTAAAGTGTTTGAAGGCACCGCACCTCCCATCGGCTTGTGCTTCAACGTTCAGTGTTCTCAACAACACAGACTCAGCCACACGGGGTCCTTGGGCTTGCAAATGGATCTTGCACTTAGAAAGCCAAGAAACTAAAGTAGTTTTGGTCTTTCAGAGTACTCACAGTCAGTGCTTTTTGATAGTAGGTTATCTTCACCCGAACAGGATAGGGCTTGTTCCGGAAGTCCCTCTGACAGGACGCCAACGCTTGCGTGGAACCGTCGCTGTGCAAGAAGACAATTTGTCAGCTAAGACAAAAAAAAGCCTGAGGGGGTCACTGAGTAGCATCACAGTGGCTTCTCCACGGGCTACCGTGGCTCCAGGCAGCGAGTCCTCGTTCAAAAGCAAACATTCATCATTAACTCAAAACAGAAACTTACTTCTGATGGTCATAGAGAAGTTTTCCATCGTTGCCTACAACCACCACTCCAGGGTTGTTTTTCTAGAAGAAACAGCAAGCAAAGGGAACAGTTGAACTCCAAGCAACATCACTAACAGCCTTTCTGGTTTACAAACACCAGACCAACACAGGCAGCACGACAAACACCTGTCTAGGTGATCCTGCTGCGGCAGGGGGATTGGACTAGATGATCTTTTGAGGTCCCTTCCAATTCCTGACGTTCTGTGATTCTAAAAGGGACACATCACCACTTTCTCAAGTGGCCTGGCTCTGCCACAGCACACATCTGTATGCACAACCCAGATTGTTCTTGGACATTCTGAACTTGTACACACATAGATTAGACTGGGTGATCTTTTGAGGTCCCTTCCAACCCCTAATGCTCTGTGATTCTCCATCCAAACCTAACACATGGCAATTTATCACGTGTTGTGCTTCAAGTTTCACACATCAGGGGGAAAAAACAGGGTAAAATGTCTAGTAATTTATCCCTTGAAAGTGAAGGGCAAAGCAGGAGACCTCCTGTAGGTACAGAACAGGCAGGAACCAACTAACCTTTCCGTCGTTGTCAAAGGAATCAAAGAAAATCCCAACACCACTCCATTTATCAGCTGCCCCGAAAACAGGACCTTCCAAGCCTTGCTCCTCAGTAAACCAAATCGCCTGTTGCAGAAAGCAAATGAGAGCTGTGAGTCAAGGGTCACCTTTCAAAGCAGGTCTGGTTTTTTGGTAGGTAGAGCAAATTCTTGGTACCAGTCCATCAGCTCCAATACGGCCTCTTCCTGTCACTCGAAAGGTCGCTTCGACTTCCCAGTACTCAAATAGTGACTTGTTTTTTGTCCACACCGACCCTCTTTGGCTTTTCAGGGATGTAGTTATACGTATCTGATCTGCACTGGGAATGGCATCTAGAGAGGAAATAAACCACCACAGAACTTAGTATTTCAGGTGCTTTCCTTGCCCACACACAGATCTAAACTCACACAGCTCGGGGTCTCCTCAACGAGAGGGTGGGTTTTCAAAACACCTCCTTAGTGGAGGTAGAACCTGGCACAAGGGAAGGGTCAGAGTGCTTCACGACGGGGGTCTCTGAGCAGACTAGATGCTGTTTCGAGTGTAGTCACACCCTTACTGCTGGGCCAACACAGGCTACGCTCGGCGGGGCTGGCTCTGCCCAGGTACAGCTGCTGCTCCCCCGGTGCTAGAGCCTGAGGTTCTGGAGGGGTGGGGGTCGGGCTCTTCCCCCAGGCAGCCAGCACCAGGGCCTCAAGCTGCCAGAGGAGGGTTAGGTTGGGTGTTAGGAAGCCCTTCCTCATGGAAAGGGGGATCAGAGCCTGGACTGCACTGCCCAGGGCGGTGGGGGAGTCCCCATCCCTGCAGGTGTTGAAGGCCAGGCCTCGCTGTGGCCCTGGGTGCCCTGTGCTGGGCTGGCTGAGCTCAGGGAGCTTCTCCAGCCTCAGTCACTCTGTGACTTCGCAGCACTTGTGGCCGGCGGCCCAGAGCGCGGGGTAGGGTCTGCAGGACGCTCAGCCGCGATTGCAGCACTCCCCGTCCCTCTGGAGCCACACGGCCCCGATCTCTCGGCGGCAGGAGGTACGGGGGGTGGGGGGGCAACGCAGGGCCGGGGCGAGCGCGGCTCTTCTCCCTTTAGCCAGCTGCAGGACCCCCCACCTCCGCCGCCTCGGCGGCCCCCGGAAGCCACCCGGGGCTGACGTGTCCCGCCGGCGCCGGCCCGCGGCAGCTCCTTCCCGCACACCCTCCTCAGGTACCGCAGATTCCGTGCCCCAACCCCCACCGCGGCCTGCACTTACTGCCCGTGTGCACCCAGAACGGCACCGTCCCGTCCGCCTGCACCAGGTGCGGCCCCTTGAAGCTGTACTTGTACTCGAAGCGGCGGTGCGGGCCAGTTGCGGCCGAGTCCGCCGCCTGCCCGAGGGCCGGGAACAGGGCACCGAGGGCGATCGCCGCACCGGCCACCAGCGCGGCCACCAGGCCCCTCCGCTGCGCGCGCGCCGCCATCTTGCCCGAGGTGCGGGGCTCAGCCAACAGGGCGCAGCGCGATTGGCTGGGCAAGGGGGCGGGGCGGGGGCGGGCCCGAGCGGGGCCCCGCCTCTTCCGCTTTCCCGTGATGCTGCGCGAGGGCTCTGCCGGGGCTGTGAGCGGCGCCGGTTCCGTGTGAGGCCCCGTCTGTTCGGTGACGGCCACGGGCAGCCCTGCGTGTGCTCCGCTGGCGGCCTGCGCTGCCTCCGGCCTAGCTTCGTGCGGTCGACGGTCTGCAGAGCGTGCGCAAGGTAAATAATCCCCCCGTCCTCGACACGACGCCCTTAGCGGAGCTCTCACGGAGGCTCTGGCTGAGCGCTTGTGGAGGAGTTGCAGAAGATTCCGTACCGGGTCTCGCAGCGTGGTGGGCCCGGCCTTCTGCCGTCGAAGGGAGCAAGGCGAGCGGCCTGGTGACGGGCCCTGGGAGCGGCGAGCGGCCTGGTGACGGGCCCTGGGAGCGGCGAGCGGCCTGGTGACGGGCCCTGGGAGCCGCGAGCGGCCTGGTGACGGGTCCTAGGAGCCGCGAGCAGGCAGTGGTGGGAGCGGGCTGGTGATATGGGCCCCGCAGGCCCCACTTCAGTGCGGATTGGGTGTGCAAGGGTGAGAAGTAAGGACGTTTGTCGCTGGGTGCTGTCGCAGAGCAGGGTTCAGTGGAGCAGCAGCCTACCTGCTGCAGTTAAATCAAGGGCTGACCCAACAGTTAGGACTTGTTTTTTCAATCCTAAGTGTCACTTGGTGCCTTGTAGCCTCGTTCCAGATGAAAGCAGCTATCAAGAGTGCAGGCTTTGTCAGTGTCTTTCCACCCTTACATCTGGTTCTACTGTTTTCATACCTGTTTGTTCCTGACATGCCCCCTCTTCCCTAATCTGAGTGTATGAGCAATCCTGAGAGTCAGCAAGCAGGTTCAAGTCCTGCTACAGAACAGGATGATCTTGGAGTCGTTCAGGAGAGACTAAGTTCTGTTTTGAAAATAGCACACGTTTACTTCAGCGTGGATGAAAGGAAAACATTATCTTCTCACTGGTAAAAGTAGACCTTCAGTCCCACAGAGGATCAAGCGAAGACACTGAGTGTATGAGACACACAAGCAAAGCCTTTCTGAGATGATGTTTAAAGCAACTTCTCCAGGGTACTCAATGTACTGACATAAGTTAGTGTCTGCTAATACAGAGGAAGACAGTGCTTGGTGTCTTGTATAATGTCCTGCACCTAACCACGTTGTAAAATACCTCTGCATTTTGGAATTTCAGAGCCCTTCTGTGGGAAGTATTGAGGGAGTTACGAGTCTCTTCTTGGCAGCTAACTAGACAGACAATGCACTTGCTCTTTAAAGATCAAGTGATTTTTCAGGTAAGATTTTAGAACACTGGGACAATCCTGTGCATTGTGTATGTTCGTTATGTGTAATAGTTATTTCTGGAGGATGAATCACAGAATTATTGAGGATGGAAAGGACCTCTCAGATCAAGTCCAGCCCATGTCACAGTCTGCTAGACCATGGCACTAAGTGCCATGTCCAGTCTGTCATTAAACAGCTCCAGGGATGGGGACTCCACCGCTCCCCTGGGCAGTACATTCCAGGGTCTGATCACCCTTTTCCAGGAGGAAGGGCTTCCTAACATCCAACCTAAACCTCCCCTGGTGTAGCTTCAGGCTGTGCCCTCTCCTCCTGTCACTAGTTGCCTGGGAGAAGAGCCCAACTCCCCACCTATCTACAACCTCTCACCAGGGAGTTGTACAGAGGGCAGAGGTCCTCACTGAGTCTCCTCCTCTTCAGTCTAAACACTCCCAGCTCTCTCAGCCTTTCCCTCCAGTCCCTTCTCCAGCCTCATTGCTCCAGCACTTCAATCTCTTTCTTGAAGTGAGTGGCCCAGAACTTCCCTAAGTACCCATGGGGAGGCCTCACCAGTGCCCAGTACAGGGGGAGAATTACACCCCCTAGCCCCAGAACAATATGCAGCTGCTTTTGTGACTGCGTGGTTCTTGCTGTCAGCTCCTCTGTCATTTGCCTTCCTCTTCCTTCCTCACCATCCTTCAGAAACATCCCAGTGTCCTACCTGCTGCAGTCCAGAACCGTGGTAAGGCAAGTACGTGTCAGCACTGTCTGTGTGAACACAAAGCCATGAAGTGAGCCCTCAGCTGACTTCTAGATGGCCCTGAGCACTTCAACAGCCAGGCTTTAGCAGTGTCCACTAGGGATTTCTGGTTTGTAGATGCATTTGCAGGCATCCCAGGTGCTCTCTGTCAGCTGCTGTGTTAATGCTTGTTAAAGACCAGTGGTGCTGACTAGCTTTTTGTGTGTGTGTGTCTGTGAAGGCTTTCTAGAGAAATGGGCTAGTAGGAATCTCTTAAGTTCAACAAGGAGAAATGCAAAACCCTGAGCTATAACCACGTGTAGCTGGAGAGTCTGAGGTGCAACCAGAAAGACTGCAGCTCTGCAGAGAAGGACCTTGAGATCCAAGTGGACAACAGGTTGGACGTGAAACAGTAAAGACCCTTCAGATCATTGAGTCCAGCTGTAGATTTAATGTTGTTGAGTCACCACTAACCTGTGTTCCTCAGCACCTTATCTACACATCTTTTAAATCTCTCCAGAGCTGAGGACTCCTCCAATGTCTTGGGCAGCCTGTGACAGAGCTTTATAACCTTTTTGGGACAGAAAGTTGTCTGATGTCCAATGTGAGCCTCCCCTGGCACAACTTGATGTCATTTCCTCTCACCCTTTTGTTTGTTACTGTGGAGAGGAGACTGATCCCCCTTTCAGATAGTTGTAGACAGCAATAAGTTCCCTTCCTTTTGGCCAGGCTAAGCCTTTCCAGTTCTCTCAGCTGATCCTCCCAGGACTTGTGCTCTAGACACTTCAGTTTCATTGCCCTCCTCTGGAAACACTCCAGCACCTCAAGGTCCTTGTGCTCTAGACACTTCAGTTTCATTGTCCTCCTCCGGAAACACTCCAGCACCTCAAGGTCCTTTTTATATCTGAGGCCATAGTGAAGTCTTTCCAAAAAGTGTTGGGGGAACCAGCAGTTATCAGGCTAATGAACTTCTAAGGGATCTTGTGTTGAGTTTGCAGTGCAGGAAGCTGTAGCTGGAACTAAAGGACTATTAAGATGTCCTTTACCAAGAGAAGTCTACGGCAGCGCAGGAAGTCTCTGCTTACACCTCTAGTCTCTTCCCATCTTAATGGTTGGTGACTTTTAGCTAGATCAAAGGAAGAAGTTCTAGGCAGACCCACCTTATTTGATGCTTCATGATAGATTGTGGTTTGTTGCATTGTCTGTGCTGCGTGGAAAGAAACACCCTGACTGGCTAGGAGCGACTCGAAACTGCTAGACCAAGCATCAGACCTCTGCTGAAGATGCTGCATCACTAACAATACAGATGGTGACATCTCTGTAGCACAGAGCCCAGAGGTTCTTATCACTAACAAGAACCCTCAGCAGTGACTTCTAGAGGGCCTGAAGAAGGAGTCTGCTTATTCCAGCAGTGATGATTGGTTTGATTCCCAGAATCAAACCTCTTCTTTGGTGACACCTCCATGGGAAAGAGGATCTACGAGTCCCCAGGTGTGCTAGGTGTTAAAGACGGGAAAGAGCTGCTATTCAATTGTGCTGTGCCAGTGAGCTCTGTGAAACGGAGACGTCCCGCTAACTTAGCATCACGGAGTGCTGGACCCTGGAGAGAAGGTCGTTGTGGTGACCAGCTGACCTGGCACGTTGCCCTTGTGCACAGCATGAAGGGGAACCACAAAGACAGGCACAGATAGAGGCTGCAAACAGCATGTTTCTGGTGATTAAGGAGCCTCCTCTGCTGGTGTCCTGCCTGCAGCACCCACAAGGTTTCCAGGCAGGTTGCAAGCTCCACTCAAACGACCTTAAAAGTAGCCAAGTCGACAGCAGTGTGAGATCCTGAGTGTTTTCAGAGCACATTGGGCAGCGAAAGACGAGGTGCTGACGTGTCCATGGACTGCTTCCAGAAATGCTCCAGGAAATAAAAGGAGTCGTTATGGGGTTCAACAGCAGCGTGAAAGCAACGCAGACAGAAGGTAGAGGGTACATGAGTGACTTGGAGGTGCTGCTGGAGTGGTCTGTTGGGAGACAAGACTGCAGGGCTAAGTCCAGCTTGGAGTGTGGGCTGGAGCCAGCCGCAGACAGTGAGGAGAGGGAGTACCACCTCTTGGCTCAACCATGCTTCAGCCTGGCCTGTGTTTTCCAGCTAGGAGCTTTGGGCTTGGGGTCTTTTTTTGGAGACCATATAGTAGTGTTGTAGTCTTAGCACAGCCACTTACGTAAGCAAAGGACTCTCACTCCACTTTGTGTGCCACTGGCAAGGACAACCACAGGGTGTTCTGTGGAGAAGCAGGAAGCAGCACCTTCTCCTACAGTGTAGATGCATCAAACCAGGGAAGGAGAAGTCTATTTGCAGAAGCTGTGAGTGATATTTTGACCAGCCAACCCCACTGAATCTCTACTGCAGCGTAGCTGGGAGTGAAGAAGTGATTTGCTTCCTCATGGAGGGGGTTTCTCGACACGTATCAAGGCACCACTCACATTTTTCCCCCTGTTGTTACATCCTTAAGTTCCCTATCACAGCCTTGAGGCTTCTCCTCCTAGTCCCTATCACATTTTCCCCCCTGTTGTTACATCCTTAAGTTCCCTGTCACAGCCTTGAGGCTTCTCCTCCTAGTCCCTATCACATTTTCCCCCCTGTTCTTATATCCTTAAGTTCCCTGTCACAGCCCTGAGGTTTCTCCTCCTAGTCCCTATCACATTTTTCCCCCTGTTGTTATATCCTTAAGTTCCCTGTCACAGCCCTGAGGCTTCTCCTCCTAGTCCCTATCACATTTTTCCCCCTGTTGTTACATCCTTAAGTTCCCTGTCACAGCCCTGAGGCTTCTACTCCTAGTCTCTATCACATTTTCCCCCCTGTTCTTATATCCTTAAGTTCCCTGTCACAGCCTTGAGGCTTCTCCTCCTAGTCCCTATCACATTTTTCCCCCTGTTGTTGTATCCTTAAGTTCACTGTCACAGCCCTGAGGCTTCTCCTCCTAGTCCCTATCACATTTTTCCCCCTGTTGTTACATCCTTAAGTTCCCTGAGGTTCCTCCCTTGTTCCTCCTAGTCCATAAATCTCTGCAGGAAGTGCATGACTTAATTTCAACGACAACATCCACTGCAGAAGACAAGTGGGGTTACTGAATCTTGCACTGTAATTAATCAAACTGGTATTTCCTCACTACATCGTTCCCAGTGGATGAAGCTGTTGCTACCCAAGCAGGGGCAAGGAAAAGTGAGTGACGGGAGCATGATCGCGGCGCGCTGCTCGGCGGCGGCGAAAGTTCATCTTCCTTCTGCAAGAGACGCCTTCAGGGATCATGGATTTTGAATCCCCTGGGAATTTAGTGTCATCTTAGCTCTGGAAGAACATATTAACCCTCCTCTTGTGATTTTTTTCCAGAAGACCATTCTAATTTGGCAAGTAATTAAGGGTCACATGTAGGATAAAGAGCTAGATAAGCTTGGATTACTGCACAGGAAGCTTTGTTCCCAAGGCAACCCTAGCAGAGAGGGGGTGTTAATGCTGAGGTCAGGCAGTTAATGAACTGAGAATGGTGACCAGCTGCAAAACTAGACCTGGGCAAATGAAACTTCACAATTGCTTTGCCATTTGCTGATAGAAAACAAATGCCTACAGAGCTAGTTTATTGCTGAAAGCACTGCAGGTTGCAAGCAGTGGGATGTTCTGCTAACACAAGAATGAGGCTGGGCAAAGCTTTGGTTTGATGGGTTAAGGCAAAATTGCTTTGGACATCGTCGGTGTGAAGCTGGCAGCGTTTGCGTAAGCGGCCAAGCGTGCTGTCGGCGCTGAGCGTTCGCTTCTTCCTGAGGTTAGTCCTGACAGAGCTTCCTGCTTTATAGATGCCACTCTAGGAACCACGAGTTGAGAGGAATTAACAGCAACCAGGAGGTTTCTGGGAGCCAGCAGGGAAGCCCCCATTTTCATGACAAGCAGCAGAAAAGCGAGTGGCGGCGCATTAGAGTGACGATAATCCGCTTTAGAACGTGAACAGGGGCACCACAGCGCCCGTAAACACGGCCCCGAGGGAGGAACCGGCTGTTGGCAGTCAGAAAACCCTCTTAGTTTGCAAAGAGATAAACAGAACCCAAGTGAGGAAAGGGGAAGCCCCAGCTGTTTGTTTCTCTTCAGCCTGAACACAAACGAGTGGATGCGACGCTTAGGGATCTGGTCTAGCAGTTAGATAATAGGATGAAGGTTGGACTCGATGACCCTGGAGGTCCTTTGCAGCCATGGGCATTCTTGGGAGCATCTCCCTGCTGAGGAAAGGCTGAGGGAGCTGGGGCTCTTTAGCTTGGAGGAGACTGAGGGTTGACCTCATTCATGTTGAAAGGCTGAGAAAAGCTTGGAGAAAAGGAGACTGAGGGGTGACCTCATTAATGTTGATAAATATGGGAAGGGTGGGTGTGAGGAGGATGGAGCCAGGCTCTGCTCAGTGTCATCTAGTGATAGGACAAGGGGCAATGGGTGTAAGCTGGAACAGAGGAGGTTCCACATGAATATGAAAAGGAACTTCACCCCAGTGAGGGTGACAGAGCCCTGGAACAGGCTGCCTAGGGATGTTGTGGCATCTCCTTCTCTGGAGATGTTTAAAACCCACCTGAACATGTTGCTGTGTGACCTGGTTGTCCTGCTGTGGCAGGGGGATTGGACTAGATGATCTTTGGAGGTCCCTTCCAACCCCTAATTGTCTGTGAGATCACCAGAGCTGCTGTCGAAAGGGTCACTGGCCTCTTCAGCAGACTGTTGGCTTGGTCTAGCTGATCCTAGGAGTGCTGTTGGCTGCAGGTAATCGCTGTTAAACCTGACCTGTTTGGGCTGTTCCTAGCCTGCTTGTACCTCAAATGCCTTTGAACTGGGGACCTTTCCAGCCTGTGCTAATCTGCAGGGCAGTGGTTTCACTGGGTGCAGCCTGCAAGCACTTGCTGTCACCTGTGTCAGCTGTCCCCTAGCTGCAGCGTGTGTGGCACCTGTCTTAGCAAGGCTCAGCTGTCACCCCCAGGACGTGCTGGTGGTTCCATGGCTTGTAAAGGACTCAGAGGCCGATTCAAGCTGCTAGTCTGCATTTTATTGAGGCAAATACAAACGTCCCCTCGGTAAGAGGGGAATGTAGATGAACCTTTGCAGACACAGGAGCCTGCATCTGGCTGTGCAAGCCTGCACTGGGCACCCACCACCAGTGTCCAGCCCTGCTGCTGTCCCAGCAAGCGATGGAGGGTTGGGTGGGCAGTGCCATGGGCAAGCAGCTGGTGTTGAGGCAGCCGGAGGAGAGGGTCCTGCTGCACCGGGCAGAGTGTCCTGCAGGGCAACGCAACGTGTGAGTAGCCACGGTGGGTGCTGGAGCAGTGAGCACCCCAGGATCGCCCTTGTCTCACATGTGGCCGCTGCCAGATGCTCCCCCAAGGTCAGTCGTTCGTGTTGGTGCTCAGAGAGCTCCCGGCTTGTCTGCCTGGGTGCTGCCTTGGTTCTGCGGGGGGGAGGGTCTTTGCGGTTGGGGTCTTTGGGGGGTGCAGGACTGGGTTTGCTCCCCTGATGCTGAGGCTGTCATCGCTAAGCCCTCATTAACTCCTCTCCCGCTGTCCTGCTCTGTTTGCCAGCGCTCAAGTGGTGCTTTTTTAAAAAGGCAACCAATTAGCACCTCATCGGCTCCAATTAAGGAAGACAAAAGCAGTGCAGGGATAACTCAGCGAGAGGGAGCAGCGCAGCATCATGCGATCACTTGAGAGAGCGGTGAGCACTCCCGGCGGGGCTATTCACCTCCTTTCTCTTCTCTCGGCGAGCATTTAAAGGCTTTTCTTCCTCTTTTCTTCCTGGCCTCCCTGGAGCCTCAGAGTCTCTCATTCAGAGCTACCTGTTTACAACCCACCGAACAGAAGGACCTAAACAATCCCATGCTGTGGGCACAGCGCTTCCTTGAACTCAGCCCCCCACAATAGTGTGTTTCCAGAAGCTGGGTAGAGTAAGTTAAAGGCTGCCTTTGTGCTCATTAAGTGTTCTGCTTGTACTGTCTTCTAATTACAGGGCAGGGCAACAATGTTGGTTTTTTCAATGGGGTGCTCTGGAGCAGTTAATTTGGTGCCTGCACTAAATGCCCCCAAACAGTAATTAGTGTGGAAGGAACCCTAATTTCCTCGTCGGCTTTCCTCTCCATTTACTTCCCTTGTTTTCACATAGGCTTGGATGAGCCTCTGTAATGAAATTACCTCATTAATGCCTTTATTCTTGCAGAGTAACTCATTCAAGATCTCCCATTTAGTTTTAATTTAACGCTGTCGGAAGCAAAAGGTGCATTCATGTCTTTGATTAGCGCAGTTTTTTTCTCCCTAGAGAGTGGGCAGATTTAAATTATGAAGATGGCAAGTAGTGAGTTATAATTGGCTACAAGCAGCACTTCAATGCTTTCAAAGCCTGGCCTATGTGGTCTGCGGGCTATTAACCGTGGCCAGTGGGGTTTGAACTGCCGGCACTTTAGCGACTGTGAAGCAAATGTTGTTTATAAAAAACTGGTGACGTTGCATTTAGCAACTCGTAGCAGGATTTGTTTTCCCCATGAGCCTGTCCTGACCTCATCGCTTGCTTTAGTGCAGCTAAAACCAAGGTCCTGTCTGGTACTCCGCAGTCATGTGAAGTCTGGCTGGGGGATAAGCTCTTTGTTTGAAAGAACTACTGAGCTCTCAATATTGTCAAACAGGAACAACCTTAGACCTCGTTTGATCACAATGATTATGTGTGCGCAGAGGACGTCTGCTGTTAAGGGCAAACCCACAGTTAGCTGCTGAGACAACGTCAGTCTAAGTGCACACCATTTCCTATCAAATCCTTGCTGTATAATCCTGTCTCACTCACAGCACACCACAAAGTCCCCGAGGTACACTGGAGAAACCTGGGTGTCAGAAGACGTAGGCAACCTCTTGGCACGTTTCTCGTGTGGCTGTGGTGTTGCCAGAGGTCCAAAATCAGGGTAACATACAAGGGAACGGGATCCTTGTGGGGAGCTTCAGTGTAACCCTCAAAGCAGGCACAGGCAGCTTGCTTACAGCCGTGTCTAGCAGTCCACAGCATCTCCATAGACAGAGATCCCAAACTTCTCTGGGCTCCTGTCCTAGTGTTTACCCACATCTATGGTGATGTTTTCCTGGTGTAGCTTGTTGTATTTTCAGTGTGAGCATTAATGAAGATATAACCTGGATAAATAACCTCAATTTAAGCTGTAATCACTGCATCTTCAGATGGATTCTATTTGGAATGTGTATGGGATGTGGTAGATGGCTACGGTACTGCTTTATTAGAGTGCAGCATAGTTCCATGCCTTTACAGTGTCTTTCTCAGCTTGCTTGTCCCTCAAAAGTATGTTATTTCAAGTCTTCTGTGGAGTGAGGATGTGGCTGTTGGTGGCTGAAGGGAAGTGACTGGTATCACCCCTGCACAATCCCTTCTGCTGCCACCCTTTGCAGCACTCTAGGTAGGACCAGCTCCTCTGGCCTTTGCTTCACGCAGGGCATCGCACACGTGTGCGCGCTCCAAATGTCATAGGACCAGGAGCTTCTGCCTTGAGTCTGTGCAGTACAGACCAGACACATCCCCGCTACCTAACTCTTTCCTCTGGGGTTCTGCTGGCTGCCAGGTGAGAACTGGAAGGCACGGGGAGCTTTTGCATCTATGCTTTTGCTGTTCAGAGCGCCTGAAACGGCGGCATCGCCGCAAGCTTGAAGAGCGCACGTTGCCCATTGCATTGGGAGGCTGCGTGGTGTGAAGTGTAAAACCTGCAGGGGGTGAGGGAACAGTTCTGCTAAGTCTCATTTGTTCTGTGCATCACCAGTGGTCCCCAGTACGTGCTGGGGTGCTGCAAAGCCCCCTCATAGATCGCTACTTTAGCAGGGGCCATAACTCTGCTGCTGTCACGCACTGTAAGTGACCGGGGTCCAAAAGTTCTCTGGCTTATTTTGCTGTGAGAAACAGCCTCTTTCTGTTACCAGTCACCCAAGAACAGTGTGTGTGGCTCACAAGAGCCAGCCAACACCACACAGCCATGCCGTGCCTGAGAGCTTGGATGAGTCTTAGCCATAGGTGGCGATGCTGTTCTCTCCTTGAGCGGGAGTTTAAGGAAGGGGACGCAGCTGACGGTTGTAGCGTCACCATCCATTTATCAAGGAGGATTCTTCATGCAGGGCATTCGATTGTAAACTGGAGGTCAGCTTAGAGCTCTTCATACTCCAGAGTATTTGTTAAACTAGAGTATCCCACACAGATCTAGCGAGCCTCAGAGCTGAAAGGGAATCGTACGCAGAACAAAGTCTTCACGGTGTGGACAGGTGACTTATACAGCGTGAAAAGGGGTCTGTAACAGGGGATGCTGAAGCAGCCAGGAGGGTGAGTTACAGTACTGTGAGAACAGCATGAGGAGGCTTGTGCAGCTGTAGGGCTCAGAGGTGAGCATACAGAATCTCTTCCTGCTTTGCCCTGGCTAGAAAAACATCCGAGGTAACATCCTCCAGGGTAACACATAGCTCAGGTGCAGCAAAGAGTCTGAGAAGAGATTCAAGGTTTCTGTTGCACAGCATAGGAAATGTTGCTGCTGGGTCTGACAGCTCTGCCTGTGGGACCACATTGGCCTAACTGCTCTCTACAGCCCAGCCTGCTGTCTTCCCCATTTAAGGTGTGAATGAGTGGAGAGGGCTGACCGCCACCTTGGGAAGGGAGCGAGGAGCTGTGGGGACATTCAAGTATAGGACGGTGGGGATCCTTTAACTGTGACACTGTGACATAGCCCTGCAGACACCAAGGTCGCTGAAGAAGGACTTACTGCAGGCACAGGGACAGATGCTCCTGTGGCCCATGCTGAAAGCCATTTTAATGTAGGTTTTCCCTTTGCAGCCACGGAGAACCTTGCACCAGGGTAGGTAAACATGCCTGAGCAAGCTGCCAACTTGTGGGTAGCCCACTGGGGAGCTGGAACAGGCTTCTGTCAGCTCCTGTGGCCCTGGGGAGGAGCCTGCACTGGAGCAGAGGGTGTAGAAGGTGGTTTTGAGGGTTGGGTCCTTCCTGTCAGTTCTTGCCGAGGTTTCTTTGCTCCAATCCCTCTGATGTTCTTCACTGGCCTTTGACTTGTTGTCCTGCAGGCCACCTCTGCCCCCTGCCTTGCACCTCTCTGATGGATTCCTCCCTCTGTCCACCTTTTTGGTGCCTCTCTGGTCTCTCTCTCTCCACCGTTACCATGCTCGGTGCCCAGTTTCCGGCCCTCTGTTCTTCCTGCCGCTGCTTTC
>JAOXOE010000702.1:15088857-15111351 GCA_028565055.1 Phoeniculus purpureus | reverse complement strand
TGTGGAGTCTCCTTCTCTGGAGACATTTCAAACCCTCCTGGCCATGTTCCTGTGCGACTGGATCTAGGGGATCCTGCCATGGCAGGGGGATCGGATTGTATGGTCCTTCGAGGTCCTTTCCAATCCCTCATGTTCTGTGGTTGTGTGGATTTTATGAAAAACTCAGAGTTCTTGTGGAGAAGTTTTGTTTTTCACAGGTGTCTACACAGCGCATTCAGACGTGCTTAGGCAAGGCTGCTCACTCGCTGCTCAGCTCACATTAGAATCCTGTTGAGATCGAATTCAGCTTTAGGTTGTGCCAAAGCATTCCAGCTGAGAGTCGAGTTGAGCAGTAACATCTTGAGTTGCTTTTCAGAGTGGGAAGTGCGGGGCCACGAGATTCAAGTCAACAAAGGTGGTGCAAGCGTTTCGAAGTCACTAGTTTGGAATAAGCAAAGGACCGGAAGAAGAATGAAAAGGCTCAGTGGTGGTTAACTGTCTGGGAGACTTGGTGAGTCGTAACGTCCGAGTGGACATAGTAACATGTTATGAAAGTTAGTTTGGTTCTCATAGGCTGTTTTCCGTGTTTTTTACGTGAAAAGCAGGAGCGCTCCCTGTTACACACAGCTACAGCAGAGGGGCGCTCTTCAGAGTGACTTCTGCGCGGCTACGGCATTTCACCTAGTTCTGTGGGCTCGTCTCCTTATCAAGTAGCCGGAGGAAGACGCCTCCTTTAGGAAAGGAGACATTTCCTTCTTCAATTCAAATAACGTTCATTTTCTTTGCAGCGACTGCTAACAAGGAGCACTCAAAGAGCAGTGTCATGTCAGTGTAGACCAGGCTCCAGCTGTGATCAGTCCTTGCTGCATTAACCATAGCCCCACCTCTGCTTACCCTGGCCGTCTCATCGGGGATGTTTGGAATGTAAAGTTTGTAAGGTAGTTGGAAATCAGCTGCTTACACTGGTGACAGTGCTGGTTGCAAGGGCACCTTGGCTTTTGACTTGCGGTGTCTGACTGGGCTTCCTGCTGCAAATACTAAGGCAGGCCTGAGAAGACAGTAATGATGAGAAAGGAGAAAGAAGCCGAACAACTGTGGCGGCTTTTTGAACATCGTGTTTGCTTGGCTAGACTCGAATAACCACGGTTCTGTGCGTGGGTACGATACTGTGAGTCACCAGTCGCTTTGCCCCCTCAAAAAGCCTAGTTTATTGAGACTGCCACTGCATACGGGGTGATGCTCTCTTCAGAATTCTATGCTCGTGCGTGAAATACTCTGGTTTTTAAAGAGAATGTATGGATGGGAGAAGTTCTCGTCCTTCTGTGGCCCCCTTGTTCTTGATTGGTTTTGCAGTGCTTGGCTAGCAAGAACAGAACACTTGTGGCCTCTCTGGTGTGAGGAAAAGCCTGGAAGTGTTTAAAGATCGTTTGAATGTGGTGCTTAGAGATCTGGTCTGGTGGTGGACCTGGTAGACTTACTGGTTGGACTTGATGATCTCAAGGGTCTTTTCCAACGTGGATGATTCTGTGATTCTATGATCTGGAGGCACTGATATGTTACAACCCACACGCAAGACAGGCACATCCATTTGGCTGTGGGAAGAGGCTAAAGCAGCCCTTACCCCACATGCTTTGTTTCCCATCTCATTATCTCCAGACTATTTTGTCTTCAACAGTGTCAGCCAAAGCTCTCAGACCTGGCTTAGCCCTCTATATGTGCAAGTACAATGCCCCTGGGTTGTTTCTGCTTTCATTTCTGATTAAGCCCAAGCAATTCATCTCTTATTTTCTGGAGGAAATGTTGGACTGTGTTACTGAATCTTGAGGCATTTTCTGGTGCCAAGAGAAAGAGAAGAGAAAGTCTCTTCTGCTTGTGAGTGCCTCCAGCCTTATGCAATCATTAGTGGGGTTTTATTTACTCATTGGTTTGCGACTTGACGCAACTCGGTGCTAAGCCCATGAGTGTTGGTACCAAGGATGGGGGTTTGGTTGTCGTTTGTGCGTTTTGGTGTTTTCGCCCTAACTCGGTCCCGTCGCACAGAACCGGCAGTGGCCCCGTCGGTCTCACAGCACAGTCTGAATGCCCTGACTGGAGTCCCAGTGGCAAACAGAGCATTCTTGGAGTGACACCCACCGTCAGCATCTGGCCACGTTAACAGACAGTCACCTGAAGTACAGGGCTCATTTCAGTAACACGAGATGAGGAAATTAGCAAGTCACTGCAGCACTGTGATCAAATTGGACACGATGGAAAGCTGACCAGGAACAAGGTGATTTAAACGTGCTTTCTGCCATTAAGACAAGAGCACCAGACACTCGCCTTGAGATCTGGATCCACACAAAGTGCAAAGACACAGTTGTGGTCAGTCAGAGCAGTAGCAACTTTCATTGTGGTTCTCCAGCCCAAAGGGCTTCCTGTCGTGTTAATCAGTTTGCAGCAATCTCTATTATTTTAAACTGAGGGGCCCGGAACTGGACACAACACTCCAGACGTGGTCTCACCAGTGCAGAGTAGAGGGGGAGGAGAACCTCTCTCAATCTGCTAACCAACTCCCTTCTGATCCACCCCAGGATGCTATTTGCCCTCTTGGCCACAAGAGCACATTGCTAGCTCCTGGCCGTCCTGCTGGCCACTGGGACCCCCAGGTCCCTTTCTCCTCTGCTGTTCTGCAACAGGTCGGTCCCCAGCCTATAATGGTCCTTGGGGTTGTTCTTGCCCAGATGCCAGACTCTACACTTAACCTTGTTACAGTTCATTAATTTCTCCCTGCCCAGCTCTCCAGCCTGTCCAGGTCCTGCTGAGTGGCAGCACAGCCTGCTGGGGTGTCAGCCACTCCTCCCAGCTCTGTGTCATCAGCAACCTTGCTGACAGTGCACCCTAATCCCTCACCCAAGTCATTAATGAATAGATTGAACAGGACTGGTTCCAGTACTGACCCCTGGGGCACTCCACTAGATCCAGGCCTCCAACTAGACTCTGTTGCATTGACCGCTACTCTCTGGCTTCTCTCCTGCAGCCAGTTCACCACCCACCTCACTGCCTGATCATCCAGCCCACACTGCCCCAGTTTGGCTGCGTGGATGCTGCATGAGATCTTGTCAAATGCTTTGCTGCAGTCAAGATAGACCACATCCACTGCTCTGCCATCATCTATCCACCTGGTTCTGCCTTCATAAAGGCTCTCAGGTTGGTCAAGCACAACTTCCCCTTGGTGAAGCCCTGCTGACTGTCCCTAACAACCCTCCTGTCCTTGATGTGCCTGGAGACAGCCTCTAGAGCAAATTGTTCCATCACATTTCCTGGGATGGAGGTGAGGTTGAGCGGTCTGTAGTTACCTGGGTCCTCCTTACCCTTTTTGAAGAGTGTGCACTGTCACCCCTTGTGCTTTTTCCCTTCTCATGACGTTTGTAAACAGGCTCTACTTCCTTTTGAGAGAATTTACCTATAAAACAGTAGCATGAGTGAATTCACGCTGAACTGACGTTTCCAGAATGATCATTATTGGGGAAGAGACATTTTCAGACTCTGGGGGCCAAAACAGCAGCAGCAGGACAGGAAGTGGCAGGGAGGTTTCACTTACCTGCCTCTCCTCTGCTCTTTGCTTTCTCTGTGGACATTCCTGATGGCAGCAGTGGTAGGCAAGTGGCTTTGATGCTTCCTGCTGCCCACACAAAGCCTTGTGCTGCTGTACTGAGCAGACGCTGTCATCTGCTACCTCTGGCATGGACAGCTGGTAAATTCCTGCTGAGGTCAAAGCAGGGACTTTTTATCCACTGCTGGTAGGAACTGCTGGAGAGAAGGTGCCCTGAAGACGCATTCTGGAGCAATTCCCAGCAGGAATCAAAAGATGCTTCTCCTTCAGCAGGTGCTGACAACAGGTGCTACTAACAAATAGGTCTTTGCCTTTGCCCCATGACACCTACTCTGTACACCCTGCAATCACTAAACCACTCTCCACTTCTGCAAGTAAAGAGAAGGTTTCCAGATCCAAACCTACCAATGAGAGGAAGTGGTTTAAGGAGCATTTAGGCCCCTCATTAGCACCAGCTGATGAGAAATTCTGTCCCATGGGCTCAGGTGAGTGGTTCCTGCCTTTCCTATTCCTCAGGTGTGGTAGGGCTGCCTTCACCCTCTGCATGTGTCCCCAAGCTGCAGTTGATAAAGCAGCAACCAGAGCAACAAAGCCACCCCTCAGCACGACTGGGATCACTGGGAACTGGGGAAGGACCCCAGTCCTCCTGCCTGTTTGTTCCTTAAGAACAGGATCTCCTTCACCTTCAGAAGATTAAGGCCGTTCCTGTTTAAAGTGGTGCCTGGTTGGCCGTGCTGGTTAGGAAGGAGGGGACCCGGGCAGCACCTCTCCCAGCAGCAGTAAGGCAAAAAGTAAGCTGGTGGAGGAAGACGCAAGGTTAGAACACGCTGAAGGACCACACGTTGACGTGATGCGCTCTGTGCAGTTTCACAGCTCACGTTGCATCGGCCGGTGGCAGCCAGAAGCTACTGGTGCCGTGGGAAACAGTGGAAACCTGAGGGACTGCAAGTGTGCTGCGGGCAGCCGTGGGCAGCACTGACGGGAGCCCTGGCTGCTGCCGGCACTGTGCTGTCCCGCCAGCCTCAGGAAACACGCAAGGGTTTCTGAGGGCATGAACCACGACGGGAAAAAGGCTCAGTCAGCCTGAAGGGGTCCGAGCACTTCGAGAGCACCCGTCCTTCGGGAGTTCTTAGGGTGAGGTGCTCGGCCTCATTGCCTGTCTCACAGATGGCTGGCTCTAGAAACACAAGTTGAGAGGAATTAACAGCAGCGTCGTCACTAGAAGGTTTCTGTGAGCCAGCAGGGAAGCCCCCATTTTCATGACAAGCAGCAGAAGAGCGAGTGGTGGCGCATTAGAGTGAAAATAATCCACTTTAGAACGTGAACAGGGCACAACAGTCCCCAAGGGAGGAACCGGCTGTTTCCAAACTAAGAGGGTTTTCTGACTGCCGTTGTCCACACACTGAAAAGAAAGAAACAGAACCAAAGTGAGGGAAGGGGAAGCCCCAGCTGTTTATTTCTTTTCAGCCTGAAGAGATCACCTGAGCTGTCTTTGAAAAGGGCCCTGTCCTCTTCAGCAGACTGTCCACTTGGTCTGGGTGGTCCTGCTCTGGCAGGGGGATCAGACTAGATGACTTTCGAGGTCCCTTCCAATCCCTGATGTTCTGTGATTCTGTGGCTGTAGATTTAACAGTTTCAACTCCACTTTGTCTTGTCCAATATGAAACAGCTCAGCAAAGGAGTTTTGAAGGGTTTTGAGGATCGCCTGGTGGAACTGAGCCTGTAATGGAGAGAGTGAACTTCTCTCCACAGGGGCAACCTCTCCCTGAAAACCTGAAGTTATCACTGACTTGTACAAAATGCAGCCTTGCATCTGCTAAGAGACTGTCACGTGCGCACAGGCCTGCGCAGGCTGCTCGTGAGCAGGTTCTGACGTGGGAGAAGGCTGGTTTAGGCACTCCCCAAGCCACTTTCCAAAAGCTTGCACAGTTCTGTTGGTGCATTGCCAGGCAATGGTTGGTGGTGGACAGGTCCTTCTATGCTGCAGTCGTGTACTCCAGGGCTCAGCACTTGCAGCAGTGGGGAATTTTGGAATCGGTCCCGAAATGCAGGAGGCGGGATCCAGCCACCTACAGACTGTGCGTAAAGGGCTGCCGAGCACTTGGCGTTACACCGCGCCTGTGTTAGGAGCCGCACAGGTGTGAGGCGCACAGCAGCTCTAGATGTGGGCGTAGTAGCAGCAGGCTTGGCGCTGTGTGCTCCAGCCGCTGCTGCGTGCTTCAGCCATGGCGCTGAGTGCACCACCTGCCCCAAAGAACAGGTAGGACTGTGCAAAACATTTAGAAGAAATCTGTTTGTTTCCTGTGGACTGCGAAAGGTTCAGGCTACTTCCATGTCCAAACCCTTGTTGAAAACATTCTGAGAGCCATTAATTACGTGCCCATGTTCAGTGACTGTATTACGACTGCTTTCAAAACGCAGAATTAGCACGAGCCTAAGCAGCTGAACACTTTGACACGGTGCCGTACAGGTTTGTGTCCCAGTACAGGCCCACTTGCTGAATTCAGAAGCATCCCCCCAGTACCTGCTGCTGCGTCGTGGCTGCACATTATAGTGAGGAAGGTGACGGCAATTCAGTGGCAAAAGGCCTCAGAACTGGTTTCAGTGCTAGTTGCAGACAAGGTTGTAGGAGCTCTGGGCCAACTCCTCCTGCGGAGCCATGGGACTGAGGGCTGCGACACAGCCCACAGCTCCTGTCAGAGCAAGGGAGGTGGCTCCAGCTGTGGTGCTTGAACCAGCACGCCATAAAGGCCTGTTCCTGTGTGGATGGACAAGCTGCAGAGGCAGAGCCGAGCCAGCCTCGCCCTGCCTGCTGCAAGCTTGCCCACCCCAAAGCAGGAGCGCTAGAGGAGTGGTGTTGGCTGCAGGTAATCGCTGTTAAACCTGACATGTTTGGGCTGTTCCTAGCCTGCTTGTACCTCAATTTAAAAGCAAAGCTGTTAAATGCCTTTGAACTGGAGACCTTTCCAGCCTGTGCTAATCTGCCGGGCAGTGGTTTCACTGGGTGCAGCCTGCAGGGCTGGATCCGGCAAGCACTACTGTCACCTCTGTCATCTGTCCCCTGGCTGCAGCGTGTCAGCTGTCTGTACCTGTGTGTGGCACCTGTCTTAGCAAGGCTCAGCTGTCACCCCCAGGACATGCTGGCGTTTCCATGGGCCGTAAAGGAGCCTATGGCAAGCAGCTTGCCGGTGGGAGGCCGATTCAAGCTGCTGGTCTGCATTTTACTGAGGCAAATACAAACGCCACCTCGGCAACCTCTGTAAGAGGGGAAGGTCTACCTCCAGGGTGGATGGACGTTCGCAGCCACAGGAGCCTGCATCTGGCCATGCAAGCCCTGGAGCCCACACTGGGCACCCACCACCAGTGTCCAGTCCTGCTGCTGTCCCAGCAGCGAGCAAGCGATGCCCTGCCAGCGATGGAGGGTTGGGCGGGCAGTGCCATGCGCAAGCAGCTCCCGTGCTCAGCTGGCGCTGAGGCAGCCGGGGGCGGGGGTCCTGCCGCACCAGGCAGGGTGTCCCACAGGGCGGCGCAACGTGTGAGCAACCGGTAAGTAGTCACGGCGGGTGCCGGTGAGCTCCTGCGCACCTCTGGGCTGCCAGCCAGAGCGGCGGGCACCCCGGGATCGCCCTTGTCTCGCAGAACTCGGCCGCTGCCAGATGTTCGCCCAAGGGTGCTGAAGTTGCCGTCGCTAAGCCTTCATTAACTCCGCTGCCGCCGTCCTGCTCTGTTTGCCAGCGCTCAAGTGGTGCTTTTTTAATAAAGCAACCAATTAGCACCTCGTCAGTTCCAATTAGGGAAGACAAAAGCGGTGCAGGGATAACTGGGCGAGAGGGGGCAGCACAACATCATGCGATCGCTTGAGAGAGCGGTGAGCGCGGCCATTCACCTTGTTTACAGCCCACTGAACAGAAGAACCTAAACAATCCCACGCTGTGGGCACAGCACTTCCTCGAACGCAGGCCCCCACAGCAGTGTGTTTCCAGAAGCCGGGCAGAGTAAGTTAAAGGCTGCCTTTGTGCTCATTAACTGTTCTGCTTGTACTGTCTTCTACCTACAGGGCAGGGCAACAATGTTGGTTTTCCCAATGGGGTTCTCTGGAGCAGTTAATTTGGTGCCTGCACTAAATGCCCCCAAACAGTAATTAGTGTGGAAGGAACCCTAATTTCCTCGTCGGCTTTCCTCTCCATTTACTTCCCTTGTTTTCACATAGGCTTGGATGAGCCTCTGTAATGAAATTACCTCATTAATGCCTTTATTCTTGCAGAGTAACTCGTTCCAGATCTACCATTTAGTTTTAATTTAATGCTGTTGGAAGCAAAAGGCGCATTCATGTCTTTGATTAGCACAGTTTTTTCTCTCTAAAGAGTGGGCAGATTTAAATTATTAAGATGGCAAGTAGTGAGTTATAATTGGCTACAAGCAGCACTTCAGTGAACATTAAATGCTTTCAAAGCCTGGTCTGTGGACTATTAACTGTGTCCAGTGGGTTATTCTGTGAGGTTTGAACTGATGGCACCTTAGCGACTGTGAAGCAAATTAAGTTTAATTTTGTTTGTAGAAACTGGTGAAGTTGCATTCAGCAACTTGACGTTTACACATAGCAGGGTTTGTTTTCTCCATTATCTTATACTGACCTCATCACTTGCTTAGTGCGGCTAAAACAGGGTCCTGTCTGGTACTCCACAGTCATGTGAAGTCTGGCTGGAGGATAAGCCCTTTGTTTGAAAGAACTACTGAGTTCTAAATATTGTCAAACAGGAACAACCTTAGCCCCCACTTGATCACAATGATTATTTGTTCACAGAGTACAGTGGCGCAAAGGACGTCTGCCATTAAGAGCAAACACACAGTTAGTTGCTGACACAACGTCAGTCTAAGTGCACACCATTTCCTATCAGATCCTTGGTATATAATTCTGTCTCTTCTTTCTCCTTTCATGTACAGCACATCACAAAGTACCCGAGGTGCACTGGAGAAACCTGTGTGTCAGAAGACGTAGGCAACCTCTAGTCCACTTGGCACATTCATCTTGCCATTTCTTGTGTGGCTGTGGTGTTGCCAGAGGTCCAAAATCAGGGTAACATACAGGGAAACAGGACCCCTGGGGGGCTCCAGTGTAACCCTCTGCTCAAACCAGGCACAGTCACGGCAGCTTGCTTGCAGCCTTGTCCAGCAGTCCAGGTCTTTTAAGTGTTGAGCATCTCCATAGACGGAGATCCCACAACTTCTCTGGGCCCCTGTCCTAGTGTTTACCCACATCCATGGTGATGTTTTCCTTGTGTAGCTTTAGAGAAATGGTTGTATTTTCAGTGCGAGCATTAATTAAGATATAACCTGTGCTAATGTTGTATAAATAATCCAAATTTAAACTGTATTATAATTATTGCATCTTAAAATTGATTTCTAGTTGGAATATTTATGGCATGTCATAAACAGCTACGATATTGTTTTATTAGAGTGTTCAAACAGTACAGCATAGTTACATGCCTTTATAGTAAGAGTATGAACAGTGTCTTTCTCAGGTTGCTTGTCCCTAAAGAGTACGTTATTTCAAGTCTCGCCTTCTGTGGGGTGAGGATGTGGCTGAAGGAAAACAGAAGGGAAGTGATCAGTATCGCCCCTGCACTGCCATGTGAACAATTCCTTCTGCTGCCACCCTTTGCAGCACTCTAGGTAGGACCAGCTCCTCTGGCCTTTGCTTCACCAAGGGCATCACACGCTTGTGTGCTCCAAATGAAATAGGGCCAGGAACTGCTTTCTGCCTTGAGTCTGTGCAGTACAGAACAGACACGTCCCCACTGCCTGACTCTTAGCTCTGGGCTTCCGCTGGCTGACAGGTGAGACCTTGAATGAGTCTTAGCCATAGGTGGAGATGCTGTTCTCTCCTTGAGCAGGAGTTTAAAGTGACTTTAAGGAAGGGGACACAGCTGACGGTTGTATCTTTGCCATCCATTTATCAAGGAGGATTCTTTATGCAGGGCATTTGATTGTAAACTGGAGGTCAGCGATTACTGCTTAGAGCTCTTAATACTCCAGAGTATTTGTTAAACTAAGAGTATCCCACACAGGTGAGACGCAGTGCTCTCTTTTGCTCTAGCAAGCCTCAGCTGAAAGGGAATTGTATGCAGAACAAAGTTTTCACGGTGTGGAAAGGTGACTTTTACAGTGTGAAAAGTGGCCCGTAATAGGGGAGGCTGAAGCAGCCAGGAGGTTGAGTTACAGTACTGTGAGAACAGCACAAGGAGAATCGGGAGGCTTGTGCAGCTATAGGGCCAAAAGGTGAGGATACAGAATCTCTTCCTGCCTTGTCTTGGCCAGAAAAACATCCAAGGTATAACATCAGTAGCCTCCAGGGTAATGCATAGCTTCAGGTGCAGCAAAGAGTCTGCCAAGAGATTAAAGATTTCTGTTGCACAGCATAGGAAATGTTGCTGTTGGGTCTGGTGAAGACAGGAGCTCTGCCTGACAGGACAACTGGCAGCTCTGACTGTGGGACCGCATTGGCCTAACTGCTCTCTACAGCCCAGCCTGCTGTCTTCCCCATCGTCTAGATTAAGGTGTGAATGAGTGGAGAGGGCTGACTGCCACTCTGGGAAGGGAGTGAGTAGCTGTGGGGACATTCAAGTAGAGGACAGTGGGGATCCTTTAACCATGACACTATGACATAGCCCTGCAGACACCAAGGTCAGTGAAGAAGGACTTACTGCAGGCACAAGGGCAGATGATCCTGTGGCCCGTGGTGAAAGCCACTGTAATGTAGGTTTTCCCTTTGCAGCCATGGAGAACCTTGCACCAGGGCAGGTAAACATGCCTGAGCAAGCTGCAAACTTGTGGGTAGCCCACGATGGAGCTGGGGCAGGCTCCTGTCAGCTCCTGTGGCCCCAGAGAGGAGCCTGCACTGGAGCAGTGGTTGTTTTAGGGAAGGTGGTTTTTAGGGTTGGATTTTTTCACATTTCTCATCCAACTCTGAATTTGATTGCCAATGCATTATTTTCCTCAAGTCGAGTCTGTTTTTCCTGTGATGACGATTGCTGCTGGATCCACAAGCTTTTTCCTAGTATTTTCTCCACATCTGGTGGAAGAGTGTAAGCAAGAGAGCAGCTTGACCTGTTCAACCAAGTGAGGTCAACCCAACACCATCTCCTTCTACCAGGATTCCTGTTCTCATCATCTAGGTCTTGCCTAGGTCTCCTGTGCCCCATAGACTTTGCAACTTTCTGTCTCTCCTTCCCTATTTTTGAACTTTGTGCATGTTTCTTGTACACTCTTGGTTTTCGGCTTTCCTTCGTACCTCTCCCTTTAGCTGTCTCCCTATCTGTAATTCGTAATTCCTTGCTCCCTGTCCTGTATCACATCGCTTTTCGTATTTTCTTTCTAGACCTTGCTCTTTCTCTCTCCCTGTCCCTATTGCCAGGTCTTGCCCAGGTTTCTTTGCCCCTATCCCTTTGACGTTCTTCACTGTCCTTTGACTTGTCCATAGCTTGTTGTCCTGCAGGCCCCTTCCACTTCTGTCCCCTGCCTCACACCTCTCTGATGGGATTCCTCCCTCTGTCCACCTCTTTGGCGCCTCTCTGTTCTCTCTCTCCACCGTTACACTGCTCCCTGTTCAGTGTCCAGTTTCCTGCCTCCTCACCGGCCACCTCTTCCCTCCATCCCTCTGTTCTTCCTCCTGTTGGCTTCTTCCCTCTTTCCGGCCTGTCCTGCTCCGATGGGGCCTGAGCTGTGAATCCAAAGCCCCCCCCGCCGCGATTTTTCACAGGCGTTCATGTAAGAACCAACTTCCGCAGCCTCCTCTGTGCCCTGGGGTGCAGAGCTCGAGGCTGCCAGGGGAGGGCTGCAGAGCAGCAGGGTGATGCCCTAATGGCCCCTGTTCCCAGTCGGTTTGGCTGGGACAGCCCCGCGAGAGGCCCGCGACGCCGCAACGCTCGCCCGAGCTCGCGGCACTCGCTGCTGCCCTCGTGTGGGAGACCCCCAGTACTGCAGCCGGGGCAGGGCAGAGCCGCGGGCGTCTGTGCTCGGTGCTGCCCCGCTGTGGGCAAAATCGTGGTACTGCAGCCTCAGTCAATTGATGGAGCCGTGTAGAGGTGAAGGAGACTGAAGCGGCCGGAGTGCTCCCGCCTGCGAAGGATGCGCTGCGACCCGAGTCGGCCTTCGGGGCCCCTCCTTCAGAGCGCAGCCTCCTGCTTTCTGCTGCGTTGCTGTTCCAGGTGCCCGAGGGGGCGGGGACGAGTCCCACTGTGCGGGGCCGGGCTTACACATGGTGGCGGGAAAGGGGCGGCGGGCCCAAGCTCCGGTGGGTGGGTAGAGGCAGCTCATGTGACGTAAAATGACGGAGACGGCGGCTGCTGTGATGTCAAATGGCGGAGAGTGCGACGGTGGCGGAGGCAGCAGCAGCAGCAGCAGCGTGACTGTTTGCGGTTCCCGTGGTGGCCCTCTCATTCCCGTGGGGACACTGAGGGCCGGGGGGGCCGGGTCGGTTTCATTTCCGTGGCCCAGCAGGTGTCAGCCGCGGCATCTCGCGACTGGCGGGTCCTGGCTCCATTCTCTGGGGGCCGGCCGGGGCAGAAGCAACTCCAGGACAGTCGCCCTCTCCACGCAGCTGTCTTCTGGCTGCCCCTCGCTGGGGCTGGGGGCTCTTCTGCCGCTCCTGGTGCGGGTTACGGGAGGGGGGCCGGGCAGCATTCTCGGGGCGTCTGCGCCCAGTTCCCTGCCGCAGGGGGGGTGGGGGAAAGGGAATGGATGGGGGGAAATAAACTTGTGTTTGTTCCTTAGTGCTGGGGAGCCGGCCTACAGTCTGGAACATGCACATGGCCTGCGAGTGGTGATTCATCAGCCGTGTGACTTGAGAGCTCCCTGAGGGTAAGAGATCTCCTCGCCCTTCCTCCCCTGTGATATGTGTCCAATTTGATTCGTGTCGGTGTGGAGGAATGTTGGGACTGCGTGATGGAGTGTGACATTCGGTTTTCCATACCTATACCCTTGCGTATGGTCACTGTGTTTACGGTTTGTTCTGTTGGGGGGGAGGTGTCTGTTGCTTGCTTCTTCTGCTGCTGCGCGTGACTTAGTTGGGGGTGCATTGCCTAAAGGACTCTTCGAGGAGAGTGTGAGAAGTTTCTGGAAGAACTGCTGCGCATGCGCCGCCTGGAGGTGGTGAGTTCGTGGAAAAAAACGCACCTCCTATGAATATGCAACGAGTGTTAAGTTGCATAAGGAACTGCTTTGTTCTTTACGGTGTGTGTCTTGGGAGGGCAGAGACCCCCAGTGTACCCAGCGCTGTTTTTACTTGTTTTTATTCTCTTAATAAATTATAAATTGGATTGGAACCCTGTTTGGGCTAAATAATTTGTCACAACTGGGGGCTCGTCCGGGATGGCTTTAGTTCCTGAATTCTGACTTGATTCAGGAGGGGCGCCCCACCGCTTGGTGGTGATTCGGATCGGGACTGACACCATCCTGAACTTGAATAGAAGCAAGCAAAGAATTTTTTTTTAAGCTCACTTGCTGGCTGCAGCAGTTTGTTTTGCCGGTAATTCTGCGTGCAAAGATCTGTACTAAGACGACGGAATTGTAAGAATTTGTGTATGCAGTTCGGTTGGGTGGGATTCGGTTGCCCGTGTGTGTGTGAGAGTGTAATTGAGATGGAACTTAGTTCCGAAGCGATTGTGGAGGTCTTCTTGTGATGAGTTGAACTTTGTTCATCAAAATAAAAAAGGAGTAAGACATGGACAAATAGAACAGAGCTTAACAGCTTAAGTTGCAAGATCCTGCTTTGTCTATCTAGTCCTTCTTTAGAAAAGTTCTTAACTTCAGTATCTGAGGTAGTCCTACAAAACAAAAGGGGATTAGATCTGTTGTTTGTTTTTTCTTTCACAGCAAGGGGGTTTGTGTACTGTCTTAGGGGAACACATTGATGGGAATCGGGTGGCCTGAGGCGTTCTTTTGTGTTAGCTCAACTCACAGTGTTATCAGAAAATAACATTTACAGCTCGTGGTTTCAGTATGTGGAATGGAAGATCCTGATGCAAGATACCGACAGTGTGGGATACAAGGAGCTGTTCTGCCTGTTAGAATTTGCGGATCAGTGGTGGAGCGGAGACTCCCCTGGTCGCCCAGCGCTGTATTTGCCTGATATCGCTTGCTGTATCAATAAAGTCTTATTGATTCTTCATAATCGGTTTGATAAATTTAATTCACAAATAACACTGGACATCAGGATTTTGATGAGAATTTAAATAGCAGTTTCCGAAATAAAATTTGGTATTGAATGCACTTTGCTGTGTATGAAAATGTTTTAAAAATTATTTATTTAAAGTCACATTGTAAGGTTACTTAACATTTTGTTACAGTGAAAACTAATAAACAAAGATGGTTTTACCTGAAGCCTGCTGAAATCAGGAATAACATCTCCCTGATACTACCAGGCACTGATTTCAACTCTTGTGTATTGACTCAAAGAAACTGTTGTCAGTTAGGAAAAAATAAGCCTTTGGAATCACCTTTCCTTTCTTTTCTTTTCCCAAAGGTAATTATCTTAGGAGGCAGAAAGAAATCTCTCACCCAAATAGCACTTCTTTTTCACTGCTCGTGGAGGCTGAGCCAGTTAACAAGTTTTTGGGTCTAGCTATTCTTTTCTCTTAATGGGCCATCTCTGTAGACAAAGCCTCCATCTCCTAGCAGGCATCATGAAGGCTCCCTGGAGATTCAGATGCCTGGATTTTAGAAGGGGATTTGTGGTGGGTTTAGAGTGGAGTGCCAAAGGCATTCCCATCTACCCTGCACACCAATAAAAGACTCTGCTTGGGAGTGAGTCTCTGTCCCTGTTTCTTTCCCCGGAGTCCCAGCAGATAGATGGAGGCCCCAGGGAAGGCAGCCCTGGGGCAGCCTCCACCCTGCCTCCCCTCGCCAGGAACACCACACCTGCTCTGGCTGTGGTAGAGTTTGGTAGCAGCATGCTCTGCCTCGTCACCATGCTATGCCAGGCCGTGGCAGCACTGATGGCTCTGTGCCATGCCAACAGAAAGTCCTTCCCTTGCCCGCACCATGAGACAGGCAGGCGCAGTAAGAAACCACCAGTGCTGATCCCTCCCTGAGTCGAGAGAAATGAAGCTATTACAAGCCTGGGGATGTTGGAACTGTGAGCTAACTTTGAAGGGGAAAAGCTCGGAGGAGGAGAAGAGAGGTCCCTGATGAGTTTTGCTATGTGACCACTGGCATTGTGTGCTCACCACACAGCCAGCCATGTGGCTGTCACCATCTTGACTGACTGCACAGCAGGAGAAGAAACTGTTATTTTACCACGGAGAAAACTGGGGATGTTTGAGTAAGTGGGAGAATGGAGCTGAAAGGACTTGTAACTCTTAAACCTTTGGCAGAATGCTCAAGAAAAATGGGGCAGCTGAGATACTCGAGGGGTGGCCTTTCCCTTGTTGCTGCTGAGTGTGTGCGTGCGTGTCCCCTGACCCAGGGATCCCCTGGCTTGTCTTCAAAGATGGCTTACATAATTATTTGCTAATTTTTTCTCAGAATTACATGTAATGACATTGTGATACAGGTTTCTGGTTTGTGTGTTTTAACTTGCTTGGGCTTTTCATTTTTCTATATTCAGTTATAGATTTAATAAACTCTTTTTGTTTTCCCTAAGCTGTCCATTGTTTGGTAAATTCTATCTGAGGCTCCACTGAGACCTGATTGCCTTTCCTTCTGTTTATTTCTGGTTTGAACCCACCACAGAAACTCAGTAAGAGTAAACATTATTAAACAGGCATTCGTTTATTGCAATGCTGGGCACACAGGTATGTACCTCCAAATTATGTGCATTGTCAGTTTAAAATATACTGGCTCCTTCGTGTTTTCTTCTGATTTGTATATTGGCCACCATTTGCTGCAATATCTGATCAATTTCTTTTTATTCATATTGCCTCCAGGAATACCTCCTGTTTCTTTACAATATGCTAATACACACCCAAAAGAGGTCTTTATTTCCACATCCTCCTTAGTCCAGCCATTTCCCATGAACGAGAAATACAGTGAATTTCCTTCATTACTTTTTTTCAAACTTCAACCACCTATCTTTCAAATAGATATCAAACTTGCACTGCGAGTCCAACAAAAACCCATGCACAAAATTAATCTAACATTTTCCAAGTGTCTACCATAATACTGTGTTTACAAAAACCACATCTAGCAATTATCCATACTTCAACACGGAGAACAGGCAAGCAGAGAGAAACTCCTGCCTTCTTGTCTTCTGGTAATTAGTCATTTCAATCTGGTTTTCCGATTCACTTTAAAACTCATGGTATAAAGCAATTTTCAAAGAAAATCTCACAAAAACAGTCACACTGTAGTTAACATAGTTACTTTCACGCCACATATACGGGGATCCACTCACATTGCGTATGCAATACAAGAAACACACACCGCTACAATTATAAAAATTATAACTATGACAATAACAGATATATTTATCATTTGCTTCATTTATCTCTGGCTGTACCTCTTGCAGGGAAACACAACTGCAGATTAGAACTCCTCACTTGCTTTGTAGATTTTTCTACGTCTAATTCATTGCAATCACACCATAAGGTCACTAGGTGGTCACACCATACTAGGGTTAGAATCACAAACAGCAAGACCAGAGTCCAATATGTCATAGCCAAAGTCATAACAAACTAATCCACAGTCAAATTCCAAACATTATCAAATCCAAATAAAAACTATATTCCATTAGACAATACACTGCATTTGTAAACCAAGAAATACTAAAGGCAGGGACATATGGAAGCTTTCCAAATGAACTGGTTCTCAAAACATAAATTACTAAATCCAAAATTACACACGTAGAAGGGCCTAATATTCCCACGTATGCTTTAACCTGCATGAGATCCTAAAGCTCGCAATTTATGGTAGGCTCAAAAACAAATCACAGAATCACAGAAACACACAGAATCACAGAACATCAGGGATTGGAAGGGACCTCAAAAGATCATGTTGTCCAATCCCCCTGACACAGCAGGATCACCTAGACCAAGTCGCATAGGGACATATCCAGGAGGGTTTTAAATGTCTCCAGAGAAGGAGACTCCACAACCTCCCTGGGCAGCCCATTCCAGTGCTCCATTACCCTCACTGTGAAGGAGTTCCTTCTTGTACTGATGTGGAACCTCTTATTTTCCAGTTATAACCATTACCCCTTGTCCTATCACTAGAAGACACTGAGAAGAGCCTGGCTCCATCCTCCTGACACCCACCCTTCACATAATTACAAACATTAATGAGGTCACCCCTCAGTCTCCTCCAAGCTAAAGAGACCCACCTCCCTCAGCCTCTCCTCATAAAGGAAGTGTTCTGCTTCCTTCATCATCTACATTGCTCTCACTGGACTATCTCCATCAGTTCTGTGTCCCTTTTGAGGTGAGGGGCCCACAACTGGACGGAGTATTCCAGATGCAATCTCACCAGGGCAGAGTAGAAGGGAAGAAGAACCTCTCTCAATCTGCTAACCACCCCACTCTGATGCACCCCAGGATGCTGTTGGCCCTCTTTGCCACAAGGGCACATTGCTGGCTCACGGTCATCCTGCTGTCCACCAGGACCGCCAGGTCCCTTTCTCCTACACAGCTCCTCAATAGGTCAGTCCTCAACCTACACTGGTACCTGGCGTTGTTCTTGCCCAGATGCAAAACTCTACACTTGCCTTTGTTATATTTCATTAAATTTCTCCCTGCCCAGCAATCCAGCCTATACAGGTCTTGCTGAACGGCAGCACAGTCTGCTGGAGTGTCAGCCACACCTCCCAGTTTTGTGTCATCAAAAAAATCAAATCAGCTGAACAAAATTCCCAACCAGATCCAAACCAAATTATGAATGCCTTACATGATAGTCCTTGTCTGCTCTCTACAATGAACTCCAGAGAACTCTCTGGGGGTACCCAAGAGAATCTTACTCCCAAGGGGTCTTGCAGCCAAGCAGAGAAGGTACCGTCTGGGATGCCAAATCTGACCTGAAGAAACTCAGTAACACTAAATGTAATTAAGCAAGTATTCATTTATTGCAGTGGTGGGCACATGGGTATGTACCTCCAAATCATGTGCATCGTTAGTTTAAAATACACATCTATTTATACAGGTTAATTATACATATTCATTAGGTTTCTTAGAAAAGGCAGGGTTATATAGATTAGTTCTAAATTATATACACAAACTCTTTCCAGATAAAGCATGCATAGTAATGTCAGGAGCATCTCCCAAGGGGGGGTTGGAGAATATTTCATAGTGAATTCTTTATTCTTGCTGCTTATGCATGCAAAAATATCTTGTTGTAAGTCATCTGGCAAGCTCAAGGCCGCCTTGTTGTCTTAGGTCCCAAGCTCAGCAAGGCCCAGGCACCACTTCGTTATCTCAAGCTTCAGTTAAATGGTTAGTTTTCTTCAGCTGACCTAAATTTTGTAAATCCAGCGTTGTCTCTCTGTAAATCTAACATTGTCTCCTAAAAACTACATAGTACTCCTAAAGTCTTATGCTATAGAAGTACCTGGCCCACCTAATGGTCTGTGTGCCAGCCTGTTCTTGGCTGTCCCCAGGGTGGTGCCCAATGTCAAGGGCTCATTCCCTGCACTACTCCCTAGCTGGAAGGTGGTACCTGACTGGCTGCCAGTATCTGTCATGCCTCCGTGGACAGCCTCTGTGAGCCTCAGTCCCTAGGGAGCAGCCACCCCCACTGCACCCTGACAGGACAATCCACTCTGCATAGGAGTACCAGATGTACCTTATCTGGTGTGCAAAGCTGTGTTTGGCGCTCGAGGCTTTTTCCAAGGATCAGGTCTCTGGAAAAAGGCTTGAGATGTAGGGCACATCAGGAGGAAGAAGCAGTGTCTCCATTTCTTGGCAAGTTTCAGCAGTTTCCTAGTGCAGTCCTCACTAGAATGGATCTTCCACGGAACTCTGCACAGTCTGTGACCCTGCTCTTGTCCCTGTCCATTTCCTGTTACTGTTGGTGTGACTTAGGCTGATAGATTTTGAAGGGGAAGTGATGTTTGTGCATTCACAGTAGTGTCATGATCCAGTGTCAGGTAAAAAAACAATTTGGCAAAATTTCTAACCAACCTCAGATAATTCTATGTGGCTAGGGGTGGCTGGGCTCAACTCCCAAGTGATGTTCCATTACATATTTTATCACGACTAGATATTGTGTACTCTTAGAAACAGAACTAGAACTCAAAACGGAGCCAAGTGCTAAGTCAATTCATTTATCAAGCCTGCCAAGAAAAGGGAGAAAGAATGAAAAGGAGTTGTGATTCATGCCACCAACATGGATCTTCAGTGTGCTGTCAGTCTGATGTGCAGTGGGAGAGAATTCCAGCTGATCTTTTAGTCTGATGGGAGAATGTTCCATAGGTTGGTCCTATGTTTTCTAATGTTCTGGGAACCACTTTGCATACCCATGCCTCCCACTCGGCGGTAACACATGTCCAGCACCATTTCTAAAGGGTCCTAGAAAGTAGAACTCTCCCTGGATTATAGGGAGTCTCTGGGTTCTGAGCAAATGCACTAAGGACTTTGGCAACGAGCTTCGAGGCAAGGATGTGTAAGGGTTGCCACAGTGGTGGAGTTTTGGTGGTTACGTGGTTTATGTTCTGCCAGCAATGTTGAGGCATACCTTACTTCTAGCCCTTTACAAGCAGACAGCTGGTAATAAGCCACAGTGAAACTTGGAGTGTCTGGAAATCTGTTTTGGTCAGGACAGGTTTTTGTTAGAAGGATATTTTTGGAGCCAGTCCTCTGCTGTCACACCTTAATTTAAAGAATACCTAACTTGTAAAGGTGAGATTGGTCAGAGACAGTGGGAACATGTGGTGCTGAAATGAAACCTGTGCTACCTGCAGTAACTAAGTGCCTTTAGAGAGCTGAATCAGAGTGAGGGAATTGCTAACTGTCATCTTACCTGAAACATGACCCTGCAAGAAGGTGCAGTAAACTTTAATCCCTACAATCTCTCTGGAGCCAGAAAGTTCAAAACCAGTAACAGCTGGCAGTCACTTTCATAATAAAATCCAAGAGATCTGATATATCATATCTAAACAGCTCCCAAAACACTCTTTGTGTTCTTAGTGGTTATTTTGCCACTTGTCATTCTGCAACATAAACTTTGAAAATCATAGAATCATAGAATGTATTGGGTTGGAAAGGACTTGTAAAGGTCATGTAGTCCAACCCCCCTACTACAAGCAGTGACATCTCTATCTCGAATAGATTGCTCAGAGCTTCATCAAATCTGACCTTGAATGTCTCCAGTAATGGGGACTCCACCACCTCTTTAGGTAACATGTTCCAGCGATTTACCACCTTCATATATAAAGTACTTTTTTCCTAATGTCCAGCCTAAATCTGCCCTTTTCTAGCTTAAAATCATTACCGCTTGTCCTATCATTTCATACCCTTGTTACGTAATGTTATGTTACATAACCTTCTTATAGCCCCCTTTGAAGGCATTGGAATATCACTATAAAGTCCTCTTGTAGTCTTCTCCTCTTCAGGCTATCTCAGCCTGTCTTCACAACAGAAGTGCCTTCTGATCATTTTTGTGCCCCTTGTCTGGGCACACTCCAAGAGGTCCACATCCTTCTTGTGTTGGGGACTCCAGAACTGGATACAGTACTCCAGGTGAGGTCTCACCAGAGCAGAGTGGAGAATCATCTCTCTTGATCTGCTGGCCACAGTTCTTTTGATGCAGCCCAGGATGCAGTTGGCCTTCTGGGCTGCGGTTGCACACGTCCAGCTTTTCATCCATTGGCATTCCCAGGTCTTTTTGCTTTCCAAAGTGTGTTTAGATCACTTCTTTTTGTATTTGTTTACTGTCATGGAAATTATTCTGATGTCTGTCTTAAAGTGTACACTGCCTCCTCAGCAAAGACTCCCTGATCCGTTGCACTGTGAGGCTTTTCTGTCACGTAAACTCAAAAAGTTTATGTGTATTTGTAGTTTAAAAAACTTACTGAGGGGACATTAATGTTTCAGTGCTTCATATAGACAACTGAGAGATGTTACCATTACACAAACTGCTAATTTCTGGTTTACTTTTCTACATTTACCTAAGTTTTATTCCACATTTATATTCTGTGTATTTCAAATTCAGTGTTTCTGAATGTTGCTTGAACTGCATGCTTCAAAGGTTTGAAAACTCCAGGATATGTCTTAGGAGGCACATTGTATATCCTCACGGAATGGAAATAAACTCTAGAAGATAGTAGTTGAAAATCCTTCAGAAGATGGGTTTTTGAAGGTTGCTACTACTCTGTTTCAAAAGGGAATCGTCCCTTCAAAACAGAATTTGCTTTGGTCAGAAAACACAGTGTTAGAATTTGCTGTCTTGCTTTAAATTTCCCTTATTGTGAGATAGTAGGGATTTAATATTTAACAAATTATCTTTGATAGAAGAGGGAGTAGTTTGATTTTCCTGACTTCATTTTCTAGCTTGGTTAATCGTCCTTGTGTTACAGGTTTGGTGAACCCCCCTTTGTCTATAGTATTCCTGCATGTAATTCTCTTCCAGTATGCAAGGAGTTAAACTTCTATCAGCCACGCAGAATTTTTTTTTTATTTTCTTTGAGCTGCCAAGGAGGAAGGTGGGTCTGTAGCGGGGAGAGGAGAGGCAGTGGCAAAAAAAAAAAGACGTAGTGGCAGGAGACAGGATAGTTAACAGGCTATGTTTCTGGAGATTTCAGAGGGCAAGATCTCTCAGCTCCCCTCTTCTTAACACATTCTCCCTGTTTGTCTCTGATATATAGCTAGGAAATAGTTAGGTTTACAGCTAGAAGTTAGAAGTTAGAATTATGAAGAGAACCTTGGCAAATGTATGCAACAGATAAAAGGAATCCATAACAAGATGCAAGGACCAATTAATGAGAACTCTTGTATCTGTAAGAACAGCTATTCAATACAGGGCAAGGTTTCAGTAGTTTTATGGTTGCAACTCAGGATTTCATGCTAAGGGTGAAAGTTTACAGGGAGAAGGATTTCTAATCGTAGTATGGCCAGCTCTTTCTTGGCGATCCAATCCATATGTATCAACAATTAATCAATTTGTGTAACTGTGCCACATATAATCATGACTATTACAGGTCTCAGTGTGCAAGATAGGTGGAAAGATATTCTCCCTTGCACCCAGCATGAGAATAAAAGCACACCCACTTTATAATTCTGTGGGTTTGATTCTGTGAATCACCCCTTCAGGGGTTTGTTTTCAGTAGCTTTGGCAAGGACTTTCCTTTCTCTCTTCCTTTCCCTGCCCACCCCCCCCAACTCCTTGGTTCACATAGGACTCTCCTAAAAGTAGTGATCCCATCAGTCTGCTTATCTTCTTCTTTCCCTCTACTCCCTTGTCCACTGATCTTTAGTAGTTGTTTGTGTCAAGATGCCAAGGGGGCAGGAGACTGGGAGGGGCAGACCATTGTGGGGTTTTTTCCCCTTTTTTTTTTGGTCCTTTCTTTCACTTCTTTCACTTAATGGAGTTCGTAATAACGTTTTAATATTTCAGTTCCAGTTTCCACAACTATGTTCAATTTTATTCTCTTCATCCTGGAGATGGGAGGGAAGAGACTCTCTCTGTACAGTTAGGCAGAATATTTTCCCATACATCCTGGTGCTAAACATTTACCGGGATGTAAATGGAATATGTTCCTTGCTTTGTGTAGTGTTTCAGTTTCTCTCATCATCTATTTTATCTCTTTCGGTTTCTCTTATCATCTGTTTTATAGCAGTGGTTTATAGTTGCGATGGGGTCCAGGACCGGGACAACTCAGTGGAGCTCCACCTGGGGAAGGATGATGAGCTGGTAGAGAGTGTAGTGTATGGGTTAAAATTAAAGGGAAGACAGGGGAGGGTGATGTTACTGTAGGGATCTGCTACAGGCCACCTGACCAGCAG
>JAOXOE010000702.1:15060716-15074075 GCA_028565055.1 Phoeniculus purpureus | reverse complement strand
GAAAGGGTGATCAGAGCCTGGACTGGACTGCCCAGGGCAGTGGTGGAGTCCCCATCCCTGGAGGTGTTGAAAGGCAGCCTGGCTGTGGCCCTTAGTGTCCTGGTGTGGCCGCTGTGGTGATGTTAAGGGCTGGGCTGGACATGCTCAGAGGGCTTTTCAAGCCTCTATGGTTCTGTAACAGCACATGAGTTGCAGGGTGATGTTTCAGTACCTAACAGAAAGTTGAGGCTTTCTGGTTAGAATTACTGAATTACTCAGGTTGGAGAAGACCCATGGGATCATTGAGTCCAGCCATCAACCCTACTCTACAAGGTCACCCCTAAACCAGATCCCCCAACACTACATCTAAGTGACTTTTCAACACATCCAGGGATGAGGACTCAACCATCACCCAGGGCCTGACCACTCTCTCCAGGAAGAATTTCTTCCTGATGTCCAATGTAATCCTCCCCTGTTGAACCTTGAAGCCCTTCCCTCTGCTTCTGTTGCTAATGACCTGTGAGAAGAGACCAGCAGCAGCATCTCTACAATGTCTTTTCAGACATAGTTGTAGAGAGTGATGAGGTCTCCCCTCAGCCTCCTCTTCCTCCAACTAAACAGCCCCAACTCTCTCAATCTCTCCTCATCAGATTTATTCTCCAGGCCCTTCACCGGCTTCATTGGATTTGCGTTAATTAAAGGACAGATTTCCTCAGATGACCTTTATTTTCAAGTTTGTTCTTGATAAACAAGGTGTTTATCAAGAATGCAGTCTACATCTATTCTTGTACATGTTATTGCTTGAATTAGAAGGTAACATGGGCTTTTATATTAATACAAATATTGTCCTTGTTTCTCTATAAACAGAAGAAATGCCTCAAATAGAAACAAGAGTGGTTTTGGTTCAGGAAGCAGGAAAACGTGAAGAGCTGCTGAAAGCCTTGGAGGTACGTGTGTCCAAGACAAAACAGTTACTGGAATGCGATGGCACGCTTTTAGATTTGGTTGTGTACTAAAGTTCTCCTCTTCCACAGACTGTTAAGATAATGGAAGTGCCAGTGATAAAGATAAAGGAAGAAAAACTAATAAAAAGTGTTATTCATATGGTATGTCAGGCAATTCCTCACACGAGACTGCATGCAGCACGTTTAACTTCACTGGGACGCACTTTTCTTGGTGTTAATTTGGCACTGTGGTGGTCATTAATGTTTCTGCTTTCAATCTCACCAGTATCGGCTCTTAGTTAGAAGCCCTTTCTCAAATACAGAAGTGCTGTGTGCAGCTCTTAGTGCTGTTGCTAACAGGGTGGAACTGTTGAAGATGACAACCGCATGCTTATGCTCAGTCAGCACACGTTTCTGCTATGAACTGGCTTTAGAACTGGTTAGGTCATTTCTCTTTCAATTGAAAGTTGCATTTAAACAGAGGTATCACAAGTGGTTCTCCATTTCGTGATGTGAAAAACCTAAAGAATAAAATTTGGACCTAGTGATTGAAGTTGGAACAGACCAAACTATTACAAATTAATAAATTAAGTTGATGAACAGAAGTGACTTCTGTTCTTTATGTACTGTGCAGCACAGAGCTTGCTATTCCAAGTTGGATGATACTTCTTAGTAGCATCCAGAAGTACCTTAAGCTGTTCTGACAGTCTGAAGTTGTGGTTTTTTTCTGATTAGCTTGTTTGCGGTTGTCTTTCTAATCTGTGGACTTTTCCAGTACTATATCACAGAACGTTAGGGATTGGAAGGGACCTTGAAAGATCTTCCAGTCCAATACCCCTGGCACAGCAGGATCACCTAGATCAAGATGCACAGAAACATGTCCAGGTGGGTTTTAAACATCTCCAGAGAAGGAGACTCTGCAACCTCCCTGAGCAGCCCCTTCCAGAGCTCTGTCACCTTCAATGGGCAGAAGTTCCTCCTCAGTGTCATCTAATAGTAGGACAAGGGGCAACGGGTGAGAGCTGGAACAGAGGAAGTTCTGGTAAATATGAGAAAGAACTTCCCGGTGACAGTGGCAGAGCACTAGAAGGGGCTTACCAGGGAGGTTGTGGTGTCTCCTTCTCTGGAGAAGTTTAAAAACCACCTGGCCATGCTCCTGTGTGACTTGATCTGGGTGATCCTGCTGTGTCAGGGGGATTGGACTAGGTGGTCTTTCAAGGTCACTTCCAATCCCTGATGTTCTGTGATTCTGTGAAGTCCGAACCATACACTTTTCTAATGCTTATTTAAATTTAGTGCTTTTGTGAATATGTCATGTGACTAATACTACTTCCTTCATCCCCATGCATCAAGGAAATTAAAGTGTCCTATATAAAGACAGACACAATAGAAGAGCTTGGAGATTCTGATTCCCCAGAATTTGAGACTATCTTCGTTGTGTCAGACTTCCAAGATGCTATCTTCAGCAGCCTATGCAAAGCAGAATGCAGAGTCGTTGGACCCCCAGTAGTCCTGCACTGTGCACAAACAGGAGAAGTATGTGCTCGGTGTTGACATCAGCTGAGTAGTTCTCTGGTGCAGTGAGTTCTAAATATGCAGTTTTCAAAGTAAAATCTATTTTGCTTGGCAAAAAATGATAAATATTAGTAGCCAGAGGATTTTAAGGAAAGCAAGTTTGTGTATTATGTTAGAATATTGCATGCGGTATGAGAGATCAGACAGACAGCAGTAAGGTCACAGCTACTGTGGTAGCTGTGTGAGTTTTTGACATAGTGAGATTGTGGAGTCTCCTTCTCTGGAGATGTTTAAAACCCACCTGGACATGTTCCTGTGCGACTTGATCTAGGGGATCCTGCTGTGGCAGGGGTTTGGACTGGATGATCTTTTGAGGTCCCTTCCAATCCCTAATGTTCTGTGATTCTGTGATGCAGTAGTTGAGATTGTGACAGTGTATTTTGTATTTTCAAAGATTGTCATCTAGAGGGGGATGGACTGGGGACAGGGAAGGAAAAAAGGATGGAGCAGAGCTCCTCTGTGGAACTTAGGCATCCTTCAGTTACTTTACTGAAGCACTGTCAGGCCTTAGATACAACTGAAACTTGGCGAAGTGTCTGATGCAGTTTAATACTAAAAACAACAGTCCTGTATTGAAGATCACATTAAAACTTTGGACTAATAAGCTTATTCTTATTTTCAGCCTTTACCCTTTTCCTGTCGTCCACTGTACTGTGCAAGTATGTTGAACCTGGTACTGTGCTTTACAGGATTCAGAAAGAAAGATGAAGTAGTAAGTCTGTTCTTCCTTGGGATTGTTAACTTGATATTCAGAGTACTCTTCTGTCACCCATAGAGTTTAACCACGACTAGAGGTCCTGTGTGGGCAATGAATTATTTGTTGTTTTACTTTGTTCTGTGTTCAGAGGGTATTTGAAGAGCAGAACAATACTGTTCTCTAGCACAGAGTCACAAAGATTATGAAATGAGTGTAAGAGAAAAGGCTGAGGGAGCTGGAGCTTGAAAAAGAGGAGACTGAGGGGTAACCTTATTGATGTCGATAAATATGTGAAGGGTGGGTGTCAGGAGGATGAAGCCAGGCTCTGCTCAGTCTCATCTAATGCTAGGACAAGGGGCAACGGGTATGAGCGGGAACATAGGAGGTTCCACATCAATATGAGAAGGAACTACTTCCCAGTGAGGGTGACAGAGCACTGGAAGGGGCTGCCCAGAAGGGTTGTGGAGTCTTCTTCTCTGGAGACACTTAAAACCCACCTGGCCATGTTCCTGTGTGACTGGATGTAGGGGCTCCTGCTATGGCTGGGGGATTGGACTAGATGATCTTTCAAGGTTCCTTCCAATCCCTAATGTTCTGTGATTCTGTGTTTCCTTGTTCAAGTCACTTTGTCCATGCTATTTTTACACTTCTTTTGTTTAGTTATGTTTAACTGCTCTAGTTCAGCAGGGCTTACTGAGGCATAAAAGATGATATTTACTCAGTGTCATCTTATTTGCACAGGTAGTTGAGTGCTCAAGTAAAATTTTGTAGCCCTGTTCAGGCCATTTGCAGACACGTTATCTTGCTCTGTGCATCTTGTTGTCATGCTGTCAGAACTTTATTGTTACTATCCAGGTATGAAGTGGTTTTTCTATTTGCTCTTCTGTTTTACTGGTGAAGCTGGCACCTAATTCCCTGTTGTACACAACAGAGAATGAATAGAGTGGCTCTATATCTTCATCTGGGATAAAATATCAAGCAGAAGCCTCTGCCCAGTGTTAGGCACAGTCAGGTTTCAAACTGGCTACATCACTTTCATGTAGATTCTGGCAATTGCACAACTGCATCTTCAGGTAGAACTGGCTAATCAGAGAGGAAAACCTGCTTCAGATGTATTACGTATTTGTGGGCCCAGAGGAGAGCAATGTGGCTGGGGAAAAAAGAGTGGAAGGAAAGTCGGAAGAGAAGAGAGGCTGAAGGACCTGGGGGTGTTTAGCATGGAGAAGAGGAGACTCAGGGAGGAACCTTCTCCCTCTCTACAACTCCCTTCAGTGAGGTTGTAGTCGAGTGGAGGTCAGGCTCTTCTCCCAGACAACCAGCAGCAGGGCAAGAGGGCAGGGCCTGAAGCTGCCAGGGGAGGGTTAGGTTGGATGTTAGGAAGCCCTTCCTCATGGAAAGAGTGATTAGAGCCTGGACTGGACTGCCCAGGGCAGTGGTGGAGTCCCCATCCCTGGAGGTGTTGAAGGCCAGCCTGGCGGTGGCCCTTAGTGTCCTGGTGTGGCTGCTATGGTGATGTTAGGTCCTGGTCTGGGCTGGCTGAGCTCAGAGGGCTTTTCCAGCATCAATCCTGTGATTCTGTGAAAAGGTGAAGTCATTAGGTGTGCTGATCACAACATCTTCAGGTAGTCTACATGAAGCTACCTAGCAAAACTGCATTAAATATTAAAAGAAGGGGGGGAAAAAAAGGGCATTCCTGTTGTATTGTCTCCAACGTCTTGTTAGAGCATCAGCAGATGTGAACAAGTTGTAAGAGAAAATCGGAGCATTTGTATTTCTGGAGGTCTAACCTAGCTGCCTGTCAGTTGCATTGTGAACTAGTTTTGTCCTCTGCTTTCTATACTGTGTGCTTGAAAATATACTGAAAATTGCTGTTGGTCTTTATTTTTCAGGTGAAGCTAGTGACCTTGGTTCATCATATGGGTGGAATTATTCGAAGAGACTTCAGCCCAAAAGTTACACATCTGGTGGCTAACTCAACACACGGAGAGAAATTCAGGGTGCGTAAGCTTGAGTTCAGAATCTGCCTCTTGTAGACTAAGTCTATAAATGATACTTCAGCTCTAAGTTGCTGGGTTTGTAATGATGAGTTCAACTCACTCTGGTGTTTCTCTTTGACACCTTTTCACCACCTGTCTCTATTTCAGAGACATTGAAACAGGCAAATGTGGCAAATAACAGGTACTGAAGTACTTCTTAAATACTGATGTTATCAGTATGACACTTAAGTTGTGCTGAGATTATCCAGACTTAAGTTGGTGAAGACTCATTCATAATTATCAAGTGTTTATGTATCAACACAGCTACTGTGTCATTGTGTTGTCTGTCCAAACAACAAACTTTGAGGTAGCCCACAAAAACCTTCAGGACTCAATTTGTTTGCATCTTCTTTAAGAATTATTTAACTTGTTTATGTGTAAGTATTCAAATCTTTGTGTATGAATATATGCAAGGGTTTTTCTGACCAGAAGGGAATAAATCAGGATAAGCATGTTTGTTTGACAAGTAAACACAAGTTTGTAGGGCTTTTTTTACCATAGAATGGCTGAGGTTGGAAGGGACCTCAGATATCATCGAGTTCCAACCCCTTTGTCATGGGGAGAGACATCTCTCGCTAGAAGAGCTTGCCCAGGACTCTGTCCAGCCTGGCCTTAAGCACATCCAGGGATGGAACAGTTGTCACAGCTTCTCTGGGCAATCTGTTCTAGTTCCTCAGCTCCCTCATAGTGAGGAATTTATTTCTAATATCTAAATCCTGTCCTCTCTTAGTTTGAAACCATCCCTCTTGTCCTATCACTAGAGACCCACATAAAAAGTCCTCCAGCTTTCCTATAGTCCCCTCGAGTAGTGAAAGGGTGCTATAGCATCCCCTTGGAGCCTTCTCCAGGCTGAGCAGCCCCAGTTCCCTCAGCCTGTTTTTACAGGAGAGACGCCCTAGCCTTCTGATCATCCTTGTGGCCTCTGGACTTGTTTTGACATAAAACAGCAATGCCTGTGTCATCTTACATTTGCCTTGTTTGAACTGGTAGTGGGCTGCTTGCTGATCTTCCAGCTGGAAGAGAAGACCTGCTTTGTAACTTTTTTCACACTTCTTTCTTTCCGCCAATTGAAAGGGGAAAAAGTAGGAAAAATGTACAATTTCTCAAGCAATCATAGATTTTTATCAAGTTCCAGGTGTTGGGTCCTGCATTTTGGTCACAACAATCCCCTGCAGTGCTACAGCCTTGGGGCAGGGTAGCTGAAAAGCAGACTGGCAGAAAAGGACCTGGGGGTTCTAATTAACAGGCAGCTAAATGAGCCAGCAGGGTGCCCAGGTGGCCAAGAAGGCCAGTGGCATCCTGGCCTGGATTAGAAACTGTGTGTTCAGCAGGAGTATGGTGTACCTACTCCTGTACTTGGCATGGGTGAGGCTGCACCTTGAGTACTGGGTCTAGTTGTAGGCACCTCAATACAAGAGAGACATTGAGGTGCTGGAATGAGTGCAGAGGAGGGCAACAAAGCTGGGGAAGGGCCTGGAGAAAAAAATCTGAGGAGAGATTGAAAATGTTTGGGCTGTTTGGTTTGAAGAGGAGGCTGAAGGGAGACCTCATCGCTCTCTACAACTAACTGAAAGGATACTGTAGAGATGTTGGTGCTGGGCTCTTCTCACAGGTCACTAGTGACAGAAGCAGAGGGAAGGGCTTCAAGCTTCAACAGGGAAGGGTTAGACTGCACATCAGGAAGAAATTCTTGATGGAGAGAGTGGTCAGGCACTGGACTGGGCTGCCCAGGGCGGTGGTTGAGTCCCCATCCCTGGATGTGTTTAAAAGTTGCTTAGATATAGTGTTGGGGGATGTGGTTTAGGGGTGAGCTTGTAGAGTAACATTGCTGGTTGGACTCTGTGATGCCAAGGGTCTTTTTCCAACTCAAAAGATTCTGTGATCCGAGATAGTGCAGATTAAATAGTGCTGGTTTTCCTGCACCTACTGAAGTTCTGTTAAGCCACCTACTCCAATATATAAATACTGGTATTTTAAAGAAAATTTTGTAGAAGAGTCAAAGTACAAGATGCAGAGAAAAACCTCTAATGCTGGAAGATAAATTCTCCAAAGAAAACTGAATAATGGGAAAACATGAGACTATAAATAGGATCACTGACCTGAATTATAACCTTTTGCAAGAAAAAGTTTCAATGCATTTTAAAATGATGGAATTTGAAGTAGCCGTAGGCTTTAAAACTGATGCTTGCCAGGAAGTGTTAAGATCTGCAGAGCACCTTGAGCCAGCTTTGTGCTAATCCCTTTCACCCTCAAATTCCACCAACTTCCGCAGACTAAGCACCCATCTGTGTCTTTGCTTCAGCTAGGATCCTCAGTCCTCATTCAGACTGAGGGGGACTTCCCACTAGTGTGATGCCCATCAGGGTGCAACCCTCTCCTCTGCATTACAGTGAGAAAGCAGCAGAAGAGAGAAAAGCACTTATATGGCCAAAAAAACCAACCCACCCTAAACTACATACAGAAGTCTCCATTTTTTCAGCTGCATTCATTTAGTTTCTGTAAGAGGAGCCTAAAAGACACTACCTACCATTGTGCATGATACTATGGCCTTAAACAGGGCCAAGGAGAAACAGCGCTGCTACTTCCTCCTGCTCTTATTTCCTGACATCAGCCTCGCTGAAGATAAAAATATCTTTACTATTCTGTGATACTATATGAAAAGAAGCAGCTGCCTCTGTGTAACTGGCAGAGTACCCCATGAAGAAGGGTTTAATCAATGCTACGTCCTTATTAGAAACCCTTCTGAAGGGAAACAACCCAAATAGGTTTAAGCCAGAAGTGGTTTTTCCAAGCTTCATGTCTGTAGCTTTTTCTTAAGGTGCCTGAGGTTTTCAACTTGCCCTATGGGCCACCTCAAAAGCATGGTTTCTATAATAACTCCTCCAAATTATAATAACTCCTCCAAATTATGAACTCTATCAGCCATTGAGTGTAATTACTGAATATATTAGATAATATGTAATACAAACAACACAAATGTGTTTTAGCAATAAATACATTACCATTTGGTGTAAATATTGCCATTTACTATAAATACATTACCATTTATCATAAATACATTACAATTGTAAGTATTTATATGCTAATACTTACGTATTGTGTTATATGTATTCATAAAATACATAATATATAAAATATGATATGCTATTACACTTTAGAAACAATTTCATCCCTGAAAGATGAAGAGAATTATCATAAAGTATTCAAAAAAGTACAGAGCAAAATAATTTGTTCCCAGCAAGATGCTTACCTGAATCTAGCAACTGTACATTGAATTGTAAAGGGTGGGTGTCAGAAGGATGGAGCCAGGCTCTGCTCAGTGACATCTAATGATAAGACAAGGGGCAATGGGTGTGAGTTGGAATCACAGAATGTTAGGGATTAGAAGGGACTTTGGAAGATCGAGTCCAATCTCCCACCACAGCAGAATCCCCTAGATCCTTTGATAGGAAGTTCCACATAAAAATAAGAAGCAAGTTCTTCCCAGTGAGGGTGACAGAGCACTGGAAGGGTTAGTTTGTGTGGAATCTCCAATGTTCCAGCTCACACCCATTTCCCCTTGTTCTATCACCAGATGCCACTGAGAAGAGCCTGGCTCCATCCTCCTGACACCCACCCCCTCACATATTTATAGACATTAACAGAGTCACCCCTCAGTCTCCTCCAAGCTAAAGAGATCCAGCTCTCTCAGTCTTTCCTCATCAGGGAGGCACCCCACTTCCTTCATCATCCTCATTGCTCTACACTGGACACCCTCCAGCAGCTCTGTGGAGGCTCCATATCAATATGAGAAAGAACTTCTTTACAGTCAGGGTGACAGAGCACTGGAAGGGGCTGCCCAGGGGGGTTGTGGAGTCTCCTTCTCCGGAGACTTTTAAAACCCACCTAGCCATGTTCCTGTGTGATTGGTCTAGGTAATCCTGCTCCGGCAGGAGGATTGGACTAGATGATCTTTCAAGGTCCCTTCCAATCCCTAGTATTCTGAGATTCTGTAACAAACACTTTCTCACATCATCACTGCTCCAAACCCCTTGTTCTATAATGAGAGAGACAGAAAGAGAGAGATCACTGCCTAAATGTATTCAAGTGAAGAAAGACGTTTCAGTCTCCTGCCACAGCAGTAAGAACACACCTGGTATCAAACCACCACCGTTTACATCCTCCTTTACTCCCAGCAGGGTGATCAAACACGCTACTTTACCACAGGAAGTTTGGGAGGTAAGAGGGAAAAAAATGTTACTCATCACAGTTATTTATAGCGACCACTGCCAGTGGAGAAGAATAAAAGCACACAAGCTGAAAGCAGAACTTCAATGGTTTTGCCATTTGCTCGTGGTTTGATAAGTGAGGCTTTTGAAAAACAACTCCAGAGACAAAAGTACTGAAAGGATCAGAAATAAAAGTAGTAACACGCTGCTTATCTGCATGAATTCTTGCATTACGTGCTTTGTCGTCAGCAGTGGTTGGATTCCTCCTACCAGGGAAATGAGGCCAGAGGAGAAACGCCATTTGACTAATTATTGCTGGTTTTAGCTACTAATTGTTGTCCAAGTGACAAATACTAATGACTCGTACCTCCGAAGGCAGAGCACCTCAATGAGTGTTATTTTAGGTTGTGATTTTTCTTCCTAATCATAGAGTCATTAGGGACTGGAAGGGACCTCAAAAGATCATCCAGTACTGGTTGTGCCACTGTTGCAGTGGCAAGTGAGAGCTCCAATATATAGAGCTCTAGTGAAGTTGTTCCTGCCCTGAAGAGGTCCCAGCTTAATCATCACATTCACACAGGGCTGGGAGCAAAACGAGCTCCCACAAAGGGTAAGGTCACAAGAGAAGCAGATCCTAGGTCTTATCCAGCCCTGCTAAGCCTGTTCTTCTTTGGAATAAAGCATTACCCTGCCTGATTAATTTCATACGCTTCAAATAATCTAAACAGAAAGAAAGAACCCCTCAAAGCCTTTGAAAAGCTTCATTACTCTGGATGCCCTCCCTGAGAATGGAGGTAGTGCCAGTTACCTGGGGTGAGCCCCAAGCTGCTCAGCTGCCTTCACATCAGGTGATGGGGATGAGCAGAGAGGGGATTGTCTTATTTCAGGGCAGAAGACAGCAGTCACATGAATACCGTGACAGCTCTGTGATACCCAGACCATGGCACAAGGGCAGCAGCCCATAAAACCTCTCATTACCCTACGTTTAGCCCAGCGCTCCAGTGAAACTTCAGCAGCACATCAGCTGCTCTCAGTCTCTCTGACTTGGGCCAAGTGTGGGTCTTCTCTTACGCTCTTATGAAAATAGAGCTGCTTGGATGTTAGTGCCTTTTGCCTTTCCCTTTCATGCTGCAACCCAAACAGAAAACTCCAGGGACCTCATTACCCATCTGAGGTATCAGTCCCCCATAGTACCAATTCTTCATCTAGTCCAAACCACCTAACACAGTAGAATCACCTAGATGTACTCACACAGGAACATATCCAGGAGGGTCTTAAATCTGTCCAGAGACTACACACACCACCCCCCCAGGAAGACCCTTCTGGTGCTCTGTCACCCTCACTGTGAAGAGATTCCTTCTAATATTTACATGGAACATCGTATGTTCTTGCCCGTGTTCCAGCTAACACTCATTGCCCCTTGTCCTATCACTAGATGACATCAAGAAGAGCCTGGCTCCATCCTTCTGACACACACCCTTCACATTTTTATCAACGTTAATGAGGTCACCTCTCAGTCTCCTCTTCTCCAAGCTCAACAGACCCAGCTCCCTCAGCCTTTCCTCATCAGAAAGATGTTCTACTTCCCTCATCACTCTTGTTGCTCTGTGCTGGACACCCTCCAGCAGCTCTGTGTCCTTGAACTGAGGGCCCCAGAACTGGACGCCACACTCCAGATGTTGTCTCACTAAGGCAGAGTAGAGGGGAAGAAGAACCTCTCTCCATCTGCTTATCACCCCCCTTCTGATCCACCCCAGGTTGCTGTTGGCCCTCTTGGCCACAAGAGCACACTGCTGGCTCATGGTCATCCTGTTGTCCACCAGGATCCCCACCAGTTCTCCTACATTACATTCCAACAGGTCAGCCCCCAGACTATACTAGTCCCTGGGGTTGTTCTTGCCCAGGTGCCAGACTCTACACTTACCCTTGTTATAGTTCATTGAATTTCTCCCTGCCCAACCCTCCAGGTCTTGCTGAATGGCAGCACAGTCTGTTCCTACTCACTATGGGGGGTTGGAGCAGAACTTGATAGGTCCCTTCAACCCAAACCATTCTCAAAAGAAATTAACTAGGAAGGCTGCAGGTCAGATCTCTTGTTGCTCCCAACCTGTTGTACCTGCACACTGGCTTGGAAAGAAATAGCCAATTCCTACCTCTGTCCTGGTCTCTCGGTTTTGCTGTTCCTGTAGCTGCACAGAAAAGCTGTTTTCTGAGCTTCTGACCAACATTATCTCATCAAAATAAACAACTGTAAAGAAAAAAGGGAGTAGCTGCTCCCATTCCATCAAAAACTCTCAAACCTACCCACAGAGGTACTAGAAGAAGCTGAAGCAAAAATTGGAAGCTCTGCAGTGGGGTTTAAAACCAAGTGTAGCCCCTCCTTCCAGCAGCTGCCAACCATTCCAGTGCAGTGGCCACCACCTGGAAGCCCCATCCTTCCCAATCCCAGTTCATTAACTACCAAACCCCTTCAGCTGGAAGGAAAAATAATTTAGTGGTCTAATAATAAAAGGTGACTAATGCATTAAATGAACGTCAGTGATTTTTCACTGTGGACTGGGTGCTGGGAACCTGTTGGTGACTTTGTAAGGTACTTTATTATGCCCAAGTTAACAAAAAAGGCTCTAATTCAGAAAACAGATTGAATAAAGTGGAAAACAGAAATGCAAGAGATGAGAAAGCAGAACATCCTTAACATGGAATAAAAGAGGCTAAACCAGATTGTATGGTAGGGACTGCTGAGCTGAAGGGTTCTGGGGTTGTCATGGCCTCTGAGAAGCTGCCTGCAGGCAAGTGCTTCACTTCAAACCACACTTTCAATTAACCACTGTCAGTAATTACATGCAAACAACAACAAAAAGCCACTTGCTGGGTGACCTTCGTCCCAGGCTGATTGCTAAGGGAACTAGGACCCATTTGCTGGGGCTGGGAAGAGTGCAGTTGTGGGCTGCCTCCACCTTTGCCTGGATCTGCACCTTCAACACATGAAGTTTGGAGCATTTTTTTTACTTCTGACTAAGCCCCACGAATCTAAAGGTTATCCATCAACCTTGTTCACTCCTGTAATTCCAGTGTTTCCCCTTCATTTGAATTACATGAGCTGACAAAGTAGTCAGAAGCGATAACCATCCGTGGGTTCTCTTCATACAACGGTACAACCTGGAGCCATTCTCCCACTTTAGAGGCAGAATTGATGTTACCTGAATATTCAGCCTTCCTCTGTGGGCCCCAAGGCCGTACCGCTTCGCCGTAGAGGCATGGAGCTGGAAGTCAGTAATTTTTAATGTCTCCAGACCAAGTGGAGGGCAATCTGCAAAACAAAAGATTGATTAAAACTCAATCACATAAAAAATGAAAGAAGAAAATGAGCACAAAACAAACAACTATTCAAACTTTCTGTATTTCATCGTGCCAAGCTGGGCAGGGTCTGAGCTGATTTAAATGAGCCCAGCACCACTGAAGTCAATGAGAAGTGGCAGCTCTCATAAAAGCAGTGAAGCTGATTTACACCAGCAAAGGATGAGGGGGACAGGGTGCTGGAAGGGGCTGGCCAGGGACATTGTGGAGTCTCCTTCTCTGGGGACTTTTAAAACCCACTTGGTCATGTTCATGTACAACTTGAGCTAAGTGATCCTGTGTGACTTGGTCTAGGTGATCCTACTGTGGCAGGGGGATTGGACTAGATGATCTTTTGAGGTCTAATGATTCTATGGTTCTATGATCCTGCTGTGGCAGGGGGATTGGGACAAGGAGCTGCTGGAGGGAGTCCAGCGTGGAGCAATGAGGATTATGAAGGAAGTGGAACATCTTTCTGATGAGGAAAGGCTGAGGGAGCTGGGTCTGTTGAGCTTGGAGAAAAGGAGACTGAGGGGTGACCTCATTAATGTCTATAAATATGTGAGGGGTGGGTGTCAGGAGGA
>JAOXOE010000702.1:15008866-15019056 GCA_028565055.1 Phoeniculus purpureus | reverse complement strand
CAGAGCCCTGGCAGGGGCTGCCCAGGGGTGTTGTGGAGTCTCCTTCTCTGGAGACATTTAAAACCCACCTGGACATGATCCTGTGTGACTTGATACAGGGGAGCTTGCTGTGTCAGGGGGATTGGACTGGATGATCTTTTGAGGTCCCTTCCAATCCCTGATGTTCTGTGATTCTGTGATTGGTTTTTTTTTTTTGTTAAATTTGAGAGGCTGAGTGGCAGCTGTTTGGCCCATCTACCTGGAAAGTCTGTGCATCTGGACTGTATTTAAAAGTGAACCTGGAAGATTTTGAAGTATGTTGTATGCAAGTGGGAGCTTCTGTGTAGGTGGACCTTTGCATGTTCCTTAGACCCTTAACTGTTACCAGGTGTAACACGGTACAAGCTCTAAGGCAGTATTGAAGCTGAGCAGTTCAGTGGGTAGGCAGGGCTCCCTTCTGAATGGGAGCAGGGGGGAAGGCAAGAATGACAGCTCTTCTACATCTATTTAGTTCCACTTGTAAGGTCTCCAACAGTAGTCTGACTTTGCTTGTCAGCACTTCCAGTGTTGGAGAAGAGGTCTATGTAGTGTGTTTGGGAGGTTGGACTAAATGATCTTTTGACTTCCTTTCCAATCCCTAAAGTTCTGTGATTCTAGGATGTAAAGTTTAATGCTAGGCATTATGAAAAACTTCTTCATTTGAAAGGGTCATCAGGCACTGGAACAGGCTGCCCAGGAAGGAGATTGAATCACCATCCCTGGAGGTGTTTAAAAGTTGTGTAGATCTGGAGCTTAGGGTTATGGTTTAACAGTGGGCTTGGTAGAGCAGGTTAATGTTTGCACTTGATCTGAAAAGTCTTTTCCAACTTAAATGATTCCATGCTTCTATGATATTTATCATTACACACATTTCGTATGTAATGGTGGTTTACGGCATCAACAAAGAGAGTAACTCTACGTGCTATTAAGAAGAAAGCTTCCAAGCAGGCTTTTGTTTCCTCAGTGGAAATAAGAGGGGCAAAACAGTGACAAATGGTGGTGTGTAATTTAAGGCTTTACTAGAGAAAGCACAGACCCTAGTGTCTTAGGCCACATCTAAATATTCAACTAAAATGCACGGAACAGCATGGGATGGTAAGTGCTAGCTGCTCTTAATGAGTGGGACCAAATCACTCTTACCAGTAACAAAAACACAATCACAGAATCGCAGAACATTAGGGATTGGAAGGGACCTCAAAAGATAATCCAGTCCAATCCCCCTGCCAGAGCAGGATCACCTAGATCCAGTCGCACAGGATGCCAGCATCAAACATTATGACTCTCAGCCACAAAATGGTTCAGACCTGAAGTTTAGGCAGCTGATGGTAACCAAAAAGTACAAGCAAAAAATATAAATCATCAAAATTTCAGTTACAATCAGCATTTAATGGTTTGACCAAAACACTTTTATGTAGATGATGGCTGGTACTTCTGCAGGCTGTTAAAAAGGAGATTATTGCTGCTATAAACTGTAGTCAACAGTTGATAATAGTAATATTGATTTTATTTCTTTTCCTTTCTCCTCCTTCCTCCCCCTTCCCCCAAGGTATTGGTTCTACTGTAGCCAAGCAATAGAACTATGAGGAGGAAAAAATTAAAAAATCAATAATTCCCTGGTAGTTAGCACCGTATTTTCTCTAAGTCTTAGAGCTGGATGTGCTGTGAGCGATTTATAATGTAGAACTGTGGTTGGGTTTCATAGCACTGGATATCGGCTCCTTGTTTTCCATCGTGATTTTTTCACTAGCCTCAAAAAGATCAACTGCTTCTCTCGATCTGTAAATTCTATACTGAAAAATATTATAGCACGCCCTAATAGCTTCAGCAAATATCAGCCAGCTACCTTTGACTCCTGGCAGTTTGGTTTGATGTTGCTAGGCTCTCTATAGCCTGTATGCTCGAAATAATTCCTGCTGTATTACTGCTCTACCTGAAAGTAGCCCCTTTGCTGTGCTGATGCGGCTCTGGTTTAGTGGCCTTTGTGCAGAGCAGGGCTTATTTAATGCCAGGTGTGCCCTGGAACTGTGCAGAGCGTGCTCTTTGGCTTTGAAATGCATTTCTGATGTGTTTGAGGTTATGTTGGAGACAAGGAAAAAAGGCTGGATGAAAATAGGAAGCAAAGAAATGGTGCAAACAAAGGTTAAGAGGAAAAACCCTAATTCCAGGAAGTTCTCCTTCAAACAGGAGCAGATGGGGGACCCATCTGGCCAGGCAGAAATGTGCCAGGCTGTGCATACTGAGAACAAGTCCATGCTCCAAGATCCACCTCCAGCCATGAGCAGTCTTGATTCTAGGCTGGTTAATCCAGTAATTAATTAGCAGGGGTATGTTTCAAGACAGACGCTTGAAAGAAGAGTTAGGAAGGGATGAAGGTAGCAGATAGTCTGGCTGTAAGACAGTGGGGACAATCAGGAACATAGGAGGTTCCACATCAATAGGAGAAGGAACTTCCTCAGGTGAACTTCACGGTGAGGGGAGACAGAGCACTGGAAGGGGCTGCCCCAGGGGGGTTGTGGAGTCTCAGTCTCTAGAGATGTTTAAAACCTTTCTGGACATGTTCCTGTGTGACTTGATCTAGGGGATACTGCTGTGGTGAGAGGATTGGATTGGATGATCTTTTGAGGTCTCTTCCAATCCCTAATGTTCTGTGGTGTGTGTGTGGTGATTTGTGCCATGAGCCGAAGCAGTGGTCCAGTTTTGTGCTTCTTGTGGGAACCTCAGGTAGAAAATGTAGTTTCAAGCGGAAACACCTGAAAATGGAAAGCTCTTATTTTGCACAGAGAACTCCTAAAACTGCAAAACTGCAAATGAAGTCACTACATCTGAAGATTAAAACTTGTGTTCTTACCAGGTTCTGCCCTCATCTGTCAAATGACTAGGCTAAAGTAAACTTGAAATAGATTTTCATTTATTTTTCATCTTCGCTGTAATCCAAAGACTGCCCCGTTAAAAGCCTTTCGTAAATCATTTGGTCAGTTTTTCTCAACAAAACAGTCCCTAAGTAACGCCGTATATCAGCCTCTTTTTTGACGTTTTCATTTTTTCATCTTGACATCTTCTCTTAAAAATAATACACTGTTTGTCCTATTATCTTTTTTCAAACTGCAAGGAAGGGGAGGAAGACATCAACTCTTTCCCTGTTGTAGCAAGTGGAGTACTTGAAGATGAGATTAACCTGTTAGCCTGTGAATTGTTTTTTTCCCCTCTTGGAGTTTTTCTTTCAAACTTAGTACAAGTTTCTGACACATGAAACCCTGGTTCCTACTTCAAACCTGGCTGCTAGACGTTAGAAGAATCACAGAATCATTCTGAAAAGACCCTTGAGATCATAGAGTCCAACCATCAAACCTACTCTACAAGGTCACCCCTTAAACCTGATCCCCCAACACTACATCTAAGTGACTTTTCAACACATCCAGGGATGGGGACTCAACCACCACCCTGGGCAGCCCATTCCAGTGACTGACCACTCTCTCCAGCAAGAATTTCTTCCTGATGTCCAGTCTAACCCTCCCCTGTTGAAGCTTGAAGCTCTTCCCTCTGCTTCTGTCACTAATGACCTGTGAGAAGAGACCAGCACCAACATCTTTACAGTGTCCTTTCAGATAGTTGTAGAGAATGATGAGGTCTCCCCTTAGCCTTGTCTTCCTCAAAATAAACAGCCCCAACTCTCTCAATCTCTCCTAAGATTGATTCTCCAGGCTCTGAATTAACCCACTGAGGACAGCAAAGGGCAAGCAGTACCATGCAAACCAAAAGGTCTTTGCAGTGTGGTGAAGGAAAACAGATGACCTCTAACTGTCCAGTTCTCACGGCTTTTTACAAGTCAAAGACCATCCCTGGAAGTGCCAGTCAGGAACTCATTTCCTTCCCTGGTCTCAACACCACCAGTCAAAACAGCCCTGTGGCACTCTGCTCACTGCCAAATGTTCCTGTCCCTTTCACTTTCAGCTGCCTCTGGAAATGTTTAATGTGGCACTGCAAAATGAGTGGTAAAAAATTCAGCAGCATTATTTACTGCAGTACTTTGATGTTTTATTGAATGGAACCATCTGCTCGGGAGTGTTTCTCAACACTGTGGTCTAGATATAGAATTTACAGCTGTGATACAGCTTGTGTGAGAGAGTTTCACAGCAGAAATGTCACCCAATGTCTCAAAAATATGTGAAACTCCAGGTAGGAGGAATATTGAGAAAGGTCCTCTTTCCAACTCTCCTTTAAACACAGCCAACTGACTTCTCAAAGGTAAAGATTCAAAATAGTAGCTTTTTTTAAAAAAACTCCCCAGTCTCAGAGCTATATGCTCTGCGATTGAGGTTAGTTCTTAAATGACTTCAATGGCTCATAAGACATCAAGCTACTACTTGTAGCTGATAGCAAAATGCACTGCAGGCAGATTTATGGGCATCCTACAAAGATGCAGACAGAAGAGGTAACAAGGTGGCATTTCATTCCATTTGTCTTTTATACTGATATGGGAGCTTTGTAATGAAAATAAGGTTTTGCCTCATCTTCAGCTTCTGAGCTACTTGTTGCTTCGAGGTGAAACAAGAGGCAGCTGCTGAAAGAAGGTAACTTCAAGGTTTATTATGAGGATTTGGAAACTTTAGGGATATATACTTTAGGCAAATTCAGATATTAACATCATTAGCTTAATGCTGTGAATCATTTTCCTTGATCTGTGTATGAAGCCTGAGTCAAACTCATGACCCAGGCTTCAAGCTTCAACAAGGGAGGTTTAGATTAGGCATCAGGGAAAAATTCTTCACTGAGAGAGTGGTCAGTCACTGGAATGGGCTGCCCAGGGTGGTGGTTGAGTCCCAATTCCTGGATATCTTTAAAAGTCACTTAGATGTAGTGTTGATGGTTGTAGAGTAGGGTTGATGGTTGGACTTGATGATCCCAAGGGTCTTTTCCAACCTGAATGATCCTATGATTCTATGATTCATCAAAGCGATTTAAATACTTCATTAATGGTTGCTTACAGTTCAAAGAGTAAGGAGAAACTTTGAGCTGGAGAGCTGAGTTGATGCTTTAGTTGTTCTTTTCCTATGTCTCCAAACAGTATCTGCTGTGAGAAGTGGTCTGAAAATATGCCTTTTAAGGATTTCTATCACTTTTTTTCCAAATACAGTCAAGTTAAACTGAAGTATTCTGCATTATATGCAATGAGATGGATGTAGGCTCAAAGATTTCTATTTTCCAGAAATACCTGGAAACAAAGTTTTGTAGGTTCTGACACAGAAAATTCCTTTGACTCAAGTCCTTGGGGCCATATTGACCATGAATGCCTTAACCATAAGCCCTGTTTCCAGCTGAGTTACTGTTTTTGACCATTCTATAAGCCAGTCCAAGGAGCACAGCCATTACCAGAAAGCACAGTTTATTGTCAGTGTTTGTATGGTATAAGGATAAGGTTGCATAACCCATCACCTTTGTAATAAAGGAGAACACCTCTGACCAAAAGTACCCTGACATAAAACCCAGAGGTAGTAAGAAAGTCTATAGGCAAAGAAAAATCTACCCAAACCTATCATAGAAAATGTCCATTAAACTTACAGTCCAAGTCATCAGCTGAGTTGGCTAGCTCCAGAACCTCAATGTCCTTCTTGTACTGTGGTGCCCAACACTGGACCCAGTACTCAAGATTCAGTCTCATGAATACCGAGTACAGGGGCAGGATCTCCTCCCTACTCCTACTGGTTACACCATTCCTGATCGACCCCAGGATGCCGTTGGCCTTCTTGGGCACAAGGACCCATTGCTGGCTACCTATGATATGTATTTATCAATTTATGCATTGAGAATTCAGCATCCACCTACCTAAAATTGCTTGCTCAAAAGCCTGCAGGAACTGAAGAAAAGATACTCTAAACAAATCCAGAGTGACCAAAAATGAACAAGTGTATTAACTAATTAATACTCTGTTAGCTGTGTTGAACTGCTGAGCAACTATGAAAATCAAGGAAATTGTAGAATCACTGTAAAATAAACACTCAGCATTAAAAAAACCCTATGAATTAGAATTCTAATTTTACTGCTAAAGAATTTCAGAAGAAAAAAATAAAGATAATACTAATGATTTTTGCAAGAAAAGCAAAATTGGAGTTTTTTACCAGCTCCAAATTGTTTCATCGATGCTGCAAGTACTTGGAAGATGGCAGCTGAATGAAGATAGCTGCAAAATTTGGGAGATGAAGCAAGCCAATTAATGAAGAGTTATCCCCAATGAGAAGATTTTATGCTTTGTTACAGAAACACTTACTTTCAGTTCAGCAGAGAACACATGGTGTTCATGCCGAAGGCAACCCCTGACTACTACCAGGTGCAGGGACAGATGGACAGTGGAAGGCAGAATGACGTGACTCCTGTTACAGTTTTTATTCACATTGAACTGTCAGCTCTCCCATGCAGCAGAAGATCTGAAGCCACACTGTGTTGGAGAGAGGACCGATACTGTCAAAACTGAGTTACAGGCAATATTTAATATACAGAATGAAGTATTACTAACATTTAGAGAGATGTACAAGGACTCATCTACCCAACACCTTCCTGACAGCCATAGCTGTTTCTTGGGACTGTGTTAACCTATCAGTCTGACCTATGATGTAGAATCATACAATCATCCAAGTTGGAAACGACCCTTGAGATCATCAAGTCCAACCACTAACCCTACGCTACCAAGGTCAACACTAGACCAGATCTCTAAGCACCACATCTAAACCATCTTTAAACACATCCAAGGATAGCACGTAATATTCCTATTTTATATATTGAAAAATTATATTTCATATCTCATGACAAGTTACACATAATTTCTTATACCCTGTTCAAATGACTGTAAAAATGTGTCCTCCTCAACTTATGAAATGGTTGACTTCTAAATCTTTCTACCAAGTTACTGTTCAGAAGATACTGCTTATTAATTTTTTATCCACAGAAGTTTATTGTTCCTGTGCTTTTATTGTTTGAAACTAAAGTATCAGAGAATATGTTCACAACTATCTCATGAGATCACTGTGAAGATTGGGTAGGAGAGAACAGAATAGTAGAGTGGCAGCTTACCTCAGTTCAGAATGGGTTTTGTAATGCCAAATGTATACATTTTTATGTAAATCTAACACCATTCAGTGAAATCTAAGAATTCTGTTAATCTAAGTTCTTAATCTCAGTAATACTTTACATGGTTTTTCAATTTATTGATTATTTATTTGACTATGTGATGCTGTCACCAGGTCATGGCTTAGATGGCAAAACTAACCATCTTAGAGTATACCAGGAGAGCACAATCCCCTTGCATTGTATCTAGTCCTCAAATATTGGAAGGGCTGGGGACAGCTGGATCCAGGTCCTGGATTTCAAGTAGGTTGCTGCTGAGGCCAGGATTAAGGTGTAAATGAGGCAAACTATCATTAAGATAACAACAATTTATTTAACATGTAAACAAGCTAGAGATAAAGGTCATCCATTTGACTGGATGACCTTTCAAGGTCCCTTCCAATCCCTAATGTACTGTGATAATGTGAAGGACAGGGTTGGGCTGGTAGTGTAGAGATTCATGACAATTCCTTCATAATTCCTATAGTATGAAAGTGTATAATCATGCAGACTCCCTCTGCTGTAGCTAAATATTGTGAGAGGTGTAGTCAGAATTTAAAGAGTGATGGTAAAAGAAATAGCACTTAATCTGTCAAAATGTAAGTACTCAACAAGGACATCGTACAAACCTGATTGCTCTGAGATCGTGCCTGTTGAAAAGCGATAGCATTTTGTTTGGATCTTTTTAGTTTGCATCCTTGCCTGCCTCTGTGCTGGAAGGAAAAAGGCTTGAACCAATCTAAAGCCTGAGGAGGCTTTACCCAACCTGGATATATTGCTGTCTTTAATTTACTGACAGCGCAGCCTCAGGTCATTGGCTAATACCCACTAAGCTGCTTTGGGGTTTTAGCTTATTGCATTTGAATTTAGTGTACACACAAGTGCAGAGCTAGGTTTATTACCTACAATACAGCCAAACTACAGTCATATTTTAAATGACTCTTCCAACTACTCTGGTTGCCAGCAAGTTATTTTGATATTGGAAGTGAGAGAGAGAAATGCTGGCAAATCTTAATTTCTTGAGACTCCGATGTCTGTGGGGCAGAAACAACTGTAAATTCATTGGTTTACTCGCAGAATCACAGAACATTAGGGATTGGAAGGGACCTCGAAACATCATCCAGTCCAATCCCTCTAACACAGCAAGACCACCTAGACCGAGTTGCACAGGAACACATCCAGGTGAGTTGTAAACATCTCCAGAGAAGGAGACTCCACAACCCATCTGGGCAGCCTCTTCCAGTGCTCTGTCACCCTCATCATGAAGAAGTTCCCTCTCATATTAATGTGCAACCTCCTGTGTTCCAGCTTGCACCCATTGCCCCTTGTCCTATCATTAGATGACACTGAGCAAAGCCTGCCTTCATCCTCCTGACACCCACCCTTCACATATTTATCAACATTAATGAGGTCACCCCTCAGTCTCTGTTTCTCCAAGTTCAAGAGACCCAGCTCCCTCAGACTTTCCTCATAAGGGAGGTGTTCCACACCCATCATCATTTTAGTGGCTCTGCGCTGGTCTCTCTCCAACAGTTCTGTGTCTTTCTTGAACTGAGGGGCCCAGGACACAATAGTAACTTAGTTCCTACTTGTCTATAACTATTACGTTATGAAAGACTGTATGTATAGTTACTTGTCTGTAACTATTACGTTATGAAACTGTAAAACCTAGTGCCTGGGTCTGGCCTAAAATTTCAGTGGTGTTTGTGCATCCTACATTTTGCCAAGGCTCTAAGAGCTACTTGAACTGAAACTGCCAGTTAAATTGGGTTATTTGGGTTATTATAATCTGGTTTTTTAAATGTGGAGGTGTGTGTTGTAGTCTGTACACAAAGTCTGAGTCATAGAAAGGATTTTTTAAATCAGATGATCACAAAATAAGAGAAAGTCTTCTTGCCAATCATCCACTACATCTGCAGAAGTTAATCACTCATACAATTTCTCATAGTATAAAATAAATTTAAAAATTAACATTAAAAAAGTATGTAATTTTTTACCTTCAAAATATAAGCTATTCCATGCATCAGCTGTACAGTGCTTTGTGCTTAGGACTCCAAGGCAGAGTTGATTCACAGATGAGGCAGAATTAAACACCTGTTAAACAGAGCATTGGAATTAAACATTTTGTTTTCCATGCACTGGGAAATTATGTTCTTTTAACCTCACAAAAATCCATGAGAACCCACAGACTGAAAAGTGATTGCCTGTCCAGAGTCTAGTGCCTGCATCCAGGTACATCAGCCACTTACACATGACATACCCGTCCTGGGCCTGTCATTTCCTGGTATTGCTAGTCCTACCTCACAATGAACAGTTAGGTTTTTAAATGCTATTTGAAATGGTTTCATGGGTGAATATTTATGCATGAAAAATGTTCTGGTTTGTGCCTCTTTAAGAGTAAATTACTTGGGCCATTCTCTTGGAACACCCAATAGCACCAAGGATGAAGAGAAAGAGGATATCTTCAATGCTAACCTAAAACAAAGGCATGAACAAGGTGGTGTTGCAGCACAGCAACGGTAGTGGAATCCCCTTGCTGGCTACTCAGTACTGAATGGAATCATAGAACATTAGGGATTGGAAGGGACCTTGAAAGATCATCTAGTCCAATCCCCCTGCCAAAGCAGGATCACCTAGACCAAGTCTCACAGGAACATCTCCAGGTGGGTTATAAATATCTCCAGAGAAGGAGACTCCACAACTCCCACTAGAAAAGTAATTACCTTTTACCTTTCTATGTCTGAAGAATTTATTATGTCTAATACTGCACTGGATTTCAACGCTTCTTTTCATTTGGGTCTTAATGAAGAGATTTAACTTCTAGCCTCCCAATTTATTTCCTAGGAACTGGCTGCTGCAGGGCCAGGCTGGACCTTCCCCTGCACAGGGGCCGCCTGGACCGAGTCCCCTGCCGCGGCTGAGGGGCTGACAGGGCTCCCGCGCGAGCTGAGGGCGGCACTGCTGTCCCGCGCGAGCTGAGGGCGGCACTGCTGTCCAGCGCGAGCTGAGGGCGGCACTGCTGTCCAGCGCGAGCTGAGGGCGGCACTGCTGTCCAGCGCGAGCTGAGGGCGGCA
>JAOXOE010000702.1:14993393-15004023 GCA_028565055.1 Phoeniculus purpureus | reverse complement strand
CTTGAGCTGTGTGGTAGGGGTTGGACTTGATGATCTATTAGGTACCTTCCAACCCTGGTAATACTATGATACTATGACTTAATGATCTTTTGATTTTGTTCTATGATTCTGTGTTTCTGCCATAGATCAATATGTTGGAGATAAAAACCCCTCCATGCTAGTTCAATACAAACAGCAGCAACAGGCACCAAAAGAAAGACTAACTTACTGTTTACTGTTTCATAGAAAAGGCTCCTCCTGCCCCAAGCAGAAGAGTTAGGGATGTACAAAATAGCCCTAGTGCCTTTGTTAGGCACATGTTCTCTTCTATGTGACAGGTTGTAGGTTCTATGATCCTACTCGAGTAGGGGGGTTGGACTCATTCTCTGGAGATCCCTTCCAACACTTAATGATCTGTGTAAATAAATGTCCTCACTGCTATATGGGACTTTTCTGGTATCAATATAGACATCATTGGAGAAGGTTTCTGTTGGGTGAACCACCTCAGCACAGCCGAAAAAGCACATCATCCTTTCCCAAGCTCTGATGGAGCTGGTACCTTTTGTGTTTGATTCAACAGCCTTTACTGTACTTTCCTGGCCTTTCTGATAAAAGGACTTGGCTCTCCAGCAAGACGAGGACTGTTTCCTCCTGTTGCCCTGTCTGCTTCTGAATTTTGAGGTTGTCTGATTGCTTTTGAGGGGTGAGGCAAAGACAGTGCCAGAAAGCACCTGAGGAAACTCGTTTGGGGAAGCTCCCAGGGGAGGAATTAGCAAGTTGACAGTGAGTTGCGGTTTTGCAGCACAGATGGGTATGTGGAGAAGAGTTGTAGAAAGTCTCACATCTGAGTTTCAAAGACTAAGATGATATTTCCTAGGGATCCAAAGGGGTCTCTGTAGCCACGGATTGTTATAACTTTGGGAAGCCCTGCTGGACTGAGAGCAAGGGAAGAAGAAAAGCTCTGCCATGCACAGGGGTAATGAACAGGGAGGAGATTTGTTTGCCATTTCTACATTTCACCTAGCAGAATGGAGCTGTCTGCAGTCCAATAACGCTACCTTTCAAGATCAAAAGGGCTGCTGGTGATTTCAGACTGTTCTCAGTAAAAAGTAAAAGCAACTCTGTCTCACTGCTCCAAATACCTGAAGATCTTACCACGTGGACATTTAGATACAGATGTGGACTTGCAGACATAGCTCCATACTGTGGAGGGTTTGTCTGAGCTATGTTACAGAATCTGATAATTCCAATCTGGGAAATCTGTGGGTACATCTTACCTAAGACTTAGAGTTTTTAGCCTGTAGAAATCTTACCAATATCTTAAACTCTATAGAGGTTATGAAATTGAAGCAAACAGCTTCAACATTTGAAGGTTTACAGCCAATCTGGGGTTAAAACCATATAGCATACTGTTTTACTTTATCATAGCTAGAAAATCTAACAGGTTATTTACTTCAAAGGATATTATTATAGTGGATCTTGTTACGACTGAAAGCGGTCACACAGGTTTTGTTTACCTGCATCCTTCAGAAGACTGAGTTATCCCACTCAGAGTTCCCAAACATATAAGTGAAACCTAAGGAATGAACGTGTTACCTCCAATTTTCATATTAGTGGTGAATCACAGAGTCTCAGAACATTAGGGATTGGAAGGGACCTCAAAAAGGATCTAATCCAGTCCCCCCACCACAGTAGGATCTTTTGCTGATAAAGAAGGTTTCCTTTGTTGTAACATGTAGCACCATATAAATATACTGCTGGAACCACAGTCGTATAAATGCTTGTGATAAAGTACTTTGTCAAAGGACAGGGAATGAGTCTGTGACACTGTGAACTTAACATACATCTTGCCGCAGTATTAAGGCTTTAATTTTGGCTGTAGCAAGAAGCAAATGCTATGAGTAAATGCATCCCAGGTGTTAGTTAAGAGAGGAAAAGGTCCTCCTGAACCCACCATGGCTTGGGTCTAAGACCAAAATGGAAATTCTGATCATTAAGGTAGATTTCTAATTAGCATAGAGGATGATTAAGTGACTGGACCACCTGCTTTATGTGGAAAGATTGAGAGATCTGGGACTTTTCAGCTGGGAAAGGAGAATGTTATGAGGGGTCTTCATCACTGTCTATGAATCCATGAAGGCTGGATATCAAGAAGACAGACAATCTCTTTTGACTTGCACACTGTGATAGGACAAGGGGGAGTGGATGTCAGTTGGAGCACAGGAAGTTCCACCTCAATATGAGGAGAAACTTGTCTGTAAGGGTTACAGAGCGCTGGCAATGGGCTCTCTAGGGAGATTGTGGAGTCTCCTCTGGAGATGTTTAAAACCCACCTGGATATATTCCTGTGTGACTTGGCCTAGGTGATCCTGCTGTGGCGGTGGATTGGTCTAGATGATCTTTTGAGGTCCCTTCCAATCCCTAATGTTCTGTGGTACTGGGAACAGGTGGAAGGTGCAGCTGTAAGAAACCAGCTGTGGTAGCAGTTTGCTAATCTTTGCTGTAGATTTGGTGGATGTTACATTCAGGAGCACTATTATCCCTGAAGATGCCCAGTAGAAATCCACATATGTGTGTGGATACAGAGAAGGATTTGATAGCAAATTTGTCTTGGAGAACAAATAAATTGGGTCAAATGGTGTGTGGCACTGAGATTCTTTAGCAATCTCTAAGAGAAAAGAGAATACTCAGAGAATCGTAGAACATTAGGGATTGGAAGGGACATCTAGTCCATTCCCCCCCTTGTGCTTTCCTCTGCCACACTGGAAGAGTGAAGACTCAGTTTGAATATACCAGTAACCTGTTGGCCTTGCTGGAGCTGATTGCTTTGCCTTCTCTTTATTTTTTCCTTTTCGTTAGCAGAGGAATGTTTAATCATGTCTCTCTGTTCTAAAGATGGCCTTGTGCTTTACCCTGGAGTGATGACTTTTTTTTTAAAGTGGCTAATCAGAGGGAAAAACCTGACAAGGCAAGAAATACTGAGTTAGTGCCTTTTCTGACTAGCCAACATTCTGAAGCAGATGCCTTCCCTTCAGAACCATCCGAGTAATCAGCCTGGTAGCATCACTGCACTGCACATCAGGCACCTGGCAAGCTGAACGCTAACTGCATCCCAGAAAATGTCCGCTAAGGAAAGCGACTTCTGAAAAATAACTTCCAAAACCTGATAGCAACCCTCACACAGGGCTGAAAACAAACTGCTTTGTGTGTATTGTACCGTAATCCAGTCCATACAACTATTAGGCACGACGGAAAATACCACGGGGAACCAGCATAACAAAGAATCATCTAATAGTGGTTGTCTCTCAGCAAAGAGGTAAAATAACAAGTCAGTGTGGAGAACAAAAAGCAAGAGGATTTCCTCTCAGTGGTATGATTTCATGCAGCGTAACTTTCCAGCCTCTCTTCAAAGTCATCCTGACATCCTGGTAGGCAATTTCAGTCAGCAGAGCAGGGATTGTATATAACCCCCCTGTCTTTATTGTTAATGAGATTTGTGTAAATAACTCGCTAGAAAGCACACTGAAACTGTATAACTCACTGCTAAATATGAAAGCAGCCGTCAGGTAAGAAGCACTGAATTTTCTAGGCTGCCTGAAATGTGCTCTGCAATGGAGAATTCAAATAACAAGCCTGTATGATATTTTGGGTGTATGAGCTGCTCTCTGCAGAGTTGGCACGGGATCCTGTGCTAGGGATGGGTGTGCAGGGCACACTTGCTATCTTGGGCATGGTACTGGTTACACAGCACTGGCTGAGAGCTGCTTGTACAGCAGATATCTAAGTTTGGAGAAGTGATCCCTATTGCTGTTGCCTTAGAGTGCTGTTTTCTTAGATTGAATATTAGCAAGAAGTTCTCTGAGAGAGTGGTTGGGCACTGGAGCAGGTTGCTCAGAGACTTGGTGAAGTCCCCATCTCTGGAAGCGTTTCAAAAATGAGTAGCTAGAGCACTTGAGGCCATGGTCTAGGGGTTAGGAAGATGCTGGGTTGAGGACTGCACTTGATTCTTGAAGCCCTTTCCAGCCATGATGATTCTACTATTCTATGATTCCCAGAAAGGTATCGATCTGGTGAGGATTGACATGAATTCATGAGGCTGCTTGAACTCACTTGTTGGGATCTGGTGGGATTCAGCCTGCTCTCACAGAATCACAGAACATTAGGGATTGGAAGTGACCTTGAAAGATCATCCAGTCAAATCCCCCTCCCACAGCAGGATCACCTAGACCAAGTCACACAGAATCATGTCTGGGTGGTTTTAAACATCTCCAGGGAAGGAGACTCCACAGCCTCCCCATGGCAGCCCCTTCCAGTGCTCTGTCACCCTTACTGGGAAGAAGTTCCTTCCCATGTTGACATGCAACCTCCTATGTTCTAACTTAGATCCGTTGCCCCTTGTCCTATAATTAGATGCCACTGAGCTCTGTCCTCCTGACACCCACCCTTCACATATTTATCAACGTGAATGGGGTCACCCCTCAATCTCCTTTTTTCTAAGCTCAAGATTCTGAGCTCTACCAGTCTTTCCTCATCAGGGAGATGTTCCACTCCCTTCCTCATCTTTGTGGCTCTCCTCACGCTTCCACTGAGTTTATACTAACCCTTGTCTGTGCCTAGGCAGGAACCAGAAGTACCTGGAAGGGATTTGGTGAGCAGGTGGGGCAGAAGGTTAGAGAACTGAAGCCTAAATTTTTATGCTTCCCAAAAGCTGTCAGGTTTTGCCGATCTGTCACTCTTTTGGCCTTAGCTGGAGATGAGCTCACTGCAAAAATGAGGATTCCAGTGCCCAGCAAATGAGGAAGATAGGGTGTTTTAGTTTGTGCTCATTTCTAGGTGGATGCTGCTTTATTAAAAATAAACTTGACGTGAATCTTTCCCTCCCACAGAAGCTAACGATGTTCCCTGCACAACTCCTAAACCCAAGTCGTTCCTGTTTATTGGCCCAACCTCAGACAAAGGCTTTACGTCCCCGCAGTGCAAACTTAGGGGTCTCTTTCATATGGTAAATAATTTGCTTTGGAAGCATTAAATCGGGAGCAAAGGCTTTAGGAAAGTATCACCTGTTTGACTTCAGCTTAATGTGTGTGCTGCAGTATAAATCTGAGCACCTCGTTACTGATGCCTGTTTTATGGAGTGTTCCTGATATTAGTACAGGAGAGGAGTAAGAGGAGTAGTCACAGAGGCAAAAAAAAAACCCCAACCCAACCCTAGAGCTCTTTAATGAAACATATATTGTGGAATCAATATCCTACACTGGTTTCTGAGGAGCTTTATACTCTGCACAACATACTGAACTCTCCTTTATAGGTTGCCTTTGTAAGATACAATTGGTCAGCCCTTCACTCTTGAGTCCATCCAAGATCAAACCCAGCTGAGGATGGTGTAAAAATTCCATGTGTGAAAAGGAAACAATCGGATCAAAGTCAAAACTGGTACCCGGTATCTTGTCTTGATAGGATTGTAGCTCAAAATGCCTGCTGGACTTGGAAACAGGAGCATCAGTCCTCTTGCTAGTGTTCATGGGAGGAGCCAGCCAGAATGAATGTGTTTTTTTGGAGGCAACTGTCAGCTGGTGTGATGGGACTGTATTGTAGCGAGATGGTGAGAGCTGTCATGATTGCTTGGAAAAAGCAATATAATTTCAGGCCAACTAATTTAATCCCTTTGATGCCAAGAGATTTGCTACTGCTAAGTCCAAACGCAGAGATATCTCACCAGCACTTTTATTAAGGCCAACTATGTGAAAGGTTCTGTCCTGTTTTGATGGACAGGATTATTAAGGGGAAGCAATAATTTGCTGAAGCCTTATTTTCATGCCTGGCAATGAGATTGACGGTAGCTGCAAGGCCGGCTCTCCCCTTCCTCAGGTTGCTATGGGTTTGGTAAACTCCACCAAGAGAATCCTCTCAACAGTATTGTCAGCGGTTGGGAACACAACATGTATCCCTGCCTCAGGAATCAACAGAAATAAAGATCTTCCCTGAAGTACCCTAACCAGAATTCATTCTCCCCCCCACCTACTTTTTATTGTTTGGTTCACCTCTGCAAAGCTTTTCAGCATTTATATTCATTTTATACTGTCAGAAGCTGAACAGGAGTAAGATAACAAATGGTTCTGGTAGCAGCTGTCACCACCTACTGTCTGTGTATGCCTGTGTGAATCTCTAAATGGAAATAAAGTACTTTAATAACACATTTTCTCTAAACTGTCCTCACGGATAAAGTTACTCTCAAATCAGTCCGTGAGCACTTTCCAATTCGATGCCCACTTCAGCCTGCATCTCTTGTCTCTCCTCTGCAGGGTCTATGTAGGAATGCAGCAGCGTGATTTAAAGACGTTTCAGATAGAAACTACATTCACAGCACATCTTCTGTGATCGCTGCTTGCCTGCATTAGCTGCTCATGGTGTTTGAACCTTCTAACTTGCCTGTTTTCTTTGCTGTAGGTGAAGTCTAGGTGGTCCTGCTCTGGCAGAGGGATTGAACTAGATGATCTTTCAAGGACCCTTCTAATCCCTAATGTTCTGTGATTCTGTGAAGCTGGTTGTCCGCTGTGGTTTTGTGTTGCGTTGGCTGTAGGCAGGAAGTGTTCAGAGCCATAAATAAACACAAGTTGCTCTGCCCTGGTACAGGCTCCCGTACAGAACCTTCCAGGAGCAGATGGCAGCTGGGACTATAAACACCGCCAACTTCTTAGGGCCCTGCACGTAAAAGAAAACTATGAGATGAGTGCAAAGGCACTGCTTTACAGTGAGAGGTGAGGTAGCTTCACGTCTTTGTATTTACCTGTCGTTAGGCATCATGATGCCTGTGATACTTGTGGGGCTCAGGCACGTAAATGTTTTTATCTGCCCAGCTTTCAGAGAAGCCCTTTATGGATCTAGTCAACAGTGAGAGACCTGAAGCTTTTCAGTCTGAAGAGGAAACTGCAAGGAGATTTAATTACAGAATATAAATACGAGGGCTTGGTGTCAAGAAGAGAGAGACAGTCTCTCTTAATTTACACCCTGTGATAGGACAAGGGGCAAAGGATGCAAGCTGGAGCACAGGAAGTTCCACCTCGACATGAGGAAGAACTCTACTGTGAGGGTGACAAAGCACTGGAACAGGCTGCCCAGGGAGACTGTGGAGTCTCAAGACCCATCTGGATGCACTCCTCTGTGACCTGCCCTAGCTTCTGTGGTCCTGCTTGAGCAGGGGGGTTCGACTTGATGACCTCTGGGGGTCATTTACAACTCCTAATGATCTGTGTCTCTGAGCCACGCTGTGACACACTGAGCCATGTGTGATGCTGAATGCTGAGCAGGAGTCTGAGCCCACGGCTAGTGCCTCCTCCAAAGCTGTCCCAAGTATCTTTTGTTTTCCTTGTGTTACCCACTGAGTACTCTACTACATGGACCTTATCTCCACTTCTTTGTGGAGTGTCCTTCTCTGGAGATGTTTAAAATCCACCTGGACATGTTCCTGTGTGACTGGATCTAGGGGATCCTGTTATGGGAGGGGGATTGGACTAGATGATCTTTGGAGGTCATTTCCAATCCCTAATGTTCTGTGATTCTCAGCCATTGTAAAAGATGTGGTTTGCATGTGGTTAGGTCAACAAGGCTTTCTACTGTAAGCAAGAAGCGGTGGGTGGTTGGTTTTTAATAGAATATACTGCAAAGTACGGAGAAAAATATTTGATGCTTTTGAGCACCTGTCACCTCCAGGTAAATAATTTAATAGCATCCGAGGAAGCCAATTAGAGTTAATTAGAAATTGACTGATCTGCTTTGAATGATTGAAAAATATGCCCTTTCTGGAATAGGGATTATGTTCTTGCACAAACCCGAGAGTGGAAATATATTGTGTTATGGTCAATGCATCGTATGCCTTTGAGGAAAGTTGTTTATAAGGCAGATATGTAACAGCAGCTCAGGCAAGAGGAACAGACGCATGAATCCTTACAGATGTATAGCTGTGCAGTTCCTCAGCGTTATTTCATGGTGATGGGCATGCTGGAAGTGTCTAGAAGATTAATAGATTCAAATGCACTGATCAGAAACTGGGAGCACATCTAAATGGATCATTATAACAGATTCCTGCAAGCCAGGCTTGAGCCATCTGTAAGCTTCGTGTGCCTGGTCTAAAAATCTTCCAAAGCCATAACAGACAATAAGCATCAGTGTAAAATATAAAGGGAAAAAAATCAATTTCTTGGCTTTACAGCATAAAAATGCAGTTATGGGGCTACAGGGAGAGAAGAACTGCTGATGATCAGGCTCTGTGTTGGGTTGTTGGTTTTTTTGTTGAAGCAAGTTAAATGTGTTTAGGAGACAGTTATTAGAGGTTAAAGAATATTTCTGGAGAATGAAGTCAGGATCCGATACTCATCAGTGACTGTCATCTTTGTTGTCTGTCGAAGACCTAGTGCTCACCCAGGAAATCTCTGGAAGACCTAGGCTGGTGATAAGAACAAATAATTTGAGTCTGATTTTAGCTCCAGAATGATGAGAGTTAAATATTTAGCCTTTCATGTGCTCTCTCTCCTTTTCTGGAGGCATTTAAAACCCACTTCAGTATGTTCCTGTGTGACTTGATCTAGGTGATCTTGCTGTGGCAGGGGGATTGGACTAGGTAATCTTTCGAGGTCTCTTCCAATCCCTAATATTCTGTGACTTCCCAGGTGTTAAACTGTCTTGTCCTTATAGAAAAAGATCAGAGAATACTTCAGGCCGGAAGGGACCTCAGAGATATCTAGTTCCCACCCTCATGCCATAGGCAGCGACACCGTTGGCTAGACCAGGTTGCCCAGAGCACCATGCAACCTACCCTTGAACTTGGAATGGGGCATCCACAGCTTCTCTGGACAGTTTGTTCCAGTGCCTCTTAGTTAGGATTTTCTTCCTAAAATTTAATCAAAATCTACCCTCTTTTAATTTGAAAGCATTTTTCTTTGTGCTATCATTGGAACTATCATTGGAATCTTCTTTTGATCTTCCAGTACTTGAGGGGGGACGACATGAATGCAGGGCTTCCTGGACCTTAAGACCCACCCACAAAACAATATTGGGGGGGAAGGTTGGGCAGAAACATGGCTGTGCCCTAGTCATTCTGATCCAATGGTCACCACAGGGAGCATCCAAAGACAGTGATCATAAGATTGTGCCTCTAAGAAGGCCGCCTGCACTTCACACTAGTAAAGAACATTAAGATAGACTACTTGAGAGGAACCTCCTCTCACACAGGTGTTTATATAGGGAGTATGCATTTTTTTCCTCATCCAGTTGATGGAAGGCTTTTGATTGAGCCGTGCTGGCTAACTCTGTACTGGCACCTAGTTATGGCCACCAGGCAAGGCACCGGTGCTACAGCCACCTTAAAAACAGTAGCTTTTTGCAGATATTGTTGCCTGGAAGAAGGAGCATGGGCCTGACAAAGCACTCTCTGCAAGCAGTGAATCACAAGGCAACAAGCCCCAGCCAAGGTTAATCTGAAAACTCAAGGTGTGCAAAGACGGTGGCACTAATGTTTATCTCCCTGCCATAGGAATGGTGCCCGTAATAGCCATCTGTGGGAACTGGAGATATTCCAGCTTGTGGAAGGCACCACGGCAGCACCCTGGTGAATCAATCACACGCTGTTTGAGGCCTTCGCCTCACACGTGGGATCCATCCAGATATTCTGCACCGAAAGCTGCGTGTGCCGAGATATTGCAGACTCCGTTCTGTGCACAGCAGTCGTGAACCTCTCTCATTTATTTTTTAATCACAGAGGAGGGGATTATTTTCTGAACAACAGGGTCTGAAACTTAAATGCGTGTAGGTTTTAAATAGGCTGATATTTCTGAAGTCTCTTGTGCTCTCTGATATTAGGAGATTAGTCGGAGACAAGATCTTCTGATCCTCGTAAAGGTTTACTGTTATTTTGGAGCTGAGCTGTTAATAATTGGCTAGAGATTTTATAGATACACGTGTATGGTTTCCACGGAGGCTTTAAGCTAAAGAGTGATTTCTCATACGCATCGTATCCCCGTCCAGATGTTCAAATCCTATTTCCCTACGTTCCAACTCATCCGACAGATGGATGCCAAAAATTTAGGGGAATTTGTGGTGCAGTGTGTATGTAATGTACTGTATTACTGAGCTGGAAGAGCCAAGACTATTGCCCCAATTTCTTCAGCTGTTTTCATTGCTAGCAACAGAAAGTACTTAATTCTTGAGCTCTACTGGTGAGAATTCTCCAAGGGAGTGTTATTTTCCTCTCCCAGGCCAACTATAATGCAGCTTACTAATGCTAAGTCCCTCGTGATTAATTTAAAGGTAGCTAAATAGTGCAGAAATAGTGAGAAAGCACCAGTTCTTCTCCTGATAGCGTTGTAACACTGCCTGCCTCATGTCTGTGACAATCAGCAGCATGTGGTCTAACATATAAAAATATCTAAATTAAACAAGAATCTCAGTTTCCCTTCCTGAATAATAACTTTGCTTCTTTTTTTGTTTTTAAATCTTTTTCTAAATCCAGTGATTGACTTTCAGCACTGCCTGTTATTTGCATAACTGCAAAACAACTCTGCCCTGGTGAGACTGCATCTGGAATATTGTGTCCAGTTCTGGGCCACTCAGTTCCAGAAGGACACAGAACTGCTGGAGAGAGTCCAGTGCAGAGCCA
>JAOXOE010000702.1:14956892-14967952 GCA_028565055.1 Phoeniculus purpureus | reverse complement strand
AACATTAGGGATTGGAAGGGACCTTGAAAGATCATCCAGTCCAATCCCCCTGCCACAGCAGGACCACCTAGATCAAGCTGCATGGGAACATATCCAGGCAGGTTTTAAATTCCTCCAGAGAAGGAGACTCCACAACCCCCCCGCGGCAGCCAATAAATGCTGCTCTGAGTAGTTTATACAGAAACTTTTTGTTCTGTTTAAGCTATCGGTGTTCGAGACTTCACGTGACCTGTGAGATTTGACATAAAATCCCCAAATGCAGTGTGAATTTTTCCCTGGGGATTTTATGCCTTTCTGGATCTGCAGCCTGTAGTTGAAAGCTATTTCACCGTACAACGAGCTCCTAATTTTTCGAGCCAATCAAAGCCTGTGCCTTTCATGTAATCAACTGTTTGCTGTACAGCAGAACAAAGCGATGCCCTGTGAAAAATGAAGTTGTATTTATTTTTTAATATAGTACACAAGGATATTAGGTATCTGAGTCACATAAACCAGCGTCTAATTAAATTATCAGTTCCCACAGCAAGTTCTGCGCCTTCTACAAATACATCTGAAATGGTATTAATCATATCCCTGCTTATGAATTCCCCAAGCTAGAGCTTTTGATGTTGCCTGCTGAAGCCTTAGCAGAAATTACAGAAATCCAAATACTAACGGGGCTGCTGAAACCACCCTGTTGATTAAACAACAGTATTTTTCAGCGAGAAATACTGCTTCTGCAAGTCCTTTTCTGACTACCAAGAGGTTTTTGCAAACACGGCTGGTTTTCTGCTCTTACTGGGCTCATGCCTGGCGCAGAAATGCTCAACAACAAGGAACAAACTCATCAAAAACCCTCCCAGGTTTTTATGTGTGTGTGCCAGGCTCAGTTTTGTTTCCCCTGGGCCTGCGGGATGGTGTTAGCAAGGTGTGTTTGTAAGTGAAGGGCTTGTTCTCCAACCTCATTAATCACAGCTGGATGTGTAAGAAGTGTCTCAGACAAGACTGCAGCTGGGCTGCTGCCCAGCAAAGGACATACAGAGTGTCTCCTGACCTGCTGCTCCGAGCTAGTACACCGTGTGTCTGCTTGGACTTTCCTTCTGGAGCCCACCCGTCATCCAGGAGACCTTAACGCATGCAAGGCAAGCTGGCCATCTGGTGCTATCCCAGCTTTGATTTTTAGACTTTAGCTGGAGAGGGAAAATGTTTTCTGAAGCAACTGCTCTCTTGTTTTGCTCCTGAAATGCCTCACCGCTGAGCACACTAGTTTTCCTCTCTGTTTTCAGTCTGCTGTTCAGGTTTGGAATTTACTTCCCTTTGCAGCATTGAGCCAATGCCAGGAGAGGACAGCTGCAGGAGGAAAGAAGAAAATCTTCATGCACTTTGAATTCTTGAAATCGTTCCCTCTGTATACAGGTTTGTATACAGAAAGTGCATCCCAGTCATAGACACGACATGTCAGAGCACTGGAAGGGGCTGCCCAGGGAGGTTGTGCAGTCTCCTTCTCTAGAGACATTTGAAACCCGCCGGGCCATGTTCCTGTGTGACTGGATAAGGTGATCCAGCTGTGTCAGGGGGATTGGACTAGATGATCTTTTGAGGCCCCTTCCAATGCCTAATGTTCTGTGATTCTGTGACAACCTGAACATTAAACGTGGTGAGCAACAGCGAGAAGTAGCTCTCAGGGAGAGACGTAACTGCTGCTCATACCTGTACAGTGACTGATGCTGAGACTCCGAATCCCGTGGACACACTTAAAAGAGACTTTGTTTATAAAAACAGTTGCCTATAATGCAGCACAGAACTGTGCTTGTCTTGTTGAGCAGACGCTACATAAAGATTCAATGTTCTTCCTTCTCTCCATTCAGCTTAATATAGCGAAAGTGAAGCTGCTAGTTAAGCAGTTGTCTGTCTTGAATTGGCATCAAAACCCGCCTGGATATATTCCTGTGCAGATTGGTTTAGGTGGCCCTTCTCTGGCAGAGGGATTAGACTAGATGATCTTTCAAAGTCCCTTCCAATCCCTAATGTTCTGTGATTCTTGCACACGCAGGTTGTGAGCAGCTCATGAGCACTGTGGGAGATAAAGTGATACCAGTGAGAACCCAAAGGCTGGGTTGATTAAGGCTGTGGTCAAGTTCTCATTGATTATACTGACTTACTGGGTTCCTCATATTTAGCCAAGACATGGAAACCAGTGGTATTTCGGTCACAGCAATCCCCAGCAGTGCTACAGGCTGGGGGAAAAGTGCCTGGAGAGCTGCCTGATGGAGAAAGACCTGGGCATGTTGCTTGACATCTGGATGAACAGGAGCTAGCAGGGTGCTCAGGTGGCCAAGGCGGCCAACCGCATCCTGGCCTGAATCAGGAATGGGGTAACCAGCAGGAACAGGGAGGTGATGGTGCCCCTGTGCTCTGCACTTGTAAGACCACACCTGGAGTCCTGGGTCCAGTTTTGGGTACCGCAGTATCAGAAGGACATTGAGGAGCTGGAGCAGGGCCAGAGAAGGGCAACGAGGCTGGGGAGAGGGCTGGAAAACAGGCCCTGTGAGGAGTGGCCGTGGGAACTGGGGTTGTTTAGTCTGGAGAAGAGGAAGCTGAGAGGAGACCTTGCTTTCTACAGGTGCCTCAAAGGAAGTTGTAGTGAGGCTGGTGCTAGTCTCTTCTCCAAAGTTACTAATGATAGGACGAAGGGAAATGGCCTCAAGCTGCATCAGGGGAGGTTTAGATTAGATCTTAGAAAGAAGTTCCTTCCTGAGAGTGTGGTTGAGCACTGGAACAAGCTGCCCAGGGAGGTAGTGGAGTCCCCATCCCTGGAAGTATTTTAAAAACAAGTAGATCTAGCACTTGAGGCCATGGTCTGGGGGATAGGGAGATGTTGGGATGAGGGCTGGACTTGATGATCTTAGAGGTCCTTTCCAGCCAGGATGATTCTATGGTAATTTGGTTGCTTTTGATCACCCATGGTCATGTGAACATAACATCAGTAACTCCTCTCTTGCAGCAAAGGTAGTCTGAGTTTTTTGTTTGGGCTGCCCTGAATAATGTTCTATTTGCTGGCAAAACTTTGAATATGAGTGTGCTGCTGCTGTTAATTTGATTTGGCTGGTTTCTCGGAGGGTGTGAACTACAGCTGAACTTACTATTACTCATCAGTGGCTAACCCAGGCACTTGACAACAAATAGCCTTGCTCCATTTGAGTCTGTTTCAGGGATTTCCTTTGTGTATTCAGAAAGGACAGGCAAATTGTTTCAAAATTAAATGTGTAGAATGACCCAGTTTATTGCAGCTTAAATAACTGTGGAATAACGTCTTTGAGAAATCCCAGATCCATAGAAAAATACATTACCTGCAAGGGTATAATAATGCCAAAGGGCTGGCTAGTTTTCCTAAGCTAGGGCTAATTCAAGAGAAGTAAAGTGAGTGCATCTCACTTGTCTTCTCTCTGTAGTATAGTGCAGCCTCATAACTATGTGAAGGGTGGGTGTCAGGAGGATGGAGCCAACCTCTGCTCAGTGTCACCCAATGATAGAACAAGGGGTGATAGGTGTGAGCTGGAACAGAGGAGGTTCCACATCAGTCTGAGAAGGACCTTCTTCCCGGTGAGGATGACAGAGACCTGGAAGGGGCTGCTCAGGGGGGTTGTGGAGTCTCCTTCTCTGGAGACATTTCAAACCTGCCTGGACATGCTCCTGTGTGACTGGATCTAGGGGAGCTTGCTGTGTCAGGGGGCTTGGACTGGATGATCTTTTGAGGTCCCTCCCAATCCCTAATGTTCTGTGATTCTGTGATCTGTGATAGGGCATGAAACTGAATCTGTAGCTTAGTCCTCTGCAGCATCCTAATTGCTGAAAAAGAGAAGCAAGCAAAAAATCCTTGAGAAAGCAAGTAGAGAAAAAAGGGAACTTCCTCCCTAGTCATCTCATAACTTTATGTTTTTATATCTTTTATATTTTGAAGTCCTCACAGAAATTTTTTCTCACAGCCTAAGTTATATTTGACGCAGGATAATCTGATATCTCACTTATCTGCAATTTCACGCGCCACATTCATAACCAGTGATTGTTAGGAAGATGACTTTATCAGTTGCCAATATTTGTTCATTCAGTAGACAACAGAAAGTAATCTTAGCTCAGAGAGTTTTTAAAAATATTTCCCATAGAAGTTAATGCCTGAAATACATGAAATAAAGTTCAGTATAATTAATATAGTAAAACTCTCAGTCACCAAAGGGAAATTGCAGGATGTGGGTGTCATGCTGCTACCTGTTGCCTAGCAATGTTGCATACGTGTGCCACAAGATTGATAGATATCACCCACTCAAGATCGCTGGATTCAGACCCTCATTGCCGTGTTGTCACTTGGAAAACCTGCCAAGAATCAGGGGGAGAAAGAACAGATGGGGAGAGAAGTGGCGCAGAGTAACTTCATCTCGGTGTCCAGCACCGTACTGCCCCAAAGACTGGGCATGTTAAATGCTATTAAGTCTGTTTTCCTCCAAGGTCTGTGTAAATACATAAATATAAGAAAACCTGCTCCCTTGCTGGGTCGTGCAAGTAGAGGTAATGATACCCTGAAATTAAAATGGCGATTCAGTTTCATAATTTTTAGTGACTCACACTGCATTACCTTTAAGTAGGATGAACAGAGAATTCTCTGATATTATAGATAATTAGAATGTTATTATAGCATTCCTGATAGCAAATGCTACAGCTAAGATGCAACGTGGTGATTTAAGCAACTTGTATCTTCTGAAAATACACTTTCTGGTTAAAATTTTCCATGATCCACTTGGCTTCAAAGCCGGCTTTATCACAGAATCACAGAACATTAGGGATTGGAAGGGACCTTGAAAGATCATCCAGTCCAATCCCCCTGCCACAGCAGGATCCCCTAGATCTGAGAAATCTTTCACTGGAATTAGTTCTATTGTGTGTACTGAGACCACATCGGAGTATTGTGTCCAGTTCTGGGCTCCTCAGTTCCAGAAGGACACAGAACTGCTGGAGAGAGTCCTGCGCAGTGCCACAGAGATGGTGAAGGGAGGGGAGCATCTCCCTGATGAGGAAAGGCTGAGGAAGCTGGGTCTCTTGAGCTTGGAAAAAAGGAAACTGAGGAGTGACTCCATGAATGCTGGTAAATTTGGAAAGGGCAGGTGTCAGGAGGATGGAGCCAGGCTCTGCTCAGTGTCATCTAATGATAGGACAAGGGGCAACAGGTGTGAGCACGAACAGAGGAGGTTCCACATCAACATGGGGAGGAACTTCTTCACAGTGAGGGTGATGGAGCACTGGAAGGGACTGCCCAGGGAGGTTGTTGAGTCTCCTTCTCTGGAGATGTTTAAAACCCACCTGGCCATGTTCCTGTCCAACTGGGTCTAGGTGATCCTGTTGTGGGAGGGGGATTGGACTGGATGATCTTTCAAGGTCCCTTCCAATCCCTAATGTTCTGTGATGCTGTGACTTGATCTAGGTGATCCTGCTCCAGCAGGGGGATTGGACTGGATGATTTTTCGAGGTCCCTTCCAATCCCTGATGTTCTGTGATTCTGTGATTTCTTTAAACCCAAAGCGAGGAAGCTCCGTATGTTCTATTTTAAATTCTCGACTTGCATAATTCAACAACAAAATTGTAAATATAGAAGCTTCAGACCTGACAGGTTTTATAGTTCTCATTAGAGGAAGAAAATATTCTTGGCTTGAAGAAAATTAATTGAGTGTTTAAAATGAATGGCGTCCAAAACGATGTCCTGCACATGCACAAGGACAGTCTGAAGAGGGTTTTTTTTCCCAGGCCGGGATGGCTTTAACTACTGTTATATAAGAAAACACACTCTTAACTGTTTCAAGTCATTACACTTGAGAAAAGCCTTATTTGCTGAGCCCCATCCATTAATAAGGATTCATTAAAATAATACAAAGAACCAGAAAAATCTAATTATAAAAAGACCAAACAATCAATCCAATAGAGCATGAACTGAACAGCCATCTGTTGAACAGTCCCATTTGCAAAGAGTTCGACATCCATCTTAGTCACAGAAAACAGAGGAACTAACAATGCAAAAGCCAGGGAAAGCTTGGTAAATAATCATGAGTGAGACAAGAAAAATAAATGGGAATTACAGTTAATCTGAATGCCCGTGGACGGTGTGGATTGCTTTTATCTTGGGAACACGACAGCAGACCACTGATAGATGTGGAAGAGAATGAAGGTACCAGCCTAGACTAGCAAAATCCACTGGATAATATGGAGAGGGATCTGATGGTGTGCAGCACATAAGGCTACTGTCCTCAGCAAACTCTTCTGGAGCCTGCGGTGCTGGAGCTCAGCACTAAGCCTGGGCTCAGTGCTTCCATGAGGCTGCACCTTGAGTACTGGGTCCAGTTTTGGGCACCTCAGGACAAGGGAGACATTGAGGTGCTGGAGCAAGGGCAACGAGGCTGGGGAAGGGCCTGGAGAATCAATCTGATGGGGAGAGATGGAGAGAGTTGGGGCTGTTTAGTTTGAGGAAGAGGAGGCTGAAGGGGAGACCTTGTTGCTCTCTACAACTATCTGAATGGACACTGTGGAAATGCTGGTCTCTTCTCACAGGTCATTAGCACAGAAGCAGAGGGAAGGGCTTCAAGCTTCAGTAGGTGAGAGTTAGATTGCATGTCAAGAAGAAATTCTTCTTGGAGAGAGTGGTCAAGCACTGGGATGGACTGCCCAGGGTGGTGGTTGAGTCCCTGGATGAGTTTAAAAGTCGCTTAGATGTGGTGTTGGGGGATGTGGTTTCCAGGTGACCTTGTGGAGTAGAGTTGCTAGTTGGACTCAATGATCCCAAGAGCCTTTTTCAACCTGAATCATTCTCTGATCCTATGACTCTATTCTATGCTGTCTGCTCATCAGCTCATTTTATGATGGAAACACACCCCAGGTGACCCACTCATGAAAAGGCTTTGTGTTCACAAGAAGTATATTAACTTCTCTCTCATTTTGCTGACATTTAGTGCTGTTTAAAGCACTTAGATAAGATTTTCAGAAGTATCAAATGTCTTTAAACCTGCAAGTATCAGTAAGCACTCTGCTGCTTCCCAGTCAGCTCTTGAAACACCCACACAGCAGTTGCTGCTCACTACAGCCAACTCCCACACTGAGTGAGGGGGGTCTTTTACGTAGAGCTTGAGACCCAGGCAAGGCAGGTGTTAAGAGAAACCATTTAGTGCTAATTAACAGCAGGTGCTAAAAGGACTGGTGTGGGGGTCTCTTAGTAGAGCCCAAGACCCAGGCAAAGCAGGTGTTGAGGGAAACCATTTAGCACTAATTAATGGCAGGTGCTAAAAGGAGTGGTGTTGGGCTCTCTTTTTCGAGTGAGCTTGAGCAAAGGAGTGGCAGCTCTCCTGGTGGGCACCAGAACCTCAGCTCTACTCTTGCAGGTAAGTACCTACTCTGGTTTTTTTTTTTTTTGAGATAAATTAATGAGTATTCCTTTGTTTTGTTTAAAAACAATAAGAGGAAGCAACTGGAAAGTTGTTTCATTTGGTGAAATCCTCTAGAGGAGGATTAGCTGGAAAATTAAAACTTTTGGTTGCTGTGAGTTGTTCAAAATGGAACATCTGGGGTTGTGATTTTTGGCTGTGGCATGGGTCGGTTCAAAATGGAACCTCTGGGGTTGTGATTTTTGGCTGTGGGACGGGTTGGTTCAAAATGGAACCTCTGGGGTTGTGATTTTTGGCTGTGGGATGGGTCGGTTCAAAATGGAACCTCTGAGGTTGTGATTTCTGGCTGTGGCATAGGTTGGTTCAAAATGGAACTTCTGGGGTTGTGATTTTTGGCTAGGGGATGGGTCGGTTCAAAATGGAACCTCTGGGGATGCGATTTTTGCTGTGGGATGAGTCTGTCCGTGTTGATGAGATGCACAAACTCTGTGCTAGGGAGTGAAGAAGCCTCATGGGTTTGCAGTAGAGAGCACATGGGTGAGTTGGGAAGAAAGGAAAGTCATTGCATTTGTCATTCTATTTGTAGCTGCTACTGGCACAATACAAAATGGGTTTTAGGAATTCTGTGAGTGGTTTTATAAATTCTAGAAGTTCTAAAATATAGAGGTACAAGACTATGAGACAGAGGACTTACAGCTTTAATGAGAGAATTTTGCTGACTTCTCTGCTCCGTGTTTTGACCTCAACGTGACATTTATGATGTTGTTCTATCGTTAATGTGCGTCTTCTTGGCAGCTGGTTGTGTGAAACAATGACTTTTTTCTATATGATGGAGACAGACCGTCTCTTCATGTGTAGCTGAGGGAGTGAGGCAGGAATCCTGCTCCTTTTCTTGCGGTAGTGTGGGCAACCAGAGAAAAGACATGAGCTGGGAAGCTCTGCAAGAGGCTACGCTGTTACTCTTACTCTTCCTGTGAGTCTTCTTGTGAGTCTTCTAGTATCACCAGGCTGAGTTCTAGTTTGGCATTTACATTCCTCTTGAATGTTGGGATAACATTTACTTTGCAAAGAACCCAAGTGAAGTAATGGACCTGTTCAATCTTGCTTAAGCCTATTTAAAAAACCACACCTTTCCAGCTCGAAGAACATCATGTTTTTAGCTCTGTTCAGACTACAAGGAAGTAATTTCTCAACTAAGAGGGTGGAAGGGTGCCAACAGAAGCCCTATTATTTGGCAGGCAGGAGGTAACCTTACAGTAAACAGCTGTCAACTTCACAGTCTGGCTGAATTTTAATGGCTCAGAGACTGAGGAAAGTTATGATTTTGCCTGAACCCTTGGGGGTCTGGGCTGAATTACTGAGGGCTACGTTAAAGCTATTGCGTTAGGGTCACATCACTTGTCTACATAAATTCCTCAAGCATGCCATTAAAATGTCAGTTCTTAACTTGGCTAGAACTATAAACCACTTCAGCATGGTTTCTATCTCCAATCTAATGTGCAACAATCAGAACAAGAGGACAGCTCTGTGGTTGGAGGCACTCTCACTTCTTAACAGTGTGCTGAAGTGGTTAAAAATGCTCCTTAACTTCTTTAGGAGAAAGAGAAGGGAGTCTTAGCTTGGGTAAAGCAGTAGCATTATTTACTGAGAGCCTTGATGGATTTGGTCTTCAAGTGCTGGAGACAGTACAGAAGTTACTACCAAGCTAGTGAAGGATTTGGAACATGCCTCGTATGAGGAATGGCAGAGGGATCTGGGGCTGCAGAAGAGCTTGAGGGGAGACCTTACTGTTCTGTGCAACTACTTGAAATGAGGTTGTAGAGAGGTAGGAGTTGGTCTGTTCTCCCCTGTGGCCAATGATAGGATGAAGGGAGATGATGTCAAGCTGCATCAGGGGAGGTCCAGCTTGGATATCTGGAGGAATTTCTTTCCTGAAATGGTTATTGAGACATCCTGCCCAGGGAGGGGGTTGAGTCACTGTGCATGGAGGTGTTGAAGAGAAGGATAGATGTTGTGCTAGGGGACATGGTTTAGGAGTGCTGATAGGGTTGTGAAAAGGTTGGACCTGATGCTCTTGAAGGTCTCTTCTAGCCAAAACTATTGTATGGTTTGAACTTCTAAGCTGTCAATGCCGTTCTGTTTCCTTATTCTTGGATGTACAACAAGATATGAAAAGGATTCTCAGACTCACAAAACATAGACAATGCCTTCAAAAAGTCTCTGTTTTAAGAAAAATACTTGCTGTGATTATTAGCAGTTTCAGAATACTGATGGGGATTGGGAAGCAGAAAGGTCTCAAACTTTTAAATTAGGCTGGTAGCAAGTACAACTGTGAATCACAACTTGGAAAGGGAGGGGAAAAAACCCCCTCCACCATTTGGAGATGACTGTGCTGAGGCAGTGATTTATGACTGTTTCTTAAGCATAAAGAAGGAACATTAAAATCTGTAGTGCAATTCTGGGCTAAGGTAAGTACCTTCGGTTGCTGCTGTGGACTAGGCACATGCACTCAGCTATCTGTCAGTGACAGCAGACAATTAAAGCAGTAATTTAATTGGGGAAACTGGAGCAAGGAGTGCTGGGATGAATATTGATACCTTAACGAAGGATCAAGCTGTGGTAATGGGTCCTGGTGGTAATGTGCAGGATGATGAGCGAGGCTTTTGATTTGAGGAAAGTTGAGAGAGATGCAAAATGACGAGTCAGTGAAAAACTACAAATTACAGGTGTGGTTTGCGAGTCAGGGATGTTTGCCTGCACCTGGAATGCCTTGTGAATGTTCACCTGCGTGGTGTTGATGGCTTTCTTGCAGACCTGAATAAGCCTGTGTGTTTTCTATACCAAAGCGCTGCCTGTTATGTGAGATGAGGGCAAATATACTGTGCTGCACTTGCGTTTTAAGCTGTAGTCTTTACATTATTCTGCTACTCCTACTCTGTAGGAGTCAGAAATCCTGCAGCTCTTCTCAAAAGGAATTATACTGCATTGCTCATGAGTGTATCCTCAAAATGGACGTCACTTGGAAGATAAACTTGTGCCCTGCAGAGAAGATAAAATGTAGATTTGTTGAAGCAAACAACAACAAAAAAGCTGTATATTGGATTTTTGAGTCCTCCTTATATTTTAGGGTCTGTAAAATGAGGCTCCTTGTCCTTTGTATTTCAAGTCAAGCAGGAACAACTGTTGAAAGTTTACTTGCTCACCCAGATTTTATGTCCCCTGTAATCAAGCACCTACCAAACTCCTGAATGATTTGTGGAGAAAAGCTGTATTTCTTCACTAAAAACCAGAGCAGAGGTATAAACTGGCTCCTAATGCCTTATCAATAAGAGTTTTATTTTGATATCAATGGAAGTTAATTTTCTTGATGTCTCACCAAAGGCATGGAGACACTTTCATTGCCTTCAAGCTTATTTCCAAAGACTTGTGCCTCTTCGCTTAGGATTTATTGCCTCTGCAAAGGTGCAGGTAACACGGGCTTTGTGCTGCAGGATAAGGTGAAGCTGGAGCAGGGTGGTTAGCAGATTGAGAAGGGTTCTCCTCTCCCTCTACCGTGGTTGAGACCACAGCTGGAATCTTGTGTTTGGTTCTGGGCCCCTCAGTTCCAGAAGGACACAGAGCTGCTGGAGAGAGTCCAGCACAGAGCCACAGAGATGATGAAGG
>JAOXOE010000702.1:14915542-14929298 GCA_028565055.1 Phoeniculus purpureus | reverse complement strand
AGGTGGGTGTCAGGAGGATGGAGCCAGGCTCTGCTCTGTATCATCTAATGATAGGACAAGGGGCAGTGGGTGTGAGCTGGAACAGAGGAGGTTCCACATCAATATGAGAAAGACCTTCTTCCCAGTGAGGAAGACAGAGCCCTGGAAGAGGCTGCCCAGGGGTGTCTCTTTCTCTGGAGACATTTAATCACACCTGGAAATGTTCTTGTGTGACTGAATCTAGGTGATCCTGCTGTGACAGGGGATTTGTCCAGATGATCTTTCGAGGTCCCTTCCAATCCCTAATGTTCTGTGATTTGCTCCTTCATGGTTCACCATAATTTAAGTAGGTCTGGAAATCATTCTTCAGAGCTACAACCACAACTTGATGGTGCTCAGCTGAGGCTTAGCCCAAAGACCATTGAAATCCATGGGAAGTTTCCCACTGATGTTGGTGGTTGTTGGATCACTTTTCAGTAGCTCTGGCAATGTTACATTCTCTATTAAACAATGGTCTGCTGCTGAAAAAAATTATCCCTGTCTGTAGGGTTTCTGTGAAGAGAGTTTGTCTTTGCTTCCCTTTAAGGGGGTCTACTGAACCACCTTCTCCCAGGCAACTAGCAACAGGATGAGATGGAAGGGCTTGAAGCTGCCAGTGGAGGGTTGAGTTGGATGTTAGGAAGCCCTTCCTCATAGAAGAGGTGATCAGACCCTGGACTGGACTACCCGGGGCAGTGGTGGCATCCCCATCCCTGGAGGTGTTGAAGCCAGCCTGGCTGTGGCCCTTAGTGCCCTGGTGTGGCCTCTGTGGTGATGTTGGGTCCTGGTCTGGGGTGGATGAGCCCAGTGGTCTTTTTTAGCCTCAGTAATTCTGTGAGACTCTGATTCTTGCCAACAATGCAGTCGTGAAGCTCCTTCATACTGTTGGCAAAGGGTAAAATGCTCACAGAATGGATGGGCTTCTTGATCCTGTGATGTGGATAAATACAGATGGCTGTGGGATAGAAATATTCAGAGTCACAGAACATTAGGGATTGGAAAGGACCTCAAAAGATTCAGGGGTATGTACAGGGGTCATCAAATCAAACCTTCAGACTAGATATTTTGTTTTAAACGCTGGATGATTTTCTGGCTGTTAGTAATGCTTGTGGCTCCAGCATGCAAGCCAAGCTAAGAATAATCACATCTTTTGCTTCAGGGCATAAGCTAATCACCTGCTGGGTTTGGCATAATTGGTTTAGGGCTTTATACTGGGAAGGGAGGTTCACTTTCTCTGAAACTTTTGAGTCTCAGCCACCCTTGGTGAAGGCTTTTAAGAGGCCAGAGTTTCCTGATCCCTTTTGACAGCTCCTTTGTCCATACAGTGATGTGGAACTAGGGCTGCTGAACATTCATGCTGGAGCCTTATTTTTGGATTTCCCGATTTAAAGCTGTTTGCGTGAGTTATTGGGGTGGATTGGACTAGATGCTGTTTTGAGGTCCCTTCCAATCCCTAATGTTCTGTATGTGGCAGAGACTACATGTATGTACTTGTGAGTTCCTTGCTGGTTTTGCAGTTCTGTCGAAAGCGGGGAAGATGCCAAATGATGTAAGGAGCAGACCTTGTGCTGAGCTGCTGGATGGTGTGCGCACGCACCGACCTGCACGCCGCCATTCGCGTGGCAAATGGCAAACTAATCCATTTATCTATCTGGTATCTGGACGCAGATAACTGATGAGCTACTTATAAATAACTAGGAGCTGTTTACAATGCTTTGCAGGCCCCAAATTAGAGAAGTAATAAGTTATAATAGCTTTTTGATTAACTCCTTGGCAGGGGAAGTTGGCTTTACCTGGTATGGAGCCTGTTGCTGGCAGTGGTTTTGCCAGAAAGCACCTGCTCAGGATTAATTCAGTGATTGAGTCTCTGCTCTTTTTAGTGAATGCGGTGTGTTTTCTTCAGCCTGGTTGGTCCTGGCTTCTGGCATGCGGGTCTTGAGCAGGGGACTGTAAACATTCCTCCTTCCAAGCCTTTTGATGGAAGCTGACTGTGTCTGCAGCCTGAGCACTCGGTGAGCAGAGATCATCCCAAGAGCAGCGTCTTGTTAAAGAAAAGCAGTAGGGAGTCTTCCGTACCCTTGAGCGAAATCAAATAGAAAGGAGCAGGCAATGAGATACCCGAAGCAGAGTTCTCTAGGAGTCTCAGAAAACCCCAAACTGATAAGATTCAATTCTATTGATTTTTTTTTTTTGGAGTAATTTCTGTTGAACTCTATTTGGTTTTTACTGTTAAATTAGATTTGGGTTTTCCCAGACTGTGCAGTATGTTCTTTGAAGACAGTTTGCCCTGCAGCTCCACCAGTGCATTAGATGACAAAGTTGGATGGGGTTGGTTTATGCTTTAGCAGTTTGATACCTGGCTGCCTTAGCTACTGCTGCTCCTCCACTTCAGCTGGACCTTTCCCTTCTAGGAATTTGAGCACCATCCACGGTTTTGCCAGTACAAAGGAGTTTCAAGTGAAAATCAAGGGCTGAAGTGTTTTCTCTCAAGATTGAAGTGAAATGACTAAATTTTAAGGTATTCTTACAGTGTACCCTACAGATCAGGGCTGCAAGTGCTATAGCAGTTTTATGCCCTCTAAAAGCATGATAGGAGTCACCTTGAAAGATCATCAAATCTAATCCTCATGCCACAGCAGGATCAACTAGATCCAGTTGCACAGGAACATGGCCAGGTGGGTTTTAAATGTCTCCAGAGAAGGAGACTCTACAATCCCCCTGGGCAGCCCCTTCCAGGGCTCTGTCACCCTCACTGGAAAGACATTCCTTCTCATATTGGTGTGGAACCTCCTCAATTCCAGTTTACACGCATTGGCCCTTGTCCTATCATTGGGTGCCCCTGAGCAGAGCCTGGCTTCATCCTCCTGACACCCATCTTTCACGTATTCAACATGATGGCACTGACCATAGTGTCATGGGACTGGGTTTGGTTGAGTTTTTTTACATATAAATGCGTCAGGGGAGGTTTAGATTGGATGTTAGAAAGAAGTTCTTTACTGAAAGGGCAGTTAGATACTGGAATGGATTGCCCAGGGAGGTAGTGATGTCACAGTCCCTGGATGTGTTTAAGGAACGAGTGGACGTGACGCTTAGGGATCTGATCTAGCAGTTAGATAATAGGATAAAGGTTGGACTCAGTGACCCTGGAGGTCCTTTCCAGCCATGAGGATTCTGTGATTCTGTTTACGGAAGAGGATTTTTAAGCTGAGGAGCATAAATGTACAAGACTCTGCTGGGGTTTTCTGCTGTTAACAAGAGATCTGGAACCTCCTTAGTGCCTCAATTCAGCTCAGCCTGCAGTAAATCTATAGCTGTCACTGGCTGGAGGTTGGAGCTCAAACAAGCACAAGGGGATTGTTAAGTCTTCTATTGCAGTTGGTTTGGGTTGTTTTTCTTTTGTGTACAAGTCAAGGTGTTGTCTCACATAGGAATAAGAAAGGAAATACTTTTTGCTTAACAGAAGAACAATAAAAAAACCACACCAAGGTGGTGGCTGAGTCAGAACTACAGGGAAGGGCTTCAAGCTCCAACAGGGTAGGTTTAGATTTGATAACAGAAGAATATTCTTCCCAGAGAGAGTGGTCAGGCACTGGACTGGGCTGCCCAGATTGGTGGTTGAGTCTCCGTCCCTGGATGTGTTTAAAAGTCACTTAGATGTAGTTGGGGATCTGGTTTAGGGGTGAACTTATACAGTAGGACTCGGTGATCCCAAGGGTCTTTTGTAACCTGAATGATTCTATGAATCTCCAGGACACGTGGGCCGGCAGAAAAGCCTCTAACACTGCTGAAGTATATGCGGCAGAGATTTTTCTCCAGATGAATACTTTTAATAAAACATTTTCCTAATTTCTACACAGTGGTAATCATTTTATTGCTTTTCTTTATCTGTACCTATTACTGTTCATAGAGTAGCTGCTCAGTTCTGACAGCCTAGCAGAAAGGCGTTCCAAGAGTAACTCAAGATTTGCGGAATTTAATAAAATTCTCTAAATTTCCACTTCAAAGTCCACGGGCACAGTTTACTGTAGCTGTTAAGACATTTTTAGCTGTAATATTTCGATCTGTAAAGGTAGTTATTTCATTTCCTGGTGATTTCCATGTTTCTCTTCTAAAGGAATTTAGGGTTTTTAAAGTTATCAGTCCACAATTAAGGCTTTTACAATCAGCTGGCCCCCAACTGTAGTAGCAAAGTAGTGGTCTGTGGGATTGGACTAGATGATCTTTCGAGGTCCCTTCCAATGTTCTGTGATTACAGAGAACAGCTGTGAATAAAGAAAACCCCTCAGTCTTACAAAGCCAGACCCAACTGCAGAGCAAGATTTGGGCAGGGTTTAGTTGTGAGAAGTTGTTAACAGATCCTGTATAAATGAGATCTTGAAAGGGAAACCGACTCAGCACAGGAATGTGTTTATCTATAGGATGCTTGTGCTTGTTCTTATCCAAACTTTGTCTTTATTCAGCTGAACAATCCTTTAGTTTCTCAAGGGAGCCTTGTTTTTACCCTCTCACCAGTCACAAAAGAAGGTATCTGGAATGTGTGGAAGTGATAAACACGATTCTCACCGGCCACCGGGGATACATTCAGCTGTGAGCCAGGACCTTGTTTTGAGATTAATTCATTGTGTACATCTTCAGAAGTCAAAGACTTTCAAAGCAGAGTCTAAATTATAAACATGTGCTTCTCCTCAAGCCTACAGCAGGCTGTTAATGATTGTAATGGTAGGGTTTCTTTCCAATGAACCTCAGAGTAAAGTGTTTTCTTGAGCTGGCTGTTCTCAGAATATCTGTTTTGAAAGCCTTTTGGTCTCTGCTCAGGAGCTCTCTGTTGCCTTAGAGATACTCTTGTATATTGTGTACATGAAATACACCCAACAAAACTGCCTGGGGAGTCTGCCACAATCACTAAAATAACACTTGGGTCCCACCACAGATGGTTCCAGCTCCTGATGGTTTGCCAGGCTGGTTTTGACAGGCTACATTGGAGATGAATAGAGGCTTTTATTGTGTGCCTTGGAGAAATTAAAGAATTAAGTATGTATTGTGATCCAGAGGTGAATAGATGGAGAATGCTTGTCTGTAGATGTGTTTCTTTTCTTCCCAAGGTTACTTTTGTTTTGCCTGGGTGGTAGAAGTTGTTTCGTACTTGCCTGTGTTTTGGTACCTTGGATATAAATTTTTCATACTTGATGCAGCCATAGAAATCCCCAGAGAATGAAGATACCTATATTTCACAGAATCTTAGGGGTTGGAAGGGACCCTTCGAATATAGAGTCCAACCCCCCTGCCACAGCAGGACCACAAGTGGGGCAGATCACTCAGAAATGCATCCAGCCAGGTCTGGAATGTCAGAACACTCCACAACCTCTCTGGGGAGCCTGTTCCTGTGCTCTGTCACCCTCACAGTAAAGAAGTTCTTCCTCATGTTGAGGTGGAATGTCCTGTGCTTGAGCTTGAATCAGCTGCCACTCATCCTATCCCAGGGCACAGTAAAAAGAGGTTGTCTCTGCCTTCTTGACACTCAGTTCTCTTGTATTTGTAGACATTGTTTAGATCCTCTCTCAGCCTTCTCCAGACTAAAAAGCACCAGGTCTCTCAGCCTTTCCTCCTAAGGCAGCTGTTCCAGTCCCTTCTTCATCCTCATATAGCCCTCTGTTGGATTCTCTCAAGTAGTTCCCTGTCCCTCTTGAACTGGAAAGGCCCAGAGCTGGATGCAGTAATCCAGGTGAGATCTCACTAGGGCAGAGTAGAGGTGGAGGAGATAATTGCCATGATGGGGGAAATAATTAATCATTATTAATGTCACAGAACATTCGGGATTGGAAGGGACCTCGAAAGATCTTCCAGTCCAATTCTTCTGACACAGCAGGATCCCCTAGACCAAGTCACACGGGAACATATCCAGGCAGGTTTTAAATGTCTCCAGAGGAGAAGACTCCATACATGATTGTGTATCTTTATTCTAATTCTTTGAGGACATCATCTCTTAATATCTAAAAGGGCTCTACCGCACAGCGCAGGTGTCTGTAGGTTCACATGTACAATATAAGGTGCAGGGAGCAAGAGCAACCACTGAAAATCCAGCAGAGGGTAATATTTAGTGTCCCCAGGAATGGATTTACCTCCAAGGATGCATTAAATGTCTCATTATCTCCTCAGCTCATGCTCAGTTTAATGCAGATCAGCTTCGGTCCAAACGTCTCCTGTTTGAAAAACTGAAAGTGAAGTCTGGATCACCTCGATCCAGTCACATAGGAACACATACAGGTGGGTTTAAACATCTCCAGAGAAGGAGACTCCACAACTCTCCTGGGCAGCCCGTTCCAGGGCTCTGTCACCCTCACTGTGAAGAAGTTCCTTCTCATATTGATGTGGAACCTCCACACTCACTCTCTTTGCCCCTCATCCTATCACTAGATGACATTGAGATCATCTAGTCCAATCTCCCTGCCACAGCAGGATCATCAAGTCCAGCCTATGACCTGACATCAACACAATCAGCTAGACCATGGTGCTAAGTGTCGCATCCAGTTTTTCCAGGAGGAATCTGTTCTTTGTTTCTCTCAATTCTTGCACATTTTTTCGGGCTTTTAAACTTTTCGTGGAGTAAGTAGAATCCGATTCTGTGGCTGCTCATGGATCATTTTAAGTTTTACAAGAAATCTCTCTCCTTCTAGCTTGAAGTTAAATGTAGGCATGCATGCAGAATCAAAGCCTTAGATTACAGTCAGGAAGTGTAAGTATTAGATGGGCTCTGCAGTGGGCTTTAATCTGCCTCTCTTATTTGACCTCCCATTTATTTGGATGCACTGGAATGTTTTACGCTTTATGCAGCCTTGCACTGGAACTATCTGTCTCCTCCTTTAGTTCTGACTGGCTTTATTACATGAACCGCAGAGAATCTGGTTAGGCACTGATGTGTTGTAACAATATTTAACTCTAAGAACCCAACTGGAATTGGAATAAAACTGGTGATATATAAATACACAGGCTTAGCATCCCACATCCACACACTACATAAATTCTTCGTGAATTAGGGAATTAGGCCTCTAGCTCTCTTCACATTCCTGTACGGAACAAACACGCAGGATGTTTATTCAGTGCAACGTGTTTCCCAAAGCAGACCATTAATTCATGTGCTGGTTGCATAGGAGTTTCTAATCCTAGAGACAGTCATTATAATTATTCATTATTTTTAATAGTAGGATAAGTATTATATTTATTAAGTATGTCAGGCTCTTCTCAATGGCATCCAATGATAGGACAAGGGCAACAGGTGTGAGCTGGAACATAGGAGGTTCCACATCAATCTGAGAAGGAACTTTTTCCCACTGAGAGTGACAGAGCACTGGAAGGGGCTGCCCAGGGAGGTTGTGGAGTCTCCTTCTCTGGAGACATTTACAACCTGCTTGGCCATGTTCCTGTGCCACTGGATCTAGGAGATCGTGCTGTGGCAGGAGGATTGGACTAGATGATCTTTTGAGGTCCCTTCCAATCCCTAATGTTCTGTGATTAACAAGATCATTGGGACCAAGTGAGCAAAACACACCAGTGTATCCCATCATGTGAAGCTTATCCTCTTTGAGTGTTTCTAGTGACCTAGTAACCATTCCTCTGCTTCAAAATGACTCGTCTAGACTGATAAATTTTTGCTAGTAACCTGTACAGAGATGGAATTTGTCCCTACAGAGATGTGATTTTAATCTATCATCAAGAAGATATTTGTAGCCAGCTTTTGTGCAGTGGATTATTGATAGCACCTCTGCCTTTATGCTTAGGATGTCAAGTAAGTGAGGCAAGCGCTAAAGAATTTCAATGGACTGCCTCAAACCTCCCAGAACTGGCAAATAAAGTGCAGAGTGGGTTGTGTTCTCATATATTTTTCAAATGCTACAGAGGAAAATAAATCACCACAAATACTGAGACGTGTATAAGTTGCAGTCTGAAACATGGCCGCTTCCCGAGCTGCAATAAGAAGCTGTTCTCTGCATTTGAAGGTATCAGGCTGAGGTGGTCTGACACTGCCTTCCTTATGGCTCTTTCCAGCCTTCTCGTATTTGGATAGCGTGATCGAAGCTTTAGCCCAGAGTCCTCTGCACAAATGACAGTACCTGGGGCAGAACATGACAGACTTCAGCAAACAGATTAAAGGGACGTTGAAGCAGCTTTCTGCTCTCTTTCATTACTTCTGTGTGTGCGTGTGGTCCCGTACTATCGCAGCGCGTATGGAAATACGGCGGTGCACGTTCCTGTGCGATTTGAGCTAGGGGATCCTGCTGTGGCAGGAGGGTTGGACTGGATGATCTTTTGAGGTCCCTTCCAATCCCTAATGTTCCGTGATTCTGTGATAACCTCTAGCACAGAAATGAGAGTGAGGGGGTTTCTGTCCTCCTGTGGGAATTGCCAGAAGATCTGCTGTTGGTGCTTCTGTGATCATTTTGTACTCTGCCTTATTAGTGGAGTTGCACAGGGATGTAAATTGTGGTTCAGTTTAAACAGTGTTAGTTTTACAAGCTGAATGAAGGAAAACATCCTGCATGCTTGGCTCAGTGAACTCAGCTTCCAAATGAGCGACTTGGTTGCTGTGCCTTTGCTTCTTAGTTTTCATGAGGAGGTCAGGAATCCTTTCCAAGAGAAGAATCACGCAGTTAGTTACTCTGAATCTGGATGGTAGAAGTGCTTAAAATTTCAGATGAGGCTTGGTGAAAGCTTGCACTGAGGGCTGGCTGTGCAGACACCGTGTGTACCCTCTGGCACTGCAGTGTTTCACTCACTCAGTGGGAAGACCTACGTACGCATCTGGTGTAGGTTTTATTGGAGACCTAATGCGTGAGTCCACCACTGGAAAATAAATCAAGGTTTATATATCTAAGGTATTTTCCAATTGGAAAGGTTTTGTTCTATAGGAGCATTCTGATTTTCGCTATCTCGGACCTCTGAACCCCCTTGGAAACCTAGTTCTTGTAGTCACTGAGTGACTAGAGAGTTGCAGAAAAACAAAACAGGAGCACAGAATCACAGACCATAAGGGATTGGAAGGGATCTCAAAAGTTGGGGCTGTTGAGTTTGAGGAGGCTAAGGGGACACCTCATCGCTCTCCACATCTGTCTGAAAGGACACTGCAGAGATGTTGGTGTTGGTCTCTTCTCACAGATAATTAGCTACAGAAGTAGAGGGAAGGGCTTCAAGCTTCACCAGGAGAGGATTAGACTGGACATCAGGAAGAAATTTTTCCCGAAGAGAGTGGTCAGGCACTGGACTGGGCTGCTCTGGGTGATGGTTGAGTCCCCATCCCTGGATGAGTTTAAAAGCCATTTAGGTGTAGAAGATGCTTAGATGTAGTGTTGGGGTATCTGGTTTAGGGGTGAACTTGTGGAGTAGGGTTGATGATTGGACTGGATGATCTCAGAGGTTTTTTCCAACCTGAATGATCCTGTGAACTTCAGCTGTTGCAGTACATCCAGAAATTAATAAAAAGATAGCAGACGTTTATATCGAGCTGGCATATGGTTTTGATAGCTCTATTTTAGCAATTTCCCTGAACTGGAAGGCATTGTTTTTTCTGTTAGTCCTGTAAAGACGTTTGCAGCGTGATGGATAACGCATCGTGAATAATTAGACAACGTGGAGCCGTAAATCTCAGCAGAGACAATGCATCTCTCGGGTTAGTTGTTTCTTCTGCAGGGGGCTGCATTCAATGGTGGAGCAGAACCATTCGTTTTCGATACATTCCATTTGCATGTAATCTTTCACGCTGAAGAAAAACAAGCCATATGATAGTTTGCACGTCAATTAAAGCAGGTTAGGGATGAAAGACTGTTTACGGAAGGGTGGAAGCAAAGTTTTTCAGTTGAAGAATTAGCTCTTGGCTAGAGACTAATACCTGTGCAAAAATCAACAGTGGCCTCATTACGAACCTACCTTCCTTGGATCCCCGCAATTAACAAAGCAAATGAATGGGAAGGGCTTGTCTTGTAATTAGTGCAGGTTGGGACATCTGAACTGTCCCAGCAAGAGCATCTGAACTTTCCCAGTGCAGTGAAAGAAAACTTCAAAGAAGTCATTATTCTTTCAGTTCAGTTGGCTGATTGGCTGATGCTGTCAATTGGGTTTTTGAAAGGATTAGCTCCCTGCTGTGGCAAATAAGTGTTGAAATGCTGATTTCAGAGAGACCATTCAGAACGAAAGCTGCTTTTTCTTTCTATTAATCTTATTCCCATGTGTCACTAGAATGTAGGAGGTGGGAAATCAAGGAGGAATCTGCATTTTGATAGGAGTGGACTTTGACCTTCTTGTGATACCGTCTCTCCTTTGTTGGATTGTGAAGATTTGAGTGTTAGACTGTCAATTAGCTGTCTTAAACCCATGAGTCTTTAAAATAATTGAAGTGGATGAAATGGGCTGCCCAGGGGGGTTGTGGAGTCTCCTTCTCTGGAGACGTTTAAAACCCGCCTGGAAATGTTCCTGTGTGACTTGGTCTAGGTAATCCTGCTGTGGCAGGGGGATTGGATGATCTTTCGAGGTTCCGTCCAATCCCAAATGTACTGTGATAGCGTGAAAATGCACCAATGAGAACCACGCTATGGGACGGGAGGGTATGCTCACTAGTAGAAAGTTCTTTACTATTAGCTGTTGTTGCAGGTCTCCTACAGCCAACTCTTCTAGCCAAAGCAATGATTTTCTGTAAGCTTCTCCAGGTTTGTGCCTTTAGTCACAAGGACACGCATGCTGCATTTTTCCAATGCTGGTGCCATGCCAATAAACTAATAACACAGTGTTCTTAATGAGGTGGCAGTTTTCCTACCTCGGAAAATTAAGTATGTCAGTCTGCGGCAATTTGGCATGAGGTACCTCTGCCCATATCGCTGTCTTCCAGTAGCGGTGAGGACAAAGTGCTGCTATTATCCATAAGCCCAGATCGAACTTGAAGTTTCTCTGTGCAATATATCTCAAGCTCATCCCCCAATCAGCAGTCTTCCTACAGAAGTCAGAAGGGCCTTTTCATGAGTGCTGCTGCTGCCCAGAGAGGAAAGGGAAGGAGACACAAATCACATTAGGGATTGGAAGGGACCTCGAAACACCATCCAGTCCAATCCCCCTGCCACACTAGGATGCTGTAGATCAAGTTGCACAGGTACATGTTGAGTCAGGTTTTAAATGTCTCCAGAGGAGGAGACTCCACAACCCCCTGGGCAGCCCCTTCCAGTGCTCTGTCACCCTCACTGTGAAGATGCTCCTCCCAGGGAGATGGCTAAGTCACCGTTCCTGGATGTGTTTAAAGGTCGTTTGGATGAGGTGTTGAGGGATCTGGTTTAGGCATGAACTTGTAAGGTATAGATGGTTGGACTCAATGATCCCAGGTGTCTTTTCCAACCGGAGTGATTCTGTGATTCATACTGATGTGGAGCCTTCTGTGTTCCAGCTCACACCTATTGCCCCTTGTCCTATCACTAGATGACACTGAGCAGAGCCTGGCTCCATCCTCCTGTCACCTGCCCTTTCCATGTTTACGAAAGGTTAAGCATTACTCCTTCACAGCTTGCGGATGCTTGAATAATATGCACATTATTGTGTAAACAAAATGGATGCGATCAACTTAGGGACATGAAAAATGAAACCAACCTTTGCTTAGAAGAGGTACTTGTGCTTCTTGGATTAACCAGCCTCAGGAAAAGCAGGGTTTTGCAAAACACTGTGTAACTGTGCCAATAATTTTCCATAGAGCTTGAGTGCTTTTCCCTGGCAAAACACCCTTAGAGTAAGGATTGCAAATGCTGTAGTGAGGGGAAAAAATATTTGTTATTTTAAAAAAAAATATGTAAGTAGTCAGAGGAGTCACTGCAAGAAATTACAATAGATCTGTGTTCTGGGCATCTTCTTTGGTTCTGCTGACTCCTGTGGAAAAATAGGTGTGTGCTATTCTTTACACCAGTTAGCATTGCAGAACCAATACATCTCTAGGAAGGAACGAGCTGAGTTCTGACCTGGCTGTATTAATTAAGTCCCAAATGTAGACTCTTATTATAGATGATAACACATGAACCACAAACAGCTCAACTTGATGGTCAGATCTCAGGCTGAATGTTAGTGGTGGAAATGAGGAAACCTTGAAAGTCAAGTAAATCCCATCAGGAGCGACTCACAACAATGGACATTGAACTCTCTGACACCACTCACAGGCTCATTTTTCAGCGTATAATTGGGCTTTAACACAAATTACTTTTGGTCCTTGCTGTCCTTGAAGTCCTCTTTGTTCATCTGTAAAACAGATGCTCTTTGGGTATAGACCAGCTCAGCGCAATGGAGACACTAGTGCTTCTGTGACCAGTTCCCTTCTAGCCTACACTGACATACAAATGGTACTTGGCTAGTAACAGGGATGAGAGAAATTTCCCTTCCTATAACCACAGGTGTCTTTTGCATTGCAAATTGATTTATTCTTTCCTCCGGTCATGTTTACGCTTTGATTTTGTCCTGATTGTTCTAAGAGCTCAAATTTGAGAAGACGTTTTAAGGATTTGTTCCTGTATGATTTGGTCTAGGTGATCCTGCTCTGGCAGTGGGATTGGACTGGATGATCTTTTGAGCTCCCTTCCAATCCCTAATGTTCTGTTTATATGTTAGGGCCTGGGAAATAGATCTTACGAGGACAGACTGAGAGAGTTGGGGCTACTTAGCTTGAGGAAGAGGAGGCTGAGGGGAGACCTCATCACTCTCTACAGCTATCTGAAAGGACATTTTAGAGGTGTTTGTGCGGGTCTCTTCTCAAAGGTCATTAGCGACAGAACCAGAGGGAAGGGCTTCAAGCTCCAACAGGGTATGTTTAGATTGGACGTCAGGAAGAAGTTCTTCCTGGAGAGAGTGGTCAGGCACTGGACTGGGCTGCCCAGGGTGGTGGTTGAGTCCCCATCCCTGGGTGAGTTTAAAAGTCACTTAGATTTAGTGTTGGGGGATCTGGTTTAGGGGTGACCTTGTAGAGTAGGGTTGCTGGTTGAACTCAATGATCTCAAGGTTTTTTTCCATTCTGAATGATACTTGATTCTAAGGATGTGAAACTATTTCTGAGGGCAGTAGGAAATTACTGTGTGGTTAAAAATGTGCAGTTATAGTTTTCTCGGCTGACAATGTCTAACTTCAAAGCAATTTCCTGTCCTGTTAAAGACTGCTTTAATTTTAACAGATGGTGCCGTTTTTCATCATCAAAACCGTAAACCTTTAGGTAATTTACTTACATGTAATTTGTATTTATTTCCCTGCAGGTTCTTAATTTTGGTAACGTAATAGCTCTCACTGGAGTCTGCCATGTACAACTGTTGAGTGCCAAATACCCAGCATTGATTTTCGTATTGGCTTATATCAGTTGAGCCATTAGTGTAAAATGGATGGGGAAACACATCAGATATAATATTCTGAATGTTTTCATTCTTCAATCTGATATTAATAATTCAGAATGTATTTAACAGGGAATATGCATTAAACCTTTGCCAGGAGTGGGAAATAGATTTACCACAGGCCCTTTAGACTTTGTTGGTTACGTGTTGGCTTATTCACTGTTCCCTTTGTATCTGTCTGCCGTGTGCAGCCTCACAGAACATTAGGGATTGAAAGGGACCTCAAAAGATCATCTAGTCCAATCCCCCTGACACAGCAGGATCACCTAGATCAAGTCATAGGATCATAGGATCATAGGATGTTAGGGGTTGGAAGGGACCCAAGAGATCATCGAGTCCAACCCCCCTGC
>JAOXOE010000702.1:14885681-14903124 GCA_028565055.1 Phoeniculus purpureus | reverse complement strand
AGTGAAGGAGACTCCACAACCACCCTGGGCAGCCTGTTCCAGTGCTCTGTCACCCTCACTGTGAAGAAGTTCCTTCTGATATTGATGTGGAAATACGTGTTTTAGCTTGCACCCATTGCACTAGATGCCACTGAGCAGAGCCTGGCTCCATCCTCCTGACACCCACCCTTCACATATTTATAAACATGAAAGAGGCCACCCCTCAGTCTTTGTTTCTCCAAGCTAAAGAGAACCCAGCTCAAATTCATGCCATTCTTGAACCTACCAGTTCTTGAGACAAGAATGAACCAGTTCAGTCTTGAACCTCCCAGCCAATGGCCTACAGCTTCCCAAAGAACTAATAAGCTGATGAGTTTGGGAAACAAGTGTTGTATTTAGAAGGGTTCATCTGGCAGGGGAATTGGACTAGATGATCTTTCGAGATCCCTTCCAATCCCTAATGTTCTGTGATTCTGTAAATTTATTCCTTTTTCTGGCCAAACCAAAAGAAATCTGTTGTGGAGAGCAAGAAGTTTGATCGAGGAGCTGGTTTGCTCTTTAATTTATAAAATGCTTGCTCCGGGGGTGTTTCAGAACACAGATGTGAAAGTGAGAATAACGTATACATGTTGTTTTGAATTTGTTTTCTTGATTACATAAGTTATGTCCCTAATTTTGTCTTTTATTAACAGCTGTCATTTTTTGTTCCCCTTTCACATATAGCCCAGGTAACATCACACCCCTGTAAATCAGTCTAATAACGACACGATGTATGTATATTATTATTTAACCATTGCTCTCTAGGGCACAGTTATGTCAGTCATGTTTTATAGAGAGTTTCCAGAGACTGTTATAATCATTACAATCTGTTCTGTGGAAAAACCCTGCAAATCAGCGTTTTCTTGGTATTTCAAGTTGTTGTGTGGGTAAATAGCAACCGGCTCTATGAATAACGTGATCCTATAGGCATTGCGGGGAGGAACGCGTGAGGAATATGCAACCGCAGCGCTGAATACATGAATAATCTTTAGAGGAGGTATTATTGCAAAGACTTTTTCCAAGCCATCTAACCCGAGAGCCGCCCGTGCATTTATGCCTGTAAATGCAAAGGTATTAGTATGCGCCGCTGTCTTCTGGGAACCTGTCGGATGCACGTTTGGGGCTGTCGTGAATCATTTGGTGTATGTATTAAGTAGCCAGCAAATTGTGCTTAAATCAAAGATAACTGATTGCTGTTTTGGATGCTGCTTTCTACGAACTGCCCAAAAAGGAGGATGAAATTGGAAGTTGCATACGCTCACGTTTCGCTATGCACAATGATCTAGAATTTAAAATACTTAAATCTCCTTTTGGTTGATATCTAGTCGGAGTGAACTCCCTAAATATTCCTTCTAGCAAAACTCTCTTGTAACTCAGATACAATTTATGCCAACACTGATGTGATGAACAACAGACTGTAGATCGTTTCTCGAGTAATTTTCATGCACAAGACATTTGGAGGCCCCAACCACAAAGAGGACATGAGGCAAGTAATCCTAGCGTGGTTTGCCCCGTTTCACATCATATCTCAATTTATCAGGGCATTTGTATGCTGCACACTGTGTCCCAGTTAGTTTAATTGCAGCAATGACTTGCGCCGACCTGCACCTGATAAATTCCTTTCCAGATCGTGGTGATATCTGTTAAAGCAGAGGTTTTGTCCTTTTTCCGTGTCCAGTGTTCTGCTTTAGAATGTTGTTGATTTAAAGCGCTAATAACTTAAAATTCTTTTTTCAAAACATATTGATTCTATCCAAACAAACTGGAGCTGTTTAGTCTTCTGAAGAGAAGGCTGAGAGGGATCTTATTAATGTCAATAAATATCTGAGGGATGGGTGTCAAAAGGAAGAGGCCAGTCTTTTTTTTGGTAGTGCCCGCTAATAGAACATGGGAATAATAAGGATAAGCTAGAATGTAGGCAGTTCCTCCTCAGCATCAGGAGAAACTTCTTTACTGTGAGGGTGACAGAGCCCTGACACAGGCTGCCCAGAGAGGTTGTGGAGTCTCCTTCTCTGGAGACACTTAAAACCTGCCTGGACATGTTCTTGTGTGATTTGATCTAGGTGATCCTGCTGTGGCTGGGGGATTGGACTAGATGATCTGTAGACATCCTTTCCAACCTCTAACATTCTATGATTCTTCTAAAATGGGAGGACATTTAGCCACAGTTATCCCTATATGTCTCATTATCCAACTTGTGGGAGCATGGCCAAATCACAGGTAAGGAGGAGGTAACTCAGTCTCCTTTTTTCCAAGCTCAAGAGCCCCAGCTCCCTCAGCCTTTCCTCATCAGGGAGATGCTCCACTCCATCATCTTTGTGGCTCTGTGCTGGAGTCTATCCAGAAGTTTTGGTGTTTGCAGCTTTAGGGTAAACTGTGAGTAAAAACTGAGGGTAAAATCTCTATCAGGTAGTCCACTGGCAGAATAGTTTAAGGATTCATAAGCATCAGATCATCTTCTTGCATTTACAGTATTTATTTAGTGGGTTGACCACTGCTTATCAAATGTGTGCTTTGTCTTCACAAAGTTCAGACCACATTGCTGAGAATCTGCTCCTCCCAAATGCTTAAAATTAAGGCGTTTATTCCCGAAGGTGCTGTAAGTAGTTACAGAAGGAGCATTGCTAATGAGGAAATCCATATTTATGTGTATTCCAGTTACACCGTAGGTTTCCTTAATAAATGCATGAAGTACTCAATGTAGAAGATGGGATATGGGCTTTGCGTTGTGAGTCATAACTGTGTGGATCATGGGGGTATGAGAATCACAGAATCACAGAACATTAGGGATTGGAAGGGACCTTGAAAGATAATCTAGTCCAGTTCCCCTGTCACAGCAGGATCACCTAGATCAAGTCGCAGAGGAACATGGCCAGGTGGGTTTTAAACATCTCCAGAGAAAGAGACTCCACAACTCCCACTGTCATCCTCACCCTGAAGATGTTGACATCAGATGTTAACCACAGTTTTGTATAAAAGTGAGAAGAACAACTGATAAAGTTTCAGGGAGAGATGCCCAGTGTGAAACTCTTTGGATGCTTCTTTCACAAGCTCCAGTAAGTGCAGTATCTGAAATATGGAAAAGGTCTTGCCAGCAACTTCTGTCAGCCTAACCTGTCTGTAGGGAGGATGTGCCCGTATGCCAGCAGGATCAGAAGGGAAACTGTGTGTATGGAATGGAGAGGACTTGAGCAGCTGGAGTTGAATATGTTTCTCTAGGAAATGCTGATTATCAAAGTATATTAAGAAATTGCTTCTTCGATTTGGAAGAGGATTTGTCTTGACAAGCCCTTCTAAGGAGAGCATGCTGAAAGCACGAGGGATCTGAGCCATCACGAAAGGATACCCTACGTACCGCTTAATATGGCACCAGTGTGTTCAGTGTCATTGCCTCAAAACAGTCTTTTTTCTGCCTCTGTGCTTCATAAGAAATATCCTCAGAATCCTAAGAGAAAGGGACTCTAACTGCAGATATTCTGTAATGAAAACAGTAAGCGATTTAGCTTTGCATCCTGCCACAGCAGCTTTCTTCAACAGCACTTTATTGAGGCTCCTTCCAGATATTCCAGGTGTTTCTGAGCTGTTCATGTAAGGCCCTATGATGAGTCATGAAACATCATCAGAACATTCCTACAGGTCTGGGATTTTAGTAAAAGTGAAGGGGATTCCTGCTCGCTTCTTCCGTCCAGCTTCTCGCAACACAAAGCTGTTTCATCCAGGTCTATCGCTGCAACTTGAAGCGCTGAAAAGAGATGCTTGTCAGCAGTGAGCTCTAGTTACTTCCCTTAGGATAGTTTCGCACATCACTCTGACAGGGTGTTTTTGCTGATGCTCAGGTCTAAATATTAATGTGCTGCCCTTCCTTCCTGTCATAGCTCCCTCTGATACCCCACGTTACTCCTGGGCCTCTGTACTTTTTGATTACATGCACTCTTTCTCTTCTCCATTCTCATGGCTTGATTCCTTTGTGGTTGAAAACACTTGGCCTTCATTTCAGGGAAAGAGGAGACTGAGGGGTGACCTCATTGATGTCTATAAATATGTGAAGGGTGGGTGTCAGGAGGATGAAGCTAAGCTCTTCTCAATGTCATCTAGTGTTACTTACATACATACATAGTGTTACTCATACTTTGAGGGGCAATGGGTGTGAGCTGGAACATAGAAGGAACATCACAGTGAGAGTAATGGAGCACTGGAACAGGCTGCTCATGGGGGTGGTGGAGTCTCCTTCTCACGAGAGGTTTAAAACTCACTTGGATATGTTCCTGTGCGACTTGGTCCAGGTGATTCTGCTGTGTCAGGGGGATTGGACTAGATGATCTTTTGAGGTCCCTTCAAATCCCTTATGATTCTGTGATTCGTATTGATGTGGAACCTCCTCTGTTCCAGCTCACACCCGTCACCCTTTTTCCTGTCATTGGGTGCCGCTAAGCAGAGCCTGGCTCCATCCTCCTGACGCCCACCCTTCACATATTTATAAACATTAATGAGGCCACCCCCTCAGTCTCTGTTTCTCCAGTCTCAAGAGACCCAGCTCCCTCAGCCTTTCCTCATCAGGGAGATGTTCCACTCCCTTCATCATCTTCATGGCTCTGCGCTGGACTCTCTCCAGTAGCTCTGTGTCCTTCTGGAACTGAGTGGCCCAGAACTGGACACAATATTCCAGCTGTGGTCTCACCAGGGCAGTGTCCTTCTTAAACTGAGAAGGTCCAAAAGATGCATTATTCATAAAACTGAGTTACTTTCAGTTCTAGCTCTAGAACCTTTGTTGTCTGTCAGCCAGCGAGTGTTCACACCCAAAACCCCTGCACATCCCAAAGAGTGAATGGAACATAACACAGCAAGGAATTGGTTAAAGGCTATAACCACAAGTAGAAAGTAACTGCATTGTTTTACCTTTAATTTGAGTACAGTATGCTACTACTCACTTGCATCTCTTAATTAGTTTTCCTCCTTCAAATTGGACAAGACCCTTGATTATTTGTACCTGTGTTTCCGTTATCGAGCACCGCCGCTGCGTGCGGTTCCAGGTTCCATATTTGCAAAAGCTCCTGTCATAAACCCTGCTATCTTTGCATGTCTGCAGTTGCGTGAGTCGGTAAATTGTTTATTTGCTCAGTGGGAGTTCACTCAGGACATTGAGGGCTATTTCCTCTTAATTAGTTCCCTAGAGTCTTCTCATAAAAAATTCCCTTAGTCTTCAAGGAGTCTGTTTGGGGTCATTATTTTCTTGATAAATGTACTCACCACCACCCCAGATTTCCCAGAAGGGAGACTGCAGGGTAGAAGAATGTTGTGTTGCATGTTATACTCCATGATTGGTTCAAATTACTCAATTTACCCAGCATTTTCAAAACAACAATCCTAAATCATCAGTCAGCCACATCCTACTTCCAGTGCTGATGCCAGACAGTCGTTTTCCCTCAGAGCATCATTGAACAGGAGCTCTCCTCAGCTTGTTTCATACTTTGATGAACTAGATGGCTGCAGGGACTGTGCTGAGATTTGAGACACTGCATTTTGAGATGTTGCTAGTTGTTTCTGTTGTGGATTGCTCTGTAGGAAAGGAATGGACAACACAGATCTTGCTCACGCGGGGCAGGTATTATTGACCTGTGAAATTTACCGTCATATTTTACTGACTGAGATGTCATCTTGTCAGACAGGGATGCTAATGCAAGGTGCTTTATCTTGTCTAGGCTTTGAAAGGGAACCTACAACCAAACCTAAGATAGTGCTGAGAGAGTTTGTCATTTATTGAGCAGGAACTAATGAAACAAAGCACTGTTGGTTTGGACTTTAGAGCAATAAGTACCTCCTCAAAAGTATTTCCTTCAATGATGACTCAAATTTTAGCTCAGTCTTATGTGGATGTGTTGCTTTTTCCTTTTATGCTGTATCTTGTGATGAGTGTGCTCATTCACAGAATCACAGAACATTAAGGATTGAAAGGGGCCTCAACAGATCATCCAGTCTAATCCCCCTGCCACAGCAGGATCCTGTAGGTGGGTTTTAAATGTCTCCAGAGAAGAGGAATCCAAAACCCCCTGAGCAGCCCCTTCCAGTGCTCTGTCACTCTCACCATGATGTTCCTTCTCAGATTGATGTGGAACCTACTATGTTTTAGCTCACACCCATTGCTCCTTGTCCTATCATTAGATGCCCCTGAGCAGAGCCTGGCTCCATCCTCCTTACACCAACCCTTCACATATTTATCAACATTAATGAGGTCGCCTTTTTTCAAAGCTGAAGTGCCCCAGCTCCCTCAGCCTTTCCTCAGCAGGGAGATGCTCCACTCCCTTCAGCATCTTTGTGGCTTTGTACTGGACTGTCTCCAGGAGTTCCATGTCCTTCTTGAACTAAGGGGCTCACAACTGGACACAATACTCCAGATGTGGTCTCAGCAGGGCAGAGTAGAGGGGAAGGAGAACCTCTCATGATCTGCTAACCAACCCCTTCTGATCCACCCAAGGATGCCGTTGGCCTTCTTGGCCACCAGGGCCCATTGCTGACTCATGGTCATCCTGCTCTTCACCAGGAGCCCCAGGTCCCTTTCTCCTACAATAATTACAGAATAAAAACGTTTCTGTTGACAGGAAATGAACCCTTTTTAATCGTATGATTATTTGACTGGATGATCTTTCGAGGTTCCTTCCAATCCCTAATGTTCTGTGAAAAGTTAGGATTATAGAAGTGTGTTATACACCTACCCCTGAGGTCTGCAATCATGACACAGGTCATTCTCGTGCCTTCTCTGAATTGCAAGAGTGCAACAGAAGGGCTGCATCACTCCAAACACTGTGAACAGCGAGAAGCTGAGAAAAAGAGCTGCTGTGCAGTCTGGACATACTAGTTAGTATTGATCTGCGCCTACAACTTACCGCTCGATACCTCATTGTATCCGCCCACCTCTAGAAACCAGCTGAAGCAGCTGCGGTGGCCACCTCAGGAGCGTAGGACATGCAGCCACACTGACTGCACCCTCTACTGGTTACTGCCCAGACCACACACGGGCTTGATTCTTTAAAAAATTGAATTATTATTATTATTGTTTTCTCAGCTCCAGGAAAAATTTCCTCAGCCTGGAAAAATAAAGTTTGCCAGCAAAAAAAATTTATAGCATCACCTTTAATGTAATAGGGAAACCTGGGTGACCTGTTTGTCTGCAGTTGGGAAGGAAGCAAAAGGTGTGAGAAACAGAAAACTAATGAATTCCTTCATCTTGCTGGACAAACTTTATTGAGGGACCCTTCCAATCCCTAATGTTCTGTGATTTTATGAACCACTGGTTCTCACGCTCTACATACAAGGGAATGCCGACGTTTGCCGCACAGAAAGAGATGCGGCTCTCTTGTGCTTATTCAGAACGCTAGAGACGTCGATCATTAAGTTCTGCAAATGTCAGGTGTGGGGAAAAGACTACCTAGAAATAGGAGAATTAAAATTCCAAGTCATGTCTTTGTGGGTGTGGGATTCAGCTTGGCCTCAGAGAGGTTCCTGTGCAACTTGGTCCTGCTCTTGCAAGGGGATTGGACTAGATGATCTTCCGAGGTCCCTTCCAGTCTCTAATGTTCTGTGATTCTGTGTATTATGAAGTATTTGTATAGATTCGCTTTCAGATAGTTCTGGCAGTGCTAGTATAAAGAACAACTGACATTTCAAAGTCCATGTGGAGTGCAGACTGCAACAAGACCGTAGTATATAGAGGATAATATATTCCCCTGGGTTGTGGCATCAATTACATAATAGGCTTCTAGGATGCTGTAGTTTCTCTGTTGCCATTTCTTCCTCTTATCTTCTTTTCTCTTTCTCCCTTGTCTGCCTAAAGGGTGCCAGCTAAGGCTTCCTGAGGTTGTCACAGCAGACAGAGGTCTCTGCAGACGCTCAGCACAGAACAGAGGTGCTGCTTGTGTCTCCGGCTTTCCAGCTGACAGCCAGCTACTGGAGATCTGGTTCTGTCAGAGACACAGAGGCACCTCATCTAACATGCACCCATTACACACCTAGAATGAGAAACTTTGTTGTCACTAGAATAACTAGATTTTACAGAAGACACATTAATGAGCTATAAATAATGGTTTGGTTAGACTATTGGGAGATTTTTCAGAACTTGCAGGTGATTTCATCTGCCTGCAGTTTTCTTCCTTTAAAGTGACTGTATTTTCCACAGGACTTATGACTCCCTGTGGCATCACCTGTTCAAGGTAACACTTATTCCAGTCCCTCAGACCAGGACCTCTTTAGATGTCTCTGATTTGGAAGTTCATAGCAATTTCTGTGTGCTCTGCTTTGTCTGTGTGTTTTGATCTAGGTGACCCTGCTCTGGCAGGGGGAATGGATTCGATGATCTTTCGAGGTCCCTTCCAATCCCTAATGTTCTGTGCTTCTGTGACTTAGAAAGGATTTTCAAAGGTCATCTAGTTCCAACTCCCTTGCCATGGGCAGCAACACCTCTCACCAGAGCAGGTTGCCCAGAGCCCCATCCAACCGGGCCTTGAACACTTCCAGGGATGGAGGAGCCACAGTCTCCCTGGGCAACCTGTTCTAGTGCTTCACCACCCTTAGAGCAAGGAATTTCTTCCTTTCATCTAATCTGAATCTACCCTCTTTAAGTTTAAAACTGCTACCCCCCATCCCATCCGTCATAAAAAGTCTCTCCCCAGCTTTCCTGTAGACATCCTCTAGGTACCAGAAAGCTGCTGCAAGGTCTCCCTGGAGCCTTCTCCTCTCCAGGCTGAACAATCCCCACTCTCTCAGCCTGTCCCCATAGGGGATGCGCTCCAGTGCTCTGATCACATCTGATCACAAACTTTAAAACTTAGGAAGATAAGCAGGCAAATGTGTTCCTGCTTGAACAGAGCTATTTTTGTATTGATAATGTCTTCTGGATTTCCCTTCGCTCTGGAGGCTGCTTAACGCCTGCAGAATACAGGAGCATTGCATTTGCAAAGGGTTTTTCTGCTGGTTCATTCTTTTCTAGCTCTTGTTATAGCTGAATTTCATAAACATGTTATATTGACTCCTGCACAAAAACAGTTTCCCTCAGAGCTCTCTCTAGTGCCTGGCCTCTTTCAGAGGTCTATCAATGCCCCGTAGCAACCCGGACCCGCCACTGCACCTGCCAACGACTGCGCCTGTCGCTGCCAAACAGCTGGGGCTGGCAGAGACGGCAGCGCCTGGGCAGTGCCAGAGCCAGGCTGCTCTGCACAGCCCTGCTCCCGTCGGCTGCTCTGGTGCTGCTTCTTGACCTCCCTCTGCTCCCAGCCTGGGAAACCCTACCTCTGTCCTCCTCCTTCTCCTTGGTATGGAAAGATTGCCCTAGTGATGGAAAATTCCAGGTGGATTGGATAGAGTTAAAAATAGGGAAGATGAAACAGTTTGCTCAAGGTCTCTGCCTTGTCACGGGCAGAGGCTGAAGAGGAGTCTGCCCCTTGCTCCCAGCCCAAAGCCAGAGCAGGGTCTTTCAAATGCAGCTCACGTGAACCAGGTTGGAAGTGGGTTATTGCTTTTTAAATATGCTTTCAAATGGCATTTTTTTTCAGTTGTGAGAAATTAACTGGGACTTCGTAAGTTCTAATTAATGGATCGTGTTATTTGGTGCTTCTGTAAAGAATCTTTTAAGGAACAACTTTGGCTCTTTTGGCCAGTAGCCATAATGACATCCAGGCTAATTATATCAGTCACCAAGTTATCAGTGCAATCAGAACTGGAGGCAAACAGATGCCAAGAGAAGCTGGTAGTAAACTCCTGATGTATTTCAATACTGTCTTATTACTGACTGATTTAAATAAGGACCTAAAATGCTTCATCAGTACTGAGAGAACATCAAGGTTTCAGCAAGCTGTAATTCACAGAGATTGGAGCTTTCCTTGTTTGTGGAAAACTAAAAGATGTTCTTCCTCAGAAAATGCATGTGGCAAACAATTTGCTATTTGTACTTGAAAATGCTAAAATCACAGAATCATTGAGGCTGGAAAAGCCCTCTGAGCTCAGCCAGCCCAGCCCGGGACCTAACATCACCACAGCAGCCACACTAGGGCACTAAGGGCCGCAGCCAGGCTGTTCTTCAACACCTCCAGGGATGGGGACTCCACCACTGCCCTGGGCGGTCCGCTCCAGGCTCTGATCACCCTTTCCATGAGGAGGGGCTTCCTAACATCCAACCTAACCCTCCCCTGGCAGCTTCAGGCCCTTCTCTCTCATCCTGGCACTTAGTTGCCTGGGAGAAGAGCCTGACTCCCACCTGACTAAAACCTCTCTTCAGGGAGTTGGAGAGATGGAGAAGATCCCCCCCCTGAGTGTTTTCTTCTCCAGGCTCAACACCTGCAGCTCCCTCAGCCTCTCCTCATCAGACTTTCCATCCAGTCCCTTCCCCAGCCTTGTTTCTCCTCTGCACCCGCTGCAGCTCCTCAATCTCCTTTTTGAAGTGAGTGACCCAGCACTGCCCCCAGTACTTGCCTTCCTAGTGCCCAGTACAGGGGTAGGATCACATCCCTGGTCCTGCTGGCTACACTATTGCTGATACAAATCCAGCTTACACATTCTTTTTCTGCTGAGGTTAGGTCTTAGGGAACAAATATCTCAGATGAGGTTCCTCTAACTTCCATTTCATTCCATCAAAGATGAAGTTGGCCCATAGTCCTCTGTCATTTGTTTACTGGGTATAAAAGGATATAAAATGTGTGTAGTACTGTTGTAGAGCAGCAGAACCCACAGGGAACATCCCCCTGTGCTTGAAAACTCAGCACCTCAAGCAATATAGAGGATGTACAATTTTCAGCTATAGATTTAAACTAATTAAAGAAATCTAGGAATGGATTTGCTTTCACACAGTGTAAACAGAAGCCTCCTTGTACAAGTGCTGTTCATAATCAAAACCAACCCCATATTTAACCTGTATTGGGTCATTGCAGACCAAGGGAGCAGTAGATTCAGCTTCCAAGAATAACCAGAATTTTACGAAGGCAGAAAGTCACGAAGCTCTTTGGGACTAACAGCACTTGCAGCCACATACACAGGGAAATGGATTTTATAATTAATTCAGAGTTCCCTGGCAAGTGCAGGGTTGTAATGTGTTGTAATCTACTGATTAAGTTCCACTAAGAACACTGGCGATGGGTTTCTGTGTCAATATCAGCCCCTTAACAGCACCTGAAAGAACCTGAGGTTCTGAATCACAGAATAGCCATGGATGGACTGTGCTCATCCACCATCTAGTCAACAAGGGGCAACTTGTAGAGAGGAGTTAGCCTGTGAGAACAGGTTTTTCTGTCGTTGGTGGTGCTGTTTGCTTCCTCTTGAGGTGTCCTGGAGTGTTGTGTTGTGGAAGCCCAGTACTTGAAAGAAAGTGGCCTTTCACCCAGCTGAATAGGTGTTTGAAGCTTTCCAGCGGACCTTTTAATCCACAGAATCACAGGACAATATGGATTGGAAGGGACATCAAAAGATCCCCTCGCCACAACAGGATCACCTAGAACAAGTCGCACAGGAACATGTCCAAGTGGGTTTTAAATGTCTTAAGAGAAAGAGACTCCACAACTCCCCTGGGCAGCCCCTTCCAGTGCTCTGTCACCCTCACTGTGAAGAAGTTTCTTCTCATATTGTTGTGGAACCTCCTATGTTCCAGCTCACACCCATTGCCCATTGTCCTATCATAAGATGCCACTGCGCAGTCCCTGGCTCCATCCTCCTGATACCCACACTTCACATATTGATCAACATTACTGAGGTCACCCCCCAGTCTCCTCCAAGCTCAAGAGACCCAGCTCCCTCAGCCTTTTCTCATCAGGGAGGTGTCCCCTCCCTTCGTCATCTTTGTGGCTCTGTGCTGGACTCTCCAGCAGTTCCGTGTCCTTCTAGAACTGAGGGGCCCAGAATTGGACACAATATTCTAGCTGTGGTCTCAGCAGAGCAGAGTAGAGGGGGAGGAGAACCTCTCTCCATCTGCTAACCACCCCCCATCTCATTCACCCCAGGATGCTGTTGGCCTTCTTGGCCACAAGGACACATTAATCCAGCAGGATCCTACTTCACAGAGCGCTTTGCCATCTATCAGACCATTGGTCATGGCTGTTAATTAAATGCAAAATAACTCTACAGTGCAGAACTACAACACAGCCAATTAAACATTCCGGCGCAAGGTGCTAATGATGGAAGGTGAATGTCAGCAAGGACAACCTGTGTGATGTCAGAATACAAATCCTACCAGATGACAAAATGCAGGATTCCCATCACGGGCAAGGAGGAAGGAAGCTACTGACCCTGAGCACTGAAGCCAGGCTTTGCAGTGGAGGTGGTGGTGGTGGTGAAGAACATGGATGTGAGTACAGCCTTGATGACTTGTGTGCATGAGAGGGAATGCAGTTGAAGTCAATACGATGGCATCTTATTTTCTTGACTCTTGATGTGTGAAAGTCTGACCATTCCTGAGTGAGTTCTTTGCCATAGAATCATTATGGCTGGAAAGGACATCCAGGGTCACCAAGTCCAGCCCTCATCCCAAGAGGTCCCTAACTCTAGACCGTGGCCTCAAGTGCTCTAGCTACTTGCTTTTTAAATACCTCCAGGGACGGGGATTCCACTCCCTTCCTGGGCAGCCTGTTGCAGTGCCCAACCACTCTCTCAGCAAAAAACTTCTTCCTAAGATCCAATCTAAACCTCCTCTGATAATTTTAGAAACATGGTTGTTTTAGTTCAAAAGAACAATATTAAAGGAAATAATAAGCCAGTAATAAGAGTGGTTGAAGTGACTACAGCACTCACTACCAGGTGTCCATATCTCTGTGAAGAGCTTTAGTGGTGACCCTGTGGAGAGGGATGGGAGCTTTGAGTGGGATCCTGCTGTGTCAGGGGGATCAGACTAGATGATCTTTTGAGTTCCCTTCCAATCCCAAATGTTTTGTGATTCTGTGGCTATTTGCAAGGTTAAAGCAAACGAACGGCAGTAACTAAGCAGCTAGAGCTAACTAATGCAACTTACAGACAGGCATTATAATTTCATTAAAGATTGGGTAATTGGGATAATCTGAAGAATTATTGAATTCTTCAGAAAGTTGAAAGAGGTGAGTAATCTTAAATACATTTAATAAAATCAAAGAAATTATCTGGTGGGATTACTCTAAGAAACAGTTTAATGATCTACATTGAGACAAGCAAATCAATATTTCGAATCTTATCTATGACAACAATTCCCACCTCTTCTGGGGAGGGCTTTTGACACACATGATAGGGAGAGGACAAGGGGTTCAAGACTTGAAGTGAGGAGATTGAGGTTGGACACGAGGAACACACTCTTTGCTATGAGGGTGCTGAGATGCTGGAACAGGTTGCCCAAGGATGTTGTGGCTGCCCCATCCCTGGCAGCATTGAAGGCCAGGTTGACTGGGGCCCTTAGTAACCTGCTCTGGTGAAGGTGTCTCTGCCTGTGCAGGGGGTTCGGAACTGGATGATTTTTAAGGTCCCTTCCAACCCTGGCCGTTCTATGATTCTTCTACATGTTAGAAAGGTGAATCTTTTTTCCTTGAGAAATGCAGTCTGATAAAATCTATTTCTTAAAAGAAAAACATACGGCCATCTCAAGTTGCATCTTTGAACAGCTCATAGAAGTTGTGTCATCAAAACGCCTTAGCATTACTGCTTCAGGTACAATCTCTTATCTCACAGATGTATTTGGAGAGTGGGACTAGATGATGTTTCAAGGTCCATTGCAGCCCCTAACATTCTGTGATTCTGTATTTCAGCTTGGATTGCTAGTTGGGAGTTTCATTACTTTTAGCTTTGATGGTATATTTTTGCTCTTTTAGAAGTGAAGGGCTTAGGTTTGGGCTGTGGGAAGGGCTTTGTATTCTTAAAACAGAGAAAATGGAGCAGAGCTAAATTGTAGGGTGTTGGAGGAGGCAAGATGTTGACATTTCCATGAGTTTTCAGTCTGTCGACATGTATCACAGAACATTAGGGACTGGAAGGGACCTCGAAAGATCATCCAGTGCGATCACCCCACCACAGCAGGATCCCCTAGATCACGTTGCACAGAAACATATCCAGGTGGGTTTTAAATGTCTCCAGTGAAGGAGACTCAACAACCCCCCTGGACAGCCCCTTCCAGTGCTCTGTCACACTCACTGGGAAGAAGTTCCTTCTCAGATGATGTGGAACCTCCTCTGTTCCAGCTCACACCCATTGCCCCCTGTCCTATCACCGGGTACCACTGAGCAAAGCCTGGCTCCATCCTCCTGACACCTGCCCTTTCCATATTTATGAACATTCATGGGCTCACCCCTCATGTCTCCTTTTTTCCAAGCTGAAGAAACCCAGCTTCATCAGCCTTTCCTTATCAGGGAGATGGTCCACTCATCATCTTCCACCCAAAACCCCCTGTGGTAAAGGAGTAAATGGGTACCTTTTTTCCAGTAAGTAGGGAACGTGCTTAAATGGTACTTGGAGCACTCTGGAGGTGTTCACATGATGGCTCAAGAACCTGGGGGAGATGTTCCTGTGCAGCTGGACCTAGGTGATCCTGCTGTAGCGGGGGGATTGGACTGGATGTTCTTTTGAGGTCCCTTCCAATCCCTAATGTTCTGTGATTCTGTGAGATCCACAGATCTACCTTGAAGGAGTGAGATGGAAAATTTGCACACCTAGATTCCAAACAAGAGACAATAAGGGTGCAGTTATGTCACTGCTAGTTCTTATTTTTCAGTGCAAAGAAACCAGGCCTAAAGATAAAACCACTGCAGGGTTTAAGGCAGGTGAAGAATGGCAGGACACCTTGTCTGGTATTGCCCTCTTTCGTAAGAGATTTAGGCTCTTGGTTGATCTGTAGCTGGTGCAAGTGGTTGATATTCACACGCACATTCTCCTTCTAGTTTTGAAACATTTTTCTGCATGTAGTGCTCCTCTGAGAATCCCATGACATGCCCAGGGTCACTCTGTCAGCAGAGTTTCTTCTGCCTTCTGCCCTGTCTGAGGGCCACTGGCTTTCGGTGATAGTGCAACTGTTAAATCTCAAAGTGCTGAAGGAAAGGCTGAGGGAGCTGAGTCTCTTGAGATTGGAAAAAAGGACACTGAGGGGTGACCTCGTTAATGTTGATAAATATGTGAGGGGTGGGTGTCAGGAGGATGGAGGCAGGCTCTTCTCAATGTCATCTAGTGACAGGACAATGGGCAATGGGTGTGAGCTGGAACAGAGGAGGTTCCATATGAATGTGAGAAGGAACTACTTCACAGTGAGGGTGACAGAGCCCTGGAAGGGGCTGCCCAGGGGGATTGTGGAGTCTCCTTCTCTGGAGACATTTAAAAACCACCTGAACATGTTCCTGTGTGACTTGGTCTAGGGGATCCTGCTGTGGCAGGGGGATTGGACTGGATGATATTTTGAGGTCCCTTCCAATCCCTGATGATCTGTGATTCTGTGACTTTGAGAATGAGTCATGGACTATAAGGTTGGACATGGTGATCTCTAGAGGTCCCTTCCAACCCCTAACAGTCTATGATTCCATGAATTATTGATACTTACCTACTCAGGATCCAAGGGTTCCACAAAGATGATGAAGGGAGTGGAGCATCTCCCTGATGAGGAAAGGCTGAGGGAGTTTGGTTTCTTGAGCTTGGGAAAAAAGGAGACTGAGGGGTGACCTCATTAATGTTGATAAATGTGGAAAGGGCGGGTGTTAGGAAGATGGAGCCGGGCTCTGCTCAGTGGCATCTAATGATAGGACAAGGTGTGAGCTGGAACATAGGAGGTTCCACATCAATATGAGAAGGATCTTCTTCCCAGTGAGGGTGACAGAGCACTGGAAGGGGCTCCTCAGGGGGGTTGTGGAGTCTCCTTCTCTGGAGAGGTTAAAAACCCACCTGGATATGTTCCTGTGTGACTGGATCTAGGTGATCCTGCTGTGGCAGGGGGATTGGAGTGGATGATCTTTAGAGGTGCCTTCCTATCTCTAATATTCTGTGATTCAAGTACACAGAGATGTCACAGGGTAGGGTGCTGCTGTGCCCTGTCACTCCTGCCAGTGATCCTCATTTTGATGGCAGTCATCAGTGGGGTTGGACATGTGAACAGCCTGGAGTGGCTGGGACTGGCCTTGGCTCTGCTGGGGTGTGCTCCCAGGTGAGAGGTTTAAAAGCCTATTGAATTATCCAGCACCCTCCAGCCCTTGCCTGGGGCTGTGCATGGGGACCCAGGAGTAGGTGTGCTCTGCTGTAGTACTGTCAATATTTTAAAGTGAGGCGGATGGTAATGCAACAAAATACTGATTTTTTTAACTCCACGTGAGGGGAAAGTCTCTTACAATAACAGGAGATGTTAAGGAGCTCTTTACTAGAGGTTTACCTCTAGATGCTTCTAATGTTCTTGCACGGCTGTTCCTAAAACATTAATTTGAAGGGCTATTCTTTCCTTTCCCTTTTGGATCTGGCCCTTCCTTCTGCAGAATCACTGTGGTTGGAAAAGAGCCCTGGGATCATCGAGTCCAACCATCTACCCCACCTTACAAATTCACCCCTAACCCACATCCCTCAACACCTCATCCAAATGATCTTTAAACCCATCCAGGGATGGCGACTCAGCCACCTCTCTGGGCAGCCTGTTCCAGTGCCTGACCACCCTTTTGGTGAAAAAATTCTTCCTAGTATCCAGTCTAAACCTCCCCTGTTGTAACTTCAACCCATTCCCTCTTGTTGTATCGCAAATTGCTTGTGAGAAGAGACCAGCACCAACCTCTTCCACAAGGTGCTTTCGGGTAGCTGTAGAGAGCGATGAGGTCTCCTTTCAGCCTCCTCTTCTTCAGACTAAAGAGCCCCAGCTCTTTCAGTCTTTTCTCATCAGATTTATTCTCCAGGCCCTTTGCCAGCTTTGTTGCCCTCCTCTGCACCTGCTCCAGCACCTCAATGTCTCCCTTGTACTGAGGTGCCCAAAATTGGACCCAGTACTCAAGATGCGGCCCCACCAGTGCGGAATACAGGGGGATGATAACCTCCCTCCTCCTGCTGGCCACGCTATTTCTAATACAAGCCAGGATGCCATTGGCCTGCTTGGCCACCTGGGCACACTGCTGGCTTCTCCCCGCATCCTGTGAGTTGTCACCTTTCTTTCTGCCCCACGATCCTCCAGTGCTTGAAGGCCAGGATCAGAGAGCATCATCTTCTTTTTCTCAATTAAAAAAGTAGCCACTGATGAATAATTTTCAGACTTGAAGAACCAGCAGTGGATGGGGGATTGAATCAAAAAGGGAGTCAGGTTGTATTTTGTGTGTAGCTAGAGACAATCTGAAGAAGTCAGATCGCGGTTTCTGATTCAATTCTAACGCGCTTTCCAGCCCTATAGCTGCGGGAGGGTCTCTCCCCCCCAGCCCGGAGGTGGAGGCCGGGGGCAGTGCGGGGCTGTGCGGGGAGCGGTGCGGGGCTGTTCGCCGCGCTGCCGCTG
>JAOXOE010000702.1:14818838-14828939 GCA_028565055.1 Phoeniculus purpureus | reverse complement strand
ACATCTCCAGAGAAGGAGACTCCACAACCCCCCTGGGCAGCCCCTTCCAGGGCTCTGGCACCCTCACTGGGAAGAAGATCCTTCTGATATTTATATGGAACCTCCTCTGTTCCAGCTAACATCTCTTGGCCCTTGTCCTATCACTAGATGACACTGAGCAGAGCGCCTGGCTCAATCCTCCTGACACCCACCCTTCTCTTATTTTAGCCATTAATGAGGTCACCCCTCAGTATCCTCTTCTCCAAGCTAAAGAGACCCAGTTCCCTCAGCCTTTCCTCATAAGAGAGGTGTTCTACTTCCTTCATCATCCTTGTTGCTCTATGCTGGAGCTCCATGTCCCTCTTGAACTGAGGGGCCCAGAACTGGACACAGTACTCCAGATGCGGTCTCACTAGGGCAGAGTGGAGGGAGAAACACTCCAGCACTCATTCTGCCGAGTCTTAAGCAGCAGTTTACCACTGTTCTCTTTCCCCCTCCCCAACATTTAGCTGAAAACAGCGATAGAAGATACTTGCAGCGAGTGTCTCCCGGACAAGACTTGCGATGCAGACAATGAACCAGCAGATGGCAGCAGGGAGCACCCGTGAGCGGCTCAGCCGCAGCCAGCCCTGCTCATGGTGCTGCCAGAGGTTTGAATCAACCACAGCAGCAGGCTCACAGCATCACATAACACTAGGGATTGGAAGGGACCTCGAAAGATCATCCAGTCCAATCCCCCTGCCACAGCAGGATTCCCTACATCAAGTCGCACAGGAACATGGCCAGGCAGGTTTTAAACGACTCCAGAGAAGGAGACTCCACATCTGCCCTGGGCAGCCCCTTCCAGGGCTCTGTCTCCTCTTCTTGCTAATGATGAGCACGTTTAGATCCCAAATAACTCTTATTGCTCGCAATATGCTTGTTGCTGCAAGGGACCTCTAGAAGTCATCTAGTCCAACCTCCCTACACAGGGACAGCTCCACCTAGGTCAGGCTGACCTTAAATGACTCCAGGGATTTGACCCCCCACCACCTCCCTGGGCAGCCCATTCCAGCCATCAACCACTCTCACATCGAAGAACTTCTTTCTAATACCCATCCTAAATCTCTCCTTTCCTAGCTTGAACCTACTGCTCCTTGTCCTATCCGTACAAACCCTCTTGAAAAGATCTTCCCCTGCCTTCATGTAGGTCCCCTTCAGGTACTAGAAGGTCCAAAGAAGGTTCCCCCGGAGCCTTATTTTCTCCAGGCTGAACAGCCCCAACTCTCTCAGCCTGTCCTCATATGAGAGATGCTCCATTCCCCTGATCATTGTAGTGACCCTCCTCTGGACACACTGTGGGATATTTATTTTGAAAACTACTTGTTTCAGGGTTGAGGTGGGACCCTTCCATTCACAGGATAACTGAATGTTTCTGGCAGGGAGAGATCTTCAAGATCATCTAGTCCAACCTTCAACCTAGCAGTGCAAACTCACTACTAAACCAAGTCCAGAAGCACCAGATCCACACCTCATGTAAATCCCTCTGGAGATGGTGACTCCACCACTGCCTTGGGCAGCCTGTTCAAATGTTTAAGAACCCTTTCAGTGAAAAAATGTTTCCTGATATCTAGCCTAAACCTCCCTTGGGGCAGCTTGCAGCCATTTCCTCCAGTCCTGCCACATGCCACCAGAGAGAAGAGGCTGCCCCCCTCCTCATTCCAATCTCCTTTCAAGTAGTTGTAGAGAGCTGATAAAGTCTCCCCTCAGCCTCTTCTCCAGACTAAATGACACTTGGATCATCTCTGTTGACTCTCAAGATCCTGGCCTGCGGTGGGGGCAGGATTAATAGATCAGTTGTGTCTTAAAAATAATTCCAGAATGATAGCTCAGTATTTTCCAAATCCAATATCTTTCCCCCTTGACTGTGGGAGCTGCTTCGTGTCTGCTGTCTGGGCTGGCCCTGCTGTCCCCTGCAGGGCACTGAAATGAAACTAAACTCTGTAAAGGAAAAACACAGTTTTAAAAACATGATTTTTTTTTTTAAAAATGATTTTTACTTAAAAAACCCTTTTGAAAAGTAAACTGTGAAGCAGGTTTTTTACTGTATAAGTTACACGTTTGTGATTTCCATAATGACTCTCCTTCTCTGGAGATGTTTAAAACGCTCCTGGATATGTTCCTGTGCGACTTGATCTAGGGCATCCTGCTGTGGCAGGGGGATTGGACTGGATGATCTTTCGAGGTCCCTCCCAATCCCTAATGTTCTGTGATTCTGTGATCATAACACAACTTTTATATTCCTTGCACTCTGTGTCGTGATTATCTGACACAGACGTATATTGGACTGGAAGAAGGGATTTGTTTGGGAGACAGGATGAGATAGGAAGAAACTTTAAGATAAATGCAGGATCTTGAGTTACGGATCTGAACTGTAGTGGCTGAATGTGTTTTTTGTGTAACCAGTTGTGGGCCCTGCAGTTCCAGAAGGACACAGAACTTGAAAGAGCCCAGCGCAGAGCCACTGGGGAGAGCATGGAGAGGGGAACTTCTCCCTGATCAGGAAAGGCTGAGGGAGCTGGGTACCTTGAGCTTGGAGAAAAGCCGCTGAGGAGTGTTTTTTAGTTCTTCATTAGATGAGCACCTGTCGGTCAGCTCATACGTAAAGTAGTGTGAGAAAGCTCTTGCTGTAAATCAAGTGAATGTGGATATTACAGACAATCCTATGCACATTAGGAAAGGCTGAGGGAGCTGGGTCTCTTGAGCTTGGAAAAAAGGAGATGGAGGAGTAACCTCACTGGTGTTAAATATGCGAAGGGTGGGTGTGAGAAGGACAGAGCCAGGCTCTGCTCAGTGGCACCCAATGATAGGACAAGGGACAACGAGTGTGAGCTGGAACAGAGGAGGTTCCACATCAGTCTGAGAAGGAACTTGTTCCTGGTGAGGGCGCCAGAGCCCTGGAAGGGGCTGCCTAAGGGGTTTGTGGAGTCTCCTTCTCTGGAGATGTTTCAAACCCACCTGGCCATGTTCTTGAGTGACTTGCTGTAGACGATCTTGCTGTGGCAGGGAGATTGTACTGGATGACATCTCAAGGTCCCTTCCAATCCCTGATGTTCCGTGATTCTGTGAACACATATGGGAAGAAGTCAAACTCACAACAATACCTCTGAGGCCACTTCAGATCCTGCTCTTGCACAGATACTGAGTGTTGGCAGAAAATCAACATCCCAGCTTGATCCGTATCTTGAAGTACTTTTCATTCAGAATAAATCACAGAATCATATAGAATCACAGGATCATTAGCGATTGGAAGAGACCTCGAAAGATCATCTAGTCCAATCCCCCTGCGATACTACGTGAATTACACACTGGTACATGTGAGTGAACCAGTAGTCTACCTGCCAACCAAGAATGTCCTCTGTGATCAGCATCTGTGGTGGGGGAATTGACTAGATGACCTTTTGAGGTCCCTAATGTTCTGTGATTCCAAGACCTGCACGCTGTAACGTCCATCGTATGAGGGCTGTTCTCTTTTTCCAGGGAAGGAAGCTTGTAATTTGTGTTGTCTTTGAGCTCTGGCTGTTCAGAAGCAGGACTGTTGTATTCCAAGTAGTATAACCTGTGACTGTGTGGTGAAGGGAAGAGAGAGCCATGTGGAGCTGGACTAGAATGATGCTCCCTTCCTAAAAATGTAAGGGCTGAATTCTTCTGGGATCACTTTGCAGTGCTTGAAGATGCATTTGAATGCATCTGAGACACCATTTCGCCTGTGGAACATTGTGTTACTGCCAGGTGAATAGCAATACATGTGGACCAGACCTGTGGTTCAAACAAGGACACGCAGTCAACAAGTGAGCCTCTGCGCTGAGCTTAAATCCGAGCACCATTCCCGTTTCCCAAGGCTTTTGATCTACTTTACGACTTTTGGAAGGTCGTTCTTTTAATCTCCATTTCTCCTACCTCTGCAAGTTCAAATACTTTGTAAAATCTGCTGGGGAAATGTGATGTTTGTGCAGTGTGGAATCTATCTGAGCGCGGCATAATAATTATACTGCCAACACTTTAGCTAACAGTACGTGCCGGATGCTGCCGCGCTGTGAGCGAGTCTAGTTCTCTGGAGACATTTGAAACCCACCTGCGTATGCTCCTGTGCGATCACTTGACCTAAGGGAACTTCAGGGCGTGCAACTAACATCAGCACTGTATCATAGGACATTATGAATTGGAAAAGACCTCCAAAGATCATCCAGTCCAATCCCCCTGCCACAGCAGGATCCCCCAGACCAAGTCACGCAGAAACACATCCAGGTGGGTTTTAAACTCCTCCACAACCCACCCTGGGCAACCCCTTCCAGTGCTCTGTCACTCTCACCATGAAGAAGTTCCTTCTCATATTGATGTGGAACCTCCTCTGTTCCAGCTCACACCCATTGCCCATATAGGAGCTCTGAGATGATTGGATTAGAATCTGTTTTCTATAACTAATTTAGCGGTTGCCAATAGTATTGGTCTGAGCTTCTCGCTCTGCTTATGAACCTGTACACGAAAAAGCTCTGGCAGCTTCCTCACGTGGCCTTCCCTTCATCCCCCTCACTACATTCACCTCCAAGGAGGTTTTTTTCCCCATTCTCTTGACTTCACCTTTTTATTAAAACACCCACAGCAGCATTGTTTGTTTTTTTATGGTGGTATTTGTGAAGGAGACCTCTATCAAACACAAAAGCACCTTCCGGCTGGATTTCTGTTTTGCACGAAGCATTTGGGTAGCTCTGGTGGTATCTGCTTTAAATCACTGCAAATGTCATCACGGCTTCTCGGTCCACACTAGTCATTTGGCTAATGACTGCATTGCTTAGAAGAATCACAGAATCACAGAACTTTAGGGATTGGAAGGGACTTCGAAAGATCATCCACATCTACATGCCACAGCAGGATCACCTACATCAGGTTGCACAGGAACATGGCCAGGATGGTTTTAACTGTCTCCAGAGAAGGAGACTCCACAACTCCCCTGGGCAGCCCCTTCCAGTGTTCTGGCACCCTCACTGGGAAGATCTTCCTTCTCATATTGATGTGAAACTTCATCTGTTCAGCTCACAAGGGTCCACTGCTGGCTCCTAATCATCCTGCTGTCCACCAGGACCCCCAGGTCCCTTTCTCCTACACTGCTCTCTAACGTATCAGTCCTTACCCTATACCTGGGGTTGTTCTTGCCCAGCTGCAGAACTCGAATAGTTTGATTTTGCTCAGAATCATGCTGAAGTAATTAGAAGTCCTGAGTTGCCTGAAGGCTGCAAGGAGCACCGGGCTCTTTTGGCACCGGAAAGCAGAGCAATGGCCAAAGCTACTTTCCAAAATCACATAGAAAAATGTATTTAGAAGCTATTTTTGAAAGGTATAGCAGAAAGAGAGTACACTTTTTATACGTTGAAGTAATAAGTAGTTTAGCTAATCCTTTGCAAACTTGTCAAAATGTCATATGCAGGTAGTGGATTGGAAAATTAGTGACTGCTGAAGTGTGTGAGTGTTTAAAGGTGTCACAGCGTGTGGCAGGCTGGCGGATTTTCGCTTCTGGCTTTAAGGAGAGATGTTAATCATTATGGCTGATGTTTAAAATGTCAGAAGACCTTAGCATGAAGATAAAGGATTTAATGTGAGACTGCTGTGTCATGTTTCCTCACTCAAAGGAAGGGAGATCAGCACCTGGTCCCTTTCTCTTTTGTTTGTTTTTTCAGTTCAGAGGCACTGTGAGTGCTGAAGTGGCATCCTCAAAGCACGTAAGTGAGCTGAGTGTGGAGCTGTGAGGTGGAGAATGGATTGCTTAGCTGTTCCTTGCTCTTTGCTGATATTCCTGGTGCAGCTGCTTTGCTCTGCTGTAGCAGTATCTGGCACCTGGTGGCATTGGCAGGGAAACATGGCTGGAATCACACAATCACAGGCTGTTAGGGATTGGAGGGGACCTCGAAAGATCATCCAGTCCCATCCCCCTGCCACAGCAGGATCCCCTAGATCAAGTTGCATAGAAACATGTCCAAGTGGGTTTTAAACATCTCCAGAGAAGGAGATTCCACAACCTCCCTGGGCAGCTCCTTCCATTGCTCCGTAACCTTCACTGTGAAGAGGTTCCTTCTCATATTCATATGGACGCTCCTGTGTTCCAGCTCACACCCACTGCCCCTTGTTCTATCACTGGATGACACTGAGAAGGACCTGGCTCCATCCTCCTGACACCCACCCTTCACATATTTATCAACAATAATGAGGTGACCCCTCAGTCTCCTCCTCTCTAAAGAGACCCAGCTCCCTCAGCCTCTCCTCATAAGGGAGGTGTTCTACTTCCTTCATCATCCTTGTTGCTCTACGCTGGGCACCCTCCAGCAACTCTGTGCACTTTTTGAACTGATGGGCCCAGAACTGGACACAAGATTCCAGATGTGGTCTCAGCAGGACAGAGTAGAAAGGGAGAAGAACCTCTCTCAATTTGCTAACCACTCCTTTTCTGATCCACCCCAGGATGCTGTTGGTCCCCTAGGCCACAAGGGCACATTGCTGGCTCCTGGTCATCCTGCTTTCCACCAGGACCCCCAGGTCCCTTTCTCCTGCGCTGCTCTCCAACAGGTCAGCCCCCAACCTACACTGGTCCCTGGGGTTGTTCTTGCCCAGCTGCCAGACTCCACACTTACCCTTGTTATACTTCATTAAATTGCTCTCTGCCCAGCTCTCCAGCCTGTCCAGGTCGCACAATGTTCCGTGATTCTGTGATTCTGTGTAATTCTGCTCCTCGTGGTAAAATTAAGCGAGTCGTATGTGAATTTGTCTGCTTGAGTGTTCAACCTGGGCAACCTGCTGCACTGGGGACACCTGAAGGGTTTGTCAAACGTGTCACAGACACTCAGTGATTCGCCAGTGTTGAATAACAAGGCTGTGGTGCCCTTTTTGAAAGCCTTTCGGTGTTTTGTCTGCATACGATCAGACACGTAACGGCGTTATTGTAGCTGGGGCTGGGCTTTCTTCCTGCTGAATTTGAGCGATGCTGTGAACCTCACTCTCACCAGATAAAGTTCTGCAAAGTCACATAAATTTTTCATTTCTAACGATGACGGAGTTCAGAGGAAGGGTTTTGTGTACTGAGCAGTATTTTATATGCCAGGAAAGAGACAAAAAGACAAGATCCTTTGCTTTTGGCAAGGTAACGTAGAGACTTTGTGCTTGGTGTTCCGGCTTTAAAAAGAAAAGGGAAGAAGATTGATATCTTGATGAATATTAATGGACACCTTTCCACAGTTTTTCTGTGGAAGAAGCTGTCTCCTAAACCCAGAAGTGAACTTGAGGGCTGTTGTCTTGGTACCATTTTAAAGAGCATTTGAGTCTCAGTCCTTTGTCAATATTTCTAGCTGGCTGAGCGGGTTCATAAACAAAAAAATTACTGTTGGAAGAGGGAACAGACTACAGATTTAGCATCTGAGCTCAGGAGTTGAATTTACTCTGATTGCTAATCTAGGAGATGCTGATGGCCTGTGAAACGAGGTCATCTTTGCCCTCTTTCTGTTGGTTCTTGCTCCACGCTGACGCACATCAGAAATTGTTGGTAGTTAATGATTTCGTTGAAGAGAAAATGGATGACACCAGGATGCAGACCCTGGATAGCAGAGTAAGCTCAGGCACATCAAGTATTTCTTCCTGAAAGTTCTCAGTAAGCTAGAAGCTCAGGTAACCCAAGGCAGGTAACCCCAGGCAGTAACTGAATAGCATCATCAGGCAAAGCACTTGTGTTTTATTTCATCCAGAGGAAGCAGGTGCGTTTCTGCAAGGGGATTGTTAGCAGTGTTTTAAGACTGTCCCATTTGACCCTAAAAAAGAAGGTACTTCAGTGACTTCAACTCAGAGATGCTTCCAGTTCGCTTTCACTGTGTCTTTCAGAAATCAGCTCTTTCTGCTTCTTTTCTTGTAAGTGGCTGCTGTTTTCCCTCTCGAGTCTCACCTCCATCACCTCTCATAAGCTGCCACTGTACTGTAGAGACAGAGATAGAGGCTGAGCACCGAGGTCTCAGCACTCGTTCCCGAAGGGCTGTATGTAAGCGATGTGCCGCACAGCATCTGCCATCACCCACCAGCTGAGGTGTCACCGCTGTGATCCTCATGCTTGTGACAAGCAGGGTGAGACTGAAACCTGGGGTTACTTTGAAGTCTGGGTTTCTCAGGCTGATTGAGTGTGCTGCGCTCACAGCCACCATCTCCACGAGGCATTCTGTAGTGTTCGTACCTCTGTAGATGAGGTTTTGTCACAGAATCACAGAACCACAGAATATTGGGGATTGAAAGGGACCTTGAAAGATCATCTAGTCCAATCCCCCCCCCACATCAGGATCACCTAGATCCAGTCACACAGGAACAAGTCCAGGCGGGTTTTAAACATCTCCAGAGAAGGAAACTCCACAACCCCTGTGGGCAGCCCCTTCCAGGGCTCTGTCACCCTCACTGGGAAGAAGTTCCTTCTTATATTGATGTGGAACCTCCTGTGTTCCAGCTGACATCCAGTTCCACCCTTGTCTTATCATTAGATGCCACTGAGCAGAGCCTGGCTCCATCCTTCTGACACCCACCCTTCATATATTTATCAACATTAGTGAGGTCACCCCTTTTGTCCAAGCTCAAGAGACCCAGGTCCCTCAGCCTTTCCTCATCAGGGAGATGCTCCACTCCCTTCATCGTTTGCTTTAGTTTGGGTTTTGCTTTCTCAACATGATGCAAAGGAGACAAAGGCATGTGCTTCATTACACAGTGCTTCACTTTCAGCAGCACTTAGTGCTCAGCCTCATAAAATGACATTTAAATGTGTTTAGCTTTCCTACTGCACGCTTGTGTGTTGCTTCCCATCGCTTACTCAAAGTCATAGGACGCTGGCGCTGTTCTTTCTCTCCTGACAATGCACTACCTGTTTCAGTTCTCTCACTTCCTTCACTCATCATCTCTTATTTTGTTCTCCCAGTCGTGCACTGCCGTTTACTTCCCCGCTAGCTGAGAACTGGATGATTCAGAAACAGCAGATGCAGTACAAATTCCATAAAGATATTTTTACCAGGACACTTAATGGAAAATCTTAGTAATTCTTCATGAGCCACCACACGGTGGAAAATAGAGACCAGTCACAGAATCACAGAACATTAGGGATTGGAAGGGACCTCGAAAGATCGTCCAGTCCAGTCCCCCTGCCACAGCAGGATCCACAGAAAGGGATAAATGTGCAATAATGTAATCAGCCCATGGTAGGCAGTGCACTGATAGCAAAGAGGTTTTACCCTCATGTAGGAAAAATGTTGACTAGTTAGTAAGAAATAGAGTCCAAAAGATATTTCTCCTTCTCTTGGTGACAGTGGGTGCTCTTGCGATGAGTTGCATCTCTCAAAGACAAGAGATTGAAGTAAATAATAGGATCATAGCATGAAGAATCATAGAATCATTCAGGTTAGAAAAGACCCTTGGGATCATCAAGTCCAACCGTCAACCCTACTCTACAAGTTCACCCCTAAACCAGGTCCCCCAACACCACATCTCAGTGTCTTTTAAACTCTTCCAGGGATGGGGACTCGACCACCACCCTGGGCAGCCCATTCCAGTGCCTGACCGCTGTCTCCGTGGCAGGGCCATTTCTGCATAAGAATCATCAGGATCAAAACACTGTCTATAAATTCTTGATGTCTAAGGCAGTTTTGACAAGTATAAACCTGACAGTGATGGTCAGAACACATTTAATACATCTTTCATGTGATGAAGTTAGTAGGTCTAAGGTCTCCCTGGGGTAATATGATGCATAAGATGTTCATAGCACTAATTTACTCACAGACCATTAGCTCTCTGTAGAAGCTAGACTTTAAAGACCCGTGTGCACAGAACATGGCTCTGCAGGTACCCAAATTACACTGCAATCCTTCATTTTCTTAATGTGGTTTCCTCCAGCTGCCCTGTTGGTCATTGGATGTGCAATGAGGAGCAGACCTCAGGAAGTCAGAACTCTGAATACCAAGTCTTAATATTTTGCACTAAATATTTGGAATGTTTACTTCATAGAGTCACAGAACATTAGGGATTGGAAGGGACCTCGAAAGATCATCCAGTCCAATCCCCCTGCCACAGCAGGATCAC
>JAOXOE010000702.1:14802474-14818738 GCA_028565055.1 Phoeniculus purpureus | reverse complement strand
GACCTCGAAAGATCATCCAGTCCAATCCCCCTGCCACAGCAGGATCACCTAGATCCAGTCACACAGGAATGTATCCAGGTGGGTTTTAAACGTCTCCAGAGAGGGAGACTCCACAACCCCCTTGAGCAGCCCCTTCCAGTGCTCTGTCACCCTCACTGGGAAGAAGGTCCTTCTTAGATTGATGTGGAACCTCCTCTGTTTCAGCTCACACCTGCTGCCCCTTGTCCTGTCATTGGGTGCCAGGCTCCTTAAGCAAGTAGATGAGATGAAGCTTTAAACATAAAATTACTTGTTGTAGCCAATTTGGACAAACTATTCTCTGGTGTTTCAGTGTTTTATAGCAAACAGGAAGACTAAGTCCTATCACTATTAAACTTGCTTACATTCTTTCTGCCATTATTTTCCACTTTTAATAAGGTACCTATAGTAAAAACCCAAAGACTGATGAAACAGGTTTAGGAAGACAGCCTTTGCTTCTTAGGTTGGTCAGCCTACTGCTTTATAAATAGATTCCTATTTTAATGTTCTAAAGCGTAAATGTGGGAAGGGCGACACAGCAGTGGAACAGGGTACCCAGGAAGGTTGTGGAGTCTGCTTCTCTGGAGATGTTTAAAACCCACCTGGACATGTTCCTGTGCGACTTGGTCTAAGGGATCCTGCTGTGGCAAGGGCATTGGACTGGATGATCTTTTGAGGTCCCTTCCAATCTGTAATGCTCAGTGACTGTGTGGTTTTATATTTGGATGCGAGGGTTGTGCCTCCTAAATAGGTAAGGTAATTTCATTTCTCAGATCTCTAAAGACCACTTAGAATTTAAGTAGATGTGATGCCAAGAATCTGTCGAGTGATCCACAGTGATGATGAATGAATGTCACGGACCCGCTTGCGTTGCCATTCAACAGTAGATCATGATTTAGCAAACGTGTCGGTCGTCATTATCAGAGCTTCTAAGGGGTCATCATTCTCTGCCCACAGGGTCGTCTCACAGCTCACACATAATAAAAGATGCCATGGGGGGATCTCTGGTGATCTGCTTGATCGAGAATCAATTACAAGAAGATACTGTTAATGTGACACTAGATGTAGACAAAGTGAGACCTGCTTGACAGTTACTAATTACAGCAGGCCGCCAGAAGAGCTCTGTAGAGATATGAGGACAGAAATGGCTAAATTAGTAAACTATGTTGATGCACTCACTCAATATTTAAAGAATGCAAGCTCAGCACCTTCCCAGGTCTAGTGAACCTGACCAGCCCGAATTACTGCAAATGAAGCTGAGAATATGATTTATTTTTCCTACAATTAGACTAGCTCAAAACTAATTACCCTAGCAAAATGGAATGAGCAAGCTGTCCCAGCAGGGCGAGTTTGCACTTGGTTGTGTTGGCTGCCTGAGTTCAAAAGCAGCCTGATGTTTTTTAACCTGGGGATGCCACCAAGAAAACGCTCCCGTTTGTTAAAGCAAATGGATCCTGACTTGTGTCCCACTCCCTCGCTCCTTGTGGTGCCCGGTGGGATCTCCACATCACCTTGATTTAGAGCAGGAGTCAAAAGAAATGGAAATCTGGGCTGATTGTGCCCTGCTGTACGTCTCGTGCAGAGCTCCAAGCTCCCTCAGCATCTGCCCTTCTTTGGGACAGTGGCCAAGAGCAGCCACGTTCAGATGTCTGCAGTGGAGGAGCTTTGTTTTGATGGTGTTTTTTTTTCCCTTCTCTTTTGATCTCTTAAGGAAAGTGCCAAATGATCTTGTCATGTTCTGGGTGATGCGGTGCACGTTTCATTTGGAACTGTGTAAGCCCATAGGAGGTTAACTGGTGCCTTGTACGACGGAGCCTGATAAAAACCCAACCCAGCTGTGAGGCTGCTTTGAAACTGAATCCCATACAGCAATCCCAGGGTGTTGTGTCTTCTGGTTTCTTGGAAGATTTTGGTTTTCATCTTAAAATAACCCTAACATTTTACAAGACTGAACTTGTCAGCCTTTGCCACGTCACAAGCTTTCCCTACATTTACTTAGCAAGTATTTTTTACAGCCTTGGACTTCTAATTGGGAATATTGGGACTTCTTTAATGCCAGTGCTGTATTTCAGCTCATGGAAGGATCTGACACAGCACTGAGGTCAGCGCTTTGTAGCCTGTTTATCACAGTGTTCTCAACCTCGGGTTGTGCTCAAATCTTTGTCTTCTTTCCTGTGGTCAGACTTGCCAAATCTCATCTGTTTTATCCTTTACAACCTGTCTGAAAGCTGCCTGTGCCTCACTTTCCTCTTCTGGGCACTTAATGTCTCTCGCAGCAACATAAAACCCTGTTTTATTCATTATCTTGACCTCAGCCTCACCTTGCCTGCTGTAAGCTCATTTCTGCTCTCTTTGCGCACCGCTGCACCCAGAAGGGAGGACGACCCCACACGCAGACCACGCGCACCCCTCCCTTGTCTCAGCGTTTGATTTCTCACCATTTGCTGGGTCAAATCCCAAGCTTTGAATTTGATTTTCTTCCCTTTTCATAGTATATCCTGTTCTGCCACGCCATTTGAATGCAGACTACCGTGGGGTTGATGCCTCTTTCTGTCCTCTACATAATAGCTGAGGCTTATCGTAAGGATGAGCACAAAGTGGCTGCCTGTGTCTGGAGTCACATGCCGGGGGACTGGACTGGATGATCTTTCGAGTTCCCTTCAAATCCCTAATGTTCTGTGATTCTCTGGAGATGTTTAAAACCCGCCTGGACATGTTCCTGTGCGACTTGGTCTAGCTGATGCTGCTGTGGCAGGGGGATTGGACTAGATGATCTTTCACAGTCCCTTCCAATCGCTAATGTTCTGTGTTTCTGTGATTTCACTGGGTTTTGCATCGCAGGATTATTGAGTGAACACTCTCTTACCAAAGCCTGGTCTAGGGTGGGGTGTCCCTGCCCGTGGTGGGGGGATTGGAGCTGGGTGATCAGGTGGTCCCTTCCAACCCAGAGTGATTTTGATTCTATAACTTCTCTAGTGAAGTGATCCTGCTGTGGCAGGGGGATTGGATCGGATGATCTTTCGGGGTCCCTTCCAATCCCTAATGATTCTATGATTCAAAGCGAGCCTGAATTCCATGTGCAGAGTGTTTCACTCAGCAGTGCCCAGGCTCTTCAAAAGTATTTCTTCAATACTGAGGCACCTTCTAAAGCACGGTGCATCAGCTTCTGAAACACAGGAGCATGGACTTGGTCCAGGTGATCCTGCTCGGGCAGGCGGACTGTGCTGGATGATCTTTCGAGGTCCCTTCCAATCTCTGATGTTCTGTGATTTACCAACAGGAAGGGAAGACACAGACCCAAAATAGATGGTTTTCAGCCAAACAGGTGTGCGAACCAAAGTGAGGCTTGAATCGCAGATTCATACTGTAAAAGATCAGAAGGGAACATCACAATCCCATTGGATTTTCTGTCCACAGACCTTCGCCCAATCAATTCTGCAGCATAAAGCTGCTCTTTCTAACCTAGATAAACTCAAGTTGTTAGGCTGTGTTGTTCTTGGAGACTGAAGACTGATTTTTTTCTCTTCTAGGATACGATCCTAGAGGTTCTGAGGAGAGAGAACATATTTTGCTAGTTGATTGTTACACTGATGTTTAAAACCCACCTGGCCATGTTCCTGTGAGACTTGGTCTAGGTGATCCTACTGTGACTGGATCTAGGGGATCCTGCTGTGGATGTCTCCCAAATGGGATAAACTGCATTTTGCCTTCTGTTTTGAAGTAAAAAGACTTTTGCTGTACGTTTCATTTCTCACTGCCTTAAGTAATCTGTCCATCTCCTGAAGTTCACGATTCCGTGGTGTTCAGAGATAGTTTTTTTCCATGTGAATGTTTCCCTTTGCACCGAGCGGAGCTGTGACTGTGGTGTTCTCTGACATTTCCCCGTTTACCGTCGACTGTTCTGTATCTCTTAAAGGCACTGAGCCGTTCTGGGACTGATGTGACAAGACATGACAGGAAATTCCACTGAATAAAACAAATTATACACTAGAGATGTGCTGAACTGACTGAAAACAATTTGGGCACCAGGGGCTACGAAAGGTGCTGAGAAGGTTGAGAGCAATGACATTTTCTTTTAGATTGTATTTAAGGTGTTTTTTTGCAGAACTCGGTGTAAATCAGTGATTGTGAGTTGTTCTTTGCGTTGTCCCCCCTTTAGCTTCCTCGCTCCAAAGGCTGAGCTCCCTGTGTGTCAGTGAGAGGAGTCAGGGAGCTGCTTGTAGCTGATAATCACAGAATGAGAGAGCATTAGGGATTGGAAGGGACCTCAAAAGGTCACCCAGTCCAATTCCCCCTGCCACAGCAGGTTCACCTAGATCCAGTCACACAGGAACATGGCCAGGCAGGTAACTAGTGTGATCAGGTTGTGTTTTACTGAGGAATACGTACGTCACATAGAAATGGCTGGGGGGGGTGTGTGTGTGTCCCCAGGTTTTAATTCACAGTCGTAATCAAGCAGTCACAGGGTTGGGTTGCAAAACACAACCCAGTACTCTGGTTGATCGATGGAGAGGTTTTATTAAAGCTGATTGTACTTATATAGTCATAAAGAATTTCCTGTGTATTAAATGCAATCGTGAAAGGTACCATTGACATGGAACAAACATTTCCATGAGGAAACAGGAAGAAATCTACTAAGTAAATGGAGGATTATTGATCACTCGTGTCCTCCAACTTTAACAACAATAAAATTTGACCTGATCCTTCTTTTACTTCTGTCAATTTTAAATCATCATACATCAACTTATTTAGTGAGGTGCTTCTGATTTGTAAGTGAGACTGGGGTAGTGAATTGGTGCCAATAAACTAGGACAGCAGTTTGAACAAAGCACACGCGTTGTTTAATGTGCCTTTAAGAGTGTGAGCTGAGCGCTGTGAGATGCTGCTGGCAATGAGTAATGAGTCATATCATCAGCACGAGGATGCGTTTGTCTGTCTCATCGTGTCATGGAAATGCCTGATAAAACGTAGAGCACGTAGTCTGGCAACCTGGCGGCAGCCTACGCAGAGGTCTGCGAGTCAAAGGGTTCTGCATCAGAGGGCATTTGCAAGAAGGGGGTGCCTTCCCTGGGACCATTTGGATGGCAGATGTGGAAGCATTGCTGTCTTTGTGGAGCCATCAGAAAATGGAGCAGAAAGTGGGGGATGGAGATGTTTTACACTTTCTTTGATGCATTTGCCAATCGTAGGCTGAAATGAATCCCTAGAATAAACAAGTCTTTCAAGTAAAACCCGCCTGGATACGTCCCTGTGTGACTTGGTCTAGGTGATCCTGCTGTGGCAGGGAGATGGACTGGATGATCTTGTGAGGTCCCTTCCAATCCCTAATGTTCTGTGATTCTGTGACTTGGTCTAGGTGATCCTGCTGTGGCAGGGGGATTGGACTAGATGATCTGTTGAGGTCCCTTCTAATCCCTAATGTTCAGTGATTCTATGATTCAATTGTATGACTAAATGCAGCATGATGGTGGGCAAATCTACTGCCACAGGTACCAGTAAGATTCTGCTTGATTGTTTTATTGAAGGTCTTTCTGATAGGATGGGATTTACTAACTTTATTTGGTTGGGTTTTAGTATTTATTTACACAGTGAAGGTCACTGTTCACTTAAAAAAAAAAAACCAACAATTTTAATGGGCCCATTTTATCTGCTTCGCCATCACATGTTTTATGAGTTTAATCCAGTGTTTTGAACAGATGGTTAGAGCTCTGAGAGGTTGTGCTAACTTTGAAAGCAGTTTCCAGTGTGCCTGGGGTCATCCTGTAACTTTGTACTTTGTGTATGGGTTTACAGAATGTGACTGAGCATTGTTCTGCTCTGCTTGATATACCTGCAAGGCAGTTTGCCTTCTCAGTACCTCCAGGTGTACTACTTGTTAGGATGGATATCCTGGTGGAACTTCAGCAGCAAGCATGATAAAAAAACGTTTCTTCTAATAAATTCCTAAGCACAATGGAAGCTCTTGACTTTAACAGAGAAGTGGCACTAGCTGACAGAAATTACACGCTTGTCTCACAGCCCGTGTGTTTTTTAGGCACGCTGCCACGTGCGTTCTGCTTCCTGTACAGCAGTACATAGAACATTTGGAAATAAATACTAGGTCACAGAATCACAGAACATTAGGGATTGGAAGGGACCTTGAAAGATCATTTAGTCACATCCCCCTGCCACAGCAGGTTCACCTAGATCAAGTTGCACAGGAACATATCCAGGCAGGTTTTAAATGTTTCCAGAGACTACACAACCCCCCTGGGCAGCCCATTCCAGTGCTCTGTCACCCTCACTTTGAGGAAGTTCCTTCTCATATTGATGTGGAACCTCCCATGTTCCAGCTTACTCTCATTGCCCCTTGTCCTATAACTAGATGCCACTGAGCAGAGCCTGGCTCCATCTTCCTGACACCCACCCTTCACATATTTATCAGCATTAATGAAGTGTCACCCCTCAGTCTCCTCTTCTCCAAATTAAAGAGACCTAGCTCCCTCAGCCTTTCCTCGTAAGGGAAGTCCCAGGGGTCTTTTCCAACCGGAGTGATTCTGTGAGACCTGTTGTTTTCTGCAACTACCTGCAAGGAGGTTGCAGAGAGGTGGGAATTGGTCTCTTCTCACAAGGAACAAGTGGCAGGACAAGAGGAAATGGTCTCAAGCTGCACCAGAGGAAGTTTAGATTGCCTGTGAGGAAAAAATCCTTTCTGGAAACGGCCCTCAGGCCTTGGAACAGGCTTCCCAGGGAGCAGCTTGAATTGCCATCCCTGGACATGTTTGGGAGTTGAGGAGATCTGGAGCTCAGAGACAGGGTTTAGTGGTGAGTTTGGTAGAGTTTGGTTCATGGAGGGCTCAGTGATCTTGAAGGTCTTTCCTGGCCAAACAATTCTGTGATTCTATGAATAACCTGTAAATACATGAAAATTTCTGCCCCTTCCATACAACTGGAAAAAGTCAGAACTGGGCAGTTCCTGACTCAGCTGTAAGATGAATGACTTTCTTACACCATTTCATCATTCCCTTTGAAAAAAAACAACTTGCAAACTTTTAAGCTCATAAGGAGCTTATAAGAAATTCATGTCTGTTGTTTACAACAGCTATAATCTGTATGCATCGGTAGCCTGTTGCACTTAATAATGTTGGTGGGTGATGCCCGGCAGATATTCCCTAGTGCATTCCTCTGCTGAGACTGGAGCGTAAAGAGAATATTCCAGCAGTTTTGTGGTCCCCTGCCAGCTTGTTAATTTAAGGAAGATGCTTCCTGAGTTCACTGCAGGCACAAAGAGTTTATCCTATCGCTACGGAAACTAACCAAATAGCCATCTGCCTGTTGGTCTGTTTGTATCTTCACAGTGCAGGTTTTAAATTGCAGGCACTTGTTCAGCTTTGGTTTAGGCTGATCTTCAAGAGAGCGAGGTGACTCTGTTAACTTTCTTGTATCGATGATGGCAGGTGAGGACTCCATGAGATTTCCTCCAGTGTGAGAACAGATAAAAGCTGCTCAACAATAGAGTAGTAAGAAGATTTGATGCACCGAAGTGCTTAGGATCAACAGCAACTGATAAATTATTAATCTACCTTCTGTAACGTCTCTGGGATGCTGGGTTGTACCATGACTGACAATTTGGAAGGGCTCTTGGTAAGGCATTCAAAGGCTATTGCTGGATAAAGCATCTTGTTTTGTCTCCTAATAAGAGCAATGATTTATATATTTTAGTGAAAGTGACATGTGTCTGACCTTAGTGTAGTTTGCGCTGAGTGTCAATTTCTGAGAGAGCTGGAGCTAACTGCTTTATATGAGGGTTTAATTAGACCTCTGCCAGTACCATATAGTCACTTGTTATGGCTGTATATGTCCTGTGTAAAGGCTGTGGAAGAAGAGAAAGGAAGAGCATTTCTGAATGTATAAAATGAGTATTTTTTTAAAAAGGAGATGTAACGACTCACTGTTAAATTAGAGCACTCCTGCATGTGTAACGCATGGCTTCCCTGACATGATGTGTTTTCTGTAGCGAAACAATGATAATCCTAAATATATACAGTAGGGCAAATGCATTTATGGAGCAGGAAAACAATACAAATTGTATGATGCTCTGGCCCTAGAGTTAAAACCAAGCATGCACAAGTGTGTTATTCAAAAGGGCTACTAAATTGGGAGATTATACATGCTGTATGCTCAACCTAGTGTGCAAGTAATAGAGAGATGACAACCTCAGGTACCAGTATAGGTTGAGCACTGACCTATTGAAGACCAGCGTAGAAGAAAGGGACCTGGGGGTCCTGGTGGCCAGCAGGATGACCATAAGCCAGCAATGTGCCCTTGTGGCCAAGTAAGCCAATGGCATCCTGGGGTGGATCAGAAGGGGGGGTGGTTAGCAGATGGGGAGAGGTTCTCCTCCCCATCTACTCTGCCCAATCTAGTGCAATCCCCCTGCCACAGCAGGATCACATCGCACAGGAACACATCCAGGCTCGTTTTAAACATGTCCAGAGGAGGAGACTCCATAACCCCCCTGGGCAGCCCCTTCCAATGCTCTGTCACCCTCACCATTCAGAAGTTCCTTCTCGCATTGATGTGGAACCTCCTATGTTGAATGTCACACCCATTGCCCCTTGTCCTATTGTTAGATGACACTGAGAAGAGCCTGTGGAAAAATTCAGAGTTTTGTGGGCTTTGGAACTTGGGAGAGGTACTTTATTTGCATTATTTTGTGTAAGGAGCTGCACTCGTGACATTGTAGTATGACATGATTTTTCATTATGTGTTGGGAACGTTCTTTGAACTATAAGTGTCTGTAACGAAAATTGTTGCCGAAATCAGGAATGAATAAGTAACTCACTGCATCTGTTTGAAATTAATTCTTGCCATTTGTGATTATGCAGATTAATAGTTATGTTTGAGAGCATTATGAGAACATAATGGAGCTAACATCCCAGTAGTAATAAAGCAGTGGCGCTGTTTAAAGAACAATTTTATAGTTTATAGAGATAGCCTGTTAATTTGAAAGACTGTGTTTAGCCTTGTTCATTTCCCCGCTGGCTGAATCCAAAGTGTGAGCCTTAATTAGTTACCAATGTTTTGAAAGGAGAGGATAATATTTAGTTTATTACTAAATGCTTTAGAATACAAAACAAAATCTTGAAGCACAGTGCCAAATTTTCAATGTGATCTAGTATTTCAAAACTCATTCTGGTAAATAAGTTTGAGGAGCTTGAACTGTTACAGGCGTCACCTGAGCAGTTATCTTCCTAAAAGCACCTTATTGCAGGGCTAAGGACTAAATCTAGGCTGTGATCAATTTTTTTTTTTTCCTGCACCTATCTTTAAGTGAAGCTTCTGTGAACAGTCCTTTTATTGTGGCCAAGAAGGTCAACAGCATCCTGGGGTCGATCAGAAGAGGAGTGGTTAGTAGATCAAGAGAGGTTCTCCCCATCTACTCTGCCCTGGTGAGACCACATCTGGAATACTCTCTCCACTTCTGGGTCCCACAGTTCCAGAAAGACACAGTACCGCTGGAGTTTGTCCAGCGCAGAGCCAAAAGGATGATGAAGGTAGTAGAGCATCTCCCTGGTGAAGAAAGGCTGAGGGAGCTGGGTCTCTAGCTTGGAGAAATGGAGACTGAGGGGTGACCTCATTCATGTTGATAAATATGTGGAGGATGGGTGTCAGGAGAATGGAGCCAGGCTCTGCCCAGTGTCTTCTAATGATAGGACAGGGGCAACCAGTGTGAGCTGGAACATGGGAGGTTCCACATCAATATCAGAGGGAACATCTTCATGGTGAGGGTGACAGAGCGCTGGAATGTGCTGCCCAGGGAGGTTGTGGAGTTCTCTTCTCTTTAGAAGTTTAAAACCCGCCTGGAGGTGTTCCTGTGCAACTTGGTCTAGGTGATCCTGCTGTGGAGACAGGATTAGACTAGACGATCTTTTGAGGTCCCTTCCAATCCCTGATGTTTTGTGATTCTGTGATTGCACTGGTTTGGAAACCTGGAGAATATACACTGGAAGGAAAGTACTAGAGGTGAGTGAAATCTAAAGTATGTAACAACATTTTAAAAAACCAGTAATCTTTGGCTCTGGTAGCCAGTTTCAGATTGTTTTACTGGCTCTTGTGCAAATATAACACATGGTTCATTTTTTTTTTTTTGTTCAGAGACAATATTTTTTCATGTTCCCTAAGCACCCTGCCCCTGAGCATATAGACTGATGTTCAATTGCTACTCTACTTTTTTGGTGCTAGAACATTTAGTATTCTGTAGCCTACAGGAAAATGTCATAGAGAACTGGAAAAGCACAGAATTAACTTAAAAATAACACGATGACTCATTAAAAAGATTACAGCTGTTTATGTTCAGAGTTACGGAGCTTTAAAATAAAATATGAACAGCTGAGATAAAAACTATACAGTGTGAAGGGTCAAACCAAGGTGTAGGGTTGGACTGATTCAGAGAAGCAGAGTTTCATAACTGGAGGAGAGGGTTTTAAAATCTGAGCACCACCCAATTGTGTGTTTGTGCTCTTTGCTTTGGGTAACACAGTTTATGCTTCAACTGAGTACTAAGGGCCTTCAGTGCGTTTAATTAAAAGCTATGTTTAGTTTGAGGAAGAGGAGGCTTAGGGGAGACTCACTGCTCTCTACAATTCTCTGGAAGGACATTGTAGAGATGTTGGTGCTGTCTCACCGTGACAGTACCAGAGGCAAGGGCTTAAAGCTCCAGCAGGGGAGGTTTTGACTGGGCATCAGGAAAAGATTCTTCGTGGAAAGAGTGGTCAGGCACTGGAATGGGCTGCCCGGAGTGATGGTTGAGTCCCCATTCCTGGATGAGTTTAAAACACCCTTAGATGTAGTGTTGGGGCATCTGGTTTGGGGGTGAACTTGTAGAATAGGATTGATGGCTGGACTCAGTGATCCCAAGGGTCTTTTCCAACCTGTATGAACCTATCATTTTTTTTTTTAAACAGCATTTAGCACACTACCAACATCCTGCTTCATCATGTCTTGTATGATGATGGTCTAGCTGATCACAGAATCACAGAACATTAGGGATTGGAAGGGACCTTGGAAGATCATCTAGTCCAATCCACCTGCCAGAGCTGATTGTGGTGATGTTAAGTCACAGGCTAGACTTGTTAACCTTAGAGGTCTTTTCCAGCCTCAATAATTCTGCAGTTCTGTGACTCTGTGAAACAAGAACTGGAGGATCCCAGCTTGGTCCCATTTTTAGCAGTGCTCACTAGCAGATTTCTACGTGGGAAAAGGATAAGCATTTTCAATATTTCTTAATGCTTTTCAAGATTCCAGCTATTCTTGGAGCAGGGACCACATGAATTTCTGTGTACTTAGTACCCCTCAAAGTTCCTTTTATATCAACTTGTTCATGGTGCCTGTAGGCTTGTATGAAAAACCGGCTGTTCATTATGAAGTGTGAGAATAGTTTCCTAAGAGAACGCTTGAGAAATCTTGTGCTTTTTTAACGCAATTTAGTACTTCAAGCCTGAGTGGCTCTGGTCTCAGTGAAAATTAATAAAGCTATGCCACTGCAGCCACGTCAGCCAATTATGGTTAGATTCATGTAGTCATCTAAGGTTATAAATTTGTGCAACTGCTTAGTCACTGATGTTCCAGCAGCAGAGACATGTGCTGCTATTTATTCTCTTTTTCTTTTTCCTAAAGATTAGAAAGGAAAAATCCTGTCCATACCCAGAGCAGACCTGAGGCTGCCATCCTTTATCTCAAAGCACCCTTCAATCTTCCTGTCCATGCTGAGCTGATAGCAGTAGGTCTTTTTAGTACTCATGTGTTTATTCTAAACTCCCGCAGCTCACAAAAATTAATTTCTGTTGGCAACACAATGTAGTGATGATGATGAGGCTGGTTATTTTGACTGCGCTTTTGTGTTATCCCCTATACAAAGCAACTGATTTACTTCCCATTAATTATACATCAGCCATGGGGACCACCTGGTGTGTTTTATCACAGAACATTAGGGATTGGAAGGGACCTCGAAAGATCATCTAGTCCAATCCCCCTGCCAGAGCAGGATCACCTAGACCAAGTCACACAGGAACATATCCAGGTGGGTTTTAAATGTCTCCAGAGAAGCAGACTCGAGTCCAACCCCCCTACACCAAGCAGGGACATCCCTTAACCAGAACAGATTGCCCAGAGCCACATCCAGCCCGACCTTGAATGTCCCCAGGGATGGAGCTTGCACCACCTCTCTTAAGCAGCCTGTTCCAGGGTTCCACCGCTCTCACATATAAGAACTTTTTCCTCATGTCCAGCCTAAACCTACCCTTTTCCAGCTTAAAACCATGACCCCTCCGCCTATCATTCCATGCCCTTCTGAACAGTCTTCCCCAGCCTTCTTATAGGCCCCTTTCAGGTACTGGAAGGTCATTATAAAGTTCCCCCAGAGTATTTCTTTTTGCTGCACCCTGAGGTGGCTGCATGGACTCATATGAAGAACACAAAACTTTCTGCTTCCAGCAGCAAAGCACATGCTCACTAAAACCCCCAAATGACCAAAGGTGGTTTTTCCAGATCCTGGCATTCCTAAGAGCTCATTAGGAATAGCTCACTCTCCGACAGCCCCTCTCAGCTAGGAAAAATCTAGGTTTGTTAATTCAGCATGACAAACTCTCTCCAAATGGGGCTGTTCAAACGCTCAGTACTCTGCCAGGAAAACATCACTTTGCTCACATTTTAATACTCCGTCTCCTTACCTTGAGCCACATAGTCTTTGGAGCATTAGCCCGGATATTAGCTTGGTGCCATGAGATGTATTCATCTACCTTGGCTCGTTTTTGGATGTCTGATGGGTACCAGTGGTCAGGAGTGTTGTACTTCCGACATAGATACAGCAGGATGGCGGTGCTGCCCAGACGTGTGCAAGAGACAAGAAAGGGGTCAGGAGCAATGATGCAGAATGCTTTCACAGAATCACAGAACATCAGGGATTGGAAGGGACCTTGAAAGATCATCCAGTCCAATCCCCCGACCAGAGCAGGACCACCTAAACCAAGTCACACAGGAGCACATCCAGGCTTTCGCCTAAGTTCCCCTTCCTGCCCCTTCTGAACTTGCTGCTTCCACTAAAAAGCATCCAGATCAGGATTTCCAATGGAGTCTCTGGACCATATATAGGCATCTAATTCATGCTGACATCAGAGATGACACTTAATCACATTAGTTTCCATTAAAACTGGAAAACCACAGCACTGCTCTACACTGCAGAGTACATCTGGACAGTCCTGGAGTAAACAAGCTGTATCCTCCATAGTCATCTATCAGCAATGTTAAACCCAGCTTGTTCTTTGTTCTGACCCATCCCTCCAAAGCCTCTGCACGTTGATGTGCTTGTGCGCTGACTGAAACTCTTTAATGGGTTACACTGCCTTTTCTTCAGATCTGTCTCTAGCCTGCAGCTTCCACTGACAGTAGTGGATGTCACAGAAGGGAAAGCTACAGAATCTGTCTGTGTGCCCAGATATTTGTACTTTTGCTAACTGGCAGGAGAAGTCATGGAAAAGTGTTTTTATGGTGTGCAACAATACGTAGGCTGTTACTTCAGTGAGAGATGCCATGGAAAATCCTGTGCTGGCAAAACAGAAGAAAATCAGACCAGTCGGCGATGCCAATACAATTCATTTCATTAAGTATTAATGACACCATTAGCCAGTCTCCTTGCTAATCCTAGAATGTAAAAGCTAACTTAGATCTCTTTAGGTGTTCACTTGGCCTTTATGTCTAATTCACATAAACATAATTTTCTTGCTAGGGTAAAAGGGATTTTATAAAGTTTAAACATTGCCTAGAAATGTTTATAATCCCATTTTGAGGTAAAGGCAGTCAGGGCAAGATCAAGAAGATAAATCAGCTGATTCATTCCCATTCTGAAAGATAATTCAAACAGAAAATGAAAAGAGAGTAAATGAGGTCTTACTATTAAAAATAAGCAACAGGTTGATAAACTTTGTGATCCTTAATCATTCTGTGGAAAGGCCTCTAAATGCTGCACAGACTACTGGTACCCAAGGAAGTCTAAGGCCTGTGTTCTTACCATTCTGCCAGTGTGAAGTCTCCATCCTTTAGTGCTGGTACTTTCTTCAAGAGGCTGACTTTGCCAGCTTCTTCACTATTGGATGGCCCTAAGAGCATGAACAGAGAAGTCAGAGGTTACAAGTGCATCTGCCAGTGAGTGGTAACTAGAAAATGCCTGTAGCCAGCTGGACAATCAGTGAACTGTATTAGCTTTCCTTATGTGGCCACATTGCACAATGAAAAGGTAATGACACCGAAGAGCCAATGAGGGCAGATGGCTGCTACTCCAGCTCCTGTTCCTGTGCTTATTGACACACAAGGCAAAACCTGTTTGCTGTTTGTGACTGCAGAACAGAGGGAGTCAAGCATTTACAAAGAAAGCAAATGCTATCAACAGTGCTGACTGAAGAGCCAGCAGCTAAGGATGTTTCCAGTTTTTGCTGGGCTGGTGAAATCATGAATTCCCACAGTGAAAGAATTCACTCTGCCACAGGGGACATTGGGTAGAGACAGGGAAGCTCAAATACCTGTACTATGCATTACTCCTGGCTCTGTGTCAACCAACCTCCATCAGGAAAACACAGGAGGAAGATGCCAAGCAATAAAAGTTTAAATTCCATGGTCCCTTAGAGTCTAGAGTCATTAAGAGCTGACTAATCAGATTTTCAGTTTTCCACTGCAGGCACTGGACCTGCCCATCAGCAGTTAAATGCCAGGAATTGTACACAAGCGCAGTAACACCTACGTAAGAAGAGGTGTGAGGAGTTTGTTTGCTTTGCTTGCTTTAAGTGTTCTCTAGAAAGAGCCTTGACATTTAGAGTGCAAATCCCGATCAAATCCGCATGACGAGCAGGAAGTTCTGCGCAGGAATCCCTTTGCAAAACAAATAATAAAAATTATAGGCGGTTAACTAACAAGTGATCTGCAACCCCAACAATTATTTGCCCCCATTCAGGAAGCAGCAGTCCTATCAGGAATACTGGTATCCATCCCCTGATGGGACTAACGTATCACTACCGCAGGCTGGGCGATAGGTCAGTGTTCATTACACAGCCCACACCGCAGCCCAGAGGCAGCACCTTATTTGTTTTGGCCCATACAGGGTCTTTTCTACTGATCTGCAAACTCACCAACAATGTGATAAATGATACTGGTATGAACAGTAATGCCAGGTTGCTCCCTTGGTTACTGTATTAAAATAGCGGCCAATATTCACATTGGCTGTTTGGCAAAGCTTAACCTTGTGCCTCTCTCCCAGCAAGCAGAGTTTTAGATCTGATTAGAGGTTTTAGGTGGCCAGCCTTTATCATGCCAGTGATGTTGACCTGACTTACTCTGCTATTTAATATCAGTTGCATCTCTTGTAACTTGAGGTTGTATCTACACAGACATTGTGTGTATTGCAGGGCTGTGAGGAGTAACTTTAACTGCAGAGTATACACTGGCAAAGAGCAGGGCAGGCTGCACACTGAAGGAATTCTTAAGCAGAAGTCACAGCGCAGGGAAGAAAGGAAAAAACCAATAAATCAGTCAATCTGTCAATCACTTCCCCAAGTAATCGTCTCCTCGGCCAAGGATTTCCAAGAACTGTGCTTTGCCTTAGGGAAAAAAGGGTAGCAACTTACTAGGAAGCCACAAAATGTAAGTGGGCACTAGTCACCTTATACCGTTGGACAAATCTGAACAGCTGAGTGTTTCTGCTCAGACCAGAGCACTTCCCAGCTGTGGCTCTTAAGTAATTTGCTAGAAATGGCTGGAGAAATATTCCTTGGGGATCCACAAAAATAGCTGCAGCACAGCGATGAGCCCGTGCTCGGAACAGGAGCTGCACGACCCAAACGTCGTGCGGAGGCCCCTGGGTACAGAGTGTTATTTAAAATCACCAGGGTTATCCGAGGAGCTGATCCTTCCCTCGCTAGGGGCTGAGCCGGGGTGCAGGGGCTGGGAACAGATTGAGCTCCAATGTGTCCGTCTGAGCAGGTTTGACCTGGTTCACCCTCCCGAGGTGGGACGGGAACTTTTCTTGAGGGTGAGAGCACGGAGAAGCCTCTCTGAGCTCTGCACCAACTTCGTAACCGGGTGATCCCCGGCTTCCAGTACCTCCGAGGGTTCCTCCTTCGGCCGAGCTTCCCCAAGCACGGGCTACTATGGGCTGATAAGGACTGACATGAGCTGACACGGGCTCCCCAGCAGCGACCGGACCTTTGCAGCCGCTATT
>JAOXOE010000702.1:14779552-14794897 GCA_028565055.1 Phoeniculus purpureus | reverse complement strand
ATTGGAAGGGACCTCGAAAGATCATCTAGTCCAATCCCTCTGCCAGAGCAGGATCACCTAGACCAAGTCACACAGGACCAGGTGGGTTTTAAACATCTCCAGAGAAGGAGACTCCGCAACCTCCCTGAGCAACCTGTTCCAATACTCCATCAACTTCACTGTGAAGAAGGTCACTCTGATATTTATATGGAACCCCTCTCAGTCTGCTTTTTTGCAAGCTAAAGTGCTGCTACTCTTGTGACTATATGACCCACGAGAAAAGTCTTTGGCACTTGGTCTGACTCAAATTTTCATCCCTCTTTGCAGTAACATCTATTGTGCTACCTTAACACACGTTATAACATGCAACAAGAATCGATGCTGCTGATTAACGTTGTATTGCATGTTAACGAGCCACGTTCCTTTGTCGTGTCGAGGCCGTATCCTTGAGACATATTTAAATAAATAGCATTAAGAAGAAAGAAGCCTTCAACTAACTAAATGGTTTTAACTTAAGTCCATAAAAATCAATGAGAATGGGAGCTAAAGCTCTTGCTTATCTATTAATTCAGCGCTATGCCTTCTCCAGGTCAGTCTTACAGCACACATGGGACAAAATATCCTTGAATGATTTTGTACAAGATTACTGGTAGCCAGACACAGGGAGATAAGGTAAAGATGGACTGATAGGATTAACTCTGAAATGGCCTCATTTCAGGGGTTTATTTCAAACCCGTCTCATCGTGCTGTTCTTGTGTGGTTTATAGCACTGCTGTATAAACCTTTGCTTCTGCGGCCATCTAATTTGTAAAGAGGGCAACCTATAAGCTGACAAGCAGCTTTAGGTCCTTTCTAGTTCCAGTATCAAAGGGAAAAATCTGTGCCAAACCATGACCCACATAGCGTAAAAGGGATGTGTCTGTCTCAGATTATGTGCAGAATCGCAGAACATTAGGGATTGGAAGGGACCTCGAAAGATCCTCCAGTCCAATCCACCTGCCAGAGCAGGATCACCCAGACCAAGTTGCACAGGAACATATTGGGTTAATAACAAGCAGTGTTTTCCTGCCACGTCTAAAAATGTCAGCGTAATGGAGGCATCAGTTTTGCTTACAAAATCACTTCACAGAATTGCGGAGCATTAGGCATTGGAAGGGACCTCAAGAGGTCATCCAGTCCAATCCCCCTGCCAGAGCAGGATCACCTAGACCAAGTCGCACAGGAGCATGTTCAGGCAGGTTTTAAACGTCTCCAGAGAAGGAGACTCCACAACCCTCCTTTATGTATTTTATTTGTGGATTTTAGTCTGACTGTAGCTGCATTCTTGGCTTCTCGTGTGTTTTCCCCTCGGAAACTCTTTGTTTTCCAAACTATCACACCCTAAACTGCAATATTGATCTATACGGAGTGGGTGACAGAGCACTGGAACAGGCTGCCCAGGAGGGTTGTGGAGTCTCTTTCACTGGAGACATTTAAAACCCACCTGGCCGTGTTACTGTGTGACTTGCTCTGGCAGGAGGATTGGACTGGCTGATCTTTCGAGGTCCCTGCCAATCCCTGATGGTTCTATGATCCTACGCTACGTCTCATAGAATACATAGGGTTATATAGGTTTTAAATTTCATTTCTCTGCTCTTATTCTTCTAGTAATGTCCCTTTACCTTGACTTCTCTTCCATCTTTAAGAATCCTAAGCTACAGGGTTGCATTACTTCACTTCACTGTTATATTTGTGATCACTGTCACTCTGGTGTGAACTCAAGCTCAGGTCCTCTGTGCAAGCAGCCCTGTCTCCTATAATCATAAGTGTCATCTCGGAGGCTGGCAGTTTCAGAGTTTCTGGGGAGCGTTGCTCTCCTGGGATGTTGGTGTTGTGAAGAGAGGAGCTCCCACAGGTATTTTAAATCAGTTCCCTGAAGGGTTTTGAATTGTGACAGCGAGACCTTGAGTTCGACCACATATTCTAGGGGGAATCGATGCAAGGAAAGCAAGAGGGGATGGTGTATCGTTAGCGTTGTGTTAGTCAGGAATTAAATGGCTGCGTTTTGAATTAGCGGAACCTTTTCATTCAATTACAGAAAACAAATCCCCCCCCGCAACGAGCCACAAGCCCCATGGCTTAGCCAAGGCATCACTGATTTATTTTTGTTCACCCCTTGTCTGTTCACTTTGACTGCAGAGGTAATGATTTTGGAGAGAAACTACTCTGATGTAGTGGGTGCACATTGCCTCAGGGAGCCCTGTGCTGTGTGAAGCGTTAGGACTTTGCTTTTTGTTTGTCTTGACAGTTGCTTTCATTTTTGGTGCTGTTAGTGCTTCTTGATAAATATTTGGGTTGGTTACTTGTGTCTTTTCTTTCCCTACGTAACTGCGGCTTCCACTTAATTTATTGTGAGGTTCATACTCAGTGGGTCTGGGCTTTATCATAGAATCTTGGCAACACGGAATCATTAGGGATCAGAATGTGCGGAGGATGTGAGGAGGAAAGATGCCTTTGTAGATAAGGTTATATATTGCCTAAATATTTTATAAGCAACACATGATAAAGAATTCATGATAAGGTTCAGGATAAAACCAACCAAGTGAATAAAAATGAGTGTTGACTGGTAATTGAACACGAGCAGGAAAGACAAAGATTTCTCTAGCAAAATCTCTGTTACAGACCTGAGAACCTCGCCACGGTCATTGCAAATGAGAGACTGCTATTGTGGATATGACCATTGTGTGGAGTAGGCACTTCTTCACTGTGCAAACGTTGGCATTGGTTGTCTTCTACTTTCAGGTGTCTGCCCTGGAATCACCTCTGTGCAGTTGTAAAGCACTGTAGGACATCACATTGCAAATAGGAACTGTTGAAAAGGAAGTTCTCCAGGTCTTTAAATCTAGGAAGCTGGCTGGTGTTTGGAACCTCTTAGGTTCAGCAGGGAAGCAGCATGTGTTTCTCTCCCCTGGAAATCTCACCTTGGGAGAAGAGGCTTGAGAACAGGAGATAGTTCTGATGATCACAGAACATTAGGGATTGGAAGGAACCTCGAAAGATCATCTAATCTAATCCCCGTGACACAGCGGGATCACATAGATCCAGTTGCATAGGAACATGGCCAGGTGAGTTTTAAACACCTCCAGAGAAGGAGACTCCACAACCCCCCTGGGCATCTCCTTCTAGTGCTCTGTCACCCTCACCAGGAAGAAGTTCCTCCTCAGACTGATGTGGAACCTCCTATGTTACAGCTCACACCCAGTGCCCCTTGTCCTATCATTAGTTGCCACTGAGCAGAGCCTGGCTCCATCCTCCTGACACCCACCCTTCACATATTCCTCTACATTCATGAGGTCACCCCTCAGTCTCCTTTTGTCCAAGCTCAAGAGCCGCAGCTCTCTCAGCCTTTCCTCATCAGGGAGATGCTCCACTCCCATCATCATCATCTTTGTGACTCTGCACTGGACTTTCAATCAGCTCTGTGTCCTTCTGGAACTGAGGGGGCCCAGGCACAATATTCCAGCTGTGCTCTCATCAGGGGAGAGCACAGGGGGAGGAGAACCTCTCTCAGTCTGCTCACCACCCCCTTCTGACTGAACTGCTGCTTTGACAGGTGCATTGAAAAGCCACCCTAGAACACGTTCAGCTTTTCTGTCTTGGTGCTGTTGCTGTCAGCACTTACTTGTGTCCATAGGATGTCAGATGTCATCTTCACAGTTCATAGTGACCTTCAAAGCTGTCTTACTTTTCTGTATCGAAGAACCACAGGAGAATTTGTCTTTTAGGGACCCTGGAGAAATGTTGAATAGCTGTGAGAGGATTATTTTTACCTGAGAGCTTTAGCATGTCTCAGCGCAAGGCACGTGGGTGACTGCAGCACCGTAGTGTTGGACTGTACCTAAAGGGATCAGCAGGAATTCTGCAGTTACCCCTTGCCCAGAGAGGTTATGGAGTCTCCTTCTCTGGAGAAGATTGAAAACCACCTGGCCATGTTCCTGTGTGACTGGATCTAGGGGATCCTGCTGTGGTGTGGGGATTGGACTGGATGCTCTTTCCAGGTCCCTTCCATAATCCCTAATGTTTTGTGATACTGAGTTAAGAGTGTTGCTGTATGGATGGGAAATTGATTACGGAGAACATCCAAGTAAGATTCCCTTTTAATGCAGCAGTAGAGAAAAATCCCTTCATTGGGAGGGACTGAACAAATGAGAATGGAGTAAGCCCAGAGCTGGGTTTGTGCTTTGTGGGTTGAAGAATAGCTTCGTTGGAACTGACCTTTACGAACTCAATAGAGTGGAAGTGCAACACCGGAGATGAGTAGGGATCTACAATTACCCTGTTGTTCTGGGTTGTTTCAGGTTACCAGTATTAGTGACCCTTTAGTTTTTCGGACTGAAAGCTGCATCTCTCTTTGTGACAAAGATACGAAACCCCATTCTAATCCTTGTGCAAAATCAGCCGGAGTTACAGGGAAAACAGAAGTAAATCTGATGAACTCAGAAGAATAAACACTGATTCCTCAAAAGATAGAGACTTTCCAATGACATCAACTCACTCCAAAGATGCAGAGCATAGAGCCAACTGTCCAAACACCTCGGGAAGGACTTGAAAAGTCAGCTTAAAGGATCGCTTTGAAGGGGGGATAGAAAGAAGGAACTGACCACAGAACAGTGGAGTCCCCACAGGGATCTTTTGTTTGAAGATGATTTACCAACTGGAATGATGAGCTGAGCGATAATCGTGAATTGCCAGGATGAAGCAGTTCTGAACTGCAGCGATAAAGACCTGGATTTAGTTTCCAATACCTTGATTTCTTTTCTTATCTGTCTGCGCTCACTCTTTGAGGGAACACGGCAAACAGCTCTCACGGGCGCTCTTGGCAGTAGCAGTGTGATGCTGCTTACGACTGGGACCTCAAAAGAGAGAGGGCAGCACTCACAGGTTAGTCACAGAGGTTTCCCAAAAGGGACAGGAAACAGCAAAATGCAGAGCCGAACTAATAAAGTAGAGGTTTGGATGGATGTGGTACTGAGGCGTGAACACAAAGGTAACACAACGCTGTGGTGTCGTAGTAGTAAGCTATTAGCTGACTGCAAGTAGCAGAGCGTTCTGTTTGCTGCAGCCAGAGCAGCACTCAGGTTAAAAGTGATAAGGAGAACCACAGTGGGATGATGAGTGGGCAGCTGCAGGAAATCTCACTTTTTTAAGTAAAGACAGTGGAAATAGAAGGAAGAGGGAGGAGTAGGAAGGATGCAAAGTGATTTGCATGACAGGATCTTGGAGAAAGACATTTTTGTGCACTAGAAAAGAGTTTTACTCTTAGCAGGCATAAATGTGTGTTGCAGTACTTGTAGTGAGTATCTGCACTTGTGAACTAGACCCTGTAGCAAAGGTTTACCTTGGCTTGGTGGATATAGGACATAGCAGAGGGTGTGCAGGAAATGCAGAGAGGTTACACTCATGGCTTTTGAGTCCATCTCTTTTCCCACAAGGTTTCCAGTAAAGCTCAAGGGTTTGCTTATTTCTTTCTTCTCACTGTGGTGGCACGTAGTCACAATAAAACACTACAATAGCTTTTTCTTAGCAAGCCCCGTAAAATACTCTTCACCCAGTTAACAGGAGAAAAAATAAAGGCTCGCTAATGCCAGGCTTTACCAGAAGAACATAAGTACTAGCACCAGGACCCTGCCAGAGGTAAAGTTTGGGAGGCTGGGGCAATTCTGACTGTGAGGTCAATGCTCCGCTTTGTGGTGGTTTGTGCCACATCCCCATCTCCACAGAGGTGCAGGTCTAGCTTTGCTCAGCTAGTTGGGCTTTCAACAGAGAGGCTTCTTTTGCTGCTGTAGTGGACATATGAGGTTAAGTTACAGCTCTTAGCAGAGCAGACTCCTCCAAATCAGACAGAAATGACCTGTGAGACAATTGGAAGGGCCCTCAAGAGATAATCTAGTCCAATCCTGCAATCATTAGGGATTGGAAGGGACCTCGAAAGATCATCTAGTCCAATCGCCCCCCCACAGCAGGATCACCTAGATCAGACCACACGTGCAAGAGCAGCACACATGTTGTGTTGTCCGCAGTGGAAGGGAGACCCATCGGATGACAAAGGCATCCTACGCTTTGTCTTAGACAAAGAGTCGGCGGTTCCAATGAGGATGCTGCAGTGCTATGTCAGGGTTACATGTCTCTCCTAAAGGACAAAAGAGAAGGAAAACAAACCCCACATCTGATTTCTCCTTCTAAGTCCGTGTTGGTTGTACCCCCCTCTTCACTCGCCTCAAGCCTACAGAGCAGGGCTCAACAGGGGTGTGTGGAGCCCTTTCATGCCTGCCCAGTGCACAGCAGCAGATGTTGCCTGCGGTGTTTTGGGCAACAACTGGTTTTACTCACACGCAGTGAGATTCCTCTGTGCTGAGTAGTGGTGTGGAAGTATCGTTATGAACTCTGGTGGGAGATGCAGCAGTGTAAGTAGGATTTGAAAGTTTGCTTTGCTGATGTTTTACCAGTTTCCCATTTGGGGAGAAGCAGCAGCAGGTTAGTCTTTTCCTTAAACGGTGGAAATAGAGAAGCATCATGGAATTGAAGACTAGATGGTTTTTTGAGGTCTCTTCCAATCCCTGATGTTCTGTGATTAGCAAAAACCAGAAAGGAGGCCCCCACCTCCAGTGGGTGTAAAAAACCCTACTTTTGCCTTGAGCTACTTTAATGTGGACAGGCTGACTTATGAGGCTTCATAAGAAGCCATTTAGACTATCATTTCTTGCTGAGATCTGTGTTGTACTTCAGTGTTAATCATGAAGTTACTTTTCCCAAGGTCACAAAAATTGCAGAAGCTCTCAAAGCTTCATGCAAGTGACCGGGGGAAAAAAGATGGGATTTTGGTGATTCTCGGAAGAAAGGGATTAGAAGAAATGGAAATAAGAAGAAAATGTGTTGTGCAATGGCAGTTGCCCTTAAGATACAGAGTAAGGTAGAGAAAAGGATCACAGAACATGAGGGATTGGAAGGGACCTCAAAAGATCATCTAGTCCACTTCCCCCACTCCCCAGCAGGATCACCTAGACCAAGTCACGCAGAATCACAGAACATGAGGGAGTGGAAGGGACCTCTAAAGATCATCCAGCCCAATCCCCCTGCCAGAGCAGGATCCCCTAGACCAAGTTGCACGGGAGCGTGTCCAGGCAGGTTTTAAATATCTCAGCGCTCAGCGTGTGTGCAGGCTTGGTGGAGAGGAATGCGCACACTTCGTGTGTGACCTCAAGCAAACCATTTCATCACTGGCTTGTTTCCCGTTCTCTGAGGTGGAAACGCAAAATCACTTGTACTTCACAGGTGACTTGTGATCGTAAATTCATTCATTTGTAGAAATACTCAGGTACACAAAGGTTGGCGTAAGAACAGTAATAAACACAAGGAATGTTGAAGGCTGAATGAAGTGAGGGTCAAAAGGCGGTGGAAATGTAGCGCTTAAGTCCCTTCTGTGCCTCAGAAAAATATTTCAGTTGCTTCTAGTGCAGCTCTCAGAAGACCTCTAGTCTATATAACCCTACGAATTGCAATTAATGTTAAATTTGCACAGTTATTGAACCTTTGGCTTTTGTTTCCCTCTGCTCAGCCTTCAGAAGCTTTGTGTAGCTTTTTGTTTTGGCCGTGGTGTGAGAGAACTTTGCTTGAGTCATCTTATGTTAAGGCTAGGCTCAGTCTTTAGTAACATCCTCTGCTGTAGTTCCTCTTGTTTTTCACGGAATCACAGAACATTAGTGGTTGGAAGGGACCTTGGAAGATCATCTAGTCCAGTACCCCTGAGAGTATTCCTGGGGATGTTTCCTATATCGGTCTTACACTTGTTCCTCTTGCACATCTTAGTCACAGAATCACAGAACATTAGGAACTGGAAGGGACTTGGAAAGATCATCCAGTCCAATACCCCTACCAAGAGCAGGACCACCTAGATCAAGTCACACAGGAACATGTCCAGGTGGGTTTTAAACATCTCCAGAGAAGGAGACTCCACAACCCCCCTGGGCAGCCCCTTCCAGTGCTCTGTCACCCTCACCATGAAGAAGTTCCTTCTCATATTGATGTGGAACCTCCTCTGTTCCAGCTCACACCCGTTGCCCCTTGTCCTATCGTTAGATGCCATTGAGCAGAGCCTGTCACCATCCTCCTGCCCTTCCCATCTTTCCCATATGCACTAACACCATGACAATGCCTGTGTGTTAGGTTTCATCTCAAACAGTTCCCTGCCACATCTGTTTATTTTCTTGTCTCTGCTACATATCTGTTCAGCTTCCTGTTTCCTGGAGTCTAGAAAATAACTTTAGCATGGTTGTCTCATATCTTACATTCACAGAACCTGACTCATTTCGCTTTCCATCTGCTGTGTATTTTGAATCTTTGCACTGTGCTTCCCATCGTCTGAGAGTCAGGAGCGTACACATCACTCCCAGTACTAGGTCCTTTCATGCTCAGCAGGCCCACAGGTAACATTACATTTCCTGCTCTCTTAGACAATTCATGAGTGTAGACTAGTTCTTGAAATTACCACAGTTTTTTTTCCTCCTACACCTTCGACTTCATCACATGAAGTAAATGATGGCGGCGTTTGCCATGTGTTTATATTGCAAATTTGAGAGTGACGGCTCACGAGGCAGATACTGAATACTTGGAAGAGAAGGCGTTCTCTGAAGGCTGTTCAAGAACCTTGTGTCACAGAATCACAGAACATTGGGGATTGGAAGGGACCTCGAAAGATCATCGCGTCCAATCCCCTGTTTGTTTCAATACTGTCTGCACTGTGCTTTTTGGCAAAGTCTATCAAGAAATCATGGAGTAGAGGGTCATGTCCTGGCACTTGTGGAGCTTTTGCATCTATGCAGCAGAAAAGCATCACTCACTTGCCTTATGGAGCATCTCCCTGATGAGGAGAGGCTGAGGGAGCTGGGTCTCTTTAGCTTCGAGAAAAGGAGACTGAGGGGTGACCTCATTCATGTTTATAAATCAGGGAAGTCACTTAAATACCATCACAATGACCAAAAACTTCTCCAAAGAGGTTCTCGTTCCCCTCTACTCTGCACTGGTGAGATCATGTCTGGAATCTTGTGTCCAGTTCTGGGCCCCTCAGTTCAAGGAGGACACAGAACTGCTGGAGAGAGTCCAACGCAGAGCCACAGAGATGATGGAGTAGAACAGCTCCCTGCTGCGGAAAGGCTGAGGGAGCTGGGTCTCTTGACCTTGGAGAAAAGGAGGCTGAGGGGTGACCCGATGAATGTTGATCAATATATGAAGGATGGGTGTCAGGAGGATGGAGCCAGGGTCTGCTCAGCGGCACCCAATGATAGTACAAGGGGCAATGGATGTGAGCTGGAACATAAGAGAGGTTCCATGTCAAAATGAGAAGGATCTTCTTCCCAGTGAGGGTGACAGAGCCCTGGAAGGGGCTGCCCAGGGGGGTTATGGAGTCTCCTTTTCCGGAGACTTTTAAAACCTGCCTGGCAATGTTCCTGTGCAACTGGATCTAGGTGATCCTGTTGTGGCAGGGGGATTGGACTGGATGATCTTTCCAGGTCCCTTCCAATCCCCAATGTTCTGTGCTTCTGTGAAAATCTCTGTTAGCAGTGGGAGCTTTTCTAGTCTAATAGAATCAGCCTTTCCTCATAAGGGAGGTGCTCTACTTCCTTCATCATCCTCGTTGCTCTACGCTGGACACCCTCCAGCAGCTCTGTGTCCTTCTTGCACTGAGGGACCCAGAACTGGACACAATACTCCAGATGTGATCTCACCAGTGCAGAGTAGAGGGGGAGAAGAACCTCTCTTGATCTGCTAACCACCCCCTTTCTGATCCACCCCAGGATGCTGTTGGCACACACTTCTGAGCTTCATTCCAAATCCTCTAATAAAACGAGGAGCATGTGGAGCCCTCCCCAGCCACGCCAGTAACTCTTAGCCTGAAGGAGCTAAGAGTTTTACACTAAATCATGTTCTGAATAAAGGACGTTACAGCCTTAGTCTTATTCTTAACAAAGAGAATAAGAAAATCCCATTTTGACCGTGCTTATCCTTCTGTTGGAATAACTGTTGGAAACATGCAGCCAGAAGCGTCAATCCTTTCTCCTCTTGTAGACACCTCTAACCACTGCCTAGGGAGAGGATAAGCTGCATCCAATAGGACTCTCCTCTTATTGCCATTTCTTCCTTCAATCCCGTTCTTGTGACCCTCCATTAATCCCTTTCATCCTCCAAAGCCCAAGGAAACCTACATCTAAAGCTACTCTTATCCTTGAACTCTTCCAAAAATAAAATGCTGCATCTGCTTCTGAAAAGAGCTTTTTCTATGCGCAAGTGCCTGCGCTACTTCTGAAGAGATCTCGGGCGTCGAAGTGCTGGGTGAACAGCTTCTTTTTAATAGCAAAGTGTTGACCTAGGCATGGGTGTGTGTTTCAAGACAGAGAAATTCATCCTTTCACAAAAGGCTACCAAAGGCTTATGAACCACGTGAATTCCTCCCAGGCTGGTAAAGTAGGGCATAGCTGCGGCTTGCTTTTGTAACGTGGACCTTGCCCAGCCTTTCATTTTAAGAAAAGACTGTTTGTATTCATCTGGGGGCACTTCACGTAACCAGGGAGTCAGGGTTTACTAAAATAGACGTAGGGTAGTAAATAGTCCTCCTCGCCCTTGTCTAGCGAGCGTGTGGCTGTGTAGGGGTTTCAATACAACAGCTGGCTGCGGTGCTCGTTGTCAGATGTTGTTGTTCCTTCCAATCCCTAATGCTCTGTGATTCTGTGTAATTCTTAACCTAAGAGAAAAGCACCAGGATTGTTAAAATAATTAAAAGCAATCAGCTGGCAAGTACCTACAGAAAACCCCCTTTGCCTTCTATGCTCTTTCTTAAAGTACGTTTTGGGGCTACTCTAAACTGTTTTCTCAGAAATGTCTGAGTGGCCATCAGGAAGAAATTCTTCAGAGTGGTCAGGCACTGGACTGGGCTGCCCAGGGTGGTGGTTGAGTCCCCATCCCTGGCTGAGTTTAAAAGATGCTTAGATGTGGTGTTGGGGGATCTGGTTTAAGGGTGAACTTGTAGAGCAGGGTTGATGGTTGAACTTAGTGATGCCAGAGGTCTTTTCCAGCCTGAATGATTCTGTGATTCTGCCTTCTGAATATCCTGTTCATGTAAGCAGGGTGAATCCAATGACACCCAAAGGACTTGCTCGTGTATTTAAAGTTGCTCGAATGCTTAATTCTGAGATGTTTTGCCACATTATTGCCAGAGCCTTGATTTCCCATCCATACGACATGCACTGACCTTCAGTGTCTGGGGTGATTTTAGCTTCATTCTCTTACTTTCTATGCGAAACAGCTCAAAGAAATGCCTTTTTTGAGCCTGAGTTTTATTGTCTTCTCTTCCTAAATTAAAGAAAAATATAGTTAAAGTCTTAGTTATATTGAGAACCTGTTTAAATTTACATGATGTCTTATGATTGATATATTTTCCCTTGATTTTCAACATGTCACCACTTCTGTGCTACCAAAGAAGCAGCAAACACAGGCTCACTGTGACAGGATTCAGCGTTCACAGAACATCAGGGACTGGAAGGGAACCCGGAAGATCATCTAGTCCAATCCCCCCACCACAGCAGGATCCTAATGCATTTCTAGGAGCTGAGATTTGCCTCTGATTACAATCTCAACTTCTTTTTCTATTCACTAACGGTCTTAGTCACCCAGTTAGTCACCTGATTGTCTTAAATTGATGCTATCAATGGAGATGGTTTCGGATTTGAGTGTGAAGTGTCGTGGTTCCGGCAACGCGCTGTGCTAATTGTTCAGATGTCTTTGTTAGGTGGAGGATGACGTGGTGCAAAATGCCCTCAATCACAGAATGTTCAATGTTCAATCACAGAATCACAGAACGTGAGGGACTGGAAGGGACCTCCGAAGATCATCCAGTCCAATCCCCTGCCACAGCAGGATCCCCTAGATCAAGCTGCAAAGGAACACATCCAGGTGGGTTTTCAACGTCTCCAGAGAAGGTGCAGCTGAGGAACAAGGGCTTTGCTCTACAAGGCACAGTGAGCTGCTGCAGGGCATCCATGGGGTGAATTTCCCAAAGGAGGAAGTCATAAAGCAGCTCCAAGCCTGTTCAGACAACCAGAAACCCTCTGAGAACTTGTGACTGGATCTAGGGGATCCTGCTGTGGATCCAATCCCTAACGATTCTATGATTCTGTGATCCAGCCTTCACTGTTTAAGGCACAGATGCACCTGTGCACTTTCTTCCTGCTCATTCTATTCACCCTGTCTCCTTCCCAAGACTCGCTGTAAATGTTTTCTCCTGACCCATAATCAGGCAAACACACGTTTACTGGTGAGACAGCAGCTGCGAGTGTGCTGCAGGGTGCCACAACCATCATTCACAGCCAGGCCAGTGCCTGGGGTGCCTGGCTGTAGTGGAGCTGCTGTTTCATCTACAGCCAGAGCTGTCCGTTGCCGTGCCATGGGGTTTCCATTCTGCAAAACAGGTTAAATTGGGGAAACCTGTTGCATGAGATACTTTTGCTTTTGGAAAGCTTCTTGTTTGTGGACTTGGTCAATCAAAAGCACGAAGGTGCTAGGAAGGATGGGAGCTGCTAGCTTTGACCTCCATTCTTCTTCGGGGAGCTGTCTGTGGGTTTAAGTCTGATTTCTGTGTCATGCAGCTCACAAGGCTTGTCTCTAGCAGAGAACGTCACATATATTTACAGACATTCATTGTGACTCATCAAGTAAATCATACTCATTTTCCAAATTAGAACTGTGTGCTTATCAAATATGTGCTTCGGAGACAGCTGCGGTCCATTAAATATATCATTTTCTTTTTAAGAAAATTAAAATTCAAACTTAAAAATGAAACTTTGGGGGTGAATTTGTCAGCGAAAGGAAACAGGAACATTTTCCAAGTGAGAATTTTTAGTAGGTGGGTGCAAAATTACAGGTAATTTTGGCTTGAGCATGTGGTTGTAACAAGACAGAGGTAAACAAAGCCTCTTGCTACTGCAATGGTACAGAGTCCTAGATATTTTGTTCTCTCTTTGTAGACCAGCCTGGATGTGTTCCTGGGTGACTTTGTCTAGGTGGTCTTGCTGTGGCAGAGGGATTGGACTAGATGATCTTCTGAGGTCCCTTCCAATCCCTAATGATTCTATGACTTGGTCTAGGTGGTCCTGCTGTGGCAGGGGGATTGGCCTAGATGATCTTTTGAGGTCCCTTCCAATCTCTAATGATTCTATGATTCTATGACTTGGTCTAGGTGGTCCTGCTGTGGCAGGGGGATTGGACCGGATGATCTTTTGAGGTCCCTTCCAATCCCTAATGATTCTATGGTCCCATAATTTTTGCTGTGAAGGATTATGAGAGGGGAGGATCTTGGGGACCTTTAATTCAATCTTGAAAACCAGAATAGGCTCTGCAGGTTGTTATTTGACATAATAGGTAAGACAGATGCAACTAGTTGGAAGACTATAAAGGTTCAGTGAATTTTGCATATGACACATAGTTGTCTGAATCACCCATCTGTGCTCTCAAAGACGTGCGCTAATTGTTCGCGACAACAGAGGGTCAGACTATTATATAGGTGCGGTGCTGCGCAGTGTGTTCACATTAATGAGAGTTTATAGATTCAGTCCTTGTCTGTGTGAAATGAACTCTGCACCAAACTTAACAATGAGCTGCCAAGTTTTATAAAGCTATAAAATTGTGTTAAGAAAGGCAATGTTTTCTTTCCCTGGGTTTCACGTGAGGGACAGGTACTCCTCGCTACCCATTGGCAGTCTAATTCTGATTCCTGAAAACTGAGAGTGGAGTTCAATTCCTGATTGACCCTTCATTTTAGCTTAGAGAAAAGGACACTGAGGGTTGACCCCATTAATGTTGATAAATATGTGAAGGGTGGATGTCAGGGGTATGGAGCCAGGCTCTGCTCAGTGGCATCTAGTGATAGGACAAGGGGCAGTGGTTGTGAGCTGAAATAGAGGAGGTTCCACCTCAATATGAGAAAGAACTTCTTCCCAGTGAGGGTGACAGAGCCCTGGCAGGGTCTGCCCAGGTGGGTTGTGGAGTCTCCTTCTCTGGAAGCATTTCAAACCCCCCTGGCCATGTTCCTGTGTGACTGGATCTAGGGGATCCTGCTGTGTCAGGGGGGTTGGACTGGATGATCTTCCAAGGTCCAATCCGTAATGTTCTGTGATTCGTGCTGGAGTAACTTTGTTAGCTGTCTGTGTGAACCCACTCTCGAAACACCCAGTTTGTAGTTTGAGGAAAGAAGGATCAAGAGTGCACCAATGTTCATGGTGCCTACAGGTCTATGAGTCTACACTAGGGTGTGATATTGTTCTGCTGTCACTGGATGTTTTATCTACGTGGTCCTCATTTACTTAGAAGTCTATTATCAATATGCTCCTTGCTTATTTGGACACCTGACTGGTATGAGGAACTACATTGAGTCTTTAATGTGTGTTTGGACTATGTAGATAAATAGCAACCGTGTCTGTAATCATGACTTCAAGAAAGCAGAAGACTAGATAACTGTGATAACAGAATACAACCATCAAAACTTAGAATACCGAGGTACTTATCGTCATTAATCCATGATCCTGGAGCTCTGATCTGCAGGAAAACAAATTTCACCACCAAGAGAAAAAGAATCAGTTTATTACTTAACTTCAGCAAGTTGCTATCAGTACAAAGTTTGTTTTATCTAGTTTTCAGACTCTTGTGTCTGCACAAGACTTTCTCCATCAGATGTACCCAAACTCTACTTGGAAAATCCCAGGAGAGAGAGAATTATTTTTATCTTAGCAAAGACTGAGAAGTCATCTGCGCCCACAGACACTTCTAAAAGTGTTTCCTATGTCTAAATCGCAAAGGTGTTATGATACACTTGGCACATCTGTATGTCTGAAGGCAGGAGATAAAAGCTCATGGAATCTGTTGAAGTTAATGGGATTGTTCCCATTTGTCGACATTAAATACTCTGCATCTACAGTTAAGTTGATAGTCCCACAGCTGAAGAGAAGGAGCGAAGGCAACGTTGCCAAATCTTCATATAATCCATAAGGCTAACAACCCAAAACCTTAAAGGAAACTTATATGTGTAAAATTTTGCTTCTTACTGTGAAAACTTCTGCTGATGCTGAAGTCTAAACAGGGACAAGGGTATCTGTGCTCTTGGGTCCATAAGCAAACGCAGTCTTTGCTGCCCCACTGGAACAACTTTCACTCTACCCACTCTGTTAGTAGGTTTAATACTCTGAAGTGTTGTTCTGGTGCCAGTAGTTTTGCAGAATCACAGAACATTAGGGATTGGAAGGGACCTCGAAAGATCATCTAGTCCAATCCCCCTGCCACAGCAGG